>CM026321.1:2475125-3679349 GCA_014843725.1 Amphicarpaea edgeworthii | reverse complement strand
GAGCGAATTGATTGTCCTAAAGAACGCCATGAAGAAAAGTGTGACCTGAAAAGTGAGGCATTCCTAGTAAGATCTGAAAACAGAACAACTAGTATAAAAAGAATGGTAAAACAGTAAAAAGATACATACTTGCGAATATCTTCAACCATAACATCACTGCTTGATGCAAGAGTACAATCCATTGAAAGTGTAGCTGACTCAAACAAACTTTCAGTCTTGCTTCTCGATGAATCTGATGCAGTTGAAACTTTGTCATTCTCAGATGACGGAGATGAAGGATTAATTTTGCTTCTTTTCAGAAAACGCTCCATAATCGAGGCTTGCTTTTGTAAACTACGCTTCTTTTTTAATGCAGCTTCTGCTTTCTCTCTACGCTGTCTATCTTTTTCTGCTTCCTCTACCTGCTTTTTTTGTTTCTTATTCTCAGAAGATTTCTCATCATTTCTTGCCTCATCTTGTGACAATTTTAAATCTGATTCCTAAAACAATCAAGCAATTAAGGAGAAAAAGTCTTCAATAATCAAAAGATAAATCTATTTTCAAGTTTCCATCAGATGAATTAAATATATATATATATATATGATGATGATGATGATGATGATGAGGGATCAAGTTACACTAAAAGCAACTCTCCATCCCCACCCTTCATTTTCTTAAGAGATCTGATGATTGTAATAAGTCACTAATCTTAACCAATGGATTTTAAAAATAAATGATGAAGACGGAATGTAAGTCTCTTAGAGTTACTCTTGGTGTAACTTGATCCCTCTATAAAATTACTGTGGGTTATAGCAAATACTATCTAATACATACTGGAATTCTTTTTCCTTTCTATTAATTATCTTCAACATCTTGGTAATAGAAATATTCAATTTGAATAAGTAAAACATGATTACACTGCCAATGAGAGCAACATCAAGGAAGAAACAACTTCAGCTATAAAGAGTGCATAACAGGATCAAAATAGCAGCACTTACATTGAGCAGTGCTTCCCTTTGGAGTTCATTGTGCATGCTTTCTTTCAATTTCTCTTTCTCAGCCTCTTTTCTATTTCTCTCCAACTGTTTAATTAGCAATTTTTTTTCTTGATTTGTTCTTTTCTTGTCCCTGCAATTATATTTTAGGAAATCAACTCAACACACTAATTTATATATTTGAGACAACAATTAAAACATGTCAGGAATACTGTTGTTTAAGTACATGTCTTCACTGTTCTTCTGCAACAAGCCATCTACTAACAAGCGGATATCTGCCTCAGGAAAAGCTTTATTGAGCTTTGCTGATGCCTTTATTAAGCCATGATTGTAATCTGGTTCACTCTCTAGCTTTTTCAGAGCTGCAATCATTTCTGAAAAACAACCCAATTTTAGCAAAATACTCATTAAACAAACAAATAACCCTATTCCCTAAACATGATCAAATAAAAAACATTGAAAGGCCAAATACAATGAAACACTACTATAAATGTCAATTAAGGCAAACATCGGTATATTATCAGGCTATCAGCCATGTAGCCTTTATTAACGTCATATTAAAACAAGAACTTCTGAATATTAATTTGAAACCATATTTACAAAAAAAAAAAATTACATAAAGATATAGTAATATATAACATCTAATTGGTTGCCAAGTGAATAACAAAGTATATAACTCAATTCTTGCAAATTGTGATGATTATGTTAGCCAAACTATGCACTTACAATTTACATGACACCCAGGGTTCATACAAGCACTACCTTATTCTCTTTGTTTCAAGAAATGATACTAACTCAGATGTTTAGGAAGGCAATGTATATAGATAAGCAATAACAAACCAACACATACTACAATGATGCATAAATTAGAAATACAAATTGATACACAATCTCAGTTGCATTACAAAAAGCCACATTCTTCCAAGAAACAAATATTTAATTAATTAATCATAATCAAAGTCTTGAGCAGCCAAAAATAGCTACAGGAGTGACAGAACACGATACCAGAGACAGCCATAATTCTCTCATGGATCCTTTTCCGGCAAGTGCGTCGAACACCGAACTCTCCTCGAACAGATTTTGGCATCAATTTCAAATCCCTCGTCTGCATCACCAACAAAGCAAGTCCATCAATTATAAACAAAATCTCCCAATCTATATTTGAATAACAATCCCTAACATGCATATTATAAAATTCGATAATCAATGTACCAACTATCATCATAATTCAAGAAAATAAAAGAATACACAATCACCTCCCAACACCAGAGACACGACTCGGCATGGTCCTCCAAAACATCAGCATCAGCATTTGGCACGCCGTACGCCACTCTCTGTCCCACGAGCAACACGCTACTCTTCACCGTCGCGTAGGTCACCGAATCCGCCAGCACGATTGCACCGCTAATTACATCTCCGTTCAACTTGTCGTAGATCTCGTCCACGAGCCGCGACAGCGGAAGGTCGCTCTCCTCCATCTCCGCCGCAACGACAACATTTCGCGAACCGCCGCACTGGCTAAGCTCGACGCGCACTTTCTGAGCCATGGCTTCTTTGAAATACCTGAACAACGCGTCGAGCTCCGTCTCGAGGGTTTCGATGTACGTTTGCTTCTCCTCGGCGCTCTTTAGGTTTTGCAGCACTGACAGAACCTTCTTTCGCTTCAGCGTGGTGGTCTTGGCGCGATTCAATTTCGGATCTTGAGGAGGAAGAGGAGGAGGCGGAGTAGGAGCGTTTTCGGCGTCGGCATCAATTATCTCCTTCGGCGTTTCCATTTCCATTGCTTTTTTGGAAAACAGAGAAGGAACTATGGAACTGTGGCAAGTGTCAGATTTGAGATGAAAATACAGAAAACCGAGTGAACCCTAATAGCTCTGGTGGTGTGGCGTGACTTATGGGTGAGTGAGTGGAAGACGAAATGGCAGTATTTGGAATATAAACAACAATAGAAGGGAAAGAAATTTATCAAGTTTGGCGCGAAATTCGAGTTTTTGGCTCCAGTTTTGTTCTCAAATGACCAAACCGACAACAAATTGCATTTGTAGGCGCGAGTTAATTCTTAATTTAGAATTTTGGTTTTTTATTTTCTTTATTTATAATTTTAGTTTTTATATTTTAAAATATTTTTAATTTTTCTCTAAATATGTATATATACAAATTCGAAAATTGATTCAAAAATGTAATTTTTTTAAATGTAAATACATCATGCTCATATTTATTCTTTTTTTTTTCTCTTTGTGTGTTCACCTTTTGGAGTATTTTTTATTCAGTGAGAAAAAAAATAAAAGATAATATAACATTTATGTATTTTTATACTTTTATAAACTTTTGAAGTATCAATAATGTCTAATTCAGTTAGAATATGTAAGTATTATAAAAATTTTATGTTATTATTATTATGTTCAATTCTTATAAATAAATAAAAATTACATTAAAGTAATTATCGTATAAAAACACTATAAAAAAATATTAGGGTTAGGAGTTTGTACATCACAAGATTGGATGTGTTCTCTAAATACTATTTCTTCTAATAAAAAATTTATATTTTTTTTTGTGTTCGACCATTTTAAGCTGTCAATGTTTTGGTTAGATATAAGATGAGTTTATCTAATAATTTTTATGTTTTTTTTTATGTTGTTCATATTTTTATTTCTAATGTCTTGAATATATTATTGGTGTTTGTTTCCTTCGAGGTTGTTACTATACTTAAAATAAACATCACTGTGATTATTAATATTTTTTTATTTAACTTTAGTATCTTGTAGTTTTTATTATGTCTACTTTCTATATTCTTCACTTACTATCAAAATCTTTCTTTAATATTGCAACAATAATATTCTTCAACAATTTGTTAATTAATGTTTTAAAGAGTTTGTAAGAATTAAAAATTAAAATAACATATATTTTTTATGTTTATTAAGAGCATTTTTTCCCTTTCTTAAATTCAATTATTTATCACTTGTAATAAAAAAAAAATCAATTTTTTATATAATATTGGGGGTATTAATTAAAGTAGTTAAAAATGTTAAAATGAGTTGAATCCAACAGGTCAACTTACCCTAATGGATTGGACTGCACACACTTGAATGCTTCTTGCGCCTCTATACATTCAAAAGCCCATTTTGGAATATAATTAGTCTCCTAACGATGTACTAATTTAGTGTTGTTTCTCAAAATTTACAAAATAATCATGTTTAAAATTCAAACTTAAAAATATTGGTTAAATTTAAATAATTCTATTATGATCAAACTCTCCAACACATTTTTTTTTTTATGAATTTCATCTTGTTGATGAAAATTTATTAAAAATTATATTTTACGAAAATTACTCAATTTTATAATTTTTGATAAATTTTAAATCATTATATAAAAAAGAATGTATTAGAAAATGTATTCGTGACATTTTTTTTATTATAATTTTTTTGATAATTCTAAAATTAAGATATTTACATGGTTTATTAGTATATCATTATCATAGTAGTTTATGTTTTCTTATATTTTTTCTTGGGTTAGCCTTTGAATTATTACTTTTAATATTTATTTTTTTGCAAAATCACCATGATTGTTTTTTTTTTTCTCAAATAATTTTATACTTAAATAATGTCATCCATACAAAAATCAGGTTGGGCATGAGATTATGATCCAAAAGTGCACCCACCCGGTCCACTCAAACCTATGGCTCCTTTTCAATCAACTAACCACTTCCTCCTCGTAGTAGTTGGTGCATGCACACACCACAAAAATAATAACCCAAATAAACAAAAAAAACAAACAAAAATAACTTTGCAATTTGGTAGGAGATGCTGAGTAGCAGCACACTAACACAGAGTGTTACGGTCACCTGTGTTCGTCACAGTCAGAAACAATGGTTCCAATCAATTCCGGTAAATTATAGATTCTGTGACGCTGCTCGGAACTCTCTATCATCCAACTCCGCCGCGGCGATCTTCAAGTGGAAAACGAAGGTCAATTATAGACGTCATAGTTCTGTAATGGGGACCTTCACCACGCGCGCGTCAGCACAGCCGCTCAGGAATGCCGAAGAACTCATCGATTCCGTCGAAACATTTATCTTCGACTGTGATGGTATGTTACTCTCTAATCTAAAACATTAAAATAAAACTTAGCATATTCTCTGTGAATTTCAATTAATCACCAGAGAATCTTTAAAAAATACCTTTAGAGAAAGTGTAGTTAACATTATTCTTCTTAGCAATTTTACGAAAAATTTAATTTCTATAGACAGCTAAATCTAAAGACTTTTTATAAAAGAAGTTATCGGCAAGTTTATTTTATACACTATCTATCAATGAAAGTTTTTTATATTATTAATCAATCAAAAATCAATGTATGACTTTAAAATAGTATTGTTTAGACTTATTGTAATTTAATAGTTCAGCTTGTCTGGGTGTTATGTTAATTGATATTGTACAGAGAATTTGTATACAGAATCATCACAAAAGTGACCTGAGGAATTGATAAAAGAAAATGGTGATAGTTGAATTTTTATGAGGTCCATCAGGAAACAATTACAATATCAATGACTCTTGCTTCTTGTTCTGTTGTTTTTTCTTTATTTATTACCTTAGGTTCTTTTTCAATGGATATTGACATAATGCTACCTTCTTACTAGAGTCTCATTTTTTCCTTAAAACATAATTTGCAGGAGTTATATGGAAAGGTGACAGCTTAATAGGAGGAGTGCCTGAAACGCTTGACATGCTTCGGTCAAAGGTTTGTGAACTAATGCAGGCACTAGGCCTTTACCTGCAAGTGTCAATGTTAACTATCCTTACACTTATTATATTGTTCTTTTTAAGCAAAAAAAAAAAGGTCTGAGATTTGGGTCTCTTGATAAAATTCTTTAGGGCAAAAGATTAGTTTTTGTCACCAATAACTCAACAAAGTCTAGGAAGCAATATGGAAAGAAGTTTGAAACACTTGGCCTGAATGTCACCGAGGTTAGTCCACATTTGTTGTTCCTCACATCATTTGTTTGCACTGAATTTGTTTAGTGAATAATAATGAATTCGTAATCTTTAACTACTGTTATTTCAGGAAGAGATTTTTGCCTCATCCTTTGCAGCTGCTGCATATTTGAAGTCCATTGATTTCCCTAAAGATAAAAAGGTGACATATATCATCTTTTGCTTTGCAGTATGATCCAAACTAATATTAAGTATTTTAAATTTTAATCTAGGAGCTCTTTTAACCTCAAATGGCACCCCATTTAATCTAGGTTTATGTCATTGGAGAAGATGGCATCTTGAAGGAGCTTGAGCTTGCTGGATATCAGTACCTTGGTGGGCCGGTATGTATTATTGAGTTCCATATGCAAAATCTTTACTGCCTTCTCTTTTGTACACTTTTTAAATCTGATCACTTGGCACCGTGTAATGTCATTTGATTCTTTCTTTCTTTTTTCTTTTTAAATCAGTTTGATTGATAACACATATACATCAGATCTGAATGATAAAGCTTTCTATTAGTATGGACTTATCCTTAAGTATGATTCTCTATCCCTCTTTTATATGCATGTTCTTCGTTTAGGAAGATGGTGGGAAAAAGATAGAACTGAAGCCAGGGTTTTTGATGGAGCATGATGAAGATGTATGTACTTCCTGCCTTTCTTGATAATTGACAGTTTTTTATTTAGAATTATTCGTAGTTCCTGTAAAAAAAAATGTGAATGTTTATTAGGTTGGAGCAGTTGTTGTTGGGTTTGATCGCTACTTCAACTACTATAAAATCCAGTAAGATTTCAAACACTGTCACTGAAACATTATATGGACATGTGTATTCGCTCGAGTTAGACAGATAACATGTAATGTTTCTACTTTTTCCTGTTTTCTTTATAAAATGTTCCGATTCAGATTCCAAGCAAAAGGCAATTTTTTTATTCTTTCATTTGTACTTGTACATGCAGAAGATGATTTTTTTTTTCTTCGATTCGCAAAATCTGGGTTTTATGAGCCTGAAGTAATTGACTAAAATTACCTGATGTAACTACATGTATTTTAACAAACAATTGAGTTTGTTTCACACAGTTTTTTTCCCTTCGATATGAAAGGTATGGAACACTCTGTATACGTGAAAACCCTGGATGTCTTTTCATTGCTACCAATCGAGATGCTGTTACTCATCTCACAGATGCTCAAGAATGGGCAGGTTTGTCCTTCTTTCCTTTCTCACTACTTTGTGCATAATAATCTAGCGAGTCAATTCAATTTTTCTCTATTTATGCTACAATTACAGAATTAGAGTAGATTGCATTAAGAAAACAGCAAAATAAGTGGTTCAAGGTAGGCTCACAAACTAGAAAAACAGTTCAAAACATCAATAAGTCAGTCACTTGTTATTATCCCAATAGTTAATCATTCTTAAAAATTGTATTAAAATAATTTGTACTTGAATTTCAGGTGGGGGCTCAATGGTTGGTGCTATCAGTGGATCTACTCAACGTGAGCCACTGGTTGTTGGAAAACCCTCAACATTTATGATGGATTACTTAGCAAACAAGTAAGGCTTTCTATTACCTTATTATTATGCATGGTCTTCCTATGATGAAAATAGGCAGAGCACGTTTACATGTATATTTCAGTGTAGTTTGATAGACCACTTTCTATTTAGGGCAATGGATAGTAAAACTGTAAAATTAAATTTGCAAAATAATTTGCTCTAGAATTGCCCTTAACTCCCTTGTAATTTCATTGAACAGATTTGGCATTTCAAAGTCACAGATATGTATGGTTGGGGACAGATTAGACACTGATATCTTATTTGGACAAAATGGTGGCTGCAAAACTCTTCTTGTGCTCTCAGGGGTCACTACACTGTCCATGCTTCAGAGTCCTAACAACGCCATACAACCAGACTTCTATACCAACAAAATTTCAGATTTTCTTTCCCTGAACACTGCAGCTGTATGACTATAATATGTATACATTATCCCCCATTGATGGTGGGAAAAGTTATGTATTTAAGAAGTAAATTGAATTTTGTTCATTCCTTGTTATTTTTATTAATCAATATTAGTCCTTGAGAGGACTAAAAATAGGCAATAAAATAGCAGACATAAGCTGATCATACCCAAGAGATCAAAAGCATCATTTGAGTAACACTACCATTATTACTAAGCACAACATATTAACACTAGCAATAGAAACAAACAGGAATGATGCAGAGAATTGCAACAACAAACAAAGAAACAACTGACCCAGTGGCATCAGCAATTTTCCTAGTGATGTTGATTTCCTTGGTGGCCCCTTCAGATAACTCCTGTAGAGTGCAGGACAGCTTGTACTCAGTGGGAGGAGCCTTGCCATCACCACTACGTGTCACCCCATACTTCTTCGGACCCTCTTTCCCAAATTGGTCATAGACGTAGTCATAGATAGTTCTCTCCGATGATCACTCAACACCTAGTAGGGTTTGAATAAAATTGAAACAAAACAAACTGATTTTTTAATAGTTAAACAAAAGGTGGAATTTTAGTGATACCCTTTATGAGATAAATAACCTTGTAAAATTGGGAGAGTTGTTTGAATTTGAATTCAGCTTGTTCTCTGTTGTCACTCAACTCGCTTAGCGAGTTCAGGCTCCCTCGACGAATTATGCTATCTGTGAAGCAATTTGCTTAGCAAGTCAGTTCTCGCTCACAAATCTGCAGTTTGCGGTTTCAAGGTTTTTGCGAACCCAAATACATACCCATAATTGATGTAAAACTCGTCGCATATAACACAAGATTAATCACAAAATTCCCAAATCAAAGCACAAAAGGAGCAATGAATACCAAATCCAATCAAATTAATAGGAGTATATTGTAGAGCTTCCCTTACCTATATAGGATTGGAGCTCAACAAAGAGGACTTTGTGTCCAAGGAAGAAGCTTCCCTTTTATCCAACTAGCTCAGCAAATACGGATAACAAACCAACCTAAACATCCTCAGGACATGAAATTGGAAAATCACCCAAGATTGTCTCAAGAAGGAGGGAAAACGAAAATCTGTGGCAATGGGAAAGGGAAAATGGGCTTACTACACTACTACAAGGAGGAACTCGATGCATGCAAGTATTTAGCTCTCAAACTCGGAGCTTAGAAGGAAGGACAAAACTAGGACTTCTATTTGGCACCCATATTTGGCATCCATGAATTATAGAACCTTTTCTTCTAAGTTACAAGATTTCTCTCCAACAGCCTTCGCAGGCCACTGCTACCTGTATCACTGGATGGTCGAGATGTAACTGCAGAAATAGAAGATTGTGGCTACTTTTTGTAAAACAGATTGTGGCGGCTACTGTTTGTTATTGTTTTCTTTTTGTGAACACTTTGTAGCGACCGTTTGTTATTGTTAGTCCACCTCCCCCTGGAAGGGCGCTGGATCCCATGATTTTGTAAAGTGTTATTGTGACAAGGATTCAAAAATGTTGATGATATCAACATCAATGTCAATTAGGATTCAAAATTCCAACAATAAAACTTGAAATGTAAAACGGGCAAAACTGATATTAAATTATAGTAACTGAACTTCTGATTTGCAAGGAGATTGATTACACATGTAAGTAATAATCCTACTACAAATAAGACGAATGTAAAGAATAGCCCACACACGCAAAACTAATTACATGATGATCATAACCAAACAAGCACACACATAAAATCCATAAGGAGAAAAAAGCATCAAATTCTCCAACGAATGAACGAATATCAAGATAATCAGATCAGCAGAGAAGCTATTCTTGTGTTTCTTCCATCCAAGTGACAAGAATCAAACTTGAAAAGGCCAAGGCCAATCCTTCAAATCCTCATCCTGCTGCACCTTCCCACTCCTCATAGGCACAATAGCTCCACCATTCCCCTCAACACAAGCATAATACTTCAAGAAAAAAGCAAGAGTCAAAACCACCCACTCCAAGCAAAAGATCAAAATGGTGAGTCCACCAGCCAACTTGAGAATCACAGCACCATCCTCTTCCCTAACATAGGACTTCAACTGACCCAAAAAGTCACCGGTTCTGGTGAACACCAACACCGAAACAGAGCCCTGAAAAATAGCCGTTAGGACAGTGGCCACCATGTGTGCGGAGTACCACCGGTTGGTCCCCACGGCGGCGCAGCCTGAGACGGCGCCGGCGATGGTGAAGACCTGGAGGAGGATGAAGAAGAAGCCGCAGAGAGAGGGGATGAGGCGAAGAGAGAGGGTGAGGAAGATGCAGCTGGAGGCTGCACCCAAGAGGATGTAGTTGCAGAAAAGGAACACCTTGTGAGTGTTGTAGTGGCGTGGAGTGATGGAGGAGTTGGGGTTCCCCATTGTGATTGTTGCCATACCCATTTCGGTTTTCGGAGAAAAGACTGAAACTTTGGAGCAGAGAAGTGAAGCTGAGATGTATTGTGTATTGGTGGGGTGGGAGTGGTGCTTGCTATTTATAGTGTTTTGGGGGATCCGATGTAACATAACGGTCATATTTTTTTTTTCATCATTTGTTTGTGTTTTGCGTGGGTCGGTGGAATGTGACCGTTGGGGGGAAAGTGGAGTGGACCTAGCCAGCTGTGATGTTAACGTTAGTTTTTTTCCAACGCCTATTTGTGCTTTCAATTTCTTTGTTGTCTCTTGGTTGGCATTTTCCGTTTCTTGTTTTTATTTTGGATTACTAGTTTGTTTTAAAATATTATTATGTATATATTAATAAGTGATAATAAATATTGCATGAATAAAAATAAAAACATAAATTGTTATTTTTTTTTGTAGAAATATAAAACCAAAACGGCTATATTCATAAGAACATAAAACATGTTGTTAATGACAAATTTATGGTGGAGATTAAAATAAGTGACAACGAACATTAAAAAAAATTATATAGACTAAAAAAAAAACCATTGTTAAATTGAGAGTGATCAATTAAATTCTTCATGAAGAGTATGATATATCATCCACTGTGCATGAGTACATCGTGACCTTGCTGTGTTTTTTGGTGAATGTGTATCTTATCTATGTACTGTGTTTTTGGTTATCTTGTTAATTTCGTACTGCTGTTGATGCTTGTTGTACTTTGGACTTGATTTTGGCAGCGTATTGGACCTTGTTAATATGTTCTTAGACCCCACAAAATAACTAAACCAACGATCCATATTTTAGTGTTCAAAAGATTTTTTTCTTGATCCAATATTTTTCTTAATTCTAATTGATTTAAAACAATTACATAATCATTATACTTTCTCAATTTTGATGTAAGCATCAACACCTTGAATTATTTTCTACCCTTTTCTGGATAGGGAAATTTCCAATGGAAAGAAATTATCAATCCTGAAAATATTATAACTCTATTTAGTCCTAATATATATTTTAAGTTAAAAACTAAAACTAAAACTAAATAATTTCTTTAGAGATCAAAGCAAAAAGACATAATAACTTACCCAAAAAGATAAAAGAATTTTACGCCAAAACACCCAATCATTGTGATGTATAGAAATAGAAAACTACATACTCTTAAAGGGGTAAATACAGTTAGATACTATACAAATAAAATTACAGAAACGATGTACCTTGTCCATGGACAGTTAAAGTAAAAAGTGCTTTCTGTTACATAAATCTGATGCCTAGAGAAAGCAGAATATCATTCTTACTTGGGGGGATGCGTTTAAACGACATACAAATTAGCATCTGGAAGTTACAGACTATGACATTTTACAAAAATATATACATTAAGACCCAGAATAATCAATAGGATGATACAGTGCCACTTCAACCCCCCAGCTGCTGAAGAACTAAAACTGAACAGCTAAATCCTATCTCCAAAAAATTATAAATAAAAAGCCATAGCTAAAATCGGGGAGAAATGTTGAAAATATTATCCCAACCCAACCCTGCACATTCCAGCCATGCCATACTGCCACCGAATGGATCTTTACAACAACTATATCTGCCACTCCTACACGAGGTTTCAGAAATCTGACTTCATAAGCTTCATTCGAGGTTTTATGCTTACATTGGCAAAGGGTTTTGTCTGTTCTACGTGAACATAATCCCTTGTCTTGAGAACCTGCAATCATGGTTGAAATTCGAAATGAACCAAAATGGTATTTTAAGGGTATTGACTATTGACTCCAACTTGCAGAGAGATTGGGTAACCCGGCTGCATTATTAGTTCACTTTTCTCTTTGGTTCACTTTTCCCACTTACTGTTTTGGGTACCTTTTAAAAGATGACTTGTCCTTGGCCCATTGTTAATAATTTGTTTCTCTTCTCTAATAAAATATTTCAATTATTATAATCCTAAACATTAAGGTGTCATATGCCACAAGATCATTATACAATAAATTGTATATGTAAAATAATTCTAAACAGCATACCAGAGTTTCAAAAAACATCCGAGATGCTTCCTTCCTTGTTTTACCAACTAATAAATTGTCAAGCTGCAGCTCCTTCCTTCCATGTAGCTCTTCCTTATCAAACACAGTCTGCAGATACTTGGCAACAGCCCTGTGGATAAATGCATTAGTTAGCTATTGAAATATGACATGCATGAAACCGGGAATAACTGCATAAAATTTTTGTCAAGCTTTAATGAATTTACACTTATATGATCCTAGATAATCCAGATCCAGATAAAATACATTGTCAGTTAATTGTTACTTTGTCAGGATAACTTAAAACTGACAACCACAATTTCTGGGCTTCTTTCAAGGGGAAAGACACCTTTTAATTACAGATGTAGTGATTTGTCCATATCTTCTAGGGAACCCATCCCATCTAAGGAAATTGCTGGGAGGAAATTTAAAAAGAAATAAAAGTGTTTGAACTGTACCAAGTATATGAGAAAACTCATGTACCGCACCATAGGCACGGACAAGTGTACAATTTTATGCCCTAAGTTTCACATGATCACATATATACACATAATGATTAGCAACACAAAAATGAGGAAAAAATAGTGCGATTACTTTTTATGCAGAGAAAGGTTAGTTACTAGAGTTTTACACAAACAAACCTGGTCCTGGATGACCATCCGCTATTTTCGAGGTTAGTTCCTTCAGCACATGGTTGATAATCATCATCATCAATTATCTCATCATCACCAACATTCAAAAACCCTGGAAGTATACACGGAGGGAATGAATTAATACAAATTAAAGAAACATAAAAATAGCATTAATAAAAGCTTCAATCTCCTGCTTCACCACCAAGGTCTATATTTGTCACACATTAAATTTATTTGCATGTTCTCAACTAATTAAAAAGGGTGGAACCAGTGTCCACTAAGCATAAAATAACCTCTGTTATAAGAGAGTCGGAAGGAAGTGTTGAGGAAAGGAAGCTAACATCTAAAATGAAGGGTGACGGACTCTGGGTGAATAATTGGTGACTAATATTAACTAATTAATTAGATGGAAGAAAGTCATTGACTGATTGTTTGCAGCCTTACCCTTGCATATTAAAATAAATTGTGTATTGCTTACACACAAGCCATCATACTTGTAATACGAGTGCATCATGTGCCTGAACCAAAAAAGGGCTTGCTACACAGCTAACTAACATCGATAATCTGCAGTCATATCTATAATTGAATAATATCCTATTATGTGCTACATGTGTTAACAAATCTAGGCTAGTATCCAGCACGTGCTTTATTAAACCAGAAAACTACCGATAGATCAATTCCATATGATTGTAAATATTAAGGCAATTTCATAAAATGAGCAGCAAAGAGCATTTAGAAGCAAACCTGTGTCATTAGCAATCATGTCACTTTCCTGCACCATGTAGTCAAAGAACTTAATTAGGCATGAATAAAATAGTAAAGAAATATCACACAAACAACATCTTAATTAAAACTACCATGCCAAAGGATAGTAACAGCACATCACATTATGCTTCAAAAAAGTTCAAAAATATATTATTTTAACAGCACATCACATTATGTTAACAGTTTCAATTAAAAAAAAAAAGAATCTTCAAATAAAAACAGATTTCTGCCAATAATAAATTTCAGTCACATAGCACAACGTTATCAAACAACACTAAAATTTTTGTCAGGTATATCAGATATGTTAAATGAGTCTAGTAGAAGAAATAAGAGACAAATCCAACAAATAAAATATAAGAAAAGAGGGCATCTAACTTAAGGCAAACCGGAAAACTTACATCATTCTGATCTACAAAAGGACTCCTAATTTCAGGGCACATTGTACTCTGTAGTCCAGCTTCCTGACAGACTGGGATTTCTTCATCTTTCAAAGAACTCTCTTTTTCATCTAAACCATGTGCTTCAGATTGTAAACAAACTACTTTAGCATTTTCAACAAATATGCAGTCAGACCTTGCATCCTTGTCATCACACTCCATGCCAGAAGCAATAATCTGATCCTCATTTAACTGCCCTAGTATGTTGTTTCCATTTTCCTCTAATGGTAGGTCACCATTGAAGGAAGCCTGAATATCAGTAAATTCATCAGTTTCTTTAGAGCCAGTAGCTAAGGATGCATATAAATCACAGGCTTCCAAACCATCTGTTTGAACTTGTGTTCCAGTTTCCATGCTATGCTCAATAGCACCTACTCCATTTCTCTCACTTTGATCCTCCACAAACTCATCCTCTAGAATAGGGATTGTATTCAAATTCTCAGTATCTGGGATGCTCAATATATTTGTATGGATAGACTCAACAAGATCATTGGTTTTATCCACGAGAGTCAGTGATGCGGAAAAATCACTTTCAAAGACTTCAGTTAAGGATGAAGAATCATGCCCAGGGCCAACAGAGCAATTCTCTGCTTCAGAAACTGCAATATTTCCTCCCACATTGTTCAATTCAACATTTTGAGAACTGTCAAGCTCCTCCACATGAGAAATAATATTTGTGTGCCCGTGAGCATCAATATCATGAGATCCCAAGTTAACCTCAGACTGATGACTCTCAGACAAAACAGGTATCTCAGTAGGTTGCACTTCTATCTCAGTAGGTAGCACTTCTGCATCTTCTTTTAGTTGGACTTCCATAGGTTTGTTATTACCCTCCACTGCATGAATTTCAGTATCTGTTCTAGAATAGGACTCTTGATCATTTGTTTTTTCTACGGAAGAACTATCTAAACCATTATCAAAAACCTTGATTCTAGTCAGATCAAATCTCTCATTTCGCAGAATAGTCAAATCAGAAGACAAATCTGGAAGATATGGCAGAAATGACATTAGATAATGTTAGACGGAAATTTCAGAAAAGAATATGACAAGGCTCTATGTGAAATTAAGTAAAAGAAAATGGTTTGATCAGACTAATGATGGCTACATGCTCTCATGAAAACAGGTTTTTGAAAAGCAACTGATATGACCATCCCATAGATGCAGAAACAACATTTAGTAGATCACTTTAGTCTGCCCAAAACATGAAGGGTGAACTTGTCAAATATCATCAGCGATGTTTCTTAATTAATATCCAATGCTAAAAACTACTATAAAGATGAAACAAAATTCATTAGAAGCCTCAATAATGGAGGAAAGTGTCATCATTAGAATAAATGTAGATTTGATGCAATGTATGATCATACAAGTATTCCTTTTCCTCATTTCAAAATTAATGTATCACAAAAAAGTGGCAGTGCAAAACATAAAATTTACGTGGAATGTGTTTGGTTTGTTTTAAGTTATCATTTTCAGTTGATAGGTAAAATACCACCCACCTTATTTTCATTTGTTTTCTGTTTTCAGGAGTTTGTGAAAGAAATAGTAAAAACATAACAAATGAAAATTATTAGTGATGAACATAGTCAGTCATGTTATTCCAGGGATTAAAACTTCTTTAAGAAGGGGGTGAGAGACGTTTGAGCAAATGCTCCAAATAATCAACAACACAACATAAACATAGCCAAACACACAACTCACCTGTAAATATTGGTTCATGGAAAATTTCATCCTCCAAAAATTGTCTTTGAATCGTTAAAATCTCATGATGAGTGCAAGGAGCTTTTTTCCGTATACGACGAATGTCTTCAGTATTTGTCAACTGTTGGCGTATTGTACTTCAGAAGAAAAAAGGAAAAAAACATTAGTATTCTGGTAACCAAAAGGAGAGTGGTATGCTAAATAAGGCAATAAACCAAAAAGTGGCTTGATAAATTTGATAATAAATTGAAATGTGATAAAGAACAAAAGTAGAAAATTCTTGGGTATATTACAAGTTACATCTGTTAAATAACTAGAACAGGTAACATTATAAGAGAAATAGGCAGTAAACCGTGTGTCTGAATACACCACGGAGCATAGTTTATATAGACTTATTTGCATTTATTACACAATATATTGTTTCCTTTAGATAAGATATTGTTGCCTATATACTATAATTATGAATAGAATCAGAATATTATTTCTGATTTTCAACATTCCCCCTCAAGTGGAGCATATAAATCATATGCACCAAGCTTGTTACATATACAATTAACCCGTGGACCCCTCAAAGCTTTGGTGAACACATTCGCTGGTGATCACTAGAGTTAACAAATCTAGTGATGATATCTCCCGATTCAATTTTCTCTCTAACAAAATGACAGTCCACTTCAATGTGTTTGGTCCTTTCATGAAACACTCGGGTTAGATGCAATATGTAGAGCTGCACGATTATCACAAATCGCAGTCATTTTGGCATCCTCTTCAAACTTGAGCTCTTTAATAAGTTGCTTTAACCGCACAAGTTCACAAGTTGCTACTGACCATAGCTCTATATTCTCGCTCAAAGACTAGACCTTGCCACTACACTTTGCTTCTTGCTCTTCCAGGATATAAGGTTTCCACCAATCATTATACAATATCCTCAAGTAGATCGTCTGTCACTAGGAGAACCACCTAATCTGCATCTCGAATATCCAACAATTTGGACATGTCCTTTGTCATTATAGACAAGTCCTTTTCCAGAGCACCTTTGATGTATTTGAAAATCCGCATAATCGCCTCCCAATGATCTTGACATGGAGAATTCAAGAACCGACTCACCACACTAATCGCAAAAGCAATGTCGGGGACGAGTGACAAGAAGATAATTTAGTTTCCCAACTAACCTTCGATATCTTCCGGGTCTCGCAAAAGGAACCCCTTGGTTAGGTAGCAGTTTGACACTTTGGGGTCCATAGGAGTGTCCATTGGCTTAGCATTCATTAGGCCAATTTCCTCAAGAATGTCAAGAGCATACTTTCTTTGAGAGATCACCACACCATCCTTGGATTGGGCCACTTCAATACCTAAGAAATATCGAAGTTTCCCAAGGTCTTTAGTTTGGAATCAAGCGAGAGAGGTATTGCTTTAGTTGGGCTATGCCATGTTCATCTCCTCCAATGATAACAATGTCATCCACATACACAATGAGGTAGATACATCCCCGTGGTGAATGGCGATAAAAGATCGAATGATCACTCACTGCGAATCAAGCCAAATCATTTGTACAACAAAGACGAAATCTGCCAAACCATGCTCTCGAGACTGTTTAAGTCCATATAGGGATCTCGAAGTCGACAAACCATGGTAGATGATTCCCCCGAGCAACAAAGCGGGGTGGTTGCTCCATGTAGACTTCTTCCTCAAGATCGCCATGTAGAAAGGCATTTTTTATATCAAGTTGGAAAAGGGGCCAATGGCGAATGGTCGCAATAGAAAGTAATAGTCGGACAGATGTCATCTTTGCCACGGGGGAAAACGTGTCGGTATAGTCCTGTCCGAACACTTGAGTGTAGCCCTTTGCCACTAAACGGGCTTTGAACCTATCAATCTTACCATTAGGTCCAATTTTAAGGGAGTACAACCATCGACACCCGACGGGGACTTCCCAGGAGGTAGAGGAACCGGATCCTGTGTACCATTACTCCGGGAGAGCACACATCTCGTCAATCATTGCCTGTCGCCATCTGGGTAGGATAATGCTTCACCCGGAGAGTTAGGAATAGACACGTAAGACAAAGACGAAAGGCAAGTATAAAGTAAGGGAGAAAAGACGGTGATAACTCAACGTAACATAGTGAGGGGATGGGTTACGAGTTGTACGTGTACCTTTCCTTAAAGCAATGGGTAGGTCGTGGTCGGACGGGAGGATCGGAATCCGAGAAAGATATTGGAGCCGGGGATGGGTCGATCATGGTCTCAACCTCAATCGGCAGGGGTAGGCACATGTACCACGGGAGGCCGTGGGCGTCCGTGATATGTCCGAAAAGGTTTTTGTTGGAGGGATGCTCAAGTGGGTCTTCCTCTAAAGCAACAGGAAGAGGAGCAAGAGAAGGACTCTTTGGGGAAAGAGAATGCACAGAGTCAAAGGAAGCGGAAGCGGAAGTAGATGCAAAGTAGGGCACGGACTCAAAGAAAGACACATCACAGAGAGATGAAATAACGTTTAAGAGTAGGAGAAAAACATTTATACCCTTTCTCGGGACCTATGGTAGCCAAGGAAGACACACTTGATGGACCGAGCCGATAATTTGTCAAGTCCAGGTGAAAGGTTATGAACAAAACATGTGGAACCAAAGACACGAGGAGCCACAGGATGAAGAGGTGTATGGGGAAACAAAACAGTATGGAGTTTGACATTGGGGACGAGATGATGGCATACGATTGATAAGATAACAAGTCGTGAGAACAAAGATCACCCCAAAAGTGAGTAGGGACATTGCCATGAATGAGAAGTGTTCGAGTAGTTTCAACAAGATGTCGATTTTTGCGTTCGGCAATCCCATTTTGTTGGGGTGTATGAGCACAAGACGTTTGGTGAAGGATACCTTTAGATGCCATAAACCGTTGAAACTGGTTGGACAAGTATTCACGAGCATTGTCACTACGAAGAGTTCGGATAGGAACACCAAACTGAGTTTGAATTTCATTATAAAATTTTTCGAATAGGGAAAATACTTCA
This sequence comes from Amphicarpaea edgeworthii, assembly GCA_014843725.1. NCBI lineage: Eukaryota > Viridiplantae > Streptophyta > Magnoliopsida > Fabales > Fabaceae > Amphicarpaea > Amphicarpaea edgeworthii. The sequence continues at coordinate 3,660,492 of CM026321.1, read as the reverse complement.
GACCGATTTTTCATTAAAAACAACCATGTGCAACGACTAAAATCATCAATGAATGTAACAAAATATTTAAAGCCGAAAGAGGTTGTGACTCGAGACGGACCCAGGACATCCGAATGGATTAAAGCAAAAGGAGATGCAGCCGTTTATTCATACGATCGGAAAAAAGCGACGTGTGTGTTTTCCTAATCGACATGACTCACAATCTAAAGTAGACAGTTTGGACAAATTAGGAATCAACTTTTGAAGAATCGGAAGGCCGGGATGACCCAACCGAGCATGAATGGTAAGGGGAGATGCAATGGCGAGAATATGCTTGTGATGGGGCGAGATAGGTAATAAAGACCATGAGACTCACATCCAATGCCAATTGTCCGTCCCGTACTCAGGTCTCGCAAGACAACAAGTATCTTTAGTGAATGTGATCAAACAATCATGGGATTGGGTCAAGCGGTGAATGCATGAGAAGGTTAAAAGGACAATTGGGTACAAATAAAACAGACTTAACAGTTAAATTGGGTAAGGGATGGGTGGTGCCAATTCCTTGTGATTGTGTTTGGGAACCATTGGCAGAGGTAATAGTGGGTAGAAAACCGGAGGTAGAAAGAGAAGAGAAAAGAGAGCGATTACCAGATATGTGATCAGATGCACCAGAGTCAAGCACCCATTGACCCATAAAAGGAGACTGTGAGAGACAGGCAAAAGAATTACCAGATTGTGCTACCGAAGCAATGACACTAGAGTTCTGATGACTTGCATACCACTGGAGAAAGTCCTCATACATCGTAGGTGTTGTAGCAGACATGATGCAAAAGAAAAGTGGCAAAAACAAGACCACAATAAAACCTTAGAGGAGAGAAAAAAAAAAAAAAAATCTCGTCAAAACGAAGGTGGCGCAAGAGGGGTAGGAGTCGCTTGGGAGGGACGACGCCGCGTTCAAGTCGCCGCCGGGAAGGGGTCTCCACGCGCCATCACGCTGGAGAGACGCACACCGAAAAAATGGTGTTTGGCACGCATGAGATGACGCCTGTGTGGGCGCGCGAGTCTTGAGTGGAGATTCCATCAACGGCGGAGGACACATGGGGCCGGTGCGGTTCTGATGGTAGTGAAATTCGTCGGAGGAGGTTGCCGGAAAATTTTCCCAAGACGGCGGTCAGCGGCGAGGCGGCGGCGGTCGGCGAAGGGTTTCAAAAAAAATTTGGAGACCGCAGCAGCAAGGTTAGAAAGCAATACGAAAACTTGTTTCCAACAAAATTGCATCGGAGGACAATGGGTCCTCCGAAAAAAAAAAAACGGTTTTAGGTACTATCCAACCCGGCTCTAGATACCATGTTAAATAACTAGAACGAGGTAACATTATAAGAGAAATAGGCGATGAAACCGTGTGTCCGAATACACCACGGAGCATAGTTTATATAGACTTATTTGCATTTATTACACAATATATTGTTTCCTTTAGATAAGATATTGTTGCCTATATACTATAATTATGAATAGAATCAGAATATTATTTCTGATTTTCAACAACATCTATTTCCAGTCAATTTATGCAGGATATCAGTTCTCAAGTTATCCTTGAGTAAATAAAAGTTACAATATACCTTGCACATGTCAAACTAGGAGTAATTAATTTGGGACCGTGACAAAGGGTAACAACTAGTGCAAAAAGTGGAAAACAGTAGATGTCTAAATAAATGGTTCTGATATCATGCCAGATAACTGGATAATCATCCAATATTGATCTCAGCTATTTTTAACATACTATATACATCATATATTAAAGATAAAAAAAAAAAAAAAACTTCAGCAGATCTGAAAATTTATCTCTTCTTTTAACTGTGCTGAGTGGTTTTAGCTATTTAGTTACCTTTAATAAAACAAAATCAATTGCTCAGTCAGGCTAGCCTTGGCAGTTAAATAGAGAAAAAAGAACACTCTTAGAATTTGGGTTTACACCTAATTCAACACCACAAATCCAGCTTATAAGGCAAAGGTTGCCCCACACTTATATACTCTATTTTGGCCATATCAATGTATCACTAGTCGATGGGAGATCTCCAACAAGAGCAAAGATCAATTATCAGTGACAAACAATTTTATGTTTTTCACTTTATTTTAATCAATATAAAATAATGTGGATAGATATGTACAAATGAAAGGATGGAACATTGTAAAAACATACTCGCCATGCAAGACCATCATATCATCCATAAGCACCTTCCTCTTTAAGGCACTAGTACGTGGTGCAGAAACAGAACGGGCACGCTTCATTGATGCTATATCAGGAGCTGCAGGACTTGGTTTCATTTTCAAAACTGAAGATTTTCTACCAACTGGATCAACAACAAATTCTTTTCAGCCTCAACTTCATTTTCAAGAAAAATACACAATGTAAACATAGCAAAAAGCATTAAAAGTCCATACCTAATATGGATGACAATAGATCATCATCATCAGGAACAGTCTCAGCAGTCCTCTTGGATTGAGCTCCACCGTAAGATTCAATCAAATCCATACTCTGCACTGTAAGAGTACTTTCTGTGTAGCTACGTTTTTTACCAGAGATGTATTTTACTCCTGCAGCACCTGTATGGCCTTCAGTTGCACCCTGATTATCAGGAGTAGATGCCATCAGCAAATCATTTGCTTCACCGTCATGCTGGTAAGCTGAGAGCAACTTTTCAGGCTCTGGCATGTGAGTAGCAGCAGATTTGTTTATACTTTCTACTTTATCACTAAACAAATGACTCTCAAGTTGTATATCTGTTTTCCCCGAATCAGGTGTTTCTTTAGATACAGATGGCTCTGTAGTCTCTTGGTAACTTAAAGCAGGATTTGAAACATCAGTTACATGACATTTTTCACCTGTAAAAAGTATAAGCAACAAATAACCAAAAAAAATGGAATTTAGCATGATAATGTCCATCAAAAAGATTATACAGTTAAATGGAATGACTTGACACCAAAACAGAATCAACTTAAATTACAAAAAGACGGTACTATTACTATAATGTTAATTACCCACATAGAAGAAAAAGAAAATTCAAATGGGAAACATAGGTCAAAATGTAAAAGACAACACAACATCATGGTGACATAATGTTCAATATCAAAATGAGTTCCGAATCTTGTTCTCATTTGTTTTTGCATTCCCACCAGCATCTTTGGAATAACTTGTTCAGTGTTTTTGGTGAACATTGGTTTGTCCCAAGGACCTTTTGAGATCCTGCATGTTCAGAGGATTCGGAAATAGGAAAGATGCCAAAAAGCTTTGGCAGTGTTCTCAGGCTGCAGTTCCTTGTTGTATTTAGTCGGAAAGAAATGCTAAAATTTGAATTCAGAAGATCCTGCAGTTCCTTTTCTGTCTTAATAAAAAAAATTCTCATCCAAAAGAAATAAATCGAAAACTATGAATGTAAAATCTCAAGCATTTGTGTGCAGGAGGGGGTGTAAGATCTTAGACCATAGGATCGCAACAAAGATAGTAAAATCCTACCAAAATGTAAAATCATATATTTATACGCGCACACACACACACAGAAAATATGGAAAAAGAAAACTATGAATGACAACAATAAAGCAAACTTAAATTTAATATTTAATAACCAAGTAAAGAACAAGAGTAAAAAACAGAGCACACAGTCACGGAAAACAGAGAGGGTCAAGAATGAGATATACCGAACACACCACAGGCACAGCAGCAAACAATCACAACAAAGGGGGTCAAATTGAGACTAAGAGACGAGAGAATCAAAGAGATAGAGAAGGTAGGCAGTGTTCGTCTAGGTCTGAAAATGGGGGGAGAAATCAAAAGTATCAATTTAGGGCACCATAAAATGCGTTAAAAAGAATTGGGCCAAAGTGGGTTGCACAAGCAGGCCCGAAGAAACAAAAATTAGAAATAGAAAAAAAGTCTGATTTCACACCAATCCTACTACAATCTTACTCTGATCCCACCGCTTCATGATTTTACTCACGATCCAGCTCAGCGGCAGGGAGCAAGATCATGAAATTGTGAGTTCACGATTTTATTGCCATCTTGACAACACTGACAGAACTTCTTGTAATGTACCCATTCCACTTCAGCAGACAGCAGAGTAAATGAAGAAAGAGAAAAGTGAATAATTATATTCAGTGTTTTGAAGAGCAAATAGTGAAGCATGGCAGCTGGCCCCAAAAATGCTAGAGGGATGGTCACTATTCTGAAATTTTTAATATAGTTATATAATGTATATACAAAAAAATGAGGCATAAAAATTCTCCAAAAAATGAGATGGGAAGAAAATATACAGAGAAAACAGAGGTAGAGAAAGTGAGAAACCAGTCATCAGAGTGCTGGATTGCAAGAAATGAAGTCGAGGCATCATACATGGAAGTGAGGGTTGGGTTGAGGGAGAAAGTGGGAAGCATCAGCTTTTTGAACAATTTTATAAGCAAAATATTGTTTTGGAAAGTGAAATCCAAAAAATAGCCTCCACCAAGCATGCCCTAACATTAGTGTTTAGAGTGATTTTTTGGAATCAAGAGTCAGTGCTGCGATCCAGTCCGTCACCACTATTTTGCCCACTACTTAAGACCCTGACTAAATATAAATCATGTGAAATTAATTTGTTGTATTAATACCTTCAACAAATGACAGAGAAGGCTGGCCCACATGGGAGGTGCATGGCCGAAGGATTGATTCAGTGGGCCGCACAGCTTCATGAGATACATGGTTTAAAGTTTCTGCTTCCTTCAGTTCTTGAGAAACCTGAGCTTCCACATTAACAACTTCAGGTCTACCAGGTGATCCTAGAGGACTAATAACATTGGATAATCGGGCATCGTCAAACGGACAGGATTGCCCCTCACTCTTAGAAATTTCAATGTCATTTAGAACTTCATGTTTTGATAATGTGTTGCCATCCTCCAAATGACCATCAGATCCTGGACCCCGAGATCCATCCATGTTAGACAACGGTTTACATGAGAGGTCCTCTTGATCAGAAGTAACATGAGAACAACTAGGAGAAGCAACATTTTCATTGTTCATCAAAGGAACAGAAACAACACAATTTGTAACAGTTTGGTCCAAAGGAGCAGAAACTGTCTCATTGTTCATCAAAACTACATCTTGTAAGTCCTCCTCCTTCTCAGCTACATCAGAAGCATTGATCATCCCACCTTTATTGGAAGAATCAACCAAGGGTAACGATGTTAAGCAATGATCATTAGGTATCAAATTTTCTTGATCCTTCATCACAACCTGAGATGCTAAATGCTCCCGCTTCTCTCTTTTGCTATCCATTTCAACCAGATCGCAGCCATTATCTTCATGATGCAAATCTAAAGAAATATGATTCCCATTATTTTGCAAGGAGCAATCAATTACATCATTCTCCCCTTGCTGACCTGACAATTCTTTCTGTGTGGCCTCCATTGATATTAAATCTGCCGAATTATGATAGTCAACTTCATTATTGCCCTGATCTATCTGAGTTCCAAATAAATTTGGCTCTTCTAGTCCAGGGGTTGATGGACCTTCAGCATATTCTCTGACTTCAGCAGCAGTGGGTAAATCATCAATCTGTACAAAACAAATCAGATTGTAGTTAACAGAACTGCTTTCATTTCATTCACTTTCCAACAAAGAAGAGAGAGAAAAACGAAGCATACAACAAGGAATAAAACCAAAGATAGACATACAAATATTTTAAAATATCAAGACAATCTTGCTTCAACTGTCTTTCCTCTTAATTTTTGCTTACCTCCTCTTTCTTTTCATCACTTTGATGAGAGATTTGAAGACTAGCACCAAAGTCATCATGCTCCAATGTAGCAGCTTTGTCATTTAACAAAACCTAATTTTATCAAACCAAATTAAAATCTCCAGAAGTAAAATAAGAAAAAATGTATCTACAATTCTACATAGTCAATTTAAAATCAATTATTTTCCACAGTAATACACATCAATATACATTGGTTACAGATGCGTCAAGTCAAATCAAGCATTACGGTGCTCCAATAACAACCAAAGGTTCATACCTATGCTCATCAAAAAGATGGTAGACAACAGCAAAGCATTCCTATTCCTGACAGAGATAAGTGAACAACACAGATCTACGAATGTAATGAACAACACAGATTTATATCAGGCATACCAGGCCTGTACATCTCAGATGCATACATCACTCTAGTACATTACCACCAATGTGGCACATCTATGCTTCCTAGTTATAACCAGACAACAAACCATAATATCCAAATCAATATGCTGGGGCCTTAAAACCACATAGATCACATTTCATCAATCAGCTCTATGCATAGGATGCTGTGGAAAACCGAAAATAAAAAGACAAATTAAATTACCTCATCAAGGTCTAACCCAATTTGAGAAGCATCGCCGTCACCAAAGCGCTCTGCAAGACATGTTTGCCATTAAAATTACTCACAAATCTCTCCATAGCAAATTTAAAATTCACTATCAAGAAATCAATCAGTACAAAGAGAAATAGAAAGAGATAAAAAGGTATACTAACCATCCAAACCAAACTGTGAAGTAGTGTAAACCACACCCTCCATAGAATCTTGCAGTGTAATCTGCTCCCTAGTACTGACATGGTGATCAACATAGTTACTGCAAGTTCACAACATACAAATTCTTCCGTTAATAAATCAATATGCCTATCTTCACCATCTTATATAAAATCACCATTTAAAATATAGAGCAATTCTGTCAAAGCACAGCCAAATAAAATAGCAGCAACTTAAAAACTCTGGCATTATTATAAAATTTGTATCAGTCATCTAAAAATACCAAGGAAAAAATTACACATAACATTAAGATAAAATCACAGCCAGATGGTGTCAAATTAAATGAAGCAAATTAAATTGGATAAAAATCAACTTAAGTAAAAATGTCACTGCAGTAAGCAATAGCTAAAGCTATAAATGATAATATAATCAAGTATTTAGGAACTAACCCTTGAAGAATGTCATTATCTGGTAGTTCAAAATCATCAAGATCAAAAGTCTCAGGTAAGGTGATAGAATGGTAAGGTGCAGTGGACTCTTCAGGTGGCAAATCAACTGCTGCAGAGCGAAAAGCTTGCTTAACCTTAAGCAAGGCTTCACTGCAGTCATCAAAAAGATAATTCACCTTTCTAGAATATATCCTCACCACACCAAGCAGAAGATGGCTGGACAAACGGAGTGCAATTGGTACTTCAGGAAAAAGAATGGAATCTGTTCATTCATAAAATTGACTAAATATATGAGATGATAAAATATTATCAAAATTAGAATACAGAATCTCAAAAAAATTCACATGAAGTATGTCTATTGAGAAACAACTATCCCAAGTTCCCAACCATGGTTAACCCTTACTCTTAAGACCGATATATTATTATTATTATTATGCCTTAAAAAATAATTTCATTAAGATGTTGAAGAGAAGAAAAGCACAACAAACATGGAAGATCAATAAACTAACAATATGCCAAAAAAATTAGGGGACCACAAAAGGCTCTAGTTTAGAAACAGTTGCTCACATTTGTTTTACACTTCCCTACAAATAGATTCACCTGGAATATAATATTTTAAGGATTTGCTTACAGCTGGGTCCCTTTTACTCTAGATCAATTTCTTACAATCAACTTCAGGAATTTCATTTCGACTGAGGGGAAGAAACTATGGCAGTGAGCAATCTGCACTGTTCTTTGGAATATTTTCTTTTAAGAAAAAAATCCAGTATATCATGAAATCCTTTTGGCCAACAAACAAATTTGTTGTTGGACAAGACAGTCTTTTCTGCCTCTCTTTTGAACACAGCTTATGGTCTCTTCCAGTGGGTGTCTGTAGCAGATATGCAAATGGATTGGAAAGCTCAATTGTAGTGCATGTTTGTCTATCTGCACTTTGTTTCAGGGTCACTAAATGGCATTAATAATGGCAGACAGTCCTCATGCTAGCCTAATAGGATCAGTAAGTCTTCAGCAAAGTCCCACACGAAGTCCTCCACATTGTGTATGTTCCTTTGTCAGTAAGCCAAGCCACCCTATTCTAAGAGTGCTGTTTCTAGCCAGTCATCTTATACTATGCCTTTTGTAGTGTTTTCTGATTTCTAGTACATAAAGGTACCCTTGGGAACTTGGAAGGGCTTATAGTAAAGAACTAGAGATGGCAAAATGGATGGCCCAGCCCATCAGGCCAAGTGTGGAAAACAGGTGGGGCCAGGCTGACCCATTTTCTATATGGACCTCATTTTTTGTGGCCCAGTGGCCTGTCAGACCAGCCCATTTTACTTTTGTAGTCTATATTTATATAAATTCAAAAAAAAAGGGCCAAAATAGGTCCAGTTGAATTTGGGCCTATTTTTTTTAGTCCAATCTAGCCCAGTTCTATTTGGACCACCAATATTTGAGTCCAACCTGGCCCGGTTCTATTTGGATCACCATTTTTTTAGTCCAGTCTGGCCCGGCTCAGCGGGCCAACAGAGCGCCTTGGCCCATTTTGCCATCTCTAGCCTATAGGTAGCTTATGAAAATAACTTATGATTCTTGGAAGTTCTTTTCAGCTTATTTCAATAAGCTTCTTGGTGTAGCTAATCAAAATAGGCTCCTTTTAGCTTATTCCAATAAGTTCCATGGTCAAATTTATGGCGTGATAAGAGTTATTAAACAAGCACTTAATTAAATAGTTTATCCAAATGCACTCATGGCATGATAAGAGTTATTAAACCATCCTAAGCTTTGGTCTATTTTCTGCCATCCCCTTCATCATCTGGTCTCAGAACTGCTGTTGTTTTTAATTCCTCTACTCCACAGAGAATGTGATATTTAGAATCCCTAGGAAAACATGCTCAATATCCTAAGTTCCTAACATAGTTTCCCCCTCAAAATAATATAAGGTACTCAAAATAATATAAGGTACTCTCTTAAGATTGAACAAACTCAACAGAGAAAACAATACATCAAACAAAAGTGGCTTCTAGCTTTTTCTGCAAATAAACAACAGAACGCACAAAAGTTGCTATGCGCAAAGCATCACAATTCACAAGGATGACAAGAGAAGAAAAACTCTAGCAACAAGTAACATACAAAAAATAAATCTTCACAAAATACTTCAACCACTTAGATCAATAACTACATAAACGCACTTGCCAAATCACTACCCACTCACAAAACCCACTAAAGTCGTTACTGGTTACCTGTTACCCTAAGCATAATTACAAGTTTAAGCAGTAGCTCTTGTTGTAGTTGGTCTATTGGTACAAACCCAACAAAGCTCAAAGTTAGTGCTACTGCCACCACGCTAGCTCTTTCAATTTCCACAATTAATGGAAAAAAGTTTTCACATTCCAGAAAGCCCAAAGCTGCATAATTTTCTTAACTGTAACTAATAACTAACTATCTACAAAACTAAACCCACAACGATTTAAATTAATCCCCACAAGGTAATCAGATCAGGAAACAACAAAACAAACTGCCACATCCTCATTTTATATATAAAAAAAAAAACTATTACATCCTCATTAAAACAAAGCCTCGCAAAACATTAATTGCAATCATAATTCATAAATTCAACTGCTAACTAACAAAAACAACTCTCCACGCATTAAAAACCCAAATTAAAAAGCACAGAGCAAAACAAACGCACCTACGGAGACGCCAATGTCAGTATCCGCCACCTGGTTCTTGCGGAGCTTCCTCTCCAAATGCGCAGCTATCCATATAGTCCCAAGTGGCCCTTTTTTGGCCAAAATAAACTGAGAGTAAAACATCCCTCTTCACTTTGCAAATTCCCCACTCCAAGAAAAACAACAACACTGTTACTCAAAACCTAAATCCCCATCACGAAACCAAATCCAAAACGGAATTGTGGAAACCCTAATTGCAGCTTCCCGGTCAACAAAAGCAACACGACTCCACCAATTGCGTGGGAAACGCAAGCAATAAGCGTCGGGATACGAAACTAAACTAAAACTCACCAGAACGGCGTCATTCGATCGGGAAAACACGGAACCAGGGAAGAATCATAATTGAGCATAGCGTCGAAGAGGGAAAAAAAACCCTAGTTGAGTGGGTGAAGTGGTTCGAACAGCGTGAGAAGAAAGAAACAAGGTGGGAATTGAAAAATTGAAAATGAAAATGGAGAGCGAATTGAAATTTGGGGGTAATTCTAATTTTGAAATTGAAATTTGAACAGACACGAGAGCGAATTTCTGTGCAGCGGAAAACCAGATTTGGTTTGGGCTTGATTTAATTTTGGAAATATAATGGTAAAGTCAATAAATAAATAAATAAAAGTGTATGGTATGGTCTTATTGTGAAACTAACATGTAAATCTAATTAATTAGTAGTATTTTAGATGTTGCCGTGTCGACGTGTGATTGGTTAAAAGCTGAGGCCAAGACAAATCTGCACGTTTGCTGCATTTTTTTGTTAATGTTTTTTTCTTTTTCTGTTTGATTATTACACTAATTATTTTCTTTATTTGGTTTAATGTTTTTTTATTTTTAATTCATAAAAAATATATTATTATATTTAATTGCAGTAATTGAGTGGTTATGATAACAATATATTTTGATTAAATAAATCAATTGCATCATTAATTAAATTTTAAATTGATTAAATATCTCAATTCTTCAGAAAAAATACTATAACTATGGTAATTTTTTTATTTAGTCTCACATTTTTTTTATAATTTACGTGTATCATTTAAGGGTTATACATTCTAATGATTCTATTATTCTAGCAATAATTCAATATCTAATATAACTATTGTATTGGTATTTAATGTAATAAAATTCTAAACATTTAATTTTTTTTTTAATGACATAGACCAAACTCAAACCAAAATTATATTACCTCCATCACGGGATTAGAATCAAAATATAACTCCATAGACAGAAAGCAACAAAAGAAGGAATAGACAAAACAAACAATTCGAATTTAAAGTAAATCTATACTTTGCAAAGCAATCAACTAAATTATTTAAAACTGATAACATGAATAATCTTTCGGTATTGAAACATTTCATCATTTAACCTAATTATTTTATAGGCTATCATTTAATGAAAAGAAATCATTTATTTTCAGAATGTAATAAAATTATAAACATATGTAATAGAATAATATATACGTAATATTTGAGAAAATTGATAATTGATTACGTTTTTATTTCCTTAAGTATAAATTAATTAATTACTGTTGCAAAAAAAAAAGTATTAATTAATAATATTACCTTGAAATTATTAAAAAAATATTCACTCAATAAATATTGTTGTTTTTTCATTTCATCTTTTATTTTTGAAATAGTTATTTGCTAACAATTTTTTAAATTTCTTTTCTTGAGCTTTAATGGAGGCTTAAATATAAGCAAGAAATACTAATCCACCTTATTATTGAATAAGATCCCTACCTTGGTTTACTTTATTGGAGGGCAGGGATCGGGTTTCTATGAAAATATTATCCATCAGGGAAAACCAACCATCGTTCTTTACTGTTACATATCAAAGTAAACATGGCAAATACAACACCATTTCATTGATAAAATAATGTTGAACTCGACTAGAACCATATATTCAATAGAACACTACGATCTTCCTATTTCGTCTGCGTCGGCATCTTCTTTCTTGGTGCCCAATTTGACAATGTCTTCCACCAATATTTTCCCATCTGTGTTACAAAAAGTAGCAGTCAATCTGGCAGCTGAAGAAACTTTCAAATTAAGATGTTGGATCATCATCTACAATATTTCACAGTTACAACACTCCCTCTAGGCTCTAGGTATTACGGTAGATAAGTAATCAAGATAACATTGAGAAATAAAATTGTAATTTTTTTTTTAAAGAACTTTGGCATACATGCAAGAATGTGCAAAAGGTTAAAAAAAAAAAAAAGGAAAGAAAAAGAAGCTATAAAGGAAATGCTAAGTTGCATTAGATGCTGTTTTGTGCTTTTATATTAGAATTTTTTAGCCGCATTAACTGGAGAGGGCACGTCAGTGAGATTTCATTACTGAATATTGATATCTATTGGGGCAGTATGAGAACGAAAAAGGAGGAAAATGACATAAGAACTGACCGCTATCCCTGGAAAGATTGCTGATAAGTTCATGAATTCCTTCTTTGCCCAGAGTGTCCTTCAGATACATAGCAGCAGATACAACCTCCTCAGGTGTCACTTTCCCATCATAATCCCTGCCAGAACATGACTCAGCATTTGAATGACATTTATTTCCGACAATTAGTCATAAAGATTTATAAGGGAAAATAAATAAACAACTTTATCCATGTTTCAGTGCCCGGGGTCATTAATAAAAAAATAATAGCAATTTATTGTAACACAGGCTCTCCCATATAAAAATGAAAAGGTTCCCTTCCCCCTGACAATGCCATGATATCCTTTTTGGATTCTGCTATTGAGCCTGGCTAATTTCCATTCATTAGAAAATACCATATTTAAATATTCATAATTTGCATACAGAAAATAGAAGCAATTAACCATGATTTCAAAGTATAGAATATAGCACATAATGCTCTCTCAAGCAAATATGAAATATGTAACTAAGAAAAACCTGTCTAGCAACCGCCAGCGGTCTCCAATTTTAGCATCAACATCATCAATTTCTTTTTCAAGTGTCTGGAGCATAGTATCAACCTGAGAAGCATATGAAACTCCCATTGTTGTTAACTATATCTAGTTTCAGCTCACGATTAACAGATGGTCTGCTTTGTTCTTTTGTTTTTCACTTATAAAGTAGCATCAAAACTTTCAAAAGAAACTCAGAGGTCATAGATTTACCCTGTCAACAAGTGCTGAAGAAACCTTATCACCAATAGCCGCCTCAATAGCACCATCACTTTCCTTCCTTGCAGCTCTATAGGCCTTCTTAGCTTCCTGCTCACCTTCTGTACCTTCTTTTCCTACCATGCTATCATAAAGCTCCATCTGTACAGTGGTAGGTTAGAATTGATTTTGTATGTACAAGAAGCTGGACATGATGATAGTTGGTTCAAGAAAAAGTTCTGTTTCCATTTCCCCCTTTTCACCAAAATGTTGTTTACACAATTTCCTCTTCAAATCTTTGCAAATAAGAACGAAGTCAAAACAGAGTGACTTTTTATAAGTATTAGAGAAAACAGGAAATTTTTTCTCAAAGCCTTAAGAAAATGAGTGTTAACAAGCTATGGGCTGGGCTTCTCCTCTTATATGCCCATATTCCTACCTTATGTGTACAAACACAGATACAATAAGGTGAACCAGTCATATTAGAAACTAACATATTCAGCAAAGTCTCTCTCTCAGAACAAAGCTACAGAGAAAACATTTTGAAAATCTTTTATCAAACAACAACAACAACAATGATGATAATGACAAGATCAAGACTGAATTTTAATAACTGATTTTATTATTGGGAAAATGGGGGGGAAATGGTGACAAATGTTAAATTCTAAGCTTCTAACAAAATGCATTTATTTTATCCAGAAAATCATATTTTTAACAAATCAATGTTTAATAATGTGAATGCAGAAACATATTAAATTACATCTAAAAGAAATTGCAATTTGACTTTTCTTTGAATGCCCAGAAAGTATTCACTATGCATTATGCAATAGAATCTATATACCTCCTTTTTAACAAGCCTCAAAAACTCTTCACGTTCCATGCTCACCGACTGAAAAGTTATCAGACAAATGAATGAGTCCGAGCATTCATCAGTGCACAAAAACTTCGTCTGGCAAAAAAAAAAATTACTTCCACTTCTTACAGATGCTGATGCTAAAACGGCTAAGGCACGACTGAGCTCCCAGAGGTGCTCCCGTTTATCCAATGTCTTTGTTTTTACCTCTCCTTTTGTTTGTTTGGTTGTTGAAGCCCTCTCCTTCATACCCAAATCCCCTTCACTACCAACAGATTCTACCATTTTGGCCTGCTCTGCCACCTCTTTCTTTTCCTCCTCCTGTTAAGTATTTTTGCACCCATTAATCTCAAATTAAAGCAACAAGTATCCTGATAGCTTAGCAACTCCAACAAGAAAATCAGTATTTATGGTGGTTCATATATAAAGTTTATTGGATGACAATCATTGAAAACTTATCTTATTTACTTTATTACAATGTGCTCCAAAAAATGCAATGAAAAAGGAAATACTCAAAAAATAAAAAATAAATATTTTTTATAGATGACTTATATGCAGATTTTCACAATAAATTTATCTCTATCCCTCTCTTCCTTTCTATCTTTCTTACTGGTAGACTATATGCAAGTAGCATAAAATGATAGGTATAAATGAAGCATAGCTTTTAACAAGGCTACTTTAAAATTATGAGGACAAAATCAACAGACCCATGGCTCCATCCCAGAACATATATATCCCTAATAACAAAATACATAATACAAAAAAATCAACCTTGATTAGCTCCTCTTGCATTTCAAGATATTCTAACTTCCTCTTCCTTTCTGAAACAGAATCTTCAGACGGCAAAGTTGTCACCCCAACAGTATCTACAACCTCATCTGGCAGAGAAGAGAGTGTAGCTTGAACAGCTTCCTCGGGTCTGACCTTTCCAGAAACAGAAAATGCTCTACAGAGAGAATGAGATGATCACACCTTTCCAGAACAGAAAATCCTTAAAAAGATAATATTTCAACAGAGAAAATACTAAGATACCTAGAAAGAATTAAGAGGGAAGATGGCACAGAATGGTTGAGAGACAAATCCAGCCAGTCCCTAAGCTGCAAAGAAATATAACAATTTACATCTCCCTGAAATGAGATTTGTTTCAACCATACAACCATATGAAGGCTGCTTTTATTCAGCATTAAAAAATGCCTTCCAATTACCGTAGAGCACTTTAACTTAGTTGAAGATATTAGATCTTATGAACTATCCTAATACAGTTTTTTTTCCCAATCAACCTTGGTGATAGCTTTTACCATTCCTTTTGCCTTTAAGAGCTATACCAACAACCATTTTTTTAGGCATTTTTTTGTTTTATGCATCCATGATCGAACACAATATCATTCAAGAGTCTTGAGATTAGATATATTTGACATGTGTGGAGAGTAGTAGATCAGATGGAGGGGAACCCTATTGCTAGAGAGAAATTGAGAAAAACTGTTGGCAAAATTAAGGATTTAGAGGTCCATGCTATAGACATAGCCGACCCCACCTAGTGTGTAGTGGGAAAAGGCTTGGTTGTTATTGTTATTCTTAAAACAGAAATTATTAGAAGATAAAGGTTCTAAAATTAGCAACTATGGGAAGATAATGGTTCTGACTTTTGAAAGTAGGAAGACCAGTTTCTTGTTCATAAAAATTGCCAACATTGTAAATTAACAGAGTTAGAGAGTTCAATGCCACAAATTCCAATGAAACATTCATGATTCACCTGCTGCCGCATTTCATCCACTGAAAGTAATCCAAGTAATCCTCGATCTCTACAAGCTTGACGAAGCTCTGCTTCTGAAAGAGATTCAACACCCTCAACTTGAATCAGTTTATCATCGTTCTTGATCCTGCGAAAGGCAAACAATTTACATCTAGTGACCCTCAAAACATTAATGAGGTTATAGAATATGGTAAGTTTAGTAAACGAAATACTATAGTTTTGAAAACACATAAATGTTCAAGTGTGGTGAGCAGTGCTAAGCAGAATTTCCTTCTTTTTTCCCTTTATTTTCTTCATTCCTAGGAGGGAGGAGCCTTTTGTTTTTCTATTTTGTATTTTGTCGGAAAGTAATATAGTGATAGCATGTATTGAACTTTATATGGTAGAGCTCGTACTAGTTGTATCCCCTTCACAAATTCATTAGCATAACCATAACAGATATGAGGCTAATGTATCCCCTTCACAAATTATTCTCCTTTCCATCTTTCCCTTTCTCTTGATGTTCCCTTTAATGAGCTATGCATATATAAAAAACCAGAGTTTTCACAGAAAGGAAAAATGAATAAATGAATCTTACTCCTGTAATCTTTTGCGGAGCATGTAACGCAAATATGCATCAGTTCCATATGGGCTGATGCCCATATATTTACACATATTTACCAAGCGAGACCTGTTCTCCATTTTCACAACCAAAAAGCATATTAATACAATAGAGGAAACCAAAATATGAGATTAATAACTGGAGAGCACAACTTGTTGAATGTAAGCAATGGTAGAAGCACCAACCTGCTAATGTTATCCAGGGTGAGCTCATCATTAAATAATTTGGCAAATCCTAAGATTTCATCATTAGAAACTCGGGCACCTGTTCTGACCTATTTTAATAACATTATAAATACAAACATGATACATATATTGCACATATAGGGGGTATCTATAACATAAAACAACTATATCATGAAAAGCACAGCTGACCTTGCTCATAAATTCATCAAGATCTTCTGCTGTCTTCTTCAGTTCTCCACTTTGTGAATTCTGAATCTCCTTTGCCATTTCTTTTACAGTATCTTGAAGAAACTTGGCATATTCTATTCTTGCATTTAGCCTTCTTTTCAATGCCTCCTACAAGTTAAGCCTTCCCACAATTGAGTGATAATAAAGCACACCAGTAGTCAAGCATGTATTGTTTGATGAGTACAGTAAAATCACCTGTTCTTTCATCTTGTCCTGGAAAGTGGAAGGCAGCATGTTGGGAAACAATTTAAGGAATACTGGCAACAATAACTCCATGAATGGAACTATGATAAATACAGCGAATGGAACTAGCCTGAAAATATCAGCTGTTGTCCTTGTGAGTTGCTGTCTCTCCCTTCTTGAAAGACTCTTTCCACCGGCAAGTTTCAACAATAACCTGGAGCTTATCCTAATATCAGCCCAAAGTAGTTTTGTACCAAACCAGTAGTGTTTCAGGGTAGATTTAAATTCATCCCACCAATAATGAAACTTCTTTGCCCAGTCATCCCTAGTCAATGGAAAATCAGACAAGTCTCACAGACATTTATATTGCACATAAAAACAAGTGGTATGGTAGTAAATTTTAAACCTGCTCATTGACATTATAGTTCTGAAAGCTGGACCAATTCCTAAAATCTTAGCCCATAATTTCTTTATAATAGAATCAGCACTCTTCTGTGCTTCTTGCAATTGTTTAGCCTTAGCTTTTGCTTTTATGTTGCTCAAGTCTTCAACAGCTTCATCGCATTCCTCTGGCGAAGCTTCCTTCTTCTGTTTAGTAGCTAATTGTTCACTTCCCTTATTACTGCTAGTGCTATCCGATCCAGATTGATTGGGAGAAGCCGTGGAAGTATAACGAGTACATTGGGATATGCAACCCAATCTTGAAAGATAAACTAACTCTATCTTGCCAGATCTAAATCCAAAACTTGAAACTCTAAAGGAAGTACTCGAGAAAAATCTCAAAGCTGCATTAGCTGCTAGATCATCTTTGTTGACAGTAAATATTTGTTTTTCCTGTACATTTTCTGAAGTTGCAGATGGACAGAAGGGAAAGTGGGTCAAACCTTCTAATTCACTAGATTCTAATGGCTGAGCATGCCCAGCACTTGAGAATCCAAAAATAATGCGATTAGATTGACTACATAGGGAATTGAAGAAGAGGCTCCTTCTCTTCTGCAAAATCACTCTTGAAGCCATAACAAGAGATTCTAGCTTCTGATATCAGTTCTCCCTAAACAAAACCCTTAATAATTCAATGTTTCAATGCCATTGATACAAAGAATGGATAAATTCTTCACCTGTAAAGTGCAAATGAAACTCCAATTATTCTTTGCAGCAAATTCTGCAATTCATCTATAGTAAAACAAGCGCGAGTTTGGTTATAGATTACTTTTAGTTGTTTTTTATTTTTAAACCATCTTAGGAAGTTTACAACTGCAACAACAAAAGAAACTCAAATATTTTTTTCAAAATTAGCTAATCCAAACACACACTTTTCATATAGTCATAGAATTATAGAATTAAAACTAAATGCAACGCTATTCTGTAAAAAAATCCACTTACTCTAACATTTTTCACACAATAGAACTACTTAAATAAAACACATAGAAAATGCTGTATATGAGTATCATGTTTCTGAAGTTTGAAATATTCTTCAATTGAAACGAACAGAACACTCGCAAACGCAGTATCCAGTGAAATCAATCAGAAATCCCAATCGAATCGAGTTCAGCTAATCAAATACGAAACGCACCGTCGTTGACGAAAACAGCGCACGGAAGAGAATCGGGAATCGAGAAGCGGAGAGGAGGAAATGCGCGTCTTCAGTAACAGCTCAATTATGATGTGAAGAATGGAACAAACGAGAACAACACTACTCTGTCTCTGTGCGCTTCCAATCTTTCCATTGCTGAAACACTCTTGACTTTGACTACAGTGCATGTATTGCGCCGACGTGTTAGAAATTACGAGCTATATTTTAACATTATAATATTCAAGAAAAAACAAAATGTTATGTAAAAATATAATTTTACCAAGCGAGTTAGAAATTATAATAAAATGGGTATTTTGTACTTAAATTTAATTGTCAAGTATTTAGTGTTAACTGAATAAATTTATAAATTATTTTATAAGTTTGGAATTTTTATTTGTAAGCTTATAATTTTTTTCTACGAATGAATGGATAAATTTAGAAGTTACAAAGGCGTAGTACTGAAAAGGATCCCAGGTTTCTGGCATACTAGTTAGTATATTCCCACTTCTCTCAGTGTCAGATATCAGTATATTCTATCTCCAAAAAATAAAAATAAAAATAAAAAATAAAATAAAAATAAATAAATATATATATATATATATATAATTCCCTCACTAATGTGCTAGATTCAGGTTTTCAAATTGTGTACATAAATCCTTGAACCATATAGAGGTCAAAACATAGTATTGTTACTGGCAATCACCATTATAATATGTACTTAAGCATCGTAAGTAAGTAAGATTGTAGCAAAAACATTTTAATCGATATTTTAACTGAACAATACGACATGATCAATCAATGATACACGACACTCCAACATATCTCCTATTTGGTCATGTGTTTTTTTTTGTTTTTTTTTTTTATCAAAATGGATTGTTTTTTAAAATAATATATCAAAATGGGTTAATATAAAAATCATTTATATGTGATGGATTCTTTTGTGACGGAAAGGATGTAGGCATTTTCTGCTTTTTTTTCTATATAAGTGGCTGATGTAAAATATTGTTTTTTTACATCGGTTACTGAATATACGATGTAAGATATTATTTATTATATAGTAGTTTGACTAATGTAAAAAGCAAAAAAAAGTATATATTATCTTCACTTAAAGTGATCTCTCCTAATTCGAAATCATCCATTATATATAAATTATTTACATACAACTCCATGTTAGAATTTTGTTTAACAAAATCACCTATATGAATCAAAGAGCCTAATGTTGATAAAAATTGTTCACAATTTTATTTCACCATGTAGAAAGTCAAAAAGATACCTGTGAAAATAAAATCTCAATACGTCCTATCATTGTTGAACTTACAAATTGTTTGGTTGCAAAGAAATGGATAGAAAAATAAAGAAAGAGGAAATAAGTGAAAAATAAAAAATAGTATGTGTTTGGTAGAAGAAAAATAATAGGAAGGAAATAAATAAAACTGTGGGTGTCACTTATTTTTATTAGGAACAATCTATGAGTGAGTGTTCTGACATGAGATTTTTTTTTTAAATCCTAATCTAATTGGTTTTTAAAAATAACATTCATGGTAAATAATGTATTTTGTTCTTAAAAATGTTTTTTTTTACAACTTCTAAAAATGTTTATAAGTAGATATTTCACAAAAATATTCTTACATGGAGTGGAAATATTTTTTTTTCAGCCCTATTGAATAAAGTTAATGTCTCCAATGTAAGTTTCTCCTAAATTTCTTAAACTGTGTATGAATACACCGTGGATCGAACTCTCGCAGCTTAATAAAAGTATAAATATATAATTTTTGAATGAAAGCTACTAGTTGTCATCTGAATTAATGCACACAGCTTAATAATTGGTTGTTGTGTTTGAACTCTACAAAAGTTTTGATTGCTTAAATACATAGAATGTACATGGAGCAAAATTGGAAAACCAACAAGTTCCTCCGAGTTCATTTCCAAGCTCGCCAAATTGTTTTTATTTTTTTATTTTATCGATAAATATTAATTTTGTTATAAAGGTAAGTGAAAAGATTCATACTCACCACCTATACTTTTTATTTCTTTCTCTATTTTTACTGTTTACCATCCAATCCACCTCGTATATTTGTCAACTTTTTTTTATATAATTTTACCTTCAAGTCCAAAGCTAATTGAAAGATTTTAAGCATGCTTTCTAAAGTTAAGGCATTCTCAATCCTATGTTAATTGAAAAAAAACAAAGGTGTGATCTTGTAATATTGGAATATAAATCTTATGCTCATTCACCATAAATATAAGGAAGGAAAGTATGACTTGATGTAACTCCCCTGTCATGTCTCGATAACTTTCCACTGCAAGAAAAATAATAAAAATGTAAGAGGATAACCATGTCTCCATCCCTTATAAATAACAAATTCACTTGTTGAACATCTATTCATAATTGTGGTTGTCACTTTAATTGAATTAAAGTAATAATTTGTCATCTGTACTTTTTAATCCAATTTATTTATTTTGTATATGTTAAATTGTTAATAAATATATATGTATTTTGTATAATTGATGTATATATAATATATACATTTTTGTCATTTGATTGTGTTTACTTTTTGAAGTTTCATGTGATATATGTATATTTTTTAATAATTTGAATAAATGTGTATTTTTTTTTATACATTCTATGTAATATTTTTATTTTTCGTTGCTTTTAAGCAAAACTGATTACTTTAAAATTATATTTTAGCAAATTAAACTTACCAAAACAAAAAGTAATTATGATAGTCAATTATACAAATAATTTAAGATGTGTTTCCTTAAAAAAAAAATATAACAAATTAATAATAATATAAAATAGATTTTTAGTCTTAAAATATTAAACATTTTTATCATTAATTTTTAATGTTTCATTTTATTAGTATTGGTTTTAAAATATTTTATCTCTATTAATAAATTTCGTTAATAAAATTAATTGATGTTATATGTTTATTATTATTTATTTATTTATTTTAATTTTTTTTAATGTCACGTATCATTTAAATAATGAAACACATAAAAATATAAAAAAATTAGATAAAAAAATATTTTAGATACAAACCTATCAAACTAAATATTATAAATTAAAAATAAAAATATTCAATACTTTAAATATCATTTTTTTTTTGTCCAAAGTTAAAAATTAAAACAATAACAATAGAGGAAGGGCAAGTCGGTAATTCAACGTGACAAAACCCTATATTTTCCTCCCGAAGAAAACCAGTTACTCTCTCCCTGTACAAACAATACCGGAAGGGCAAGTCGGTAATTAGACGAGATAAAACCCTATATTTTTCTCCCGAAGAAAACTAATGATTCTTTCTCACTCCGATACCTCTCTTTGGGGGTGAAGAACGAAGCAGCCAGCGATGTCGCAGCAAGGTCAAATTCCGATAAACCCCATGGTCCCGCCGCAGAACCCCATGGCCACCATGCAGGTCCCCATGCCCATGCACATGCAGATGCAGATGCCCATGGCCATGCCCTTACCCATACAGATGCAGATGCAGATGCAGATGCCTCTCCCCATGCCGCTCCAGATTCCCTTCTCTGTCCAGGACACCACCCCCTCCTCCGGGAAGCGCCGCCGCGATGACGAGGCTCCTGGCATCGCCGATGCGGCGGAGCTCTCGGCGGCGAAGCGCGCCAAGGGACAGGACGTGATATTTAGGATCGTCGTGCCCTCGCGCCAGATCGGCAAGGTCATCGGGAAGGAAGGTCATCGCATTCAGAAGATTCGAGAAGACACCAAAGCCACCATCAAAATCGCTGACGCCATTGCCGTAACTCCTTTACTCTATTTATTTATTTACTCATTCATCGAATGATTCTGTTCTGTAACAGAGAAAAAAATAGGGAATTTTATTTATTTATTTATTTGGGGTTCTTAATTCTGTTATTTATTTTGAGTTTGGGGCTTTGTGTTCAGTTAAGTTGACTTCACTTTTTTTTTTTTTTATTTGATTCTTGGTGGAACTCATATTCTGCCCTAGAGGGAAAAAGAAAAACCAAGCAATGTGTACAAGTTAGAATTTAGAACCGTTGCTCTGTATTGAATTGTTGTATCTCATTTAGGGTTAGTGGGGATTGAAATTAGTGTTTTCTGTACGTGGCATATGTTCAGTGGCTCATAAACCTGAGAGAAAAACAATGTAGGAACCGAGAACTACTACTTTGGGTGGAGCTACTTTTCAGTATCTAATTTGGGTAGGGCTTGCAGGAGTTAAAATAGAGAATTTAGATTGAAGTGGAGTAATCGTTTATTTTTTTAGTTACTATTCAATTGGGAATAGTAAGTAAAGCTCGTTGTATGAGATATGGACATATTATCCTACCCTAATAGGAAAAAAAAGCAAAAAGAGATAATATATGGATTGAATTGCTTAAATTTGCTTTCAAGATAAATGTCTCTGGTTATTATTCAGACTAGTTGGTGTTTACCAAATCCAATCGTTTTCCTTTTGGGCAGAGACATGAAGAGCGTGTTATCATTATTAGTTCTAAGGACAATGATGAAAAGGTTACCGATGCAGAGAAAGCTCTAGAGCAAATAGCCCATTTAATTTTAAAGGTAAGATGCTCCTGATCAATTTTTGCCCACATGCTTTCTGTAATATGCATAATGAAGATTGTTGTGACTCTTGACTGCTGATTTTCTTATTACTCTGTTTCATAATTTATTCTAAAACTATGGTAGACTGACCCTGTATCCATGCATCATGATTCAAAACACTTTTTATGCTTGATTTAACTAGAGACCCAATTAGGGGACTTAACCTGCTCAATTTCTTCTACTTCTGATAGGCACGGCCACTTTAGTTTTTTATAGACCACTGTTTTTGAGATTATTATGCACTTCTGTTAATAATCATGTGGCTTGTTGGGTGTTACTTTTGGTTGTTGCTGCTATTCAGAGGGTTTGATAAAGTTATGATTCCATATAACAGGAAGATGATAGCAGTCTTGATGCATCAAAAGTCACTGCAGGACATGTAGCTGCCAATACGATAAGACTTTTGATTGCAGGGTCCCAGGCAGGTGGATTAATTGGGATGTCTGGTCAAAACATTGAGAAGTTGAGGGACTCTTCTGGTGCTTCTATTACTGTTCTTGCACCAAATCAGTCGCCTTTATGTGCTTCTGCCCATGAATCTGACCGAGTAGTACAGGTGAGATGTCTAAATGATGCTCATCAATTTTTACTATGAAGGGTTTTGGTTATTTCTGAAAGAATGTATCAATGACACAGTGTAACCTTGCCTTCACCATATATATTGAGTTTTGACTTTAATATATTAACCAAGATGGCAAGGAATAGTTTGTTATTTGAAATTTCATGTGCTGTGTGTTAACAACTTCAATGGTAAAATGTACAGATGGACTGACATGATAACAATGTTCTTTTGTTGCTTCTTTACATTTACTCTTGAAACCTGAATTTTAATCAACATTCTTGTTGAAATTAGTTATCAGGAGATATTCCTGCGGTAATGAAGGCTTTGGAGGAGATAGGTTTTCAACTAAGGTCTGCTAGTGATCTTCTCTCTCTCTCTCTCTCAATATATATATATATATATATTGAACCTGGTTCCAATTTAGTTTTGAAAAGTAGTTTGTAATTTTGCCTAACCTATATATCAACTCAAATTCTGTATAGGGAAAATCCACCAAGACAAGTGATTTCAATTAGTCCAACATACAATTATGCTGCAATTCGACCATCCCAACCATATCTTGATCCAACTTCAGGTTATTTAATGTTTTCTATATCAGAACAACATTTGGCTGCCATTTAAAAGTTATATAGTGTTTTGAATATTGTCTTACAATCACTTCATCTCTAGGACAACCAATCTTGCAGTTGATTATGTTACATTTGAGATGCTGATTTCGGAAACAATGGTTGGTGGTTTGATTGGCCGGTGTGGCTCAAACATATCGAGGATCAGAAATGAGTCTGGAGCAATGATTAAGGTTAGTCTTCTACTTCTTCCTGGCTTGAAGAACATCAATAACTTAAATATGTGAGTTAATCATATAGAAAGTCAGTGTCCTCCTCCTACAAAAGATTTTACTTGTTGGATTCATGTTTAATTGTTACTATACTGTTTAAAGCAAAAAAAAAAAAAAAGAACCCTTGGATCTCAAATTTGCATTTAAAGTCATGTAAGACTTAAGATTGTAAGACATTGACACAGACATCAATATAGATGCTGGGCCTGGATTGTGTATTTTACTTTATTTGTGAGAAACAAGGTTGTTTGATCTCCCATTAGCTTCAGTGTTTATAGGGACCAAACATACTTATAAAAGATATAATATTAGTAAAAAAAATACCAAGTAATAGAATTGAGGATTCTATATTTCTTGAATGAGCAGTATGGAAGCCCTTGTTTTTCATATTAGATTTAACTTTTTTATGAAACAGCACATCACTTGAACAGTTTCCAACATATTGCTAAATCAAATTTTGTTGTTAACATAATGATATTCTTATAAGTTCTAGAGTTTGGGTAATTCTAATTCTAATGTATATTAAAATGCAGTTTGTGAGTTGTAACTTGTCAGTTTTTTTCTACTTAAATTCCCTGAACTAATTTTCATTTGATTTATATCTTCATTATTTGGAAAATGTTGCAGGTTTATGGTGGTAAGGGAGAACAGAAGCATAGACAAATTCAATTTGGTGGTAGTGCTCAACAGGTGATAACCTAAGATCATGATACCATTTTAATTTGTGTTTTTATATCAAAGGTGAAGTGCCACTGACATGGAATTGAAACTGTCATGCTCTTTCTACCCTTGTTTATTGGTTTTGGGCTGTTGGTGATTTTTTTTTGTTGTTGTTGAAACTTGAATTTGGTGAGCAGGTAGCTTTGGCAAAACAGAGAGTTGATGAATATATATACTCTCAGTTGATACAACAGACTGGCACCCAACAGTTAGCGTAAGCATTAGTTTTTGTTTGGATATCCATCCTTCTTCTTCCATTCCTTAGAATTTTCAGGTGAACTAGTACCTTATAATAAATTATAATTGTGAGACTAGTTCTTTGAAAAAAAATGGGAACCAATCTTTCAATGATTGAAATTTACATGTTATAGGGGAGTAATATTTAAACAGTAAGGACCAAAATTTAAAAGATTTTTGGTCTATTCAGCTTCCAGAGATGACACCAACAAGAAAGTCAAAATCTCTAGTTCCTGTTTACTATGAATCCAGCTTTGTTGCTTCACCATGGGGTGGTTATTTATGTTAGTAAGATTTGGATGGATAGTGTTTGTTTGCCGTGTTAATTGTAGTGGATATTGAAACTTTTCTCAGCTTGTACCGTATCAATTGTTCTAATATAGTTCAAGGTATATATTTGTTTTTTTCTGCATAATATGAATGTTGGCATGGCTGTGACGATTCTCCAGTGGTATTATGCCATCTAATTTTCGGGGTATAAAAATGATAAAAGTCCATTGAAAGGATATGGCATGGTTGAACCATCAAAATCACTTTAGCTCTGACGTTATTCTTTGTTTGATTTTAATAAATATTTCTGATATGAAAGTGAGGTATTGGAACTTAGAACCTGAATCACTTTCGTTGGTTTTCGATGACGTGACATCTAATGACGTGGTATCTTCTGCTTATTGCGTATAAATGTTTACGAAATTTGTTTTTATTGATCTTGATATCAATTGGCGTATTGAATATTTTTAACAAAAATAATGAAATCTAGGTTAAAGCATATTTTTATCCCTTTACTGTAAAAATAATATGGTTTTAAATATTTCTTTTATTGACTTTGTAAATTGATTAAAATTGAAGGGCTTTTTTTTCTTGTCTTCCAGTCATAAAATTAATGCTAAAAAGTATATTATAAAAAAACAAAATATTAAACCCAAAGCAATGCTAAATGAGACATCATATCCCCCCATTTATTTTTCATTTCAATATAAACCATAAAATATGAATTTATTTCATTCACTTGAAATTCTATTAGCAATTAAAAATCAAAATTGAAATAATTTAGTTCAGCCTAAAATTTATGGGATATAAAGAAAGCACCTCCAAAGGTTACTAAGATAAAAATGAATAAAATTATAAATATTGTTTACACTGCAAATGGGGTTTCAACTTTCAAACCCTTGACTGATAACAAAAAATACATGTTTAGAAATCATCACATGTTGTTTTAGCCAATTTTAAATATAAAATATAAATGCGTCGGAATTATGCTACTATATGTAGCTTCTGTAGAAGACATTTTTCTAGCGAGTGTACACTACAGAGACATCATATTTAAAAAAAAATAAAAAAAACGCATACGTAATATGATGAGCACACTGATCGATAAACATTGAAGTAACATGTTTTTTCGAAAAAAACATTTTATGCATAAACAATGTAAAGAGTGTTATACCGTCATTTTATATATAAAAAAAAAAGTGTTATATATAAAAAATTTATTGATTTGGAAGAAAACTATCTTAATTGGTTGACAGTGTAAAAATGATCTATTTTATTAGTATATGAAAATTAAATTATAATTTTGATAACGTTTTCAGTTTTCCCTATAAAATTAAAAAAAGAAAAAGAATTGTCTTATGAAAATGAAATATTTTTCCAACGTCTAAAGACTCAAAACGTGGAATCATCGTTTTCACATTAAGAAAACTTGAATGATTGTATTGCTTGGCGTCAACCACATATCCGGCTTGTTAGATTACCATTCAAGGAAGCAATATATATTTGATCGTTGAAAACATTAATTAATTTGAAGAAGAAAGTTCAGCATCAAACATCACACATATACGTTCAAGAAAGGTCTAGATTTGAACCCGTTTTTATTTCAAAATGAAAATAATTGCAAACATTTATTATGAGTTAATTTCGAGGAACAAATTAGGTAAATGAATTAAACCTCATGCAAGCTCAATAGCTCATGCTTTCTTCTTTCGCCCAAACGCGGAAATTGATATTGTTGTTCTCTTTCGTTTCGTCAATAAACAGCATTAATGTTTAGTGTAAAGGTCCAAACACGCCCTAATTTGTCAAACCCCAAAAGCACGCTTCGATCTTAACCTCACGAGTCCGGTTTGCTCCCCCATGGCCCATCATTTAGCTTCACATTCCATCCATACCCAAAAAATCCACAAGAAATTTCTCTGGGGATTAAAATTTTAAGAATCATTTTATATACTGTATAAAAAAAATAAGGATACCCGATTGTTTGGTTCGATTTTTGGTTGATGTCTCCAAAATCGAATAAAAAATAAGATATGACAACATTTTTCTTTATATAATTTGTAATGTTATAGTGTTGTTGAATACGAATACGAGTATATATTATATATTTACTCTGTAAATATTTCACTCAATCTTCTGGGTTAAGGTAACATTTTCATTTTTTTTATTTGTTTCACTTTCGACCTTTATTTTAAAATTTTAAAATAAAGGTTGGGCCACGTATGCAAAAAAAGAAAAAGGAGAAAGAAAAAAAAGAACCCACACCTGTTACAGCGTGCAATGAAAAAGAAGATGGTAACCGTTATATGCAGACCATTAAAAGATGATTGGCTGATGATGACGAAATGCCAAAGTTTGACCTCGTTGACTGAATCAATCAAGGCACCATATGAAGCGTGGCATTCACGCTCTTCAATGTTCTACTTTCCATTCAACGTATACGTAATAGTGATAAACTAATAATTAAGGAAAAAGTCCAAGACAAAATAATCGGAATTTTGAAATATACTGTATAAAAAAGTGTTTATAAAAAGTTTGGGGGATGAAAACGGTAAGAAACCACAAACAAAAAGATTCAAGATTCAACTAATGAATAATTGTATCCCCACCCACAACCACAATGCAAGATATCTGGTTAGTAAAACATAAGATTACGTTACATAATAATCGTAAATACCACACAACATTCTTCAACTATTGAAATTAAATTACTAAAGTAGTAGTGGTTCTCTTTTGGTAATCCATTTATGTAATGGCCAAATGGGTATATTTATTTTCCTTCTCTCTCTTCCAAATCTCACCATGAGTTAGATCATTTATTTTCTTTGACTTTTTTTTTTTGGGGGGGGAGTATTTACTTTGACTTTAAAAATGGGAGTGATTTATTCTTATTTGGGGGAAGTTTGATAATATATGAAGAGATAAAATCTAAAAAAGAACTATTATTATCCTCAATCGCCTATTTTATGTTTCTTTAATGAAATATTTTGCTAAAGGCTGGACTATTATTATTATTATTATTATCTTTAATCTTCTATAAGTTAAAACTAAAAAAAAATTGTTCTCCTCTCCGCGTTTTGCTAAAAGCTATAAAATTCTTTAATGAATCACAAAATATCATAATCAATATTTATAACATTAAACCGATTATTAAATTGATGAAAACACCCACTCATAGTTTTTTCATGAAATTAATTATAATTGAATCAGTGATAATTAATTTTTCAACTTTAGTATATATTTATAGTCTATTAATTAACACGGTAGATTGTTACTACCATTTGGTTTTAAAAAGGTTGTTACTACCAAAAAAAATCTGCTAGTTAATAGGACATCATGTAAGTTCACAAAATTTAATTGAAATATTATGATAATAGGAGAACTAGATTTTTACATTATTAACTAATTATAAACTACATGTATGATAAGATCATTAACTTTTGTAATATATATATTTTAAAAACCACATTTAATATGATTTATAATAAATTATACGTATATCATAATTATATGTATATTTATACTTAAAATAAATTTAAAGATGAAATATTTAAAATAATATAATATATTTTTTAATTAAATGAACAAATTCGCCGATCATTTAATAAAACCGGCTAATTATGATCCCACTAAAGTTTTATATTAATTGCTCGGAGCCTATCCCTATAATTAAAATAAAAATAAAATTGAAGAATATTGTAACTATAATATAAGCAGATGTGTTCCAAATTTCCTTATCTGTCCTGATAGCAAATCCTTTTCTTCATCTATGTAAGTTTGCACTTCAATTTGTCCCTATTCTAATTATTTTATTATATGTGGGTAATTATCTTTTAGTGTGAAGAGAAATGTTTTATTTTTCTTAAGTAATTTGACCCTTTCTTTTAGAGTTTTTATTCTCTCTCCTCCTTTTCTCCCTCAAAATATAATAGAATCTAGCACTTGAGTTGAATTAGCCCCGATTCACACTCAACAACAACAACAAATGCTCTCTCTTTCATCTTCATCTTCTTCTTTCACTTTCTCACTCACTCCCTCTATTTTTTTGTAAGAAGACAAAGCAACCCATCTCAATCCTCCTCCATCAGATCTCACGAATGCTGGTGCCCAAGAAAACAACCCAAACCCAAAAAGCGCAGAAAACGGCGTCGTATGCAACCCGCAAAGCCAAATGAAGTGCAAGAAACATACCTTAGACGTTAGCAGCACCGTCGGCGTCTGCGCCTCCTGTCTAAGGGAACGCCTCATAGCTCTCGTCGCCGCCCAGGCCCAAGCCCAAGTCCAGGCTCATCATCCCCAGGCCCAATTCACGCGAGTTATCTCACGCGCCTCCGACGAATATTCCACAAATTCAGACCCTAACCCTCCTCCGCCACCGTTAATTTTCCCTCGCTCGGTTTCGCCCTACGTCTCTCGCCGGAAGTCTGACTACTCCGCCGCGTGGAACGCCTGCGACGACCGCCGCGATAGGCTATTCTACAGCACTCCGCAGCTCGGTCCCACCTTCGCCGCCGCCGATTCTGTGTTCCATGCTGACCCGAAGTCGTTCAAGAAACGCTTGAACAAGTTCCGCATATTCGCGAAGATTTTCAGGACCAGATCGGAGAAGTTCCAATCGGATCCGTCTCGCCAGCCAGCCTCGCACACATCGCCGTCATGGTTCTCGGCGTTCTTCCCTGCACGCCGGAAGAACAGGGATCGGAGTGGAACGGCGGGGGAATATTCCTCCGCCGCCGCTCGGCGGTACCGCCCGTCGGATCGCGGAATGTCGCCGGTGAGGACCGAGGATTTCGGCGATGAATGCGATCAGTCACCGTCGGGAAGCGGATACGTCTCAGAGGCTTCGCCGTGGTGGCGGAGAACGCCGACGGTGGCGCCGTCGACGCGGCGGTCAAGGTTAGGGCACACGAAGAGCGCGTCCGGTTCCGGTATGGCGCTTTGTTTGAGTCCTCTTGTTCGGGCGAGTCCGAACCGGAGATGGAACCACAAGGGATTGCCGCCGGAGATGGCGGAAGTCAGAGCCGCGGCGGCGAAGCCTCATCTCTCCGCCGCGGCGTCGTTTTGCGCGAACCGTTCCCGGAAGCTAGCGGATTTTGGACGAGTCAACCATAACCGTTGATTTTGTCGACATTTCTTATAATCCGACCTGACCCGGTGAATCTTTATTTCCATTCCATTTGTTTTCCGGTTTTGTGCACATTCTTCATTTCATTTCTTCAGCATAAAGGAAGAAAAAGAAAAGCAGATTTTTTTCTTATAAAAAAATTCTCTCTGTACACAAATTGTTCACTAGTATATGAAACACAGTCTAGTTTTTTTTTTTGTTTTTTTACAGATATAGTTGACATTGGTGTGATTTTGCAACATCTTATATGATGTGATGTTACATTGACTTTAAATGTATGGCAAATGTGTATGTTTATGGGATTAATGTTCTTAGGAATCTATTCTACACTCTACTATACTATACTATACATTTTTTTCCCAATGCTAGCTGGATTAAGACTATTCCATTCTTCCCTTATTTATTATTTACCTTCTCAACTGACAACTGAGCGCTTTCAATTATTAACTTTGACCGTGTTATTATTATTAAAATTAAATTACTTGTGTACTAATAAATGTAAATATAAATTGGTTTAATATTTTCTTGAAATAAAAATATTCGATTGAAGGTAGTTTGTGAAATTGTAACTAGTTAACTAATGGTTTAAGTGGTACATAGCTAGACGTTCTTCGTGAGTAATTATTTTTAGCTGTATTAAAAAGTCAATGTAAAAACATTTAAATATAAATATAAAGATAACTAATAATTTCATGATGATATAGAAATTGAGTCTAAACTAGATTAAATGCGTACTTGGAATCGTGTCAATGGAAGGAGTAGTTCACGTCAGTTGCAATGAGTTTGTGTTTAATCTGTGCATTCAATGCATGTGTGAAACAGAGTCATTGAAAGATTGAAAAAAAACGCACGTTAATCATAACGCTCCAAGGATAACTTCTGCGCTAATTTTTGCTTAACGTGAGACATGAATGTACTTCAAAACACACTAAGGACTTTTCTATTGATCCAAAATCTAGAATAAAATGAACAGTGATAACAATCTCATAGTTTTCACTATGTTAAATTATACTAGTACTTTAAAGTTAAACCTAACTGTCAAACCTTTTGATTATTAACATAACACAATCCTACCTAATGGCTAACAATACTGAAAAGAAGCTGTTGTTGTATAATGTGTTGTGTTGTTGGTGGATGAAAAAGCAATAAGAAGAATTGAAGAAAAGTGAGAGATAGAAGATAGTGGTGAGGAGCATAATGAACGGATTGAACGGAGTGAAGTGGTGGGGTTGAATCTGAAAGAAGAAATGAATGTTGCGGTTTGTGGATTGTGGTGGTGTGAATTGGAACACACAAACCCATTGCAAAGTGTTGGTAACGCTCATTTGTGGGGTCCACACCATTTAAGCACTTTCTGCGGCTAGTTTAAATTCCCCTTCTCTCTAACTCTACCCTCTTAAATGCCCATATACTGCAATTGTGCATTACACAGAGTTACACTACGACGCGACTCAGTCTTTTTTTTTGGTGGAATCTTCTATTCATTTTAGGAAACGCGACTAGTCAGTCCATTTCTTTGTTTACAATTTTATGATTATTGTTTAGTCAATCTGTTTTTTGTTATTAACAGCATACGTGAGAAGTTTCGGTCAATTAGTTTGAATGGAATGAGTTAGAATAGTGATCACCAAAAAAAATAGAAGGGAGGTAATCTTGAATTTGATTTGTATCTAATCTATTCTATCTACACTTTTTAATTATTATGAGAAAAAAAAAACAATATTTGTTAGATTAAAAATTGATGGTTGAGAGAATACACATTTAATTTCCAATTCTACGTTATTTTTATAAATCACACATAATCTTCAATTAAAAAGGAACAAAATCACGTGAATTTTATAATTAAATGAATACATAATTAAATTTTTTTATTATGGCAGTAAATTAATTTATTTTATTTATTACTAAAAAGATTTGACAGTAAATTAATTTATTTTCTCCCAATTCCCGTTGCAATTTAAGCAAGGAGTTAAAGAAAAGTCTAAATTATTCAGCCACTCAATAAAATAGTACACTACAATTAAGATAGTATACTCTACTTTAATATAGACTGGTGAATCATTAAATACATCAAGTGATAGGTTTTGCTGACGGTAGTGTGCTATACTTCTCGAAGTACAACTAAATATACTAGTTGTGATGGAAGAAAAACACAAAATAAAATGTTTTAAGAAAAGAAAAGGTTCTTGGGTATTTCTTTTTTAGTTTATTAGGATATAGGGGTATGTCTCAATTGAGAAATCAAGTTTTATTATGTGAATAAAATTGTTAAAATATTCACAATATATATAGAGTAGAACTGGTAGATAGTCGAGGTTAGCTGAAGAACAGTGTTATGAGATAATCACTGAACACTTCTATGAATTCACTTGTCAGGTCATTTTTATATATGTAGCTTACCCTTCTAAATATATTTTCTTCTATCATTTAATCTTGTCCTTCATAATCAATTCCTTTTCAATGGAGAATAGTAAAACCACCATGCTCACGTACGCCACGATATAATTTGCCCCACTGAATTTGGTGAATTTCAACCACCTAATCTCAGTAAAAGTAAATGATAAGAACTTCTTACTTTAGAAGCAACAATTTGCAGTAGCAATTAGAGGTTTTTACAAATTGCAACATTAATTCATCACTCCAACCACTTTTAATTCCACCAAAATCCACTGTACTGAAGGTAAAGTAATTAGCAAAAAATAAATGATGGTTTCCTAGAGTTTGAATAAAAGGATCAGTGAAGCACAATGACTAATCTCTTAATACGAAAATTTATTTAAGAGTTTATCTCTCCTAACAAATATTTTTTCATATATACAAACTAAGAATTGAACTCTTAATTATCCGTCAATTATACTACATCGGGGGGTTGTGACTTCACTTTATAATGTTATCTGAGTACATAAATCTAACTGTTTTCTGCTTTTCAAACATGAGCAATGATCATAACAATATTTCATGTTTGAACTGAGGAATATAAAAAGTAATCAAGGTCAACTGATATGAAAATCAAAACCCTTAATAAACTGATCAATCTATATTATGAGTAGTTGCATCTATTCTCAAGAACACATACAGGGTTGGTTTTCATTGAAGTCCTAAATTAAGAATAATGTGCATATAAAATTCATTTGTCACGTCTATCAACTAAGGCTTCAATCTTGATCCTTACCTTGTCGGGAAAAAAATAGTTTGTATTACTTAATATAGGAAGCCAAAATAAAGAAGCACATGAATGCTGCAGATGCTATGTCTGTGCTATGGGAAACATAAGGATACTAAGGATAATATAACACCTCTTGCAATTAATTTGCCTTCCCATTCATGACCAAATTTCCAAAGATCCCCAAGCAAGAATCATGATTGCTACTACATGGCTCAGTTTGGGTTATTAATTCTGCTGTCACAACACAACACTAATCTGCAACAATGATTCATCATTGCATGTTTCCTTAATCATTAGAAACCTCATTAACATCAGTTTATTTTTAGACCTGATGGCTTGTGCAGTTTGTAAATTCTGTAAATGAAGTGTTAGCTAGCTTCAAATTATGTTAATTACTTTCAATGTTCTCACTTCAGCATTGTAGACTAGGTCACCCTACATCTTCTAGAGAAAATTCTAAATACTTGTAATATTCCACTACCTGATAAAAATGCAATCTACACTCATCCCATGTTTACACGCGATTGGTGCAGCTTTCATTTATTAACTTTCTTGTGTAAATCTTATTCCAAACAATACGTAATGATAATGACATCATTTGAAAGAAAAGATAAATATTCTCATCCGTCTTGTTCAGTGCAAAAGATGTCATTTGATCCAATCATAATTAATTAATTTATCTCATTCGTAAAATAATATTTTATCACAACAAGCTATTGTCCTTAACAAATGATTAGTAAGTCTCACATCAATATAATTATAAACCTTTTATTATACATAAGAAGTTCATTAGACAAGTCAGAAAAATAATTTTTAATGTCGACAACATTTATTAAAAAAAAAAAATGTCATGATGTTGTCAAGATCAATGACTGGGGAGATGAGATGTATTACACATGGAAATTTTTTTATTGTTGTCAACATATGACAACTAGGCTTGGCACAAATGCGCAATCAAGATTGGACCTAACTTTTTTGATTTGGACAACAACTCAAACCCTCATGTAGTTGCATGCTCACCTATACCAGTGGATGACCAATTAATGTGATGTATCATTGGGCCAAACCCAACTCTTCCTCATCCACACTTACAACTCCTACATTAACTTCCTTGCTTCCTCTCTCATTATTCGAATTCATTACCCTCTCTTTTTAACCCCTATACCACTCTTCTGATACATATATTTTTTACATCTTATAGTTTATTAAACAAAATACTAATTCACTTGTGATATTATAGTTGTCGCTTGTCTGAAAAAGTTTTTGCATAATGGATATTCACTAGACTTTCTATTAGATCGTTCTCACGCATGTGAATATGTAAGGAACTTAATCGTTACACAAATTACTTAGATTACACCTCTTATTTATACATCATCTTCAATTGATCAACTAAAAAATATTGATTTTTTTTATCATGTTATTATAGGTGTGAAATATCTATCGATTTTGTTAAAATTTGACCTTCATAAAAAATATATATATAATAAAATATATCTCAATTATATCTTTTCTATTTACAAAACTTAAACTCAAGAACTCTGTTGATATTGTTTACGTAATTCACTGAGGTAAAATTCTATTCTAATTTGAATACGAAACCAAAAACACTTGCAGAGCATTTTTGTACTTAAATAAATAGGGTTGGGTTGGAAATTGCTTATAATAAACAGGGCTAATGCAAGTAATAGTTAACAGTTTTGTTGCAACCTATTGACATTGAGAAGCAGGAAAAATATGAGTAATAACGAAATTAAATTAAGATTAGACATTTTTTTTTTTTTTTTGGAGCAAGATTGGACATTATTTGCTGTTAGGAAAAATTTATTTCTTAAGAACATATAAAATAACATCAACATCTAATAAATAATACTATTTGACAACCTAATTTAGATATCGATAGCATATAAATACGGTAGCAGCTCCCATAAAAGCAATGTTTACAGCCTTGCTCGTGTATTCTAGAAGGCAAAGGAGGAAAAGCGAGAGAAAAGAAAAAAGAAATAAATTTGGCTCATTTGAAATGAATCAAGTGAATAATTCATTTTAGCGAGAAAAATAAGCCCTTTCAATCATTAATAAAACGGGAAAACGAGTATATTCATAATTTATTATACATGTGTGTGTGATATACATTGGTAATTTTCTTATTAATGATTGAAAATTCTTACTAAATTGAACAACTGCAAGGACAAAGTTCCTTTATATGTTGGCCGCATCTTCAAAAAGAGATGTGCTTCATAAACAGTAGTCTGTGGTTGTTACTGTGATGGTGAAACTCATAAGTATTCAGCAATTCAATTGGATATGAATATGATAGCATAAAGAAGTTTGGCATTGACATAGGATTAAAATTATATTAATAATGAAAAAGATTTGCAAAGAAAACTTATATCAATCATACAGAGATTACGATTCACAAAAGCCAATAACCTTTTCATTTCTTAAATGAGAGAACAATAATGTAGAATGACCAATAAACTCATAACTATACATCTCACTAGTCCCGTGAGACTGAAGGAATAATAAAATCTAAAGCTAGCAAATGCTGTACTGAAGGATTCAAAGCTAAAAAGAAAAAGGCTAGTACTTCGGCAAAGGATATGGCCAAATTGAATATATTCTCAACAAGAAGAATCGTTTTGAGACTTAGCAATAGCTTGTGCATGTCTTGCCTTTGAATCATCAAGATAATTCTGATAGATATAAGAGGCAAAACCCCATAGAGCCAAAAGCATAGAAATTATCTTCACCCCATTCATCTTATCATGGAAAACTATAACAGCAGCAATAGGGGTGATTGCTAAAGAGACAGTGCTTATAACATTGGAGTAGAGAGAAGACACTAGGAAGATCAAGCCAACAACACCAACAGAGCATACCTGCCAGGCTATTGCAGTCCAAACCAAAGTCATTACATAAGCAACTTGTCCTTTCTGAAAACCTTCCATTTCTCCATGCATAGTACGCCATTCCCCACTTGCAAATAGGCCTATAGTGGAAGCACAAGTGGCAACCAGTGACGTGTAGATTTGCATTTCCAAAACGACAGAAAACGTTTCCTTCTTCAGAACCTTCTCAAAGGTCAGTTGCATGAGGGAAAGCAAAAGAGAGTACACAGCAGAAGCTCCAAGGGTACATAGGAAACCGACAATGTACTTTCCCTTGGAGAGACCAGATGGTTCATCCGAGTCTTCGTTAACAGCAAGGAGTGCAGCAGATAGACTGAGAACCACTGTAGAGTTTATAATCAAAGCAGTGAACTTTTGAGAATTGATAAAATATGAGAAAACTGCATTAAAAGCTAACTGTGATGCACAAATCAGCGAATAGGTAGAAGCCGAGAGGTATAAGAGTCCAGTAGAGTACATCATATTGTCAGCCGCAATTAAGATTCCAAGACCAAAATATATCAAAAGAATAACTTTGATGGAAGATGAAACAGAGGTTGAAGCCTCTGGAGGTGAAGGAATAGTAAACAATGGAATTAACAAGATTGGGAAAGCAGCAGTTTGAACTAGAGTAGCCATCCATTTACTATTTCCACCCTGATCATAATAAAATCTCCCAAGGATAACAGCAGCAGATTGGCCCACTATAAGAAAGGCTATGCTGAGTGCCACAAGACACCACCATTGCCATCGCTTATATTTATTAAATGCTAATTCAGATATCGTTCCAGGTACGATCATTGGTTCTTCATTATCTGAAATTTGAAGCAACATTAAAGTTAAGTATTTTAAAAAATCAATAGAACATCCAAAGAAAAAATAAATCCAAAAAAGACAATCCCATTTAAACTAAATACATAAGTACAGCTTAAAATTCTGCACAGAAGTTAGTATTTGAATATGTGTATATCATTGTTCATTCACATGGAAGAATGATTTTATATAGTATATACTGATAAAGACAGTTAATCGAACCTTCAAGCCATAGAAAACCAACCCCAAACTAAATCCTCTATAACTTTTCATGATATTTAAAGATCATACAATTGGTTTTCAACAACATTAACACTTGCTGAGATCCGCTACATGGATTATACAGTGTCATTGGACTCAGTTAAAAATGAAATTCCTAGTGATATTATTCAATTGGTTCTCAATTTGGAATGTTTTATTCATTAATTAAACGGTAACTTGGCAACATGGCACAAGTGATCAAGGATCCGAAACAAAGTCTCGTCTTCCTCATATGTGGATTCAATTGCCCCTAAAGCCACTAAAATCCTACTTGGTGGACAACTCTGTTAAGGGAGATTCTCTAGCGTTCAGGGAGCTAGTTTAGGCTTTGAGTGACTCTGTATTGGCAGTCCACTAGTCCCAACATGTCATTGGTGCCTGACCCTTAATTTTGGGAGTGTTTTTCCGTTCTACCACTTTTTTTTCCACCAAATATATATACTTTAAAACTATTTTGTGCATGTTTGGATTTTAGTTTGTAGAGTACAAAAGTATTTTGACTCTTAAAAACAATTTCTTACAGCTTCATTTTGTGCAATTCCCAATTGTGCATTAGAATTCACAAACATACTTTCCCAACTTTGATCCAAAAACATAGTCAAACCATCAATGGAAACGTAACTGCAGATAGCACCTGGCTCTCAGTCATACATACAAACCTCGCTAAAGACAAAATATTTGGGAGCAATCAAAACTACACAGGTTGGCAAATATTAATAAACATGAAAAACAATGACTCAATTAAAAAACAAACAAACAAACATGAAACTGAAAACGCAAATCAATGATTGAAAGAAAGAGGTACCCGTCATGTTGTTGAGAAGCAGAAGCTTTGGGGGCGATGAAGCGAAGAAGAGAAAGGTCTTCACTTTTCAGTCCTAAAGAACATGATCATCAATGAACATGCGATGGCACTTTAAGTTGTCATCATAATCATAAGATAAAACGAATAAGATTCAAAGGTTTGGGTCGCGTTGTTGTTTTCTTGTCTTGTGTGTGCGAATAATGGAATCACCCACACACACTCACTCACTTTTCACGTTACGGACTACAACTGCTGACACGTGTGGTGTATATATAATCAGGGAGCACTCAAATAATTATTATTAGTACTACTTTCATTTTCATTTTTTTTAACTGCCAATTTGGTTTGCTTAGAAGATAGTAAATGTTTGTTTTATATAATAGATATAATATAATAATTAATAAAAGTAAAATATAAGAGTATTAACAATGACATATAATTGATAAAATAATATAGCTATTAATTATATTAAAATGAATATTTGCATCATATAGTAATGACATTTAATTTTTCTCATAAATAAAATTTAAGCAATTTTCATTCGGTAAATAATATTATAGTAAGAGTAAAATATATGGAATGTCATTAAAAAGTTCAAGTTATTTTGAGTATATAAATCACAAATAAAAGTATTTATTAAATAATTTGTTATGAGTTATTTGGTACTCCTTACTCTAAAAAGCGATACATATGCCAAGGTATTGCATTTATACATGATTTAGGAAAGATCGACAATCCTAGTTCCAGCTTTTTTTGTTTTTTGTTTTGTTTTTGAAAACGTGTGTTTTGCAGGTACGTGGAGAATGACTTGGAAGATCTCAATTAGCAACACGAACGAGACTAAACCTGTAATGAAAAAAAGATGAGTAGTGAGTAGAGAGGGCGGTGCTAAACCTGTGAAATGGATCAGTCTGTTGATTGTTAACCAAAATATTAGCCCAATTGCTTTCTCCAACGCATATATTACTTCTTGCACCTCATGAAACAACTCTCACCCGCACCCCTCAAAAAAAAAAAAAAAAAAAAGCAAGTTGTGAAGGGTTTAGTTATTTACGTTGCTCGCTCCCAATTCACCAGAGCTCATCCATCACACTGACAGAGAGAAATGGCAGTGAGGGCAGCCGTACTCCGCCACGTTCGCGTGCCACTCCAAGCCGCTCCGAAGCTGCAGCCATGGCGTGCCATGTCATCACACGGCGACGATCATCTCTCCAAAGAGGAGGTCGCTGAAAGAGTCCTCGCCGTCGTCAAAGATTTCCCCAAAGTCGATCCTTCCAGGGTTTGTGTCTTCTTCTTCTTCCTTCCATTCTTTCATTTTTTTCAATCCATGGTTTGTTGTCTCGTTATTATAAAAATACAAAAAAACGAGGATTGGAAAATGAGGAATGTGTGTCCGTTTTTGTGTTGATTTGGTCAAATGGATTTCCCCAAAGTTTGGAAATTTAGCTCAATGACGATCTGGGTGGTGCTTGTGTTCTTAAATTGCCGCGAAAATTTTGTGAGTGGGTATTCTGTTGATTTAGCTAAAAGGGTCTTTCATCTTCCCCAAATGTGATTTTTTCCCCCAATTTCCATCTAATTTGTGTTTATATTTTGTTGTCTTTGCCTATGTGAAAAATGAAAACTGTGCATCGCAAATCGTTAGTATGTTGATTTAATCAAATGATTTCCCCAAAGTATAGCTCAATATTGACCTGAGTGGTGTTTGTAATCTTATCTTATTTGATGTTAAATGGATATCCCAAATCGTTGTTCCGTTTATTGAGCTCAAAGGGTCTTCTCGAATTTTGAATATTTACCTTAATAATCATCTGCCTCTTGTGTATGCTTTATTGTCTTAGTTTATGAAAAAACATTGTGTCCCAAATTGTTTTCTGTTGATTTCATCATTAGGATTTTCCCATTGTCTGGAAATTTTTAGTTCAGTAACCATATGGGTAGTGTTGGTAATATTAACTAGAGTGATGGTGTATGTTGTTACATTTGGATTCTATATTATTGTTGTTTTTATATCAAAATATTGATTCAGAAGGCATTCAGATGATCATATTTCCATCCCATTGTTTGATAAAGAATAATTTTTTGGGTCCAAGGAGACCACGGGGGTCCTCAACCCACTGGATCGGAAACTGATAAAGCATAATTTCAGTAAGATTTTAGAATTCCCCTCATTTGATTGTTTATACACTATATAACTCATACCTGAGCAAAAGGTGAAAAGTAAAATTGTAAAAGGTTTTCATTTTTACAAAGGCATTTTGAGTTTGATATGTAAAGGAGTGAAGGAGTGGAGTCTGGAAGACAATCCCCTTACTTAGATGCACTTTTCTATTTTTCCTCTTTTATATTTGCTTGTTTTAATCCTTATACTGGGTTACTCTCTTCCCCCCCTTAATAAAGTAAACATATTAGTTCTCATAGACAGCACAAATTAGGAAATCATAATTTGTTTCCCAGCACCCTGGTTCAGAAAATACCATTTTCATAATTAATCTATTACAAATTCAAGTTAATTTCCTTGCTGGTCTCAGAATGGCCTTCCATTACTTTGTCCCTCCTTCTTACTTGGGTCTGAAGTTTGAAATCTTGACTTCAAACTCTATTGTATTTCACTATTTTGTAACCATAGAGAGGAAGCAGTTGGTGGCAAGTTTGTCTTTTGAATTTTTCTCTGTAGTTCTCTTCCTTTCTTGGTTGGGGGACGGCACCTCTAAATGAAGAATTGTGTAAAATGAAATAGTAAGGGTGTATCTACTCTTGATTTAAACTGGATCAATCATAAGATATTTTAATTTTTTAATTCAAATCAACTGTTGATATACTCTTATTTTTTCACTTTAAACATTTTCTTATTTTAGAGGAGTCAAAGGGCGGGGCGGGGGGCATAACCTTTTTGTAATACCCTATGTTAAATTAAATCCATCTAAGGCAAAAGGGTTGAGTTTGATCCTTACTACAAAGCCTTACACAATTATAAGCAGTACTTAATTTTCAGTATTAAATGGAGAGCTCAGACGTTTAGTCTTCAACATGGGCATTGTTTCCAAAGTGAATATTAAATTCTTTTGGAACTTTTCTGGTTACATTTTTGTTAAAAAACACTAATATAAATATAAATACTTGTTCAGAGTAGAAGGTTTCATCATATATAGAGCAAGTTAAACTAAAATACATAGAACTTTTTCCATTCCCAAACATTGATAATAAGTTCCCCCCTACAATTCTTATACAGCTACAAACTAGAGTAATTTTCCCCTAATTTAGAAACTTAATACTTAAGAGCTAGATAGATCTCTTAATTTATAGAAACTGGAAAAACTCCCAAGAGGTTCATTTATCTAAAAAATAATCATAAACCAAATTGTGAGTGGACAACAGCAGCACCATAAGGCATATGCCAGCACCAAATCATTTAAGAGTTATAAAGGGTGACTCAGTGCATGAGACTTCCACCACTAAGAGACAAGGTCTTGTGAATAATATCAAGAGAATCCAAATATTGAAACATTAATTTGATTGTGATGCGTGTTCTTCCATTTTGCATATTTGGCCATGCAGCTTTCTTGTAAATTGTTAGCATTGCAGATAATATGGTCCTTTTGTTTACTGTTTCCTTCTTCTTCCCAGGTGACTCCTGATGTACATTTCCAGAAGGATTTGGGTTTGGATAGCTTGGACAACGTGGAAATTGTAATGGCACTAGAAGAGGAGTTCAAGCTAGAAATCCCAGACAAGGAAGCTGTTAAACTTGACTCTTGTCATCTTGCTATTGAGTATATTTCTAACCATCCCATGGCTGGTTAACTAATGTTTCCTTTTCCTATTTGGCTTCATGTTAAACTTAAGCATCAGTGCAGCCTTGAACCTTCCCCTTACTTTCACTGGATGTT
The DNA here is from genome assembly GCA_014843725.1 of Amphicarpaea edgeworthii. Taxonomy (NCBI): domain Eukaryota; kingdom Viridiplantae; phylum Streptophyta; class Magnoliopsida; order Fabales; family Fabaceae; genus Amphicarpaea; species Amphicarpaea edgeworthii. The sequence continues at coordinate 3,618,180 of CM026321.1, read as the reverse complement.
TCTGGAATCCGGTGTTAATTTGTTGTTATCTTTTCCCTTTTCCATTTAAGGGGCTGGTTGTTTAGAATAATGTGAATTGTTCAGAGAGGAGTTTGTCAATGGAAAACTGGCACTGAGTTTTTGAAGACTGAAGTTTTGTTTTATTGTGCTATATCTATCTTTGATCTTCTAGGTTAGCACCTGTAAATGGTCTGATATGTGTCAAATTCTCACAGTGGATTCAATTTCTTAGTCAAAATTAGTCACTGTTTTTCTCTTGGTACAAATTTTTAATATTTGAAAGTTATTTTGGACCTTGATTATTTGACAGGGTAGATTACGCACGGGTTTAATTCATTTTGAAGAAATAATATTTTTTCTTGATAACATTTAGTGTTTTTTCAAAGTAATTATTTCCCTTAAAAGATTTTCCTTTAAATTTTAACAAGACTAATATTTTAAATCTTAATTGAAAGAGAAAGTGTCTCTCGTCACTGAGATTGACATTGGAATATTTATCCAGAGGATAATCATTATAAATGCCCGAAAATTAAATTTAGTTAATGCATTTGGCGGTTGTGAAGATTCATAATGCATGATATCAATGCAACGAGAAAAAAAACGATGCATGATATCAATGACTGCTTGTGAAGAACATATTAATTGCAGTATTGCACAATGCACATATCATCCGAGGTATGGTCCCTTTCTTTTTTAAATTAGTTTTATTTTCCCATAAATTAAAATCAAACCTAGTACCTACCCTGCGAATTTCCCTCACCCCTAATCTAGATCTCCAAATGTTTTCTTAAAAATATACGATGTATGATAAGATAAAACAAAAGACAATGAAACAAAATGTTGCATATTAATTTACAATACTTGTCTCAAGTCAAGTGTCATCTAGAATAAGCATCTTATGAAGGGGTTGAACTTTGAAGGATAGACATTCTAAGTTAAAACCAATCGTATGCAGGATATCATCTTAAAGACTTTTCCGAAAATTTAAGATTATGAAATACACTTCTTTATATCTTTTAAACACTTCAAAAAATGCTGGCGGTTGAGATCTCCGCACAGACTTCTTTGAAAAAGATTTTAGTTAATTCTTTAAATTGGATTTTTACCTTTTCTATCTTTAATTATTCCTCTATTCGTTTATAGAAAATTTCTTGCTTTAAGAAGGTTATTTGATTTGATTTATTTTCAATTTTATTAAGAAAATCAGTTTCATTTATTTTTAAGATGCTTTTTCTCATGGGTGGTTTTATGAATTCGTACATTAGTTCATTTGTTTTAATTCCTTCCTTGGATACTTCAAAGGGGTAGATTTGTGTAAGGAATGGAGTTCCTAAAATCATTTCCTCTATATATCTTTTGATAGAATAAAAGTATTTTTGAAACATCTTCACTTATTACAAATACTTGCAGTTGGTAATTTAAACTGGACTTGTAAATTAGAGTTATTAGCCGTGAATAGTTTTTGCTGTGTTTTTTCATAATATTTAGTAGGAATTAATCCTTCTCTAATGCAATTTAGATCAGTACGAGAATCTATTAATGTTTGTAAAATCTTTGTGAAATGTGTTTCCTATTTTTATAGCAATTTTAACATGTCATTTACATTGTAGTGTTTTAATCATGTTTACCGTTGTGATTTCTTCATCTTCTCTATCGGAATTTTGAGTGGATTGACTGCTAGTTTCCTCAAGTACTTGACCCTTTAGTTCTTGAAGGTCTAATCTTATTGATTTAATCTCTTCTTTTAAATCTTTTATTTCTTTTTGTAGATCTTGTATAGTAACCCTTTTATTTTGATGTTCAGCTTGTTTTAATATCTTTGCAAAGTCATAACCTTGAAAATTATTCTGGTTCTTACTACTTCCTTCTTCTTTTTGCTCTAGAAGCATATTTTTTATTTTTATTAAGTATTTCATTCTTTCTTCTTCATCTGGGATCTTATCGATTATTTCTAAAGCTAATCTCGTGTCACTCTTAATCATATTTATTTGAAATTAGCACTGACAAGTTTCAGAATCACAATTTTCACAACTTTCGTCCTCTTCAGAACTAGTACTTGTATTTTCGATATCACTAAGATTTTGAACTTCTTTTTCTGACTCACTATGTGTATCTTCTAGTAGAATTTTAGCAATTTGTTCTCTTAGTTCTTCACTCATATTTAATTCATTAATTTTTTGTTTAACTCTACAATCCTTTTTCACGTGTCCTACTCTTCCACGTTTATAGCAGATTATTTTTTATTTATATGATTCCTTAGATTTTTCTGTTGAATATTTTGGTTTTCTTGAGAATTTTCTTTTTCTAAAAGAGGTTGTTTTGTTTGACTTATAATAGTGTTGTTTTTTAAATTGTTTTCTTTTAGTAGAGGAGGGAGGAGAAGGTTTTTCATACTTGTATTGGATGCAGAAGTTACCTAGTTCTTTAATCCCATTAGCTTCATTTCTTTTTATTCTATTTTCTAGTTTTAAGTTATTACAAAGTTCTAGGCTTGTGTTTTTAACCACAGACGCTATTCTCCCATATGTTAATTCATGGATAGATAAATTAGAATATTCTAAATCTAATATTTCTTTTACTTTGGTTGCAAAGACTTGAGAAAGTCCTGCAATAAACTTTTCTTTCCAAAATGGTTCTTTACAATCTTCTCTAGTAAGAACCATTGTCATAAAATTATTTGTATACCATCTAAAATCTCCTAAGGTAGAACATCTCAAATTATGTAATAGCGTTGAAGTCCTTTCATTGAAAAGTTTAGTGTCTCCAATAAAATTTTGAATTATTGCTACAATTAGAGTTTCTACCATTACAGGTATGAAAAACCTTCTCCTCCCTCCTTTACTAAAAGAAAACAATTTAAGAAACAACACTATTATAAGTCAGACAAAACAACCTCTTTTAGAAAAAGAAAATTCTCAAGAAAACCAAAATATTCAGCAGAAAAATCTAAAGAACCATATAAATAAAAAATAATCTGCTACAAATGTGGAAGAGTAGGACACGTGAAAAAGGATTGTAGAGTTAAACAAAAAATTAATAAATTAAATATGAGTGAGGAACTAAGAGAACAAATTGCTAAAATTCTACTAGAAGATACACATAGTGAGTCAGAAAAAGAAGTTCAAAATCTTAGTGATATCGAAAATACAAGTACTAGTTCTGAAGAGGACGAAAGTTGTGAAAATTGTGATTCTGAAACTTGTCAGTGCCAGTTTCAAATAAATATGATTAAGAGTGACACGAGATTAGCTTTAGAAATGATCGATAAGATCCCAGATGAAGAAGAAAGAATGAAATACTTAATAAAAAAAAAAAATGCTTCTAGAGCAAAAAGAAGAAGGAAGTAGTAAGAACCAGAATAATTTTCAAGGTTATGACTTTGCAAAGATATTAAAACAAGCTGAACATCAAAATAAAAGGGTCACTATACAAGATCTACAAAAAGAAATAAAAGATTTAAAAGAAGAGATTAAATCAATAAGATTAGACCTTCAAGAACTAAAGGGTCAAGTACTTGAGGAAACTAGCAGTCAATCCACTCAAAATTCCGATAGAGAAGATGAAGAAATCACAACGGTAAACATGATTAAAACACTACAACAGAAATGACATGTTAAAATTGCTATAAAAATAGGAAACACATTTCACAAAGATTTTACAGCATTAGTAGATTCTGGTACTGATCTAAATTGCATTAGAGAAAGATTAATTCCTACTAAATATTATGAAAAAACACAGCAAAAACTATTCACGGCTAATAACTCTAATTTACAAGTCCAGTTTAAATTACCAACTGCAAGTATTTGTAATAAGTGAAGATGTTTCAAAAATACTTTTATTCTATCAAAAGATATATCAGAGGAAATGATTTTAGGAACTCCATTCCTTACACAAATCTACCCCTTTGAAGTATCCAAGGAAGGAATTAAAACAAATGAACTAATGTTCGAATTCATAAAACCACCCATGAGAAAAAGCATCTTAAAAATAAATGAAACCGATTTTCTTAATAAAATTGAAAATAAATCAAATCAAATAACCTTGTTAAAGCAAGAAATTTTCTATAAACGAATAGAGGAACAATTAAAGACAGAAAAGGTAAAAACCCAACTTAAAGAATTAACTGAAGTCTTCTCCAAAGAAGTCTATGCGGAGGTCCCAACTGCCTTCTGGAAAAGAAACTTGTTTATGGTAAGTTTACCTTATGAGGAAGACTTTCATAAAAGTAAAATTCTCACTAAAGCTTGTCCAGTTCAAATGAACAAAGAAACCCTTGAATACTATAAGAAAGAAATCTAGGATTTCCTTGATAAAGGACTTATTAGGCCTAGTAAGTCCTCATGGAATTGTGCGGCGTTTTATGTACAAAACACTTCAGAATTAGAAAGAGGCGAGTCTAGAATGGTTATTAATTATAAACCACTCAATAATGCACTAAAATGGATTAGGTACCCCTTACCCAATAAAAGAGATTTAATTGGAAGACTTCATCAAGCCACTATCTTCTCTAAGTTTGATATGAAATCTGGGTACTATCAAATCAAGGTTAAAGAAGAAGATAAATATAAGACCGCATTTACAGTTCCATTTGGTCATTATGAATGGAATGTGATGCCTATAGGACTTAAAAATGCCCCATCAGAATTTCAAAACATTATGAACTCAATCATAAATCCCTATTTAGACTTTGCTTTAGTCTATTTAGATGATGTGTTAATTTACTCCTCTTTGGTGGAACAACACGTAAAAAACTTAAATACCTTTAAAAATATAATTAAAGCAAATGGAATTGTGTTATCTGAAAAGAAAATGAAAATAGCTCAAACTAAGATAAGATTTCTAGGGCATGAAATAAATCAAGGCACAATAACTCCAATAGCTAGAAGCATTGAGTTTGCTAGTAAATTTCCAAACGAAATAAGAGATAAAACTCAATTACAAAGGTTCTTAGGATGCCTAAACTATGTAGTTGATTTCATTCCCTACATTAGAATTATTTGTAAACCTTTATTTAATAGGCTTAAGAAAAACCTCAAGCCTTGGACCCCTGAATTGACTAAGACAGTTATCAAGGTAAAATCTCTGGTAAAAACCCTTCCTTGTCTAGGATTACCCCAACCAGATGCCTTTATGATAGTCGAAACTGATGCCTCAGAGGTTGAATTCAGAGGAATCCTTAAACAAAAATACCCCCAATTTAAAGAACAAATAATTCGTTTTCATTTGGGGGCATGGAGTGAAACCCAAATTAAATATAGCATTGTAAAAAAAGAAATTCTATCTATAGTGCTATGTATCACAAAATTTCAAAGTGACTTAGTCAATAAAGAATTTTTATTAAGGGTAGACTGTAAGTCTGCAAAAGAAATTTTGGAAAAAGATGTTCAAAACATCGTTTCAAAACAAATATTTACTAGATGACAAAGTCTTTTATCTTGTTTTGATTTCAAAGTTGAATTTATAAAAAGAAAACATAATTATATCCTTGATTTTCTAACACGAGAATTTTTACAGGGTCAGACCCCCAAACATGAGGCCTTCAGCCCCTTCGTTCGCCCTATCCCTTGATGATTTGGCCCCTTCCTTTTCTAAGGTGGCAGCCAATAAATCCTTAAATAACCTAAGAGTCCTTCCTAAATCTCTAAATGCTTCTTCCTTTTCCAATAGGTTTTCCCTATTAATTCCTCCCCAGAAAAGCCAAATTATTGATAATCCTCAAAAAACCGAAATTCATAAACCTTTAGACCAACACATAAAATAGTCATGTCAAAGGATAATTTCCATAGAGTCTTAAACTCTCTTCTCTTTCTTTACTCTCTTGCAACCCTTAAAAACTCTTTCTCTTGTAAGTCTGTCTCTTTCAATAAATGTTTTGTCAATACCAATGAACTGCTTAAGTAATTGTTGTTTTTTTGTTACCTTTACCCATACCTTCCGTCGTATCTGGTATCAGAGCCAGAAAAAAAAAAAAGAGTTTTTATTATATTATATTAAGTATGCTCTGTGGATGTGGCTTAGGCTGATCGTTCACATCAGAAATCCTGTGTTGTGATTCTATTTTCATATTGTATTTTGTGTTTATCTTTAACTTGTTAAATCCAAATTTATACTTTAATTTTCTATTAAGAGTTTCAGTTTAATTAATCCTACACCTTAAGTAAAGTAAGGCATTACCCTGAGCGTTAGTCAGCCGGTAAGGATAGTCCCAGTAGTAAGTTCTAGAGTGAGGCAGTGAAACCGTTGGTTTAGCCTGATGGTCCCAGTCAAGATTAATACTAAGCTTTATTTAATATCAAGATTAATTAGAATGTTATCTTTAAAGGGAAAAGAAAAGATAGAAGATTTGGAATTACAACAAGAAGAAGCTAAATCCTACATAATGTACCATGAATTAAGAATCTTAGAAATAGAAGAACAAATCCAGAAATGGAGCATACTCAAACTCGAAATATCATCATTATATAAAACCTCGTTAAAAGATATGTTCACAGGAGAATATGTCATTAAGACAGTGGAAAAAGAAATTGATCTTAAAAATAGTTATCAGACTATACCATTAATATCAAAACAATTAATTGCCAACCACATTAAAAACTATAGGTACCTCCATATAGGGTCTATATAGATAGCAATCAAACCATTTTTTAGACTATGTCTAGACACACCCATGTTTGCATCCTTAAGAGATAATAGACCAATAAAGCTTGAAGATCAAATACTAGTATTATTCGAAACCAACTTGCATAATGGCCCAGTTTACATTAATAACTATCCCAATTACTAAATAGCATTATCAAGTTTCCATAATACTCCTTAAAATCTCATGTTAGATGTAAAGATATTAGAAAAAACCTGGAATCCTAATGCAATATTCATAACTATAATCTATAAAATATACTATAAAGTAATGAAAACCCAATTAGCCCTTGAGGCATTGCAATTATCTCCTACTAATGAGACGACCCTCTTACTAGTAAATCCATAAAAGGTAAGTGTATTAATTCCAAAGACCTTAAAACATAAAGAAATAACTAGTGGATTAAAATGGAGATTAGAAGATCTCTTAGACTTAGAAGACTCTGTACCTATCATGTTGAACAGTATAATAGAGTATAACTCAGGGACAGTAAAAGTTAGTTTCACACCTTTAATAAGAACTAATTCCATAAAAATACCAGAATCACCATATTATATATATATATATATATATATATATATATATATATATATATCCTATAAGAATTAAAGACAGTAAATTAATTATTTCTTTAAAAGGATAATTTTTATAATTACAAACAAATATAAATTAACTTCTATTTTTTTATTTCTAAAAAATAAACACTAGATTATTTTATAACAAAATCACTTATTTTCTAATACTTAACAAATTGGCTCATATCCTGTAAAAAGGAAAAAAACAAATTGGCTCATATACACATTGCTTAGTGCTTACCGACAAACATCTGACATTATTTATTTTAGTCATTATTAATCCTTTTTTTTATCAGCATAATAATGTAAACATGTCGTCATGTAAGGCATGGACCATTTTCTTTTTTCTCCCATCTCTATATTTTTAACTTTTAGCTAATTTCCCTACTCTCTTTTTTCCCTGTCTCTGTCTTTATTTTTATTTTTTTTGTTTTTTCTCCGTTTTGTTTACATTTGTGGGTTGTCTTGTTTCGTCTTATTCATGCTTCAAAATATTGAGGTCATATCCAACTCTTTCATATTCTTATTTATTGATATTTTTTTTTCTCAACAAATTATAATAGTAAATAATATTAATTTTTGTTAATTAAAAGGAATCAAACTCACAACTTCACCCTCATTTCCTTCATCATCCTTAGTTACTAAATCACCCTTATATCTCCTTCATTTCTTGGTATTTAAGTAGCACCTACCTATCATCCTACATAACTTCCAAACTCAATATAAACGTTTTCAAAAATTGAAACAATTAAGCTGTCGTATTCTCGTATGATTATTCTAATTCCCTACCTCATTTTCATAATTAGAAATTGTACAGTATTTGGGGCGATTGCGATTATGATGATGATATATATCACGTGATGCAGACACAAAGCAAGTAGCAACCCCACCCATGAGACGCATGGTGAATTAACAAATGAGTTTTACTTTTAGTTTTAGATATTATATGATGTAATTACTGCAAGCCATGACATTTAATTAATTTGTGTTTTACTTTTAGTTTTGGATTTTATATGATGTAATTATTCACCTTTTGGAAAATACCTGAATACAATTGTTACTTGAAAAATCGCTTTCGCCAAACACATGGTACGCATGTTTGATTAAAAATAGTTGTTTTATTACAAAGCCATGGCATCTGGTCGGGACAGAGTCAGAACAAATGTTAGGAGGGACCCATGCGAATTATAAATATCAGGAAGAAATTTTAATAGCAATATTAATAAAATAAACAAATTCTCAAATTATTTATAATCAAATCAATTTTTAGATATTAGATGTATTTGTTTATAGTTTTTAAAATAGGAATAATGTATGATAGAAACGGATAATACTCTTAAAAGAGAAAATAATAATATTTGAATATTTTATCCAGAAAAAAATACAATTATTTGCATAAAAGATTATAAAAAGAAAGTAAAGTATTCATCTAAAAACTGAAGAATATTATTATCTTTACATTTTAAAAAAAGAATATAAATTCCATAAAAAAATAAATAAAAATAACACTTAAATAGCATTTTCTAACCCCAAATTAAAAATAACTATTTTATTATTAATATATATAAAGAAATTTAATAAATTAAAAAAAAATCAGGGGGCCAAAGCCCCCTAAACTACAACCTAGGTCCCTGCATATGATGTTTGTGTTATACTTTTAGTCGGGTGTTTGATTAATAAAAAAAATTCTTATAAGTTATAACTATCATTTGAAAACTAGCAACATATAATCACTGCTAGAAATATCAGTATCAACAAATAAATAATAAAAAAAGAAGTGAAAGGTCATTTAGTTACTCAAAAGTGTGAAACGTTATATCGCATTAAAATAAAAGGTTTAATGGTAATTTTTATTTTTTTAAATTCATAATTTTAGTCATAAAATGATAATTTTAAAAAAATAATAATTAATAATAATAATTATAATTAATAGAGTTATTGAGTTAATTAAAAAATATTATAATTTTTTATGTAAACAAAAAATAATTAAAAAATAAAAAAACATTTTTAACCTTAAAAAATGGTTAATTACTCATCATAAAAATCATTCTTAATATTAAAAAATAATAAAAATTAAAAAATTATTTTTAACCTCTTTAAATAATTAATATTTTTTAATGAATTTATAATTAACTTAATAATATTATTGATTACAATTATTAATTAATAATTGATCTAGGAGATTAAAATTATTGATTTTTAAAACTAAATGAACAAAAATTATCAATTTTAAACTAAGGACCAAAATTATGTATTAAAAATGAAAATTACGATTTAGTCTATGTAAATTATTTTTTTCTTTAATTTTTAAAATGAATAATAAACTTTCTCAAATCCTTTACTACGTACAATATCCATGATTAAATTATTGCTTTAAAATTTATCTTAATTTAGACACATGAAAAATGTGATAATAAATTTTATATAAATAGTACTATTATTCATCTATTTCTTTCACATATCATCGGCTTAAATTATTGTCCCCCTTTTTGGCTTTTCCGATGCAATAATTGTCTTGACTTTATGATCCATTGGTTCCAGATTTGAATCCAACGACTCCCATTTTTGGCTACTAAAGTATTCGCTCAGACACTTTGTACCTAGTTGTTGTTACTTGTTACTGAAAATTGCTAAAAAAACAAATTAAAAAATTGGTAAAGTGTACGAAGCAATCTAACACAAAATTGACAAAAACTTAAAATTAATGGTTCTCCTTGGTTTATTGGTTTATGTGAAAATTATTTTTTCTTTAAAATTTTATCCAATAAAAAAAACGACCATCTCATTCATATTTTACATTATCACTTGTCGCTCCTAATAAAAAACATATATGAAGCTGCTATATAAGTTGCAACGCCTACTGTCTATTAACTACACTGAAGCAGAAGGTCCAGTTCCTCTTCTCTGGAGGCAAAAATGGAGGATTCATTGGAGAATTGGATTTCTCATTTGGTAATAAAAGCTCCCTTAAACCGTTACTTTAAATTTCTTAATTAGTGCCTGAGTCTTTGACTATTATATATCTCCAAAAACAAATAATTTTTGTGTTTTTGGCACAGGAAATGGAAGAATATGCTGACGATGTGTTGAATGAAAGGCAGCATGGGTCATTTGATGAGCAAGAGTTTCTAAGAGAGATCCTTGAGCAGCCAGAAGAAGAAAATTTGTCACCTCAAAGAGAAATCCAATTAGCAGGTGTTGCACTTGCCACCAGCCCCACCAACAGTAGCAGTGTGTCATTTGATGAGGCAATTAGCAGCTTTTGTGAGAGTGGCAGTTCTAGTGATCATCTCTTCCACAAAAGCAACAGCTCCAACTCCATCAAGTCTTTGAATATGAAAACATCATCATCATCCCCAGCATACCTTCTCTCTTTTGATACTTCAACTGCTCAACCAATAATCACACATAATAACAAGCTTGATTCATCATCCAATAAAAGGAGTACTAGTACTGTGGTGAAAAATGGGTCTGAATTTGAAGCATTGGTTCCCCAACCAATTAGGAAGAAGGTTAGAAGGTCATGTGAGACACAACATCACATAATTGCTGAGAGGAAAAGGCGACAGGAACTCACAGGGTGCATCATAGCACTTTCAGCAACTATTCCTGGCCTCAAAAAGGTACCGTACGTTATGACTATGTACAATTATATACTTAATTGTTATATTGAGTTCACCACCAGCAACTGGGATCTTTCTTTTTTTAGTTATTAATTCAGAATTGAAGATTTTATATCTATACTTTCACTATTTATATATTATCATTGTATATATTTTATTGAAAACATGACACAAGCCAACTAATAATGACACCGGAAAAAACAATTTAAAGAAAGTTTTTTCAGGGTCCCCTTCTTTATGTAGTAGTAGTATATTTAATTCAATTCCAAATGCATTATTGATGCACGGATCGAAGAAACCATTAAAGAAAGTTTTTCATGGTCCACTTCTGCATGTAGTATTTCATTCGAACCCCAGATGCATTATTGTAGTATTTTAACAAAAAACAGTGATAGATAATAACTAATTAAGATTTCCTATATATGTAACTTTTTATAGATGGACAAGGCTTATGTACTTCGTGAAGCTGTTAACTACACAAAACAACTTCAAGAGCGAGTCAAAGAGTTGGAAAATCAAAACAAAATGGATTCAACAACATTCATAAGCAAATCTCAAGCCTCCTCAAGTATTGAAAGCACCGGCAATTGTGACACGAACAAAGAATCAGTACTATTTGAGGTTGAAGCAAGAGTCCTTGATGAACAAGTACTCATTGGAATCCATTGTGAGAAGAAAAGGGACATAGTGTTCAAAATACATGCCATGCTTGAAAAGCTCCATCTTTCGACTACCAGTAGCAGCGTGTTACCATTTGGGACTTCTACTCTTATAGTCAACATTATTGCTCAGGTATAGATGAAATTAATAATATATCTTCTTTAATTCAATAAAATCTTACTATAATATTTAATTAGAATTTGGTTATATTATGCAGATGAATGACGAATGTAGCGTGACCACCATGGATGACCTGGTGAAAAAACTTAGAGAATATCTGTTGGAGATGTATCACATGCAATAGTGAATTAGTGATCCGTGCTAGTGCATATCAAAGAACTTATCGGATTGTATATAAAATAAAAAATAAAATAAAATCTCGGATTGTACTTTATGATGGATTGAGGATGATTTCATAATATGATCACTTTGGTGGTTTGGTTTGTTTTCTTTGTTTTCGCATAAATAAATATAAAAAAAAATTGCCCTGAACTTATTTGTTCATTCAAATGCTATTTATATATAGAGGTCTTATAGATTTATGTACATACTACATAGTTAAGTTTATTGTTTTTAGCTAAGGCCGCTATGAATTGGACAAAACTACTCAACGCGAGGTTCAATTGGGCAATTTGGTGCTTATATACGTTAAAAAAAGAAAAGGTTAAAAGTTAAACATAACTTACTCATTCAGGATAATGAGTGCTAGATTAGTGGGTCACTGGTCGATTAAAAAAAGAAAACTTTTATCATTCTAAAATGAAAAGTATTTCTGTACAGAATTTACTGAACCGAGAAAACAAAAGAAAACCACAAACGTACCACAACATTTGAAAAACTTTCAATTCCATATATATATATATATATGAACAACAATCAGAAGTTCAGAACCAATTTCATGGTATTGCCGATAAAATAAAAAGAAGTTCAGAACCATATTTTTAGATTCCCTAGCTATAGCAGCACACGGATCACTACTTTTGCATATCCTGTGACTTCAAACTCAATATGCGCTGTCGCAGTGTTTTTACAAGATCATCAATTGTCATGTTATATTCTTCATTCATCTGCAATAGAAGTGAAAATTAGAAAATCAGATTTGCAAATCGCTGGTTGTTGAATTTCTGGCGAGTAGCTTAAAAATATGAGTAATTATCTATACTTAATTGAACATTAATCTATTTTAAACATTTTACCAATATCTCTCAATTCTCTTTATTTTTTTTTATTACATCATAATTAAATTCTTTAATACTTATATTTTTCTTTTCTTTTTTTCACTCTGTCACTGACTGAGTGGCTAATACTACTATATAACATTCAAGGTATCCATTCAACTGGAGGTTTTCAGCATGAATGAGTCTATAATTGAACAACGTACACAAGACAGTATTAATATTCCAGAGGTCATGGACTCATAGTAAAACATCGTGCATGCTCCATTTCTTTGCTAAAACATCTGTCATATTAATTTTAAAAAATAATTGAAATGCACTAATAAGAACAATACTATGGTTTGAACAAAAGCTTGTTTCTTGTAATTTTTGTCAAAATTATGATGCGGGACTCAAATCAAATATGCTATAATTTTTTTTAGGAATAATATGCAATAAGTCGTTAATGCTTAAGCATGTTCCCATTTTTAACTCGTTACTTTTATGTAACAAAATGTCTTGGATGCTTTTATTTTATGATTTATAAAAGACAGAAATAAGCTGTCAAGTCGATCAACTGTGAGAACATAGAGTGCGTGAACAAAAAAGGTAGCTAGGAGCCTAGGAGTATACTTATTCTTGGAATAATAATAGACTATAGTTGCATTCAAATATAATAATATTGCTTTGAAAAATGAAATGTTCCATACCTTAGCAACAATGGTAATTTTAAGAATGGAAGTTCCAAATGGCAAGACGCTGGTACTGGTTATGGCAAGATGAAGATTATCAAGCAAGGACATTATTTTTAGGAAACTTTTTCTTTGTTTGTCACAATAATGGATTATTCCAATGAGCACTTGGTTATCTAAAACAGTTACTTTAACCTCGGGGAGTTCTTCCACGTCCACAAATCTATGAGTTGATTGATCATTTATAGAGAGTGGCGTTTTCGAATTCTTGGTGAGTGTTGTTGAAGTCACACATTCCAATCTCATTTCATTTTCTAGCTCTTTCACACGTTCTTGAAGTTGTTTCATATAATTGACTGCTTCACGTAGTACATTGATCTTGTCTCTCTATATGTGCAGATTCAATTAATTCACCAATTCAGTGTTCCAAAAACAAATAAATAAGTAATTTGGTATGAGAACTAGCTAACCTTCTTTAAGCCAGGAATGGTGGCCGAAAGTGCTATGATGCTCTTAGTCAATTCCTCTCTCCTTTTTCTCTCGGCCAGTATGTGATCTTGTGTGTTTGTTCGTGGCTTCTGCGTCTCCTTTGGTTCAATATTGCAATGGCTTCGTGTTCGTGCCTTGCTTTTAGCAGTGTCATGATGTTGTTGAACAACAGGGTTATCATAAGACAAAACGTAACCACCCGTTGGAATTGATGAAGAGAAAGGTTTCGGAACGTTGCTTTGAACAAGGGAGGAACAAGAGGAAGGAATATTGGGAGGCAAATAATCCCCTTCTTCATTGAAAGGCCTCATGTGGCTTTGATTGAACAAATCATCATCACCCATTTCCTATATATAAAATGTATTAAACTTGCGTTCATTCCTCTCTTAAGTGAGTTTCTAAACACACTACTATTCATAGAGCTATCACGTAAGAACTTTAAAGTACACTAAAAATTATGAGTGTCGATCTTTACCCAGATAGAAAACAAGTCCTCCCATGAATCCTCCATTGTTAATACAGTTCTAGGTTGCTTTGAGCACGACCGGTGAAATTGTTGAAAGGATATGATAAGCAATTGCAAATGTGGATATATTGCAATTTAAATAAACGTTTTATTGGTACAAAAGAAAGCAAATGAAAAAAACAAGTTTGGGATTTGAAATGAAATGAACTAAATAAAAGGTGGGACATAAGATTTAATTTTTTTTTCTTCAAAAAAATTATTGTGATTGTTGTTTTTCTCCAATTTTTTTTTTTTTATCATCCAACACATGCAGATTAATGCTCAGTTTTGGACTTATGGAATTATGTATTTATGTAACGTGTCTGCAAGTTCCTAAGAAGACAACGAAAGGGAACAAAGCAATAGGTTTCACACGAAAACGTCTTTTCCTCCTCCCATCATCGATCTGGGCAGATAGGGGAGGACGAAATTAATTAGTTGCGTCAAACGTCAATGTGTAAGCAAGAGAACAATGCTGGAACCGACGAAAACTATTTCCTCAAATGTATACGACAGATCATAGATGTATTCTGTTAAATCATCTTTTGTACTATGTTTTAAACTATTCTGTTAAATATTATTTATTTCTGTTAAAAAATGATAACCATACATCTATGCATTCGTGTCGTGTTCTGTGCTATAGTGGCATTTCATGCAAAATGTAGTATAATATAACATGAGGTTGCTAGCAAAATGTAGTATATATCTTTATCTTTAGCAGTGTTATATACTACATTTTGCTATACCGAAAGAAATAGAATTATTATAAAAGTAATAGAATATTAAAATTGACAAATGAAGTTGCAAGCTATAACTATTCATATATTTGTATCTAAACTTTTTTAATTTTTAATTTTTGATTCCTAGAATTTTTTAAAACTAATTTTATTACTCAAACTTTTATTAGGTTACAAGTTTTAATAGATTTCGATCCCTTTTAAGTAAAATATTGACATAAAGACATTAATAAGATTAATAAATATTTCGTATGAATAATATAATTAAAAAAATAAATATATAGTATATGATAACTTTTCATGAGTGCGTTATATTCACGATTATGACATGTCCCATAAATTTTAATGACAATATTTAAGTTTTTTTTTTTTTCTATTCTGAGAAGGGCAAAAAACCATATTTAAGTCTTCTGAAAAGTCTTTAAATGCATATGCACAGTTCCTTTTCATTGACAGATCATTTGAAAAGGCCACATTTATCTTTAAAAAATGAGATAGATTTCTTAAAACTATTTATATATTTATTTATGTATATTTAAAATAAATTATTTATTCATATCTCATTTCAATATATAATTTATTTTAAATATACATAAATAAGTTATTTTCTTTAAAAATGAAATAAATTTCTAACCATTTTTCTCGATCTTGACTAAGACAATATTATTATTTATTAGTTTATCCATAAAAGCTATTGATATCCATTAAAGTACAAAGGTACAGTAAAATTTACCTTAAATTTTTCATTTTCATTTAATTAAATTCGACCTGATCGAACCCTTTATATCCTTTAATCCTTTATAGGGGTTGAGAGAAGAATAGTTAAACCTACCTCCTACTCGCAAATGTTATTACACATAATTTGGTTTTAAGAAGGTTTTCCTATTCTCTAATTTTTAATATAATTTTTTTTATAGATTTAATTGTATTTTTATTCTTCTACTTTCATAAATATGTAATTTTAGTTTCACTTCCTAGTTTTTAATTCGCAATTTTACTTCTTTGTTTTTAAAATGTTATAATTTTAGTTTAACTGTCAAATTTAAGTTGATTTTTTTTTTAATTTTTAAAATTTACTTATTTTTTTACTAATCACAAAATTAACTAATTAAATTTTAATTATTTAATTTTTTTACTAATCACAAAAGAAAATGGAGTGATTTTTAAATTAAAAAATTAATTTTGTGATTAGTAAAAAAAATAGATAATTTTATTTTTTAAAAAAATTACCTATTTTTTAATAATAAAAAATTAACTTAATTAAATTTATCTACTTAATTTTAAACTAATTAAAAAAAAGAATTATAATAACTGAATCAATTTTAAATTAAAAAAATTGTTACTAATAAAAAAATAGGTTTTTTTTAAATGAAAAAAAATAGGTTAACATTAAATTTGATGGTCAATTGTTACAATTTAACAATTGAGTTAAAATTACAAAATTTTAAAAGTAGGAGATTAAAATTATGAATTAATAACTAGAAAAATAAAGTCATGAATTTATAAAAATAGAGACCAAAATGTAATTAAACATTTTTTTTTACTATGTCATTAACATTTTTTTTTATGTTGACCATGTCATTAATATAGATATATAGAATATTTATTATTTTATTTTTTATTGACATGTCTTGAATCCAAAATATATATTACTAAAGGAAAACGATCTCAAATTTATTTAGTCCAACGAATTGTTGATTTTTCAACGGAAACTAAATGCTTCCTAACCAAAACCGAATTGATTATTCCACTGAGTTGCCTTTCAACATTCCACATTAAAATGATTTTGACAAGAAATTACTAAACCAAAAATAACTTTCAACCTCTAAAATGAAAACATTTCCATATATAAATTACTAAACCAAAAAAATAAAACACAATTTGACAAGAAAAGAAAAAAACCACCATCGTGCCGCAGCATTTGAAACAACAAACAGAAGCAATTTTTTTGATTTACTAGCACGGATCACTTTTGCATATCCTGTGACTTCAAACTTACTATGCGTTGTCGCAGTGTTTTTACAAGATCATCAATTGTCATGTTATATTCTTCATTCATCTGCAATAGAAGAATAAAAATTAAGAATTTGTTGTTGAATTTTCTCTCCTTTCGCGGTATCGGAGGAGCTTAAAAATATTCAAATGATGGGGATAATGGTTAAGAAGTTCAAAATAGTTTAAAAAAAAAAAAAAGTATTATTAACGTAGGTTTACTGTGACATGAAGATAAAAAAGAAAGTGCATTAATCATACTTAATACACTTATTAGAAAACACTAAACTGTGATTTGAACAAAAGGTTGTCCTTGTGCGTAATTTCTGTCTAAACTATGATGTGGTGGTTTCAAACTGATAAGTTGTTATTATACTGTAATTGTTAGATATTTTCCCATCTTTAATTTGACTCATTGCATTTGTGTTATTATGTATATATAATCAACAAAATTTCTTCTTGTAAAAAAAAATCAACAAAATGTCTTTAAAGTATTTTTATTTATAATTTATAAAAGACAAATATATATGATGTCATGATCAATCGTGGGAACACAAAGGTGTGAACAAAAAAGATAACTTCGAGAATACTTATTCTTGAGATAATAGACTTGAGTTTTTTGTTTTTTTTTTAGAGGATAATAGACTTGAGTTGTTTTTATACACTATTTTTGGAAAATTAAATGTTGTGTACCTGAGGGATGATGGTAATTTTAAGAGATGAGTTATAGAGAGATTGAGAATAATTATCAAGCAATGACAGTAACATTTTGAGCAGTCTCTGCCTTTGTTTCTCACCATAAATTCCAATGAGCACTTCATTATCTAAAACAGTTACTTTCACCTCAGGGAGTTGTTCTCCCACATCCACACATCCATGAGTGGATTCATCAATACTTATGAGTAGTTGTGTTATTGAATTGATTCACACATTCCTTTAATATCTCTTTTGATTTTCTAGATCTTTCACACGTTCTTGAACATGTTTCACATGATTGACAGCTTCACACATATTTAATTCAACAATTATATGCACTAAAAAAAAAGAAAAAAATGATGTGTACAGACACTTTTATGTACAGGAATGTTTGTATATAAGTAAAATTAAAAAAAAAAAACTTTTATCAATAAAATATAATCATAAAAAAAGGGTAAACCTATCCCTACCTACCTATAAAACTAAAATAATTTCTACCTACAAATTATATGATATTTTAAGTTATAAAGAATCTAAATTACTGTGCTACCTACCTACCAAACAACTATAGTACTGTTACTATCTATTTGCACAGACAGTGTTACAAAAACACACAAATAATTTTTTTAAAACGTTTCTAACCTTTATAGTACCTTAATAGATTATTTAATTTTTCTTTTTATATAGTTGTCGCATACATCCACAACTTTTAGGTGGCATTGATTAGACTTTAAGGTTTAAAACATGTAAACTCACAAATCTAACATGGTGAATGACGTCAGTATAAACCATTAAATATTTTAAAGAGTTGCATTATTTATACATTTTAAGAGATTGCACTTAGTGTCTCTAGCACGGTATTTTTAAACTATTGGATTAATTTGATAGTCCAGATTTTGCCTTGTACCACGCTTTTATCAAAGTGATGTTGTTGAGGGTAAAGTGGTTCAACAACAGGTTTATCAAAGGACAAAACGTAGCCACCCGTTGGATATGGATATGGATATGTTGATGAGCAAGGTTTCAAGTGATCACTTTGAAGGGAAAAAAGAAGAAGAAGAAGAAGAGAAAACTTGTTGCTGAACAATCATGTCTTTGTGGGACTTTAATTCTTCATTGAAAGAGATCATGTGGCTTTGATTGAACAATTATCATCACCCATTTCTTATAATTAATTACAAAAATGTAAAACATAAGAGAAAGAGAGTGATACGTACCAAGTATACTAGCAATGTGTGTTTAACTAGTTCATAGAGCTATCATATGCAATTAAGAAGTTTAGAGTACACTAATTAATATAATAATTAATGAGTTTCTTTACCCACTGAGAAACTAATTAGTTCATCCATGAATGATGAATCCTCCATTATTAGCATAGGACCAAGGGAGTTGTTGAAACTTGAAAGGATAATCTAGCTTGCGTGGTGGTGGTCCTGGTGGATAAAGAAATATAAAAATAAAAAATAAAAATTGGAGTTTGAAATCAAACAAACAATTAAATATATAATTATCGGAAGGAAGCATTATTGGTAAACACATGGTACCATTAAATCATTCCACGTGACTTGAAGTTCCTGAAAAGACAAAGGAAAGAAACAAATCAATAGCTCTCACCTAAAAAAAATCATTTCATTTTTCTTCACCTTTCGTTCGTAGATCTAATTTAGACTACTACTAAGAGAGTGATTCTTTAAACTTTAAGATTTTGAGAATAATGAATTAAATTCATAAAACTATGGAAACTGTTATTTTAATTTTTAATACTTTAAATTATTAAATAATAGTTATTTTAATTTCTAAAATTATTAAATGATAACTATTTCAGCCTCTAAAATTTATTAATATAAATTAAAATAAAAAATATTTTTATAATTGCAGAAATTAACAAATTGATTTTTTTTTTAATGGATTTTGACTTATATGTATTCCATTTAATGTATCGATGCCTCATGACTATCCGTAACCTGTTATATTCACGATTCTGACAGGTCCCCATAAATTTTAATGATACTATTGAAGCCTCTTAGAAAAGTCCTTATGCACGTACAGGTAAGGGGGCCTATAACTTTTTTCATAATAAAATAAAATAAAATAATTTAAAAAAAAATTATAATAGACAAACATTTAATTGTATTGTATTGTACATTTTATTTAAGTTGTGTACGTCCTCTTTCATATTATAAAATTCATCAATAATAGAATTTGTATCAAACTTTTTAACAATCTTTCTTCCAATATATGTAATCAAACAATTAGTTAAGAATTCATTTTTTATTTTATTTTTAAGCTTATTTTTGATAATCTTTATAGCTGAAAATGATTTTTCAATTGTGACAATTGAAACACCAAGAGTTAATACCAAATGAATTAGATAATCAATCAAAAAATAAGTCAAGTGCTTTTTTGTTTTCACCAATCCTTGACATAACTCATAAATTGTTGATAAATTTCTCAATTCAGAATGAAAAGGAACATCACCGAGATAAAACTTTATTGTCAATTCACAAATTTTCTCCACATTGAGTGATTTGTAATGATCTTTTAGATCTAAAGTTGAGCTCAATATAATTAATTCCATCATATTATTACTAAATCTACTATTAACCTCTTGTAACTGAGTATCAAGTGTATCAATTAACAAATTAATATAATAATAATGCTCAACATTAATTTGATCAATACTTTTGCGAGCTCGTCCTCTTCTAGGAACATACAAGGTAGTCATATTAGGAACATTAATCTCATGCTTCTCACAAAATAATATGACTTCCTTGAAAAAACTTTCCCAACCTGATTTCCTCATTCTTTGAATCAAACATTTAGTAGTGGAGACCAAAGACATGACATTGAATATATCTTGATTCTTACATTGTAAAGCATTGCAAAACTCATGGGTAATTGATAAGATATCTCTCATGAGATGCAACAGAAAAATAAACTTAAAAGATGTGAGAATATCATAAGCACTATTAGCATCACCTCGAAGAGAATAATTACCTTCTTCTATGGCCTTTTGAATAACTTCACAAGTAGCTTCAAACATACGTAATAGGCTTTGAACTAAATTTAAGTGAGATCCCTATCGAATATCTGCAGCTCTTTGTATGGTGCATATTTGATTTAATCCACTGCTCGTTTCAATATTATCATTAGCAATCAAATTTGTAATGATTGACACTTGAGTAGCTTGTAATTGGTCAATTGACATAGTTAACGGCGTCAAACGTTATTAGTGTGAAGAAATTGAGAAAACAATGACAGTAGTAATTGAAAAAGCAAGATGATAATATATATAATATTTTAAAAGATAATAAAATTGTTTTAAAATTTTAAAAAATATATTATTCTCTTTTATCAATCTATTAATCTCTACTATATCGATAAAGAATTACAATTTACATTTATATATTTTTTAAATATATATCTTATAATTAAATTTGAAAAAAATATATATAATATTTTAAAAGATAACAATATCATTTTAAAATTTTAAAAAAATATATTATTCTCCTTCATCAATTTATCAATCTTGTACTATATTAATAAAAAATCAAAATTTATAATTATATATTTTTCAAGTATATATCTTATAATTTTAATAATAATATACTACATGGCTTGCAAAAGGAGGGGGGCTCAAGCCCTGCTTGCCCTCTGTGTGTCCGTCTCTGTGCATGTGAAAAAAAAAAAAAATAGAAGAAAAGTCCTTACGCATGTGTGTAAAGTAATGAATGCTAACCATATATCGCTAATGAATAGTCAAAATTATAAGTAGTAATAGTTTTTTTTTTTTTTGAGAAGTATTAATAATATTAATTGATAACGTGATATTAAATTTTAATTATTTATGATTTATGACATAAATTTATACCTCTTCAAGATTGATCTAACAATTAGTGAAATCTAAAGTAAATTTTAAAAGATTTTTTTTACTTTAAATACATTGGACCTTTTTGTTAACATATTTTTATCGACATATGAGATTTTTTTTTTTTACTTTATAAATATTAATGGAAAATATTTTTTTGCTTGAGGAGTTAAAACGTAAGTTTCAATTGCTTTATTTTTGAAAATTTTGATTTGATTGTACTCTCACTTTCATATAAAAATAGTCTTCTCCCTATATGTATATACAGGTGTATATCCTATAGTTTTAATGCAACCGAAAATGTTACGTCACACAACGAAAATATATTTCCATTTTCCTTTAAAAGGGTATTTGGGGAGTCAATGTTTTTTAAAGCACTTGGTGGTGAGAATAACAAAATCACGGTGAGAATAGCAACTTAAAAGCTAAAATGGGCGGCTACTAACCCATCCAACCTAAAGACAAAAGAGATAGAGAGAGGGCCCAAACAAAGAAAAGAAAAAGCCCAAAGCTGATTGGAGGCACCGGTCCACATTTACAAATCAAATCTACAGAGTTTTAAAAAATGCAAATATTTTTTTTTTTCCAAAACCCCCCAATCGAATATTATAATTTTATTTTTAATTAGAAAAATGTAAACCAAATCTTCCTTGTTAGTTGTTACATTCCAAGTTTACGTTCAAAATGTATTTTTTTCGATTAAGCTTTTCTAATTTTATTTTAGGATAGACAACATTATATTTACATTTCTAATTTTATGCAATTATACGAAATATCCAAAATATATATTTCTGTATTACACATTTCATTAAAATTTATTATATAAAACTTTTCTGTTAATTTCAAAATATTATTTTAAAATTCAAAATGTAAACTATTTTATAATTTAAAAGCTACTACCGCATTCCAGAAAGGCGGTAGGTGGCAGGTGGCAAGTAATTCGGGGTTTTAAAAAGATTTACGTGACCTAGTATGTGTTGGTAGCCGCGCATATTCTCATTTGCATTTCGTTTCATTTGGTTTTCATTTCATTTGGCGTTTTGTCTCTGGAAGCTTCGTTGGGCACCGATGGCGTCGTTTGATGAAGCTCCTCCCGGAAACTCCAAGAGCGGCGAGAAGATCTTCAAGATCAAGTGCGCTCAGTGCCACACCGTCGACAAAGGTGCCGGCCACAAACAAGGTATCGTCACTCTTCGTCGTCGTCGTCGTCGTCGTCGTCATCATCATCATCGTTTCCCTTTTTACCCTTTCTAACTCTCAGATCTATCGCAGTAATGCTACTTTTACTTCAATCTCAACGCTCCATGCTCTGAGGTTTAGGGTTTTTGTCGATTCGCGCGAGTTCACGCTGCGCTGTTTAATATAAAATGAAATTGTAATTATTATTTATTTTAATTCATGGCTATTGATTATTTTCTGTTGTTTAGCTTTGAAAGTTACTTTGTATTGATGTTGAGGTTGGAAACTCGGTTGTCAAATCTGAAGCATATCTTTATGTGAAATTGGATTTTAGAAGCTTTGAATTGTTTACTTTAGCCTGATCCGTAACCACTGTGGAGTTTTTGCTCCTAGTTACGTGGTTTGTGTATTAGAGATTTAACAAAGCCTAAGGGTGTATGCCTTTTCCTTGACAGACTTGGTCTCTAATTTGATTATATTGCTACTTTGTACCCGTATGATTGGTTTACCTCTTCCATTTATGGTGCCACTTATCTGAATGTACTCTCTGCTGTTATATCTTTAGTTTCCTGTTTCTCCTCTCCATGAATAATGTCATTATGTCAAATTCTAAAGACAAATGTTTGCTTTATTTGTTGACAATCTTAGGACCCAATCTGAATGGTTTGTTTGGAAGGCAATCTGGCACAACTCCTGGATATTCTTATTCTACTGCTAACAAAAACATGGCTGTGATTTGGGAGGAAAAGACCTTATATGATTACTTGCTCAACCCTAAAAAGGTACGGCATAGTTATCATTTTACCCTACTTGTATGATTTTTTTTGTTTTCTACTATAATCGGGGCATTGTGCTGTTAAATTATATGGTAATGTTGCAAGGTGATATTGCTAATCTGTTTCTTATATATTGATATCACAAAAAGAAAAGTGTTTCTGTATCAAATGGGTTTTAATTAATTTAATCATTGATTATCCTTATGTGAAATCTGCTTATGTAATTTTCATTTTGAGATTTAGCGTTTTCTAATGTAGTCAGTGTATTATGCTTTTAAATTTTATGGTAATATTGCAATGCAGGGTGTCATTGAAAATTTGTCTCCACAACAATGTTACTGATTTGTGTTTTCTTTTATCCTCCTGTGCAGTATATTCCAGGGACGAAGATGGTGTTTCCCGGTCTTAAGAAACCTCAGGATCGTGCAGATCTTATTGCATATCTTAAAGAATCCACTGCAGAATGATTAAATTTTCATACATACATTTATGCACTGTTCTTTCAAAGTTCTGGAGAATTAATTTCAGACATTTCATTCTGTGGTGCAGTAAATACTGTATCAACAAATAAAGTAGACTTGATTGGTTTGCAATGCTATTTTGTTCATTTTGCATTGCTTCTTATGAACCTGCCATGTATGGGCTAATGTTCAATTAGTTTACCTGTTAAGATTTGAAACAATGTTATTGATACTATTAAGTTGGAAACATTTTAGTCTTTCCTTACTGGATAAGTGATTTTTCAAATCATGTAATTTTTTACTTTGGTTTGCATAGCTAAATGTAATGCGTACTTCTGTTACAAAGATCTAAGTCATGGTATGGGGAAGGGGAAGGTAGGCTAAATTTTAAGCATGAAGGATATATTGAAATTCAATTCCAGGATTATTTAGCCCTATAGAATTATGAGCTGAGCGTTTTATAGCATGTTGTCTGAGTTATAAGATCAGCACATAGGCTTCAATTTATTTGGTTACTAGTTTTTTTATTGTCATTTTATGGAGATAGTTGCCATGGGTATTTACTATTTAAATATGATTGGAAGACGAATGAAAGGGAATGGGGTGTATTTCCCATAAAACTGGAAAGCAAGGGAAGTAGAGAGTAATTATTTACGAGGTAGGAGGAAATTTTGTACCTCCAATATGATATGGTGACATTTTAGGTAAGGGGAATGATTTTACTTGAGAAAAATTCTATGAAAGATGTGTAAGCTTAATCATCTAATAATTTGGATGGGTTCATTGAGTGCTTAGGTCTTGGTAAGATGAACGATAAATATATTTAGGACATGAATTTGGGATATAAATATATTTATCTATGCGAATGTGTCAAGAGGTGTCAAACATTCGGTTATGGGTGGAATTATTGTTGTATTTGTGATCAAGTACATTAACCATTAGGACCAACTATTTATTGGTAATTGTTTATAAATTATTGTTCAGGGTTTAAGATTTAGGGTCCAAGGTTTTAGGTATACACAATTTATGATTTAGGATTTTAGGATCCAATTAGATTTTATGATTAATGGTTCACAATTTAGGATTTAGGATTTATGATTTTATAATTTATAGTTCACAATTTAGGATTCCAATTTTCATGGTTTATGGTTTCATGCTATAAGGTTTAGGATTTCAATGTTTATAGTTTACTATTTCATGGCATGGTTTGGGATTTAATATTTCTGGTTTAGGGTTTAGGGTTTATGGTCCAAAATTTTTAAGTTTATGGTCTAAGATTTAGCTTTATTTAAGGGTTTACGACTTAGGGTTTCATTGTTTATGTTTATGTTTATGGTTTATATATTATGATTTTAATGTTTTATAATTCATGGTTTAGGTTCCATGCTTAAGTGGTTCAAGATTCATAATTGTAGGATTTAATATGTGCCATTTAGGATTCAAGGTTTGGGGTTTATGATTTTGAATTCAATGTTTATGATTTCATGGTTTAGGATTTTAGGGTGCAAATGTTAAGTTTTAAGGTTTGAGGTTTCATGGTATAGTGTTATATGTTCATTGTTTTAAGGTTTAAGCTTTAGTGTTTTTGGTTCATGGTTAAGGGTTTAGAGCTTCATGGTCTATGTTATAAGATTTAAGGTTTTAATGTCTTGGGTTTCATGGTTTATGGTTTCTTGTTCACTATTTTAAGGTTTCAAGATTTAGTGTTTTTGGTTTATGGTTAAAGGTTGGGGTCTAGGGTTTATGATCATGGATTTAAGGTTAAGTGTTTTATGGTTTGAAGTTTGAAGTTTATGTTTTATGCATCAAAATTTAGGATTTTAGTATTTAATGTTTCATGGTTGAGAGATTAAGGTTTTATGGTTTTAATGTTTAGGGTATGTAGTCCATGATTTATGGTATTAAGGTCTAAGGTTCATGGTTCAAAGTTTGAGGTTTAGGGTTTTATAGCTCTAAGTTTCAGTGTCATGGTTTCAATATTTAGGGTTTCATGGTTTAATATTCTGGGTTTATTGTTTTAAGCTTTTCAGGTTTATGGTTTATGGTTTAAGGTTTAGTGTTTTTGTTAGAGTTAAGGATTGGTGTTTAAGGTTTAGGATTTAGGATTTTATAGTTTAGGGTTTTTGGATATAATGTTTCATGTATTAAAGTTTACGATTTATGGTTTATGGTATTATGATTTAGAGTTTTATGGTTCAATGGTTTAACATTTAGTGTTTTGGGTATATGATTTCTGCTTTAAGATTTTAGGGTTTCATGTTGCACAATTTATGGTTTAGAATTTGGAGTTTTAAGCTTTAAGATTTATGTTTCATGGTTTTAGATTTAGGGTTTATGGTTTCATGGATTATGATGTAGGGTTTCATAATTTATGATTTAGGGTTTCATTTCATGGTTTAAGATTTAGGGTTTTGGCCTTTAGGTTTCATGGATTAGAATTTAGGGTTTTAAGGTTCATGATTTAGGGTTTCATTGTTTATTATTTAGTGTTTCATTTCATGGTTTAAAGTTTGAGGTTTTATGATTTTGGATTTAGGGTTTCATAGTTTAGGACTTAATGTTTCATTTCATGGTTTATGGTTTAGGATTTAGAGTTTCATAGTTTATTATTTAGTGTTTCATTTCATGGTTTAAGGTTTGGGGTTTGTGATTTAAGATTTAGGGTTTCATAATTTAGGATTTAATGTTTCATTTCATGGTTTATGGTTTACAATTTTATAGTTTATGGATTCATTTAGGATATATGGTTTCATCTCATGGTTTAGGATATAAAGTTTCATTTATAAAACTCTCAATTATGATTTATGGTTTCATTTATAAAATCCTGGTTCCTTATGGTTTCATTTATGAATTTCTAAATCTTTAGATTTTTATTAATGAAATGAAACACTAAATTAGGATTTAGGGTTTTAGTTTAATTTATGAAACCTTAAATCTTAAATGAAACTTTAGGGTTTCATAAATAAAACCTTGAATTGAAAACCTAAATAGTTAAGGTTTCCTAAACAAATCCTAAATCACAATCCTAAATATTTATAGTTTCATAAATAAAATCATCAATATTTAGGATTTCATTCTAAATTGAAAACATAAATATTTAATATTTCATAAATAAAAACCTCTATAACTAGGGTTTCATAATAGAAACATTAAATCGAAATTTTAAATATTTAAGATTTTATAAATGAAACTACAATTATTTAGGATTTCATATGAAACCCTAAAATGAAACTTTGAATATGTAGGTTTCGTAAATAAAACCTTATTTAGGATTTTATAAATCAAGCCTTAAATTGAGACGCTAAACATTTATGATTTCATAAATGAATCCATCAATGAAAACTATGAGCATTAATGTTTCATAATTGAAACCTTATTATTTAGGGTTTTATTCATAAAATCCAAAATCTCACCCTCAATTGAAACCATCAATATTTAAGATTTTATTATTAACGAAATTCTAAATTTTATCATAAATATTTACGATTTCATAAATTAAACCCTAAATTTAACCATAAATATTAGGGTTTCATCATAAATATTTAAGATTTCATTAATAAAACCGTAAATTGAAACTATAATTAAATTTAGGATTTTATAATGAAACTCTAAATTTTACCTTAAATTGAAACCTTGCATATTTTGAAATTGATAAATAAACCTTAAATATTTAGGGTTTCAATTTATGAATGCGACCTTAAATATTTAGGATTTCATAAATGAAACCATAAATTTAAACCCAAATCTTTAGATTTTATAAATGAAACTCAAATTATTTAAGGTTTTAAAAATGAAACTAAAATTATTTTTGGTTTAATTATTGAATACTAAATTCCACCTTAATTATTTAGGGTTTCATATATGAAACCTTAAATTGAAACCCTAAATATTTAGTATTTCATAAATAAAATCATATTTTGAAATCTTAAATATTTAGGGTTTTATATATAAAATCATATATCAAAATTGTAAATATATAAGTTTCATAAATAAAATTATAAATATTTTGTGTCTTTATAAATGAAACACTAAATTGAAACCCTAAATACTTAGGGTTTCATCAATAAAATCCTACTTTGAAACCCTAAATTTTAGGGCTTCATAAATAAAATCCTAATTTCAAACCCTAAATAAATTTTTAGGGTTCCATAAATGAAATTTTAATTAGTTAGGGTTTCATTAATGAAACACTTACTTTCACCTTAAATATTGACAATTTCATAAATGAAATGATAAATATTTAGGGTTTCATAAATAAAACCTTAAATTGAAAACCTAAATATTTTTGATTTTATAAACAAAACCCTAAATATTTTGTAATTTTATAAATGAAACATTAAATTGAAACCCTAAATATTTAGGATTTCAAAAATAAAATCCTAATTTGACACCTAAATAAATTATTAAGGTTTCATAAATATAAACATAAATCAAATAGCTAATATTTTGGTTTCATAAGTGAAACCTTAAATATTTTGTGATTTTATAAATGAAACCTTCAATATTTGGGGTTCATCAATAAAATCGTAATTTGAAACCTTAAATAAATTTTAAATGTTTCATAAATAAAATCATAAATTAAATTTCTAAATATGTAGATTTAATAAATGGAACACTAATTGTTTAAGGTTTCATAAATGAAGCCTTAATTATTTAGGGTTTGATAAATGAAACTTTAATTAGTTAGAGTTTCATTAATAAAACACTAAGTTTCTGCTTAAATATTTAGAGTTTCATACACAATATCTAAATTGAAAACCTAAATATTTATGATTTCATAAACGAAAGCCTAAATATTTTATGTTTTTATAAATGAGCACTAATATGAAACCTTTTTTCGTAAATAAAATCCTAATTTGAAACCTTAAATAAATTTTTTTAATCTCATAAATAAAACCATAAATCAAATCTCTAAATATACATGTTTCATAAATGAAGTCCTAAATATTTTGTCATTTCATAATTGAAGCCATAAATATTTAAGGTTCATCAATTAAATTTTACTTTTAAACCTTAAATATTTAGGGTTTCATAGATATAATCTTAATTTAAAACCCTAAATAAATTATTAGAATTTGATAAATAAAACCAAAAATTAAATATCAAAATATTCAAGTTTTTTAAATGAAACACTAATTGTTTAGAATTTCATCAAGGACACCTTAATTATTTAGGGTTTTATAAATGAAACTTTAATTAGCTAAGGTTTCACTAATAAAACATTAAATTTCATCTTAAATATTTGAGTTCCATAAATGAAATGATAAATATTTAAGGTTTCATAAATAAAATCTTAAATTAAAAACCTAAATATTTATGATTTCAGCATTAAAACCCTAAATATTTGTGATTTTATAAATGAAACACTAAATTCAAACCCTCAATATTTAGGGTTTCATAAATAAAATCCTACTTTGAAACCCTAAATATTTAGGATTTCTTAAATAAAATCCTAATTTGAAACACTCAATCAATTTTTAGGGTTTCATAAATAAAATCATAAATCAAATAGTTAACTATTTAAGTTTCATAAAAGAAACCCTAAATATTTTGTAGTTTTCATAAATGAAATCCTAAATATTCAGGGTTCATCAATAATATCCTATCTTGAAACCCTTAATGTTTAGGATTTTATAAATAAAATCGTACTTTGTAACCCTAAATAAATTATTAGGGTTTCATAAATAAAACCATAAATAAAATCGTACATTGGAACCCTAAATACATGTTTTATAAATGAAACACTAATTTTCTGGGGTTTCGTAAATGAAACACTAATAGTTTACGGTTTCATAAATAAAAATTTAATTAGTTAGGGTTTTATTAATGAAACACTAAATTTCACCTTAAAAATTTAGGATTTTAAAAATGAAATCATAAATATTTAATATTTCATAAATAAAACCTTAAATTAAAAACCTAAATATTTATGATTTCACATATGCAAGCTTAAATATTTGGTGATTTTATAAATTAAATACTAAATTGAAACCCTAAATATTGAGGGTTTCATAAATAAAATCCTATTTTGAAACCCTAAATAAATAATTAGTTTTTCATAAATAAAACTTAAAATCAAATCGCTAAATATTTAGGTTTGATAAACGAAGCCCTAAATATTTTGTGGTTTTATAAATAAAACTATAAATATTTAAGATTCATCAATAATTGAAACCCAAAATATTTAGGATTTCATAAATATAATCCTAATTAGAAATCCTAAATAAGTTATTAGCGTTTCATATGTAAAACCATAAATCAAATCACTAAATATTTGGGTTTTATAAATGGAACACTAATTGTTCAAGGTTTCATAAATGAAATTCTAATTGTTTAGGGCTTCATAAATGAAATTCTAATGGTTTAGGATTTTGTAAATGAAACTTTAATGAGTTAGGGTTTTATTAATGAAACACTAAATTTCACAAAAAATATTTAGGGTTCATAAATAAAACCTTAATTTGAAAATCCAAATATTTATGATTTCATAAAAAAAAACCGTAAATATTTTTTGGTTTAATAAATGAAATATTGATGAAACCTTAAATATTTAGGGTTTTGTTGATAAAATACTAATTTAAAACCCTAAATAATTTTTTAGGGTTTCATAAATTAACCATAAATCAAATAGCTAAATATTTAGGTTTCATAAACGAAACCCTAAATATATTGTGGTTTTATAAACGAGACCTAAAATATTTAGGGTTCATGAGTAAAATCCTACTTTTAAACCCTAAATGTCTAGGATTTCATAAATAAAATTCTAATTTGGAATCCTAAATAAATTATGAGGGTTCCATAGATAAAACCATAAATCAAACCACTAAATATTCAGGTTTTATAAATGAAACACCAATTGTTTAGGGTTTCATAAATGAAACATTAAATTTCACCTTAAATATTTAGGATTTTATAAATGAGATCATAAATATATAGGGTTTTATAAATAAAACCTTAAATTGAAAACCCAAATATTTTTTATTTCATAAATGAATCCCTTAATAGTTTGTGCTTTTATAATTGAAACCCTAAATATCTAGGGTTTCATATATAAAACTCTAATGTGAAATCCTAAATAAATATTTAGGGTTTCATAAATAAAATAATAAATCAAATCGCTAAATATTTAGGTTTCATAAACAAAACCTTAAATATTTTGTGGTTTTATAAATGAAATACTAAATTGAAACCCTAAATATTTAGGGTTTCATCAATAAAATCCTTCTTTGAAACCCTAAATATTTATGGTTTCATATATAAAACCCTTATTTGAAACCTTAAATAAATATTTAGGGTTTTATAAATAAAATCATAAATCAAATAGCTAAATATTTAAGTTTCATAAATGAAACCCTAATTGTTTAAGGTTCATCAATAAAATCCTACTTTGAAATACTAAATGATTAGGCTTTCATAAATAAAATCCTAATTTTAAACCCTAAATCAATTTTTAGGGTTTCATAAATAAAACCAAAATCAAATAGCTAAATATTTAGGTTTCTTAAATAAAATCTTAAAATATTTAAGGATCTTCCATAAAATCCTACTTTTGAACCCTAAATGTTTAGGATTTCATAAATAAAATCCCAATTTGTGAATCCTAAATAAATTATTAGGATTTTATAAATAAAATCATAAATCAAATAGCCAAATATTCAGGTTTTATAAATGAAACATTAATTATTTAGGATTTCCTAAATGAAACCCTAATTGTTTAGGGATTCACAAATGAAACATTAAATTTCACCTTAAATATTTAGGGTTTCATAAATGAAATTATAAATATTCTGGGTTTCATAAATATTACCTTAAATTGAAAACCTAAATATTTATGATTTCATAAATGAAACCCTAAATATTTTTTTTTTATAAATGAAATAGTAAATGAAATCATACTTTGAAACCCTAAATTTTTAGGGTTTCATAAATAAATCCATAAATCAAATAGCTAAATATTTATGTTTTATTAATGAAATCCTAAATATTTTTTTGTTTTATAAATGAAACCTAAAATATTTAGGGTTCAGCAATAAAATCCTACTTTGAAACCCTAAATATTTAGGGTTTCATAAATAAAATCATAATTTGAAACCCTAAATAAATTTGTAGGTTTTATAAATAAAATCATAAATCAAATTGCTAAATATTTAGGTTTCATAAACAAAACCCAAAATATTTTATGGTTTTATAAATGAAACCCTAAATATTTATGGTTCATCAATAAAATCCTACTTTAAAACCCTAAATATTTAGGGTTTCATAAATAAAATCCTAATTTGAAACCCTAAATAAATTTGTAGGTTTTATAAATAAAATCATAAATCAAATCACTAAATATTTAGGTTTCATAAACGAAACTCTAAATATTTTATGGTTTTATAAATGAAACCCTAAATATTTATGGTTCATCAATAAAATCCTTCTTTAAAACCCTAAATGTTTAAGGTTTCATAAATAAAATCATAATTTGGTACATTAAATAAATTATTAGGATTTCATAAATAAAACCATAAATCAAATCGTTAAATATTCAATTTTTTAAAATGAAACATTAATTGTTTAGGGTTTCATAAATGAAACACTAAATTTCACCTTAAATATTTAGGGTTTCATAAATGAAATCATAAATATTCAAGGTTTCATAATTAAAATCTTAAATTTAAAAAACAAATATTTATGATTTGATAAACGAAACCCTAAATATTTTGTGTTTTTATAAATGAAACACTATATTGAAACCCTGAATTATTTAGGGTTTCATCAATAAAATCATACTTTGAAACCTTAAATATTTAGGATTTCATAAATAAAATCTTAAATCAAATAGCTAAATATTTATGTTTTATCAATGAAACCATAAATATTCAAGGTTCATCAATAAAATCCTACTTTAAAACCTTAAATATTTAGAGTTTCGTAGCTAAAATCCTAATTTGAAACCTTAAATAAATTTTTAGGATTTCATAAATTAAACCATAAATCAAATAGCTAAATATATATGTTTCATAAATAAAATCTTGAATATTTTGTGGTTTTATAAATAAAACTTTAAATATTTATGGTTCATCAATAAAATCCTAATTTGAAACCTTAAATTTTTAGGATTTCATAAATAAAATCATAATTTAAAACCCTAAATAAATTATTAGGATTACTTAATTAAAATCATATCAAATAGTTAAATATTTAGGTTTTATAAATAAAACCCTAATTATTTAGGATTTCATAAATGGAACTTTAATTAGTTAGGGTTTCTTTAATGAAATATTAAATTTAACCTTAAATATGTAAGGCTTTATCATGGAAAAACAAGTTACTAAATTAAACTGGTAACTAATCAATAAAACCAGACTAAGGTCCAAAGATTTTTTTTAAAAATATTTTTTTTTACAAAGAAGAAATAAGAGTAATGTCTAGAATGTTTGAAAAAAAATGAAAAATTTCAAAATATGTTAAATCGAGAAGAATGACTTGAAAAATTATAAAAAAAAGTTATTTTTTAAAATATGAAAAAATAATAGGAATGTCTTAAAGATTTGAAAAAAATATATGAAAAAATAAATTGAAAAACATGAAAAAAAAAGAAGACTAATGTCTTTACAACTTGAAAAAAAAAAAAGAAGAAAAATTTAAATAGTATTAAAATACAACAATGTCTTGAAATTTTTAAAATATGAAAAATAAAATTGTCTTGAAAATTTTCAAAAAAAAAAATGAAAACTTAAAAAATATTAATAAATAAAAATAATGTCTTGAAAATTTTTTAAAAAAAGGAAAAATATGAAAAATGAAAAGTAATGTCTTAAAAATTTGAAAAAATATGATTTTTTTAAAATAAGAGCAATGTTTGGAGAGCTTGAAAAAAAATGAAATTTTTTTAAAATATATGAAAAATCAATAATAAATACTTGAATTTTTTTAAAAAAAAATATGAGAAAACAAGATTAATGTGTTGAAAGAATATTTTTTTGGTAACCATGTTATTGCTACGAAGTCTTCACCGACTTCGCTGATCACTAATCTCCATCAGGGAAGTTGGCTGGCCACATTTAGTGGGGTTCTCTCCTCCCAACCACGTTTTTTCCATCCACAAGACTCAAACTCGAAACCTTGCTTAAGGGGACCAAGTCTAGTAACCATTTGAACCAACGACTTGTTGGTTGTCTTGAATGAATATGAAAAACTGCTTGGTGTCGCCAATCCATCAACCACCACTCATTTTTAGTCAAAGCTTGTTCAATACTCGTCAGCAGGATGGATCTTCCTAGTGTCATTAGATCCATTGGCACCTTCCTTGTTTAGTTTTTTTTATTTAGTGTTTGGTGTTTATGAGGTTTAGGGTTCAGGGTTCAAGGTTTTAATTTTTGGTTAGTATTGTTATAATTAAAATGAGGTCATACAACTACTTAATAAACAAATATTTTTAAAAAATACTAATGAAGACAATACAATAAAGAAACAACAAACATTTATTTACAACACAATAAAAACTTGTATACGTACTTACTTTTATCTTCAATGCTAAGAAATATCATTTTTCTTTTGAAAACGTAGACAATTATTTCGGTTATACCCTTCTTGTTTACAATGGTCGTATTTATTTATTTTTTTTTGTGATTCTATGTAGTTCATTTCATTTCGAAGCCATGTTGACTTTGGACGACTTTTACCATGTAATTTAAAAAAAATTGGAGCAATGTAAGGCCTACTCCTTTTAGGCATGGTTTCGTTGTTTCCAAGTGGATTTCATTCACTTGAATATACTTGGATAATGTTTTCCATGGAGTAGGTTTTATCTACAAATTAATACATATTGATGTTCATGTGAGCACATATGGCTACAACTATAACGTAAGAGCAAGGATATCGGTAAACCTAAAAGGTGCCACATTGACAATAATTCTACTTTAAAACAACAGTCTATATTTTTCCACCCCTTTAAGTAACATAGTTGAAAGGCTCTTTCACTTCAAATTTTATGCACCGAATATCAAATCTTTTTACCATATAAATAGAAGTCGCTTGAGTGATTTTCTCAATGATTTTTTGTAACTTATTGCAGTAGTAGTGACCTTGGAAATATTCAAATTTTCCTTGCACTCTTATCTAGACAAAATACTCAATAAATCTGTGGTGAGTACACCTTACCAAATAAGGTTGTTATTGGTAAATTTTGAGCACCCTTGAAGACTTTAAAATTGTATTTGAAGAACAAAATATTAACGACTATAAGAAACCCAACAAATGTCAGATTTGATCCGGAACTTGAGACGGATGTTCAAGTTCAACAACTTTCACTTGTTTGCAACATTGTGCATGACGTGCTCTTAGGACCCTCTCTCTGGTTTTTGAACTCATATATGCTTTGATATATGAACGTTTTGCAAACTTAGTAATGATCCATGATGCAGACCAAGATACAAAATTGTCATATATGTCATCTTTTATAAATTAAATATATAAATTTGATGTTAATCCAAAACAGAAAAATTGATAACATGCATAATAACAAAATATAGAAATAAAAAAGAACAACAAAAAATTTTTAATTTATCATAAATTATAAAACACAAAAATGCTAAATACTAAACTCCAAACCCTAATAATGACATGCATTTTAACCGAAAATATAAATAACATAATAAAAATAAATACATAAGATTCAATAATGACTGAAAGTGGATGGTGGTTGATGAACTGATGACACCAAGCGATCATTTAACATGTGACAACATTTGAGTAAAGATGATTTATGATCTAGCGACACCTATAAGATAATTTATGGTCTAATGACACCTATTTGAAAATCATTCATTCTGATAAATAATAGTCATACACACCATATTGATAAATATTTTAGGATTTTCACCCATTTTTTTCAATTAGCCGCACATCTGGTTTTTAATAAGTTTTAGGAAACATATTAGAGATATATACATGCCGTCTTTATAGTGGAGGTTTTCACATTAGAGATTTTTTTTTTTTTTTTTTTGTCGAACACTCAATAATGTACCCTTATTATGTGAGAGCACCATTGTCAATGGGTGAAGGCTTCACTTTCATTCCAAACTTAGTGGAAGGTTTGAAACTACTTTCCAAGCGTCATATGAAATTGTACGTTAGTGCATTTTTGCAAGTTAATTGTTCATGTCTTACCTAACATCAACTTCAATTTATTATCGGAGTATAATTGATTTCACTTTTTTTTATCACTCATACTGATTCTAGTCAACTTAAACGTAATTATCTGTAGTGGATGATCATGTAATTTGTAATTAAAAAAAAAAACTAGTAATAAGCAACATGAACAACTATAATGCATATAAATAAATAAAGGTGGAGATGAGAGTAATAACTCGATTTTGTCCTATATACTCGTATTCATTGCATATGTTAAGCTATAATGTTTTTTAAAAAATATCCAAAAATAGTTGCAGTCGATTTTCAGATCATTGCCATATGTCAAATAGTTTGTTTCGGTACTAGTTTGTCTTCTCTAGTCTGAAACGGGTATGTAGAGATCACAACTGTGAAAATTTCAACCTTATTTTATATAGTAAAAATCGTAAATAAAACATAATAATTGAAGCATTTGGATTTATGCTTTGTTTGGTTGAAAAAAAAAAAAAGGTTGGAATTAAAACTAAACTACATTTTTTTTTTTTAATTTCAGTCCATGGATGACCAAGTTTGTATGTAAAATATATAGTAAATGTGTATCTGCTCTTAAATTTTAATAACTAAGATATCATAACATATTTTAAATTAAATTACAAGCAAACATGTTCTTATTTATATATTTTTATCAACGAATTTACTTTTAGAAAGGGTCTTATCTGTATTTGTTTTATCCAGACAATCATAGTTATATAATGAGTTTAATGTTATTGAACTATATAACTACCAGAGTGAAATAGTTTTACATCATCGATCAATTACAATCTATCGTTTCAATAACTTAAAATAATTTTATAAAAATCAATTAATTTACATATATATAGATTGTGATTGATTAACTGTATAAAATTATTTTACCGCAAATACATCACCATTTTTTTCATATAATATAATGTCATTTCTGTTGGATCCAAAACAATAAAAAAACATATTCAATTAAGAGAAAAATTTGGTGTAAAATTATTCTATACAATTAATCAATCACAAGATAAAATAGTTAAATTTTATTTGCAACTATGATCAACTTTGTAACTATGATACTTTCTATACAAAGTGTATGTTTATCCACTATAAATTCACTGTTGTTTTGAAGACTTTTGTGATACCTTTTAGCAATGGTGGGGAATATTCAAGATATGATTGAGATTTGCCTTTTGAATGTACCAAATAATAAGCAGTAACACGTGAATTCTTGCTAGTTGTTACTGAAGATTTAAATTTATGGGGAAATTGTTTGGGAGACTTGGTCAAACAGAAATGCACCTGTTTCCCCCTTCTTTTTTCATTACATTATTCTTGTTTTATTTACCTTGATTGCCAATTCATATACATGATGTTTTATAAGGTCTTATATTTAATTATTTTAATTTCCAAGCATTGTAGTATTTATGTATCCA
Organism: Amphicarpaea edgeworthii; assembly: GCA_014843725.1. Lineage (NCBI taxonomy): Eukaryota > Viridiplantae > Streptophyta > Magnoliopsida > Fabales > Fabaceae > Amphicarpaea > Amphicarpaea edgeworthii. The sequence goes on along the minus strand of CM026321.1, from coordinate 3,580,562 downwards.
TGCTTGCTTCCACGGCCCAAAACAAAATGTAGCCAATTGGACCACGCCCTACATGCACATGGGATTGTATTGTGAAAGCAACAGAAAAAGGGTATTAAATGCATACTTGGTCTACTATGGTTTTAGCATCATGACCCTCCTATGCAATAGATTAGTTGGTTTGCACGTTTAAACCACTTGACAACAGAATTAATAATGACAGTAACTCAACTCAATTCATTGAACTCATGAAGTACTCAAGAGGGAAAGAAAATCTACCAACATATCAACATGCAAGGAAATTGGAACAAAATAAGGATTATAACAAAGTCACCTATATATAACGGGCATTCATGATTGATGATTGATGTTTCAATATTGATAGCACACAAATGGATCTTGACCATAAAACCTATATATAACACTAACACTTATTTTAGGACCACAAGGCAAGAGATACTTACATACTAAAATTGATTACATACCCTAATTATATTATCTCACATACCTTTTCAATCATGTCCCTCTCGAGCTACTATAAGTTCTCCTAAGTTATCATCATCACCAATGTCTATAGGCGGCATCTCATCCTCAATTGTGAAATTATAATTTTTCCCAATTGCTCTTAGAAGCTGGTATACTTCAAACATAGTAGGCCTCTCCTTTGGCATTGCTGTAACACAGTTGCATGCAACCTTCAGGAATTGGAAAAGCTCTGGGTCTACACCCTTCCCAACTAGTGATTCATCAATGACTTCTTGGAGTTTTGCATTGCTAGATTGCTGTTGAATCCATTCTACCAAATTTCCTTTGAAAGTTTCTGGAGCTTTAGCCACATGAGTAGGCCTTTCTCCTGTCACCAACTCGAGAAGCACGGTCCCGAAGCTATAAACATCCCCTTTAGGAGTAGCCACCAAAGTTTTTGTATATTCAGGAGCAACATAACCTAAATCCCCAAACTCCCCATTCACAAAAGTACTCAAATGTGTATCAATCGGGTTCATCAATCTAGCAAGGCCAAAATCAGAAATTTTGGGCTCAAAATCAGCATCCAACAAGATGCACTTAGAGCTTATGTTTCGGTGGATAATGCGGGGATGGCAGCTATGATGAAGCCAAGCTAATCCTTTGGCCCCTCCAAGTGCAATTTTGAGCCTTATAGGCCAATCCATGGTGCATGCACCAGCATCAGGATGTAGTTGATCATTGAGGGCACCATTTGGCATGTTTTTATAGACCACAAGCCTTTCCTTTTTAGCCACGCAGAAACCTAAAAGAGGAACCAAGTTACGATGCTTGACAGACCCTAGTGTATTCATCTCAGACAGAAATTCTTTCTCTGAGTGTTGAGATTCCTGCAATCTCTTAACCATGAGTGTTGTGCCATCATGAAGGACAGCTTTGTAAAGGGTTCCTGATCTTCCAGTCCCAATAATATTGCTTTTGCTGAAGTTATTAGTAGCCTTCATGAGATCATTCAAGTTCATTTTTGAAATTGACTTCTCAAACATAGAAACCTGATGTACAATTCAGAATAGTTAGGCATAACAAATGAGAGTTAAAATCACATGAACTAAGGCTCTGTAAATTTAAAAGAAACCAAACAGACAGAAACTACAGTCAGCTTTTCTAATATCTGCTACAGAAAATATGTTGTTTTCTTGCATTTGGCACAGCAGTAAGTAAAATATTTTTTTAGAGTTAATACCATAAACAACGTCAAGAAGATATATCATTTGTTAAAGAAAATGAAGTTCAGAATATTATCAAAATAGATAACTTGCAAGTTGCAATAAAAATATTACCCGTGAAAAACTTTCCATAACTGAACAATTTTCTAAAACACAGATCAATCTAAGAAGAAAAATGAATATCAGCTCCAAGTATAGTATAATCACAAATGTAATAAGCCATGCATCAGTATAGCTTACCTTAATTGTTTTAGTTCCCTTTAGACTTCGTGCCCACTTGTTTCCTTCAGGGTCCTCTTCCTTCTTCCTATAAGAAATACGTCGCACGTAAAAGAACATTCCAATGCCCAAACCTAACACTGCAACAGTCACACCACCAACAGCTGCTCCAGCTATAACAGCAGTGTTACGCTTTGAAGACTGGGCCTGACAAGCATCCAAGGGACCACCACAGAGGCCTGAATTATTTGCATAATTTTCTGCAGGAGCTACACCACTCTTAAAGGGTGGAACTGGCCCTGTCAAAAGATTATTGGCAACATTAAACGACTTAAGCCGCGGGAGCTGACTCAAGTTTGCAGGAATTTGACCAGTGAGTTGGTTTTGGTCAAGTCTAAGAGTATTAATATAGGTACAATTTGAAAGGGATGCAGGTATCTCCCCAGTAAAATCATTTGAAGATAGATCAAGAGTTGTCACAAATGTAAGAAGTGTGGATATATCGGCCGGAATGGGTTTAGAGAGTCGGTTAAGCGAAAAATCTAATCCTGTCATGCTTGTGCAATTTTGAATGCCACGAGGGAACTCGCCCTTGAGCCCCATGTTGGAGAGTTTGAGATTCAAGACCTTGTTCTCATCAGGGTGCCAACACTCAACCCCAGTAAACTTGCATATATACCCTTCTGTTTTGTTATTGAAATCCCAGGATTGCAAATAATTGTAGGGGTCCTCAAGTGCACTCTTTACACTTTTCAAGCAGAATATATCACTATCAGTCCCACAAACCATGCCACAGAGAATCAACAGAAAGAAACTAACAATAATAACACCAGCACCGAAAATTTGGCCACCCATAACCATCCTCATCAACACCCCCAAAAAAAAAATCCAAGAACAAGTTATCAAGATAATTCACCAAAATTGGTATCTAATGAAGCTGCAGCATAAAATCTATAGACTCCATAGCACTGCAACCCTGAAACACAACATAACAAACACCGCCAACTCAATTCAGCACTTCACAATTCAAATCAACCAACCAATAATAAATCAAACACAAAAAAGGCAACCACTTTCCCCCCCCCCTTTCAGAACAAAATTCACAGTCTAAACCAAAAACCACTAAACATACATAAAAAAGACATTTAAAAAAAAAAACTGAGAAACCCTTTTGACACAAATCAACACAAGCATAAACAGAAGGAACCCAGATTCAGAAATCACGTGAATTTTGGAGAGAAGCACTGAAATACCCACCTGGGATATTGAGCAAGTCAACTCAGAAGTAACATGGAAGCATCAGTTTGCCCAAAGGAAAGGGCAAGGCATAGAAAAAGGAAGACCAGACTAAGGATTGTGTGTAGAGAGAGAATCACAAATAGTGATGATGGGAAAGAAGAGAGTGTGTTTCATGAATTGTGTGATGAGAACACATTAGAGAAGATATTCACCGGGTCAAACAAATAAACACGCTAAGACAAGCGTTTTTTTTTGTTCTTTTTTTTTTGGCAGAGCTTCAGAGACGACTAGACTATTGAGGAACGCGATGACTTAACGAGTTTGTTTCTTTGACTAAATATTCACTTGCTTTTGCTGAAAATGAGGGGTTGTATTGTGGCAAAATAAATAAAAAAAATAAGAAGATAAACTTTTTGCTCTAAAAAAATGATGAAAAAGTGAGTGCAAAAATATAAGTAATACTGTAACTCTTATAAATAAATTTCTATTTTATAGGCATCCGGACTATAGTACCATTTGACGGGTAGTAGAATTCAGATATGTGGTGCTTTATTGCGAGAATGACAGAAGCAAATATAGATAATTAGATATATTACATAAATAATTAAAAGTAAATATGAAGTTATGTAATCAACAAAAGAAATTTGAAGTTATGTAAGAAAGTATATATAAATGAAAAGAAAAAGAAAAAAAGTTGAATTGAAATTTTCTTTTAACTTTTTTTAAAATGTTAACAAACCAATCATTTAAAAAGTGTTGAATAGGCGTATGAAAGTAAAATAGATTTATTTTTTTTTAATTTGATATTGTTTAAAAGAATTTTACGAAACTTATTTAGATTTATAACAATAATAATTTATTAATCTTTTAGTTTTATTTTAATAAATCAATAATAATTAAATTTATGCTAAATTTTCACTAAATGTTTAATTAAGTTTATTCAAACTCAATGTTATCTTGTAGTGTGTGTTTAAATAAGTGAAAGGAGAATTAATTTTGAGTATAATTAATTTTATAAAATTGATTTTGAAATGATGTGAATTATATTTAAATGATTTTATTTATAATTGATTTGTAAATAAAATTTAATGTAAAATCTTGAATTTAACGTAAAAGTTATTATTAGTTGTTTCAACTCAAAATATAGATTAGAATCAATTTTGAATTGTTATTCAACCAACGTGAAATCAAATATGTTAAAATTATCTAAAATGAAAATTAGATCTAAAATTAATTTTTATATAAAGGTAAACCAAATACACACGTATAAGTCTCATTTCTTTTACTTTTTTTTATATTATTTTTGAAATAGAAAAAAGTAACTGAAAACCCTAAATTGACCTTGACGTCACTCTGGGTCTTGACTCCAAAAATGCCATTCCGTGATTTTTACTTTTATGAACTTAACACGAAATAATGCAAGGGAAAAGGGGAGTAAACATTAAACAATGAAACATCGTGTAGAACTTGCGTACCATCCCAAATTCTAAACAAATCATCTTGGATTTGAAATGAACACAACGTGCCATGCGGGTCCAATTTACGTAAATAGTATGCTTTCTAGTTTCCACTCACGAACTCAGATTATTTGACTTTTTCAACAACTAATGAGAAAACCGTAAATGAGTGTCCCTGTGTTTGGTTTTCAATAACATGCATTTAGACGCATTGAATGTTGAATCAAAACTGGAAAATTGTCGTAAAATTGCAGAACACCAGGAACTTTGTGATGGCTACCCGAACAAGCACGGAACATATTACGACAATTTATTTACTTAAATGTATTGCCTTCTCACAATTTTAGAGATAAGTATTTTTTAAATAAAACTCAGTTAACTCACATTTTTAACCACCTCAAATAAAGAACCAAATTCACGGATACCGAATGGAATACTACTTTAAAGTTTAAATTATCTAACAACCTTTCCAAGAATAATATTGATTTTCCAACTGTATATAATACTCCATATTGCTTGCAGATTCTTTTATGTGAATGATAGATTATGCTCAAACTTTATGTTTATCTTTCTTCATAATAAGAAGACATTTCCATAGATTAAGATTTGTTTCCGACCAAAGTGGTCACGCGGAGACTACTGATATATCTTCTCTACACAAGAGACTAGTATTAGAGAAAACTTAGACTCAGTTCTTCCCCAGTTATTTGGACAAGAGCCACTCAAAAAGTATACCCCACTGAAAAAAATGTTTTTAGTACATATAAAATTTTCATTTCACACGGAACAATGAAAGAAAAAAGAGAGTAGAAACTAGAAAATTGCAAGTGGGTGGTAGCTTAGCAGGAAAACATTATATGGGAAAAAGAAAAGCAGTGATTGAGGATGCGGGACCCAGAAACTTTATCCTAAAGAATTTGTTTTAAATACTTATCGAAACGGAGTCTTTCTAAATGCAAAGCTTAATTATTTATTTCAAGGGTCCCCTCCTCAACTTTTACGATTGAGCACTTAAAATTTGTAAATTTAAAAGCCAAAATCACGACCTAGTTAATCAAATTGACACAAGAGAACATAGTAATCTACAAACCAGTAGAGGAAAGTTCGAAGATCATTAAAGCATATAACATCAGATATGATCAAACCAAGAAAAATAAGCAACCTTTTCATTCTCCGTAATCCACCATACTTTCTAATTATGGGGCTCAGTGATATACATGGATAGGTCTCACTTTCCTAAAGAATTCAAGCAATTGCTAACAGGAAAATATTGCAAATCTGCAATTCCTAAACTGAAAATGCACCAAGGCCCCCCCCCAAAAAAAAAACTCCTAAGGATTCTTAATCATACAGTAAACTATCATCAAAAAGATTCTGAAAGAATTATGATCTAAATAAAACAAGTGCATCTATCTCCCCAAGGCAACATAGAGAATCCTTTCAGAAAGCCAAAAGCATTACCAATGAAGACATGCCAATTTGTTTCCCCTGTCCTTGAAAAATGAAACATATTAGACATCAGATGACAAGTTCAAACTCTTCCATCCATAAATGTAGCTACTATGCAATGCCATTCATCTTATTATAGCAATTATAAACTCTCCAGGGAAGAAAATAGATACTACATAAAGTTATTACACAAACATAGAAGCTGGAAATCTAAATAATCTATTGTATAAAAAAAAATTGAATTTAGATAACTATACAATCTAGAAGCCTTATTCCTGAGCTATGATTCAGGTGCAATGCAACCAAGACTAATGTAAAAAATAGTGAGCACAAGAGACTCCACTAACCAATGCTTTAATAGATAAATACAAATGGAACAACAAAATAATGTTCTACAATAACAAAGTAGAGAAATGCCAAGGGCTGCACACAACATCCTATTGTGGCATGCATTATGTTTAACATTAAATTATTTTACTAAAGCTAAAAAAATATTCAATTTTACAACATTACCCAAACATACAGAAAAAACAGAGATAGAAACATGTGTACATCAATCTATAACACTATAATAATTAATACATGAAAAGAAATGCTAGTGTCGTCTCTTTTTCTAGAACACTTAGAATTGAGGTATTCTGTCCATTCTAGACTGATGTGTAATGTGTCATGATGACTGATGAGCATATTGGAGTCAGGCATTTGTTGAACATAAGCATGGCTCCTTGAAGTGTTGTCGTATGACATAAACAAAAATTACATTGCCAAAAACTTAATGCAGAAACAGTCATCGGACATGACATCAACAATCTTCAAATTTCTAGGCACTTAATATAATACTTTATTAAAAAAAGAAAATTTACCTGTGGCCATAAAGTGCATTACAGTTCAAGATCCCTCCTGGTGTTTTTGCTTCTTTGATTTTTTCTCTTTTGGTCAATGTCCAAGGTTGACAGCTCCCCATCCACAGCATCTTGCTCTGGCATTATTCGTTCTGGCACAATTCTTCTCTTCTTTTCACTCCTATAAGTTTTATACGACAGCTAAGCATGAATGTATATACTTTCAAAACTATTCTTTTAACTCTACAAGTACATTATAAGAGAAAAACCTGTCAACATGGGAATCAACTTCTAAGTTCTTATCCAACCAATAAATGCTGCCTGTGTGATCAGGAGTCAGAGATCCATAAACATGAAGTATTTCTTCATCAAAACTGCAAAAGATAAATCATTGAAATTAATCATGTAATGAATGTTCAACTCAGAATCTTTATGTGTTTAATAGATGACACTGGATATCAATTGATGCATTTTCAATCATCCTTGCTTTATCTAGATTTTTCTACTCGGGAGGTTATATTATACTCTAAAAGTTGCATTGAGTTATTTTCCTGTGTTTAGTCTCTAATAAATTTACATTTCCATGAAAAAAAAAATGTTCATATTACTCCTTCTACTGTCTACACTCTAAACTACTACATAAACAACCAAATGCAAACTATGAGTCCCTGAAAAAAATAACAGTCTTAAAACATAGAACAATTATATGACACCTATTGCATAAGACAGTATCAGTGCTCACTTTAATCAGTTCAATGAAATAACTACACAAATACATATTCACATACAATCAAAATGGCAAAACTGTGGAGTGTCTGATAAATTCAGATACAGCTACACAGTTATGCAAAATTATTATTCACTATTTGCTAGTTACTACTCATACAGGTCTGCAAGAATGGTGTTTCTTCATTGTAGCCAACCCCACCTAGTGAGAAAAACACTCGGTCTCTGTTTGGTGTTTCTTCATACCCATTGATACAAATGTGCATCAACTGATCAAGATTTCAAGTCACAACAAATTCCACAGAATATATATTCTATACAATTAGTCTTAATTGAAGCAAATTAATTAACAGTATGTCACCTCTTGACCAAAAAGCGTATCATGGTCCCGACCTTTATCACATGCCGCTTGTGAGACCTGCTCGTATAAACCTCTTGCCCTCGTTTCTACAAAAAAAAAAAAGAGGAACCACGGCAAACCATATCATCAGCCAAACTAGTTTGTAGAAGCTCTTTCACATTAGCTTCTCCAAAAGCATATTATTAATTTTAGTTTATGAAGGAGCTTATTTCATTATACAAACAGGCCCCAATTAATCTACAAAGAGGAAGCACGCAAACAGCACTCACCGTTTTGCAGACGAAGTCTTCCCTGATATCTTTCTCGGTTATGATCGCAGAGGAAAAGCCAAGCACGACAACGTGAATGGACTCTTGCGTAACCTTAACCACCTTCCCTTCTGAAAGGGATAAAAACACAAATCCTATTAACACAGGCAGGCGTTGAATTTATTTAGTGAGAAAGTTGGTTGGGGCTTAGGAGAAGTACCTAAGAGCATGTTTGGCTTGGGAGAAAAGAGTAACAAATTGACCTTGAGTTTGACGCCGAAGTAAGGGTGGACGGAGGAGAGGATCTTCGCGCATGTGTCGAGCGAGTTGACATCGTAGGCCAATACGACGCCGTCGAGGATTTCGCTGAACCTGCAATGAAGGGAGGGGGAGAAGTTAGAAACGACGACGATGAGGTGCGAACGGCGACGTTTGGATTAGATTGCTTACGTGAAGAGCAAGGAGCTGAGTTCGCGGAGAACGGCTTGGGAAACTTGGTTGGTTTTGGAAGGGTGAACATACACTGTTAAGTTCGCTTTCGACACCTTCAGCCCCTCCATGCTTCTGTTTGCCGAACAAGAGAGGTAGGTTTTTAGGTTTTTCGGCTTCTAATTTCTTATGGCGTCAGCCCCTCCATGCTGCTGTTTGCCGAACAAGAGAGGAAGGTTTTTAGGTTTTTCGACTTCTAATTTCTTATGGCGTCCACTAGAAGTACTAAAATACCCTCTAATCTCGCTTATTTTTTTCCTACTTGACAGCCAAGTGAGAAAATCAAAATTAACTGAAAATAACAATATTTAGTTTAAGAAAAATTGACCGGAAATAATAATAATATATTTATAGTTGTGTATATCTATAAGAATATGCAATTATAATCTTATCTTGTTACTTTTTGTTATATTTTTTTATATTTATAAATAAATCATACCTATTAAGAATAATATTTGTCACTTTATTCTCGCTACTTCTCTTTTTTAGGAGTGTACACGGGTTGAGTTGAGATAGATTTGCATAAATTCTCTATCCAACCTGATCAATTTTTAGTGGGTTGAGTTTACGTGATTTTATTTTTAAATCCAACTCAATCATAAATGGATTAGGTTGGATCATTGGATCAATGATGTATTTAAAAAAAATTAGAATAGATTTTCAAAATTTACTCATTTTTTTAGAAAAAAAAATCATTTTTATTTACAAATGAACATAATCATATATTAATTCAGAAAATAAGTTAGATATAATAACATTTTCAAACTTAATTGTTGATCCCTTCAACCTTAATTCACCTAATTCTAAAAGTTCAAAATAAAATGGTTATCAACCTAAATAGCAAACTTTACTTAAACTAATTGGTAGTGCTTACTGTGGAGCACAGCAAAAGGTGATGCACAGCGAAGGATGACACAATGGAGGGCAAGAGCAGCACAGAGTTATGCAGAGAGCTATAGTGATGCACGACAGGCTATAACAATAGAGGGCGACGATAACTCGCACAAAGAAGTTTTTTCTTTTAAGCGATGAGGTATATATATATATAGGGTGAAAGTGTTTAATGAGTAAGAGTATATTTTTTGTTTTATTATCATTATCATTATTATTATCATTATCGTTATTATTATCATTATCATTATATATAGTTTGGGTTAGATTTGATGGGTTACGAGTTTATACAACATAACCCGTTATCCAACCCATAAATCATCGAGTTGAAATTGAGTTGGGTTGGGTCTGACCCAAACACTCTATCAACCTGTTCAAATTAAGTTAGGTCCGCGAGTTATCCGTACCTATAAACACCCTTACTCCTTCTATACTCTCTCGTAAGGGTGTTCGCAAGTTAGGTTTGCATAAATTCTTAACCCAACCCGATCAATTTTTAGTGTATTGGGTTGGGGTTGTGTGATTTTATTTTCAAACCCAACCTAACTCAATTATGAATGGCTTGAGTTGGGTTAAATTATCGGGTAGTGTATTTTTTTTTAAAATATAAATTAAAATTTGCTAAAAAATTAAAATAAATTTTCAAATTTTGTTCATTTTTTTATAACAAAAATTATTTTCAATCACAAATGAACATAATCATATATTAATGCATAAAAGAAGTTATATATAATAACACTTTCAAACTTAATTGTTGATTCCTTTTACATTAATTCACTTAATCTGAAAAAGTTCAAAATACAATTGTTATCAACCCAAATAACATAGTTTACTTAACTAACCTCAAATAAATAGCAAAGTGAGTGAGACTAATATGTTGAATGAGTGAGAGAGAGAAGAGTAAGTTTTTTGTTTTGTTATTATTAAATTATTATTATTTTTTTTTACATGTAGATCGGATTAAGTTAGGTGGGTTCAATAACCACTGAGACCAACGACTTGTTGGTAACACAATTGATAATTTAAGTCTTAAAATAAAATCTACAACCATTTACCTTAAATTGTAGCCTCAAAATATGCTATCATTATTGTTGGAAGTGTGTATTTAAAACATCCTTTTTAGATATAAAAAAGAAATTGATTTCTAATTAATTTAGATACTTCGTGAGGATGAAAGTGTATGTTTTAGACGTGTTTAACGTGTTTAGATTTTTGTTTGAAAATTTCAAACCTAAATTTACATAAATTTTGAAATAAATCTAGCCACCCACCACAAATAAAAAATAAGAATTAAAGTTGTGATACTTTTATAATTTGGGAATCTCACTTATAATCCAAACAAATATAATGTGTATGTGCATTAAGCTTCACACCAATCATATAAAAAAAAAAAGAAAAGGAAGTAAAAAATAGTTTAGAAATAAATAAAGCATTTTTGTCCTATTAAGAAAAAAAAATATGGAATTGATGTGTCATTATTCTTAGGATTTTGTAGTTACGAAAAAACAAAAATAATATTTTAAAATTTTGAAAAAAAGAAGAAGCATGTTTTACAAATATATAAAAATAAATAACCAAGAGTAATGTTTTGAAAAATTAAAAAATTAAAAATAATATATATATATATATATATATAAATAAATAAAGAAACAAGAATAATGTATTGATTTTTTTTTTAAAATATAAATTTTAAAAGTATGAAAAAATAAGAGTAAAGTCTCAAAAATTAAAAATAAAAAAAAATTTAAAATATGAAAAAAAAGGAACAATGTCTTAAAAATTTGGAAAAGAAATGAAAATTTGATATTTATGGAAAAACTAGTATTGTTTGGAAAATTGAAATAAAATGAAAATTTCAAAATAAAAAAAACAAGATTAATGTTTTCAAATTTTGAAAAAATTAAAATTTTTAAAATATGAAAAAACAAGAATAATATCTTAAAAATTTGAAATAATTTTTTTTGAAAAACATGAAAAAATTAGAGTAATATTTTTTAATTTTAAAATAAATTGAAAATTTTAAAAATATACAAGAAATGAGAGTAATATCTTAAAATTTTAAAAATAATGAAAATTAAAAAAAATATAGAAAAAAAGTTATGTCTTGAAAAATTGAAATTTTTAAAAACATGAAAAAAATTGAAAAATTGAAAAAAAAAATAAAATATGAAAATATTATAATGGCTTGAAATTTTTGTAAGAAATTAAATTTTTTTAAATATGAAAACATAAGAATAATGTTTTGAAAATTTGAAAACAAATAAAAAATTTTAAAAATATGAAAAAAATATAAGAGAAATGTATTGAAAAATTGAAAAAAAATATTAAAAAAAACTAGAATAATATCTTTAAAAAAAATTTAAAAATATGAAAACAAGAGTAATGTTTTAAAAATTAAAAAATTATAAAAAATGAAAAAAGAAGAGTAATATTTAAAAAAAAATTAAAAATATGTAAAAGGTAGAATAATATCTTGAAATTTTTTAAGATCCAGTGATTGATACGAGTATAAGTATATATGCATTTAGTGGTTTTTTTGAATCCTTTGCTCCACATATTTGATTTATATAACCTTTTTGGATTCTACTATATTTTAAAAAGTTTAGTGGTGATGTAATTAAACTAAAATTATGTTACATTAATCCATATGTCATCTATTTTTCTATTTTAAATGCAATTAATTTATTTAAGTTAGATGTGCAGGGTCTTTATTATTGGAAATGTCTGGTCATTTAATGCCTTTTTATTTCAAAATTCTTACTTAATAAAATGATTTTAATCTTTTGGTGTACAATGATGGTAATAAGAATATAATTTATAGGAAAGATCAAGCTACACACATAATATTTTTTTGTGTATCTTAATGACTCTTCTATCATATAAATCATATATTTACTTAACCTCTCCATCCTAGTCCAGATATCAAACTATAGAGTTCAGCTTGTGAAGAGGGAAGTTATTACATATGTTCAAAGTTTACCATCATATTTCTAATTGTATTTTCTATACTATCGGAATGAAATGAGTTAACTTTCTCATTGTAAAAAAAATAAAAAATAGTGGATGTAATCCTATTGAGTAAAGTAATTTTAATTTTTTTTAAAGATTTTTTTTTTTATTGTGCACAAGGAATACTATAATTTTTCATAAAAGTCTAACAGAAGAAAAAAAATAGTTAATTAATGAAAAAATATATTTTAACGATGTCATAATTTCCAATCGATATTATTGTTTTTTAAATACTTTTATCTTACAAATAAATGAATAAAAATTATACAATTTAATATACAAAGATAAAATAGTTTTGATTGCCAAAACCACAAAAACAAAAAATGCAAAGTAAAACTGAAATTATTAAATATTCCATTGATGAAATAAAATGTTTTAACTGTAAAAAATTATTTTATTTTTATATATTATCACTATAAATATTTTTATTATCAACTAATTAAAAACTATTTAAAAGAAAAAAATCAATGTAATTTTTAATAATTTTACCATCCATAACAATTTATTAAATTAAAAAAAATACAATGTTTTCAACGTGGTTCAATTTCAAAATGACAGGTAAATACTAAATAGTACATACATTCAGCAAAAAAGACTAAATAGTAAATAGTGCATGCGGGGAAAAAAAGAAAACGACCAAAGGCCAAAACCCGCCTTTCAAAATTTCCCGCCAAATAATGAGAATTGCAGAGATATCCTCGCCGGAGCTCCAGCAACTCCACCGAGACACGGAGCCTAACAACCGTAGCATCACCCAAATTGAAACAATCGTTAAACAACTCGAAACCCGCCCTGCCGAAAAACCACCGCCGGAGACCGCCGCATCCGATCTCCGGCAATGCCTGACTCAGCTGAGTCAACTCGCTCCGTTCCCTAACTCATTGAATTTTAAGATTTGGAAGCTAAGCTACCGCCTCTGGAATGCTTGCGTCGACATCTCCAACACCACCGCCATCCGCTCCTCCTCCACCGAAAGCCAGGCCGAACTCCGTCACATCGCCGCCGACCTTCTCTCAATCGCCGGCGAAATCGCCGGCGTCCCCTCTCCGGCGATAAAATCGGCGTCGTTCTACCACAAGACCGGCCAGATATGGCACAGCCTCCGGAAATTCAATCTCGCCGCGAAGTGCTTCGAGCGCGCCACGGATCTGGTCGCGAAGCTCGATATCAATTCAATCACCGACGCCGGAGAGCGGAAACTGTTGTTGGATCTAAACCTAGCTCGGTCCCGAACCGCATGGGAGGTTCGGGACTCGAACCTGGCAGTGGCGCTGCTGAACCGGAGCAAGAGCTTCCTCTTCGGTTCGTGCGAGCACTACGCAGACCTCGCGAAGCAGTTCATGGCGTTCGGGAAACGCGCGCTGTCGAACGGCGGCGAGGACGCGAGTCGCGAGGCGCTGAAGCTGATGAACGAGGCGCTGGAGAGTTGCGAGAAGGGATTCAGTGCGGCGCGAACACGGGAAGAGAAGGTGGAGATCCGAGGGTTGAGGTGGAAAGTGCTTAGGTTTATCGCTGCGATTCATTTGCAGAAGGAAGAGTTTGAGAGTGTGATTAAGTGTGTGAAGGTTTTGAGAGAAAGTGCTGAGGGCGGTGATGAGCATCCGAGTCTTTCAGTGTTGGCGATGAAGGCGTGGCTAGGCTTGGGGAGGCATGTGGAGGCGGAGAGGGAGTTGAGGGGGATGGTGATTGACAAAGGGATTCCGGAAGGGGTTTGGGTGTCGGCGGTGGAGGCTTATTTTACAGCGGCGGGGACTGCGGGGGCGGAGACGGCGAAGGGGGTGTTTTTGGGGCTGTTGGGAAGGTGTCATGTTAGTGCCGGCTCGGCGGTGAGGGTGGCGCATAGAGTGGTTGGGGGTGGCGGGGAAGGGGGGAGAGTGAGGGCTAAGGTGGTTGCTGAGCTTGTGTCTGATGAGAGGGTGGTGGCTCTCTTTGCAGGACAGGATGCTGCTAAGGATAGGGTGGCAATGCATGCTGTTCTGTGGAATTGGTAGGGCTTCTTCAACTATTCATTCTTAATTTGCTAGCTGGTATTTTGTCTAATGCAACGGGTCTCTCTTAGATTTACTTTTTGTTTTGTCATCTTAAACGTTTTCACAATCACAATAAAATATATATTATTGAGTGTGATTGAATGGGCTAAAATTATTGTTTTGCCTAAAGTTTTACATTTGCTTTCTGTTTTGTCATCTTAAATGATAAATGTTGTGGAATTGAATTGCTATAAAATGATTGGTGGTGGTCAAATTTTCACTAAGTGGGATAGTTCTGACGGTTGAATTAGCGATTGAGTCTAATGAAAGGGAGTAGGGACTACTCTTTCATAAAAAAGGTGAATTAGCGATCCAATGAGTTTCATATTTCAATTCTATAACATTTTGCAATAAGTAGGAAGTTTTCTTTTCAAATGAATTTACTGATATCATCAATATTTTAATGTGATTTAGTGCTGCCGATAATTTTCAATCAAAAGAATATGAGATCAGTGCGGAGCTCTTTGAAAAATCAATGCTATATATTCCATATGATACAGAGAACAGAATACTTCGAGCCAAGGGCTTTAGAGTTTTGTGTCTCTGCTACCTTGGTCTCCTGAAGCTGGATCGCGCTCAAGAATACATTATCGAGGCTGAAAAGGTATTGTTCTTTACAGAATTTTGAATTGGTTGCATTATTTTTTCAGTCAAATATTGACATTCATACTTTTCCATGTCTGCAGCTTGAGCCAAACATTGTCTCTGCTTTTCTTAAGGTACCATTTCTCTCCGTGTGTATCTTGGTGCTTCTGTATCATGCTTATATTTATACATAAAAAAGCATACAAATTTATGATGCTATCCTATTTAGACGCTTTTTACATTTGATATCCCATGTAATGCTTTAAACTGGTTACAACTTGCAACTAACCCACTGGCATCTCATTAGGATCACGTTTTTAACAGGAATGGCATGAAAACTTACGATGACATTTCATTTGTTTTAACTCAGTTCAAAATTTATCTCCAAAAGAATGACCACCAAGGTGCTATTAATCAAATTGAAGCGATGACAGCATGCCTCGACTTTCAACCAGATTTTCTCTCACTTTCAGCACATGAAGCTGTTGCATGCCATGCTCTACCTGTTGCTGTTGCTTGTCTATCAAGTATGCTAAACTTCTATGCTTCAGGAAAGTCCATGCCCACAGCTGAAGTAACAGTTGTGCGCACCTTGCTGACAGTCCTCTCTCAAGAACCAGGTAATGAACAGCAAGTCGTGAAATTCTTAAAACATGCCCATACACGAGCATCAGAGATTGGTTTTGATTGCTTCTTTGGAAAAGAGGAGGTTGGAAGACGGGAACGGAATTGGTTTGCTGTGACTTCGTGGAACTTTGGTACAAAAACGGGGCAGGATAAGAACTATGAATTATCAACTGAGTTCTTAAGACTGGCATCAGATTTTTATGCTCTAAATGAGGGGCCTGATAATGAGAATAATGTCATGGTTTGTAAATCGTTAGTGCTTTCTGTATCATCAATGATAGCTTTAGAGTTTGAAAGAAAGACTTCTATGTCAGAAGCTGAAGTCAAGCAAGCTTTACACTTGCTAGATAGAGCAGGGCAGGTATGAAAATGTTTCCACCTTCATTTTGCTGATGCAAAAGTAATTCCTTTTTAGGTTATATTTTAATTTTGAATCCTGTTAAATAATTTCTTGCTCCCTTATTGTGTTGATGCAGATGCTAAAATCAATTTCAGCCAGGAACTCTGTTAACGGTGACCAAATTAATAACATTGAGCATGACCTGTTTTTTATATACACTTTCTCTACTTATGATATACAAGGCAGGCTGAATGACTTGGGATCGCAACTTCTCAACGTGAAAAGCTTTGCTAGCTCCAAGGCTTGCAAACCCCACCACCTCCTTCAAATAGGTCTTGCTGCCTCACAGGGACCACGGTTGAATCACGAAGTAGCCTCCTTTGCTTTAAATGAATGCCTCTCATCTTTCCTCTCATTAACAGCTCCAGATTATCAAAATGTTGCTCTTGTGATGCGCAAGCTTATATCCATTGCCAGCATTCACAAGGGTGATACTGATGATGATCTTGTGTATAGCATGTACAAGCAAGCCTACGGGATAATGGTTGGTTTGAAGGAAGATGAGTATCCAATTGAAGAAGCAAAGTGGCTTGCCATGACTGCATGGAACCGAGCAGCAGTGCCAGTGAGGTTGGGTCAGATTGAAGTGGGGAAGAAATGGATGACAGTGGGCTTAGACATTGCAAAGCATGTTCCAGGCATGGAAGCTTACAAAGCTTGCATGGAGGAAGTCCTTGGCAATTTGGAGAAAGAGCTTTGATATGCAGGAAAGAAGTTACAAAATTTTCATACATCTTGTACAGGAAAGAAGTTAAGAATTGTGTAGAAAACATCTGGTGTTGAATTTTGCATTGGTAATGTTCATACATATGTAAGGTTTATAAATGTGTGTATATGTGTATAAGTGGGACTTCTCTCAACTAATTTTTTCGTACACATCAAAATGCAGTTCATCCGATGGTAGAATTGATGCCTCTAGAAAACAAGTCATATATAAAACCCCAAAATTCTTGTGTCGAATGTTATATACCCCTTTCGATTTACTTACTTTAAGCAGTTGATAAATTAGTGAACAAATCTTTTTGTAATAAATATTATAATTGTTATATGCACAAAATACCCTTGATGAAGTGGGAAATTATCCGCTAAATAGGTTTGAATACGGGTATTTACATAAAAAAAAATTCATAAGAATAGATGTAGTTTTGTTTTTTGTTCGCTGACGAAGAATAGATGTAGGTATTAATTCTTGATTACTCAACTCGTTCTATACATGTTAAAAAAATAAAATTAGTTCTATACCTGCATTTTTACTTAATATATTAATAACTATTTCAGGAAATTACCATCTTAATCTTACACACTTAATACACATATAAACATAATTGGTTCATCTAATTTTTGTAACCTGTTAATATTTTTTGAATTGATAATAGTAGTATAGTACCACAATAATATATTTAATTATTTAACTAAAATAAATAAATGTATAAACGTTACTCAATATCCAAATTTGGAATCCTTGAATTGAATATTCGCATAAAATGTATACACGATACACAATAACCAATTTTTTTTTTATCGTAAAATTGTATATATTTGTTATTATTTCAAAGAAAATAACCAATCTCATAAAAATAGCAGATATGGAAAGTAAGTTTAATTATAAATTGATACATAAGATAAGGTGCATATATTAATAGTAATAATAATAACTACCCCTTTCTCTATCCTTTAGGTGTGTGTTCAACATTTTCCACTCTCATGGATTCTCTGTCTCTTTTTCTCTCCCCTTATCCACACAAATTCCCCACCTTCAAACCTTTCTTCTCTCATTTCTCAAACCACAACCCTACAATTCCACCTTCTCAACCCCATTCACACTCCCTTTCTGCACTCCAAACACCATTAGCCAAATCGTTCTTCTCAGTCACCACCATGTTCAACCTCTTCACTCCACTTCCGTGCCTCGCCGCTGACGTGGCCTCCGACGACGCCGGCGGCAAAATCAACCTGGAAGCGGTTCTAGTTTCCATCGACAGCTTCTTCAACCAGTACCCGTTTTTCGTGGCCGGGTGCACCTTCGTGTGGCTCGTGGCGATTCCTCTGGCGGAGGAGTATTTGAAGAAGTGCAAGTTCGTTTCGGCGATTGACGCCTTCAAGAGGATCCGCGATGACCCTAATGCGCAGTTGCTTGACATAAGGGACGCCAAGAACACGAGGTTTCTAAAGTCGCCGAATTTGAAAATATTTGAGAAGGAAGTGGCGCAGCTCGAGTTCGCCGAGGATGAGAACGAAGACGAGTTTGTGAAGAAGGTGTTGGGAAGATTCAAGGACGCGCCAAACACTGTTATATGTGTTTTGGACAGGTAAATAAAAGAGAGAGAAATGTATTTTGCTTTTAACCATGGCTTCTGTTCTGTTTGGACATTTCACCTGTGTTTTTTCCTTCACATCTCTGACTAAGATCAAAGGAATCACATTGTTAATGAGAGTAATATCATGTCTGCAGAATTCCTCACTTTTTTCTCTTTTGTGTGTAAGGTAGTTTTGACGGTAATTCCATGAAAGTTGCTGAGTTACTATTCAATAATGGTTTCAAAGAAGCCTATGCAATCAAAGGTGGAGTTAGAGGCCAGCAAGGTTGGATGGTATGAGTATGACCATTCTCTTCTATTTTACTTGTTGTTTGTGTAGCTGAATGAACATCTCTGTCTCCATTCTATATATTTTTTCTTCACCTTAGAAAAACCATTTAAATTGGATGTTAGTTGGCATTGTTCATTCTCTTAATCAAAACACCTATGAAGCTATAAAAGATTCTTACTTTTTAGAGTATATAGAAAGATCTAAGCAGGGGATTCAAAAATCAAATTGTTGAGTACAAGTGTGAAGGTGAAGTCCCACGTCGGATAGGAAAGGAAGAGTTGAACACAGGGAAAGACCCATAAACTTGAGTCTTGTGTTAAAGTGTGATGTTTAGTTCACTTATGTGGTGTGCTCAAGCCCATTAGTTAAATCTTCCCGCAACAAAGGAATGTATGTATATGGTTGCAAAAATCTGTTCAAAGTAAGTTAACAGAGTCTTAATGGTTGCAGGCTGTACAGGATTCCTTTTTTCCCCCTTCTGTGCATATAAAGAAAAGGGTAAAAGCTTCAAAGAAACTCAATACAAATGGAAATGGAGCTATCCAGCAAAATGATAGTAACAATAAGAGTTCATTACCCCAAGATATATCTTCTGTTGAAAACCAATCAGCAGACAATGGCCATGTGAAAAGTTCTGTAGAATCCACTCCAGAAGTGAAAACTGGTTCTGTAGCATCGTCTTCTCCTTATCCCAATGTATGTTATCCTCGACTCTCTCATATTGTGTCTCTGCATGTTCTAAATAGTTAAAGTAGGAACCATCAATGAGTTATGCAACCCAAATTTGTACTGCATAACTGTTTTGGTGCGGGAGCAATTTCCTTACTAATCTAGTTATTCGTATTTGTTTCGTTCTGTTTTGTTTTGAATTTAATGTGTTTTCTGAATAACTAATTGTTCATGACAAGAATGTGATATTTTAATGAGGTGTAGACCTTAAGCCTTAGGGTTATTTAGGCTTTGAGAAAGATTGGACTAGGTTTAGTACTATGTAAGTAACCCCAGTATAAATACTATTAAGGATTTGTATACAGCATCTTTTAGGTGTATTATAAAAGTTTCAGTTGTAAGAGGTTCTAAACCTTAGATGCAAGTTCACAACAACCTGAAAGCTTCAGAAGTTTAGGACTCACTACATGTGTAGTTAACGGTTATGCAGTGTCTCTAAATAATGAGAAATCATAGAATCTTGATAGTAATTGTATCATAAGCAATCATATATGTGTACAATGACCGTCCCCCATATCCTACTGCTTTCTTACATTTTATATTGTTGAATTCCGTTCTCGGATAAAGTGAGAATTCTCACAATTTTTCTTTCTTTCTTTGCAGTACCCGGATTTGAAGCCACCATCATCTCCAACCCCATCAAAGCCACAATAGTTGTTGGTTATACCATACTCAACTGACATCTGTTTGGCAGAAGTGATTTCTCTAAAGACAGAAATACAATTCGGTGACTGTCAAATTGTTTATTTCTAGTTCTACAACTATTCTTTTTCTACTTTATGTTGTATTTTAGAGAGCGTAAAGTATTTATCGCATGTACAAACAGAATCAATCGGGATGTTTAGTATTTATCACATGTTTGGTTTTGCGTTTTGAAGGATAAACGCAAGTCAATATGTAGAAATCTAAAACTATTCCTTTTAGCTTTGCCTTTGACGTGCTACTTAGATTCAAGTTTGTTAACACACACTTATACTCTAAACAAAATTTGAACAACAATGAGAAATGAATTAGTTGAGCAATTGATAGATCTTAGGAGACTGGCAAAAAAATGTGAAGAAAAATGAAGGTAATTAGTAATTACTAAAGCCATTAAATGTTGCATCTTTGTAAGAACAAAAATAAAAGATTGGTGGGCATGGGCACTCATAATATCTATAAACTGATATATAAAAAAAACAGTTTATGGGGTTAATGTGATATATTAGTTACATATGAATTCCTCCCACCCCTCCCCTTTTTGTGAATTCACTCTCAATTGATACAACTGCGGTTTTGTTTCTTAATCAGTTGCAACTCCATTTTTAAATGTGTTGTTGATAATGTTAGCTTGTAGGATTGTGAACTGCAACGTGGGCACTAGTCTAAGATTTTCCCATAGAAAATATCGATTGTATAAGCTAGATTTTTACAAGTTAGGTGATCCTACTATCATCGCTCCAATGCGGTATAATACTCATTTCTTCCATGCTTCACTGTGATCCTAAATTACCTATAAAAAAATAATAATTAAAAAGCACCCAACCATTACTCTCTGAGTCTATATCCCTATCTTTATAGGAATAGACAATTTTCAATAGTGGGAGCACGTAACCATCTAAGAATTATGATTTTTTTTTTTATCCTTGATATAGTATTTAAGGCTTCTAGAAAAAAAATGATTATACGATTATTGGGCTTCCCATTAGGGGTGGAGGGTAATAAAAGAATGATGTTGGCTTATGGCTACCCTACAAATAAAGGGACTAATCCTTTCTAAAAAGATGTTTTCTTTTTTTGACACATCTAAAAAGATGTTAGTACATTACTTTTTATTAATTTTACATTCCACTCCTAATAAAATACCCTTCTTTTAATTTGTATTTTTATATCAATCATTTGGTTAGTTCCACCCTGCTTCACACGAGGCTGAGCCAAATCCATAGTCTATTTATCATGAAACCTTACTAGTCAAAAGAGTTGAACTATTATAAACTCGTGTGACATGCAAATTTAAAAATTCATTATCAAAATTTTAATTTCCTGAGGCCAAGAATGAAATATGAGAAAAATAAATCCTTATTTTAAAAAAGAGAGAACTTTTCACCGCACTACTCTACTCGAGGGATTTTTGCTTTGATGAACAATTGAATTGAACATCTTTCACCGGACTTTAAGGAAGTTGCTATATTTTTGGCTTTCTTCGTTTGTCTCTTGTCAAAACTAAAAAGTACTCCCATTTATTCTTTTCAAGGAAGGAGTGAGGATATTTATTATTTAATTTTATTCATGCGCAGCATCAAAGAAAGTAGTACCGAAAGTCTATGTTTTTTTCGAGAAATGAGAAAAAGCAGGAAACCATAGCAAATTACAATTTGAGACACAATCAATGAATCAAACATTCAATTTCTTAAGAGAATCCTTGCATCAAGTGCGTGTCTCAAAGGTAACATCAAATCGATGCACGGCGTATCAAGTGAAACATGTTTATCAGATAAATTTAAATAATAGTCATCGATTAAATTTTAATAGTTCAGATGTAATTTTGAATTAAAATTTAATGTGATTTTTATCTTATACAATTATATTTCATCTAATTATTGTGTATTTACACACAGTTGTCTTATCACTATGACTATTGTCGTCGGTGATACTGATGGTAACAATGGGGATGAAGACCATGGTGGTGGTAATGATGGTCCTAACAGTGGTCTTGTTAGTGGTGACGATGACGGTGGCCTTGTTGGTAATAGCAGTGATGGTCGTGGTGATGGCCAACAGGACCACTGCTACCACCAACCAACAGGACATGGTTGTCGTTCCCGTTGTTGTCGTCACCATTAGTGTCAGTGGTGGTGATCCTGTTAGTGATGGCGATAAAAATGACAGTGACCATGCATGGTGATGAGACAATAAATATACAATAATTAAAAAAAATATGATTACATAAGATTATCTCTCATAATAAACATGTCTTCTCACTTGAAATACTTATACATAAGCGCTCAAAGTGTTTTTATCTATTTTTTCATTGTTTCCTGCAGAGTTTAGACCAGCTGGTAGCAAAAGTAGATAGATAGAGCAAAGCATGTTTCGTTTTTCTACTGAATAGTCTGTCGGTTTGACTATTAGCTAATAGTACGAACTAGCTCACTGTAAATATTATGACTTCTAGCTCTCTGTCATGCAATTGTTGAAGGAGTATTATTACTCAAGCCTCGATATTTTATGAATATATTAAAATGGTCATTTAATGTAAGACCAATTTGATGTCATGTAACAATATTATGGAGAGGTTGATCAGTATAAAATAAATAAAAGATCATTTTAATGTGTACATATTAAGGCTGCCCAATGTTAATTCTTAACTAAGTAAGTAGTTAACTAGATAGAATTTAGATATATTGAATTTATTTAAGGCATGCCACCTAGAATATAACATTAAGTACGTTTCGTATTATTTATGTGACCCACCACTAAACATTAATTTTAAAAACAACTTAATCTGAAGATTTTTTGAAAACAGACACTCGAGTAATATATAGAGAATGTGAGGATGATGGATGATGTTGAATGTTCTATATACCAAATACACCTATAAAAATCTCATCCATCTTTGTTCTCATGTGTAATTTAGCCAGGAACCAATTAACTAGCCAAGATTGTCAAAAGGTAAAAAGAAAAGGAAAAAAAAGACAAGAGAAAGGAGAAAATAATGATTGAGTTTGTAGCGGCATGCACTTAAATCAAACACCCTCAACAGAGGGAAGTAGCTACATAGTACATAGGCCCTGAAACAGTGCAAATGTGGAACCTTCAACTTCAAGTAGTGAACACAGAACGACCAAGAGAATCTTAGCTGTATGCAACACAAACACCACCTAAATTCACTCACTCTCTTCCTCCCTTTTTCATCTCATCATAAAATTCAACCTTTTCACACACAAAACACTCTCTTCCTTCTTTCCTTTCTCTGTAACATTTATAACAAAAGTCCCCACTGCCATTACTACTTATCTCTCAAACCCTTCCTCACTCACTCACTCAACAATGCAAACCTTCTACTTGTTCCTTTTCTTCTTGTCATGTGTACTTCACCAACTAGCCCCATCACAATCCTTGTTATTCACCAACACCAACAGAAGGATCCTCCATGAACCCTTTGTTCCATTAACCACTCTTCCTCCTTCTCAAGCACCAAAACCACAACCTCCTCATACTTCACCTTCAACACAAAAACAAAAACAAAAACAAAAACCCAAATATCCATCATCATCCACCATTCCCATCACCTCTACCACTACCACTACCACAACACCAACAACTACTACAACTACAACAGAATCACCATTTTTCCCATTATACCCTTCTTCCCCTCCACCTCCTTCTCCAATCACCTTTGCCTCCTTCCCTGCCAACATTTCCTCTCTCATTCTTCCTCACTCTCCCAAACCCAATTCCTCTTCCAACAAACTCCTCCCTGTCGCTCTCTCCGCCGTCGCCGCCGCACTCCTCGCCGTCATCATCACCGCCTTTGTCTGTTACCGCCGCCACCGGAATCCTCCCCTCCCCACTGACGGAAAACTTATCCGATCGGACACCGACTTCCGCCTGCTCCGGCGCAATGCCGAAACCGCGGTTGAAACACGCAAGCTCCGGCACACGTCCTCCACTAGCTCCGAGTTTCTCTACCTCGGCACTGTCGTTAACTCGCACGCAATTGAAGATGCCGCCGACGTCTCCGACTCCGGCGACGACCGGAAAATGGAGTCGCCAGAGCTTCGGCCGCTTCCGCCGCTCGCGCGACAAGCTTCCTTGCCGCCGCCGCCGCCTCCTCCGCAGTGCGAGGAGGCGGGGTTCACCACCGCGGGGGAGGAGGACGATGAGGAGGAGTTTTACTCGCCGAGAGGCTCGTCGTTGGGAGGCTCCGGCGGAACCGAATCGGGTTCCCGGCGAATATTCGCCGCCGGAAGAAGCGTGATCTCTAGTTCGTGCACTTCCTCTTCCTCCGGCTCGCCGGCGAGTTCGAGTTCCCGGAGAACACAACCGAAGTCACCGGAAAATCACAACCACCAACACGTGCAGTCTTCTTCTTCTTCGTTGTGCTCAACACCAGATAGGGTTTCCACTGAACATAATTCAAATGAAGCATTAAGTGCATGTACACATGCACATGCATCATCATCATTACATAAAGGAACGTTGAAGAAAAATGAAAATGCATTATTATCACCACCACCACCGAGACTATCTAATGCTTCTTCTTCTTCGGCTTCGGCCTTTTCTCTTCCCTCTTCGCCGGAGAAGGTGACACGTAGTCACACTTTCGATCAGTCTCCGAGAATGTCGAGTGTCTCCGACGGACTAATGTTGCCGGGTTTGTCATCGGTGCCTTTGTCACCCGCCCTATTGTCATCACCTGAAACCGAAAGGGGAACTTTTAATGGATTGGGAACAGCTTCTTATGGTGTGCCTGCGCCGCAGAGGAAACACTGGAACATTCCGCCGCTGTCACTAACACCACCCTTTGATGAAATTGGAACGGTTCCGGTTCCGGCTCCGGCTCCTCCACCTTTGCCACAGAGGAAGCACTGGGAGATTCCGGGCCCTGCTCCGCCACCACCGCCGCCAGTGTCACGGCAAAGGAAGCAGTGGGGAGTGCCAGCACCGGCACCGGCACCGGCACCGGCATTGGGGCCGTCGACACCTGTTTCGAGGCCACCGGAATTGGTGCCTCCTTCGAGGCCTTTTGTGTTGCAAAACCAAGGAACCAATGTTGAGTTGCCCGCGAGTTTAGGGGAAATTGAAGAGACTAGTAAACCAAAATTGAAGGCCCTGCATTGGGACAAAGTGAGAACTACCCCTGATCGTGAAATGGTGTGGGATCAGATGAAGTCAAGCTCGTTTAAGTAAGATTCTCATCTCTCAATTATCATTATTTATTAGTATCTTCTAACTCTAATTTTTAGATGTAGTTTGGTATTTCCCAAATTGGATTTATAGAATTCATAATGGTGTTTTCCCATGAATCTTTTTGTTGCTTTGTTTACCTCATTTTGTTGTTGGCAACTTAGTGGTGTTCTTGAATTGAGTACATTATGGGTTGGCTGCAGATTGAATGAGAAAATGATTGAAACATTGTTTGTAGCGAACACACCAAACCCAAAGTCCAAGGATGCAACTATGAGCTCAGTTTTTCACCAGCCGAATCAGGAGGAAAGAGTACTTGATCCTAAAAAGTCTCAGAATATTTCAATCTTGCTGAAAGCACTTAATGTCACTATAGAAGAAGTGTGTGAAGCACTCTTAGAAGGTATGTTTTCTCATTCCTGCCTGACTGTTAGAATCAATTGATGAGAGTCGTAATTATAATAGACAACAGCAGGATTAGTTTGCAGTAATTTGGCAATATCCTTTTCCTTTTGCAGTTGTTTTATTGTAGAAATTACTAATTAGGTGCATTTCTTTCTTGAGAGAAAGGATATGTATGTTTCTTATATGCTGAGTGTAAATATAACTGTATAGTGATAATTATCTGTGATCATTAAATACCACTTGAAGCTAGTGGAAACTTTTGTTAACTTACTGGTTTATTTCAGAGTAGTATTGATGATGCACCAAATTCAATTTACCTTTCTACAGGTAGTACTGATACACTTGGAACAGAATTACTTGAAAGCTTATTAAGAATGGCACCAAGTAAGGAAGAAGAACGTAAGTTGAAGGAACATAAAGATGACTCACCAACCAAGCTGGGTCTGGCTGAAAATTTTTTGAAGGCAGTGCTTGATGTACCTTTTGCATTTAAAAGGATTGAAGCAATGCTTTACATAGCCAATTTTGATTCAGAAGTGGAGTATCTTAGGACATCCTTTCAAACTATAGAGGTAATCTGTCACAATTTCAATTCCTGTTATGCTTTTATAGTGTACTTCTTCAACAATTAAGTCAATAGAAGCAGAATATGTTTACATTTCAGTCTTGTCTCTTTGCTGCCTCTCTGTTATTCTTGTGTTATTTCATTATAGTTTTCTCATAAGAGGTCAAGAAGAATCCAGTTATGTTCCTTATGTACTTCTCAGGCAAGTTTACCTTGCATGTCATGACTTACAGTTTCTTCATCTTTTGATTGGTGCTTTTGCAGGCTTCATGTGAAGAGCTGCGACATTGTAGAATGTTCTTGAAGCTTTTGGAGGCTGTACTTAAAACTGGGAACCGCATGAATGTGGGGACCAACCGTGGGGATGCAGAAGCATTCAAACTTGATACTCTTCTCAAACTGGCCGACGTCAAAGGCGCAGATGGGAAGACCACTCTACTGCATTTTGTTGTACAGGAAATTATCCGAACTGAAGGTGCTCGTATATCTGGAACTAATCAAACTCCAAGCTCTACTTTGACTGAAGATGCCAAGTGCAGGAGGCTTGGCCTACAAGTTGTATCAAGCCTGAGTTCAGAGCTAGCAAATGTGAAGAAGGCAGCTGCTATGGATTCTGAAGTTCTCAGCAGTGATGTCTTAAAACTTTCCAAAGGAATTGCAAGCATAACAGAGGTTGTGCAATTAAATCAAACGATGGGATCAGATGAAAGCAGCCAGAAATTTACAGAATCAATGAACAAATTCATCAGAATGGCTGAGGAGGAAATTCCAAAAATTCAAGCCCAAGAAAGTGTTGCTTCCTCCCTTGTGAAGGGGATTACAGAGTATTTTCATGGGAACCTGACAAAGGAAGAAGCTCATCCATTTAGAACTTTCATGGTTGTAAGAGACTTCCTAGCAGTTCTTGACCGGGTCTGCAAAGAAGTTGCAATGATAAATGAGAGAACTATGGTTAGTTCAGCTCATAAATTCCCTGTGCCAGTTAACCCTATGCTTCCACAACCCCTTCCCGGATTACATGAGAGGCAACAGTATAATAGTTCTTCTTCAGATGATGACAGTTCATCTTCCTCACCTTAGCTATATCATTCATGAAAGTGACTTTTTGGTTGCATCTTCTCCTAAAAACATGGAACCCAGTCGATTTTTGATTGGTCAGAGCCTGCATGGTCTGGCCAAACTTGTTGTAATTTATTTTTTTCTTGTTAACTTGTAAAAATCCTTGTAAAAGATTTCATTTTATGTAGATTATATATATATAGTAAAATATTTTATGTACGATAAGGTTGTTGTAAGCATGTGCAAAGCTTTTGAATTATTTCCAACAAAAAAGGTTTTCACTTTTCAGTCAGAGATAACCTTCGCTTGCAATTGAAATTATCCTACAATCATAATTCAAGATGTTGCGGAAAGAATTCGTCCTGTATAAAATCTTCGTCCATCTTTAGTTGCTTATTTTTCAAAAACCTTGTGAAAAAGCATATTCCAATTAAATTGAAGTATACAGACATCTAATCAGTTACAGATTCCAATTCCCTGACACATGGAATTTTCTTCTGATGTCAAATTCCCTTACACATGACAGCTATCTGAATGCTTATTGCTTGATATTAGTAATTGACTGGTTTATTTAAATTTATTTGATAAAATAATAATTTACTTTAATAAAATAAGTATATTTTGTGTTTTTTTTAATATACTGTTTAAACTGTTTCTTCTTAAAATAAATTATGTTTTCTGCTTAAAATAAGTTTTTCTATTTATTTAAATAAGTAATCTTATCTGTAATCAATTAATTAATAATCACTTATTTTATAAACATTTATTATAATTTTAAACAAACTGTTCACGATAATGCTTGCCCTTCCCAGTCCAACCTTGATGCTTAATGTGGATTTGATGTCAGAATATTGGCTCAGCCTTTACTGCTCTTCTTGTCTGTCACTTTTATCTCTATTGCATTTGATGCTGCTGCTGATCTGGCAAACAGAACACTCTCATGGATAGATTAGAGGGTGTGTTTGTTTTTTTCCATTTTAAACACGTTTAAGGAAACTTTCTAATTTTTCAAGATAAAAACGTAGAAGGAAGTTTGTAGAGTGGGAGGAGTAAGCAAATGCACATAAAGAACATGAGCGCTTCACGATTGTAGCTTGTTTCGCAATGATCTTAAACATAGTATTAAGATATGGGAATAATTGTTATTCTCTGTTTACATTATTAAATTTGCCGCACCTGATGCTACCACGAGTGCAAATAACGAATCACACAGCAAAATAGCGCACTCTGTCTTTTAGTTAACAAACGAGACAAGAGGAAGTGCATGTAAGTATGTAAAGCTATCTGAACAAGACTTCTAATAATATAGTATAATATAATATCACTTGCTTTATATCCCTAACCAGTAACAAACGTAGCAATCCACTATAGCCATCATTGTAAACTTTCTTTCATTAAGTTGCCTATTTTCCTCAAACTACTTGCACAACAGGTGCCTACTGAATCCAGGTTCATATATTTGTCTATGCACCAGTTGCCTTCTATCAGTCCAATGATCCTAGACATATATAAGCAATAAGCCACACTAGTGCCCCTCTAACATGGGCAGAAAAATTTATTATATAAGAGCTAATTTTTGAACTTCTGCTCACATGATTAGTGGTGGATTATGTTCTGAAGAATTCATTCAAGTTGTCAGCATCTATGCGCTCTAATATACGCCGTGCTTCTTCCTCTGTTGTTGGTACTACATTCCGAAGTTTAAATCCATTTTTCATTGCCTTGGCTTCCGGACGTACAGTGAAAGTGAAATGGAAAGTATTTGATACCTGTAGTCACATAAAACACATAAAAGAACAACAGATCAGACAAAGCTGATTACAATCTTCAATGACTTGGAAGTTGGAAGAATAAAAAGAGCAACTGAGTAATGGTTATGTATTGTCTAAAGTGCAGGTCAGTAAACTAAAGACTAACCTCACTAGAACGCAGCTCGGGTCGTGTAACATGAGCAACAACTTCAACATTGATAAGTGGCTGATCTGGATCGTGAACCTCTGTGTACAGAACACAAGATTTGAGACGCAAAAAGTCCCCTACATCAACCTGTTCAAGAGTTCATTTTATGACAAATGAATGAGACTGCCCAATTGTTTGTTTTCATTATTTTTGTTGTTTTGAAACATTATATAGGTAAAATCAAGCTTGAAGTGGGGGATAAGTTACATGGAAATAGAAGAGCAGAAATGCATTTGCAGGATCATAATGTATGAAAAATTGTAAGCAGACATAAGGTCCTAGAACCACTCACAACATCACAAAATTAAATGTTGTACTTCACCCCAAAAATGAAACAGAAATTACTCTAGATTTTGATTTCAATTCAAACAATTTGAAACTCCTGTATCATTTTTTTTGCAAGTAACTGTAGTTGAAGCATATAGAATCATGTATCAGTCAAATTTTGATAATTTTTAAAAGGATGGAGAAAATACTCACAGGTCTCAGGAAATCAACATGATCAACTTCTAGAAAGCAAGGAACTAATCCAGCAAAGGCATATGCTGTTGAGAAAGCCAATTCAAACGCACGATGCATCAAGAAACCTCCAAATATTCGACCATGGATGTTCCTTTGCTGTGGCTGGCATATTAAAGCATTCTCAAGGCTGGTATCCTTTAGAAGAATGCTGTCTCGATCAGCTAAAGCTGGCATGTCACAAAAGATTCTTCCTTCAGCCAAAAGAGCCTGAAGTCTATTTTCCCCCTCATTCTCAAAGTCCCTCTTTTCCCCTCCTCTTTTCCTTTTTCTCAAATTGCTTCTTGCTTCAGCTTGTTCAAACAGAAGCTTTTCATGAGAAGTTTCTGGTGATAGTCGATTCACTGGAGCAGCTTTCCCAGTTTTTGAGTCCCGAGCAACAAATATGAAGTTGGCTGTCAGTGCTACTGAGTCTGAATCATTTCCCTCTGCACATGGTTTGATGATGCATCAGTTGTGGAGTAATTGTGGTTAAAATATAAAATAGAAAATAATGAGTATCTAAGGAAATTGTTAAGCAATTACTCAAATAGTCAGAGATGTGTAAGCCCTAAGAAATGTACCTTCATTGGACTGAGTAACCTCCAGTTGAATCTCTATTGAGGAGTGCCCAACCCATATAACAGAACCAACTATCTTGAGATCAGTGTTAACACTAATTGGCTTCTTTAGTACAATCTTATCAACCGAAGCAGTGACAACTATAAGTGGCCTTGTTGTGCTAGCTTCATCAGAACAATGCTATTCCACAAACAAACAGCACATAGTAGCACAGTCAAAAAAATAGGTACATGAAATCTTGATTAAATAGCGAGACTTTGCTCCGAATAAAAAAACAGAAGCAAGCTAGTCAAGTACCCCACCGACCCACTCAACTCAAACAACGCCCCAAATTTAAATTAATGTTCATGTGAGAACTTCCCGAATACAAACAAACAAGTATCAAACTACATTTGACCTACTACATAACAAACAAGTCATTCACCACAAAATGTCAGTCATCATCAAAGCACAACCTGGTTTGAGCTTCAAAGTTCTACCTTATCATCACCATTTACAATTTTACATACATTCGATCACATAACCACACAAACAATACCCAGATAATCAATTCCCACAAGAATTTAACTGAAATGCACTGACAATGTAAAAGTTTTTTTTTTCCTGTAATTCAATCACAGATGTGACACAAAAAGCTCAGAACTTCAGAAAAAAAATAAAAAATGTATCCCATAATCGTTTACATCCCCACTTGACCCTCTAATCACATAACAAGCAATACCCACATAACAAATTCCCATAAAACCACAGAAAAATTGAAGCTTTAAAAGAGGGCACCTTGACAGAAATAGTTCCAGCGAGGGCATCAAGATCTTCGAGCAACTTTCCAATTCGGACCTCATTCCAGGGATCCCTATACTGTTCTCTGAGCACAAAATCAGAGGAGAAGTTGTACAAGATGCTGGTCCTGCTCTGAGAGGGGGTTCTGTTGAGCAATTCGCTCTGTGGAGGAGCGTCCCTCGGAGGATCCAAAAGCCTCTCGAAAATCTTGCTCCTTGCTTCCCACAGAGCCGTGGTCACCGGAGAATGGTACATCCCCGGCCACAGGGCGATCGGTTTCCGGTCGCCGGAGCCGTTCGCCGGCGGAGAGTACTCCAACGGCGCGGTGGCGAACGTGGAAGCGACGGGGATTGTTCCATTCACGGCTATTGTGTTGTTCGAAGGAGACGAATTCAAATCCATTGATTGGGTTTTACTTTTTAGTCTTCAGAGTTTCCTTCTTCAACTTAACTTCTACAAGCAAGAAATATCAAATTACCAATCTTATGGGTGGTTGACTGGTTGTTAGTTAGTAAAAACATTAATGTTTCCGAAATATTAATGTTTTATTTTGAAGGAAAATATTAATGTTTTTAAAAATTACTAGTACTAGTTTCATTTTTTTTTTAAAATGGTAAAATATGTCAGGTATGTTTAATTAGACATTAAAAGCAATATCAAAATTAATGATTCATTAGAAAACTATTTCAAAATTAAATACTTGTAGCTAGAGCTGGTGAATCATGATTCATGAATGGTGAAATCAATGTGTGCCACAAATTTGGAAGGAAGGGGTCCACAACATTTACACCAAGGGGGGACCCAAATAATTAGCTTGGTAGTATTTCTTTCCTATTTTTTTTTTCTGAAATAAAATATTAACGAGATTGATTTTAAAATATATTAATCCCGCTCTTTCAATTCCTTTTCCAATTCAGGATTAAAAAATGTGGTAATTGTTTAAAAAAGATTTTATTTTGAGGTTCATATGAAGTGAGATTCTATTAATTTTGAAGTGTAAGAAGTTGATTTGTCTGGTTAAAAAATAAATATCAAAATGCATAAAAATCATATTTTAAGAATCATGATGTATCACGCGCGTTGTAGACCATTTACTATAGCTTTCAAGCGTGGATATATAGCGGCATGCAATACAACATTGGAGTGTTATTTGTCAATGTGTGATGCAACCTGAACCAGTTGTTTTCTTTGTGCATGCCATTCATCAAGACCTTAGGAATTAGGAGTTTAATTAGGACTCATTCCATACATAGCCCTGGTAAAACACTGCTGTCTGTTCTTGAATGAAATAGCTGCATGCAGCAGCTACTGCATGCACTGTACACATGCAATGCATGCATGAATAATATTAATCGTTTCTAATTTTGTAATTTTATAAAGAAAAAACAATCTTTCACAATCTTCCAACCACAACGTGTCACAAAACACCCTATGGCCTCATGAGCTATAACTTTTAGTTGTGAGAACCATCCTATTACTAAACCTTTCTCTGACTTCTTTTCAAAAGCTTAGTTTCTTCTGAGGCTCTGACCACCCACAGAAAATAACTTTTACTATCTCTCAAACCATAAGCTATCATTCATTGCCAGCATAAGTTCTATATACCAATAATTATATTGGACTTTTAAAATAATTACTATAAAAATTATTAAGCATACCATATATAACAATTTATAATTCAATAATAGTGTAACAATTTTTTTTTACAATATTAATATATTCTAATTAAATTCTTTTATTTAAGTTACAACTTCTTGGTGACCCACAAAGGTGACATTTTCTACAATGATGCATCACAGAAGACAAACAATAACTGTTTGGTTTAACAAGATGATTTAATTTGCAATTCCCTGTTGGAAATTGAACAAGCTATTCACAAATTCTGCAATGTTTTTATGAGAACTTCCTTCCTCACTAACAGCTCGTGCAGCCAAAGCCTTCCATTGCACCATGTTGTTCTTCACCACCTTTCCTCTCTCATTCTTCATTATTTCCATTATGCAATACTTTAATACTTCTCCTCTCACAATATTTTTCTCATCAACTGTGGTTCTGATTCCCATTTTCCAGACATCTACAATTAGCTTAGCATTTGTCCTTTGATCAGACCAATTTGGCATTGCAACCATTGGAACTCCTAAACTCAAGGCTTCCAATGTGGAGTTCCAACCACAATGTGTTACAAAACACCCTATGGCTTTGTGAGCTAGAACTTTTAGTTGTGAGCACCACCCTATTACTAAACCCTTTTCTGACTTCTTCTCAAAATCTTTGGGAAGCTTAAGTTCTTCTGAGCCCCTCACCACCCACAAATAGTAACCTTCACTATGTCTCAAACCATAAGCTATTTCCTTTATTTGCTCCTCGTCTAGTACTACCATGGACCCAAAAGAAACATAGACAACAGATTGTTGTGGTTTATCATCTAACCAATTCATGCAATATTCTTCACTCTTAAATTGTGTAACACAATCATCATTTTCATCATCATCTGTAAGTCGCTTGTTTAAAATCATGGATGTTATGCATGGTCCTATAGTCCTAAACTTGGACCAAATCTTCTTCGTCCAGTCAATTACCTACAGGCAATTTGTATTTAATTACCAACAAATACTTATCATAAGAAGAAAAAAACATTGTGTAGCAAAGTGAAAGAATTGTGTGTGTACACAGCAGAAATTATAGTACGATTCAAAATCATCAACTATTATCGTCCTAATTAATTTCGGCATGAAACATAACTGAGTTTTATCAACATTTTTTTTTTAATTAATTTTTTTCTACTACTTGTTACATATAGATTGATTGACACCATAAAAAGACAATGGTCTTGAATTACAAGACTAGAGTTGCTTACCTCATTTTCCATCTCATATAACGAATTGGAAAGGATCCAATCAGCCTTGTTGATATTGGAGAACTGAGCCACTGCCAAATCAAGCCAAACTGAATTATCCACATCTGTGGGGAAGAAGAATGAAGGCATGTCTTCAAGTTGAAGTTTGGGCAACAAAGGAAGGGAAATCTCATTCTCTGTGATTGGAACACGCAAGTTCCCTTGTTGGACATTGTAGTATATACTAGTCACAAACATATTTTGAGTGAGGAAAGCAGCTCCATGTATCCCAAATCCATTTGCAACCTCCAGAACCCAAGTGAAGACTGAATCATAAATAACACAATCAACAGGGTCACCTGATCTATTAAGTTTCTCAAAAAGTTTAACAAGAGTCTTTGGTCCTACTTGCCAAAAACGTTCCAAGTAGGCTTTCCAGTTCCCGGCCTCATCAACACCACCATTGTCAAAACCATCAGAAATGGTTTCTAGTGCAATAGAAGAAGGTACATTCTTCAGGCTCTTGCAGTAGGAAAGGGTGGTGACTAGTGTTATTCTCACCCCTTTTTCTTGCAAGAGTTTTGAGAAGTGATGCATGGGGTTAATGTGTCCTTGAGCTGGATATGGTAAGATCACACAGTGTACCATACTGGCTATGCTTTTGTTCTTTGATATACCTCTCTCTTCTTAATTTCTCGTGTGAGGTTCGAGTAGATTGAGAGGGTTTACTTATAGTATTACGTATAAGTAGAAATTATATACAGTATTCATATGCTAACATGCATGTTAAAGTGGAAAACAAGTTAACAGCATGTGATCATCATTATTTAAAAGACTTGAATATTATTTCTGTAAGTATCTTCTATTACGGACTTGTATTCGTGTTTGAAGTAACTTGTGAATAAGATATACTAGTGTTAAGTCCGTGCATGGGCACGGTGCTTAATTTCATTTTAAATTTTGAATATTATTAGGTAAGATTATTTGAAATTTTAGTAATATTTTTATGTTAAAAATTGAAAGTTTCACTTGTAATCATGAGGAGTAATATTTGATAGAGACTCCATTATAATGAAAGAAAAAAAAAATAGGTAGACACGTTTAAATGAATTTTTTTTTTTGTAAAGTACTCTACTTAGGGTGTTTTGATTACATGCTTCTTGAAAGCAAAATTTGAAATTTTAATTATAAGTTCACTCTTAAAAATAATAACTTTTAAAAATTGAGAGGTTCACTTAAACCTGTGAATATTAAGTAGGTACTCCAATTGAAATATAGGTGTGTACGTAAAAGAGTGAAGTTTTGCATAACAAAGTCACGTAACAACCACATGCAATAAAATAAATGATTAATAATGCAAACTACATCACACTATTTCAACTTTGCTTAGTATTAAAACTTCATTTTACACTTTGAATATTACTATGTGACACTATTTGAAAATTTAATAATATTTTTATGTTAAAAACAGTAACTTTTAAAAACTGGCAATTCTACTTGCAACCGTGAAGACATGTGAACTGTGAAGACGGAAGAAGTGAAACTTTGCAAAGCATACGTTCGAGATCAGCAACCCACAATAAACTAAGTGAGTAGAGATGCACGTTAAATGACACCTCTTATAATTTATAGGTTTTGGAAAATTAAATTTAAAATATGTTGAAGTGTAAAAAAAAAAAAGAAGTAAACTATCTTACTTGATTTGTTCTTTTTGATTTTTTTTCCATTTTTGTGATTTTTGTATTTGAGTTTTAAAAAAATAAAAGAGAAAAACTGAAGAGTAATATTTGATAAAGACTCTATTATAATGAAAGAAAAAAAAATACGTAGACGCATTTAAATGAAAAAAAAAATGTAAAGTGCCCTACTTGTTTTGATTATATGCTTTAAATTTGAAATTTTAGTTATAAGTTCACTCTTAAAAATAATAACTTTTAAAATTAACAGGTTGACTTAAACATGTAACTACAAAGTATGTATGCCAATTGATATATATGTGTATACGTGAAAGAGTGAAATCCTGTTGAACAAACGCCACACACCAGCAACATGCAATAATGTAAATGATTAATAATGCAGCATCACGCTACTTCAATTGTGCTTAGTTTTAAAACTTCATTTTAAAGTGTGAATATTATTATGTGTCACTATTTGAACATTTAATAATATTTTTATGTTAAAAATAGTCACTTTTAAAAATTGAGAATTTTACTTGTAACCGTGAAGATATGTGAACCGTGAAGACATGTAAAATTGAAAATTGAATAAGTGAAACTTTATATAGCAGACGTCAGAGATCAATAACCCACAATAAAGTACAAATGCATGTTAAATGATATTATTTATAATTTATAGGTTTTGGTAAATTAAATTTAAAATATGTTGAAGTGTAAAAAAAAAAAAAAACTATCTTATTTGATTTATTGAAGATGAGTTTTGATTTTTTTTTCATTTTTGTGATTTTTTTTATTTGAGTTTAAAAAAAATAAAAAAGAAATACTGAGAATTAGAATTTGATAAACACTCTATTATAATGAAAGAAAGAAAAATAGGTAAACACATTTAAATGAAAAAAAAATGTAAAGTACCTACTTAGATTGAGAGGGTTTACTTATAGTATTACGTATAAGTAGAAATTATATTCAGTATGCATGTGATAACATGCATGTTAAAGTGGAAAACAAGTTAACAGCATGTGATCATCATTATTTAAAAGACTTGAATATTATTTCTGTAAGTATCTTCTAAATTACGGACTTGTATTCATGTTTGATGTAACTTGTAAATAAGATATTAAGATATATACACTGGAGGGTCAACATTAATAAAAGATGGGGTATATTAGCCAATGCTGTTAGATGCACTTGAGGGGTTAATTTGTACTTAATTAATTAATTACGTTTGTGGTAACTTGTTAATTAATACAGTATACAAGAAAATAATCATTGACATCATGTGCTATTTTTTGTTATGCATAAGAAATTTAACAAAAAAACAAGGACGAAAAAATGAAGCAAAGACTAAGAGAAATAAAGAAATGAAAGTAAGAGAAGGACAGATATAATAGATATTAATATAACAAGAAAAAATTACTTAAAAAAATATATATAACGAGAAACATGAGTGTTAACAGGGGGTGTTTACAATGAAGAGGTGACATATATCATTATTATTGTTAATTATTTGTTAAATAGGGGGTGTTTACAATATTAAAGATTTTTCCAAGAAATAAAAAATATTTATTTCTCCTGGTTCAGAAACAAATGTAAAGCACAGGTATTGGATGTCTTTAATAAGGGTAAATAAGTAAAATAATAATATATGCTTCATAAAAACTATAAAGTGATTTATAAAAAGTACCACATACATGTGCTTATAATGAAGATAATAGTGAATAATACTATATATACACAAAAGTGTCAACTTGATCGAGTTTGTTAGGCATGTAAATATATTACTTAAATATTTTTGTAAAACAATTTTTACAATTTATATACTTGCCAAAAGCTTTTATTTTAATCTTTAATGAGAACGCCTCTTAATCTTTATTATATATTCCAGCTATTAATTTAATATATTTATATTTTTTTCCAATCCTATAGTTAAAAAACTGGCAGATAGTAGATTTACTGTTAAATAAAAATGATAAATTCAAGAGTGTTGCCTTTACTTAATGTTATATTAACTATTAAAGAAAGAACGAGACAGATAATATAAAATAAAAGTCAAACAAGATTTCAGTATATTGAATTCTTAATATATAGGCTATTATATACGTCATAAAATGTGCCGGAAAATGTGTGGTTTAATTATTGTTTTGCTTTAATAATTAGATAAACCCATGCATTGGACCAATAAATAAATATATAGAGTAAATTAAACTCATCTACTAAAGCTGGTAAGTTATTAATGTTTTTAAAAATTACTGCTAGTTTCATTTTAAAAAAATGGTAAATTATGTCAAGTATGTTTAATTAATTAGACATTATAAATAGGATCAAAATTAATGATTCATTATAAAAATATATCAAAATTAAATAGTAGAGCTGGTGAATCATGATTCATGCAATCTATGTTTGCCACAAATTTGGAGTCCTCAACATTTACACAGGGACCCAAATTAGCTTAGTAATATTTCTTTTTTATTTTTTTTAAAATTTTTCATATGTAAGAATTAAAATAAAATATTAAACGGATTATTTTTAAATTTTAATTTAAATATATTATATAATCACGCTCTTTCTTTTTCCAGTTCAGTAATTTAAAGAGAGTACTTTATATTGAGGTTCATATGAAAAGTGAGATTCTATTAATTTTTAAGAGTAAGAATTGAAGTTGATTTGTCTGGTCAATGAATAAATATCAAAATTTACATTACCACATTTTAAGAAAAAATTTGACATTAAAAAGAAAAGAAAAGTCATATACAATATAACTATTCAAACTAAATAAATCAAAATACATATATAATAAAATTATTCAAAGTCATATCAAAATGTCATTTAAAAATGTTTAAACACATACAATATTTTATTTTTTTGAATAATTTTTAATTTTCTTTATACATAGACCCAATAAAAAGTAATTTTATTCGATTTTAATAGAAAAATTATACAGATCCAAGTCAACCCAAACTATTTTGACATCTTCCAACAATAGGTTTGTTGAAATCCAACACAACTAGATTTGTGAATACCTCTGACTAATACCTCATATTCATCCAATTTTTTCTCTGCCTTTTAGAATTCTAAATTTCTTATATATACACATTATATTTTATTCACTATTCTGAGTTTTCTTTTGCAATTTCAATAATATGACTATTTAAACAATTTTGATATTGGTTTTCTCTCCACTTCCTTCTGAATTTTATATATGCTTGTATACGTATAGTATAAGTCACTAATTCATTTTTATCATGCATACATCGTCTGGCAGAAGTTTGATGTGATCATTCATGATTTTTGTTTACATGCATTGTCTAAAACATTATGTACGTTAAGGATGAGTTTACACAAAAAAATATTGTGATCATGATTCATGATCATACGTATCAAGTGTTGTAGACCATTTATTATATATATTAGGGGTTCATTCAACTGTCGTTAATGCTTGAAATTCCCTGGTGTAAAATATTGAACAAGCTATCCACAAATTCTGCAATGTTTTTATGAGAACTTCCTTCCTCACTAACAGCTCGTGCAGCCAAAGCCTTCCATTGCATCATATTGCTTTTCACCTCTTTGCCTCTTTCACTCTTCATTATTTCCATTATGCAATACTTTAATACTTCTCCCTCACAATCATTTTCTCATCAACTGTGGCTCTGATTCCCATTTTCCAGACATCTACAATTAGCTTAGCATTTGTACTTTGATCAGACCAATTTGGCATTGCAACCATTGGAACCCCTAAACTCAGTGCTTCCAATGTCGAGTTCCAACCACAATGTGTTACAAAACACCCTATAGCGTCATGAGCTAAAACTTTTAGTTGTGAGCACCATCCTACTACTAAACCTTTCTCTGACTTCTTATCAAAATCTTTGGGAAGTTTAGTTTCTTCTGAGGCTCTAACCACCCATAGAAAATAACTTTCACTATCTCTCAACCCATAAGCTATTTCTTGTATTTGCTCATTGTCTAGTACTGCCATAGATCCAAAAGAGACAAACAACAGATTGTTTTGGTTTATCATCTAACCATTTCATGCATTCTTCACTCTTAAATTGTGTAACACCATCATATGTAAATCCCTTGTTTAAAATCGTTATGCATGGTCCTATAGTCCTAAATTTGGGCCAAATCTTCTTTGTCCAATCAATTACCTACAAGGAATTTGTATTTAATTAATTACAAACAATTACATATCACAAACACAAGGTGTTACATTAAGACTTGGGTTGCTTACCTCTTTTTCCATCTCATAGAACGAATTGCACAGTATCCAATCAGCCTTGTCGATATTGGAGAACTGAGCCACTAACAAATCAAGCAAAACTGAATTATCCACATCTGTGGATAAGAAGAATGAGGGCATGTCCTCAAGTTGAAGTTTGGGCAACAAAGGAAGGGAAATCTCATTCTCTGTGAGGGGAACACGCAAGTTCCCTTGTTGGACATGGTAGTATATACTATTCACGAACATATTTTGAGTGAGGAAAGCAGCTCCATGTATCCCTAATCCCTTTGCAACCTCCAGAACCCAAGTGAAGAATGAATCATAAATAACACAATCAACAGGGTCACCTGATCTATCAAGTTTCTCAAAAAGTTCAACAAGAGTCTTTGGTCCTACTTGCCAAAAACGTTCCAAGTAGGCCTTCCGGTTCCCGGCCTCATCAACACCACCATTGTCAAAACCATCAGAAATGGTTTCAAGTGCAATAGAAGAAGGTACATTCTTCAAGCTCTTGCAGTAGGAAAGGGTGGTGACTAGTGTTATTCTCACCCCTTTTTCTTGCAAGAGCTTTGAGAAGTGATGCATGGGGTTAATGTGTCCTTGAGCTGGATATGGTAAGATCACACAGTGCACCATACTGGCTATGCTTTTGTTCTTTGATAAACCTCTCTCTTCTTTCTCGTGTGAGGTTCGAGTGGATTGAGAGGGTTTACTTATAGTATTACACTATTACGTATAAGTAGAAATTATATACAGTATGCATGTGATAACATGCATGTTAAAGTGGAAAACAAGTTAACAGTATGTGATCATCATTATTTAAAAGACTTGAATATTATTTCTGTAAGTATCTTCTAAATTACGGACTTGTATTAATGTATTAATGTTTGATGTAACTTGTGAATAAGATATATATACACTTGAGGGTCAACATTAATAAAAAATCGGTATATTAGCCATGTTGTTAGATGCACTTGAGGGGTCAACTTGTATTTAATTAATTAATTACGTTTGTGGTAACTTGTTAATTAATACAGTATACAAGAAAATAATCATTAATGACATCATTTTCTATTTAACACCTAGAGAAATAAAGAAAGAGAAGGACAAATATAATAGATATTAATATAACGAGAAAATTTTACTTAAAAAAAATATATAACGAGAAAAATGAGTGTTGACAGGGGGTGTTTACGATGAAGAGGTGACATATATCAATATTATTGTTATCTGTTAAATAGGGGGTGTTTACAATATTGAAGATTTCTCAAAGAAATAAAAAATATTTATTTCTCCTCGTTCAAAAACAATTGTAAAACACAGATACTGAATGTCTTTAATAAGGATAAATAAGTAATATAATAATAAATGCTTCGTAAAAAGTATATAGTGATTTATAAAAAGTACTACATACATGTGCCTTATAATAAGGATAATAGTGAATAATACTATATATACACAAAAGTGTCAACTTGATCGAGTTTGCTAGGCATGTAAGTATATTAATTAAATATTTTTATAAAACAATTTTTACAATTTATATACTAGCCAAAAGCTTTTATTTTAATATTTAATGAGAACGCCTCTTAATCATTATTATATACTCCAGCTATTAATTTAATATATTTATATTCTTTTCCAGTTCTATAGTTAAAAAACTGGTAGATAGTAGATTTACTGTCAAATAAAAATGATAAATTCAAGAGTGTTGCCGTTACTTAATGATATATTAACTATTAAACAACGAGATAGATAATATAAAACAAAAGTCAAATAAGATTTCAGTATATTGAATTCTTAATATATAGGCTACTATATACGTCATAAAATGTGCCGGAAAATGTGTGGTTTAATTATTGTTTTGCTTTAATAATTAGATAAATCCACGTATTGGACCAATAAATAAATATATAGAGTAAATTAAACTCATCTTCTAAAGCTGGTAAGTTATTAATGTTCTTAAAAATTACTGCTAGTTTCATTTTAAAAAAATGGTAAATTATGTCAGGTATGTTTAATTAGACATTAATAGCAGTATCAAAATTAATGATTCATTATAAAAATATATCAGAATTAAATAGTAGAGCTGGTGAATCATAATTCATGAATGGTGCAACCAACGTGTGCCACAAATTTGGGGTCCACAACATTTACACAGGGACCCAAATTAGCTTGGCAGTATTTCTTTCTTATTTATTTTTAAAAATTTTCATATGTAAGAATTGAAATAAAATATTAAAGGGATTATTTTTAAATTTAATTTAAATATATTATATAATCACGCTCTTTCTTTTTCCAGTTCAGTAATTTAAAGAGAGTACTTTATATTGAGGTTCATATGAAAAGTGAGATTCTATTAATTTTTAAGAGTAAGAATTGAAGTTGATTTGTCTGGTCAATGAATAAATATCAAAATTTAAGAAAAAAAATTGACATTAAAAAGAAAAGAAAAGTCATATACAATATAACTATTCAAAATAAATAAATCAAAATACATATATAATAAAATTATTCAAAGTCATAGCAAAATGTCATTTAAAAATGTTTAAACACATACAATATTTTATTTTCTTTATACATAGACCCAATAAAATGTAATTTTATTTGATTATAATAGAAAAATTATACTGATCCAAGTCAACCCAAACTATTTTGATATCTTCCAATAATGGGTTTGTTGAAATACAAGGCAACTAGATTTGTGAATACCTCTAACTCATACCTCATATTCATCCAATTTTTTCACTGCCTTTTAGAATTTTAAGGGACTTTTTAATTTTTAAAAATTATAAAATTATAAAACTTGTTTGATTAATTAATTTTTAAAAACTGTTTTCTATTTTAATTTTTAAAACTAAAAATTAAAATAATT
The DNA here is from genome assembly GCA_014843725.1 of Amphicarpaea edgeworthii. Lineage (NCBI taxonomy): Eukaryota > Viridiplantae > Streptophyta > Magnoliopsida > Fabales > Fabaceae > Amphicarpaea > Amphicarpaea edgeworthii. The sequence continues at coordinate 3,537,656 of CM026321.1, read as the reverse complement.
TTTTTATTTTTTGTTTTTCTCTTTTCTCTTTTTATAAAGTCTCATATCTTTTATTTTTTCTTTTGATAAAATCTCACATCTATTATTAATAATTTTACACACAAGTCCTCCATCTTTTAAATTTATTTTCTCTTGATAATAATTTTTAAACACCAAACAAATTTTCTTTTTTTAAAAACGGTTCTAATAAATAGTTTTAGAAATAATTTTAAAAAAAACTGAAAATTTCTTATATATACACATTATATTTTATTCACTATTCTGAGTTTTCTTTTAAATTTCAATAATATGAATATTTAAACAATTTTGATATAGGTTTTCTCTCCACTTCCTTTTGAATTTTATATATGATTGTATACGTATAGTATAAGTCACTAATTCATTTTTATCATGCATACACATGGTCTGGCAGAAGTTTGATGTGATCATTCATGATTTTTGTTTTCATGCATTGTCTAAAACAGTATATACGTTAAGGATGAGTTTACACAAAAAAAATATTGTGATCATGATCATACGTATCAAGTGTTATAGACCATTTACTATATATATTAAGGGGGTTCATTCAACTGTCGGTAATGCTTGAAATTCCCTGGTGTAAAATATTGAACAAGCTATCCACAAATTCTGCAACGTTTTTATGAGAACTTCCTTCCTCACTAACAGCTCGTGCAGCCAAAGCCTTCCATTGCATCATATTGCTTTTCACCTCTTTGCCTCTTTCACTCTTCATTATTTCCATTATGCAATACTTTAATACTTCTCCTCTCACAATCATTTTCTCATCAACTGTGGCTCTGATTCCCATTTTCCAGACATCTACAATTAGCTTAGCATTTGTACTTTGATCAGACCAATTTGGCATTGCAACCATTGGAACCTCTAAACTCAGTGCTTCCAATGTCGAGTTCCAACCACAATGTGTTACAAAACACCCTATAGCCTCATGAGCTAGAACTTTTAGCTGCGAGCACCACCCTATCACTAAACCCTTCTCTGACTTCTTTTCAAAATCTCTGGGAAGTTTAGTTTCTTCCCTCATTACCCACAAAAAGTAACTTTCACTATCTCTCAAACCATAAGCTATTTCCTTTATTTGTTCCTCGTCGAGTACTGCCATAGACCCAAAGGAAACATAAACAACAGATTGTTTTGGTTTATCATCTAACCATTTCACGCAATATTCTTCACTCTTAAATTGTGTCACACCATCATCATTTGTAAGTCCCTTGTTTAAAATCATATAGGTTATGAATGGCCCTATGGTCCTAAATTTGGACCAAATCTTCTTCGTCCAATCATTTACCTACAAACAGTTTGTATTCGATTACATACCAAAATAAAAAGAAGTGTATGTGCATTTGTACACAATAAATAAATTAATGACCTCTTTTTCCAAGTCGTAGAATGAATTGCAGAGGATCCAATCAGCTTTGTCTATATTAGAGAACTGGTCCACTAACAAATCAAGAAAAGTTGGATTATCCACCTTTGTGGGGAAGAAGAATGAAGGCATGTCTTGATGTTGAAGTTTTGGCAACAAAGGAAGTGAAATCTCATTTTCTGTGAGGGGAACACACAAGTTCCCTTGCTGGGCATGGTAGTATATACTATTAACCGACATATTTTGAGTGAGGAAAGCAGCCCCAAGTATCCCAAATCTCTTTGCAACCTCCAGAACCCAAGGGAAAAAAGCATCATAGATAACACAATGAACAGGGTCACCTGATCTATCAAGTTTCTCAAGAAGCTCAGCAAGAGTCTTTGGCCCCACTTGCCAGAAACGTTCAAAGTAGGTTTTGTAGCTCCCTGCCTCATCAACACCACCATTGTCAAAACCATCAGAAATAGTTTCAAGAGCAATAGGTACGTTCTTCTGCATGTTTTTGCAGTAAGAAACAGTGGTGACTAGTGTTACTTTGATCCCTTGTTGTTGCAAGAGCTTGGAGAAGTGATGCACGGGGTTAATGTGGCCTTGTGCTGGATATGCCAACACCACACAGTGCACCATGCTGGCTATGCGCCCTTTGCTCTCCATTTGAGATAACTTGTGAAAGTGTAAAACAAGCTAACACACTATATATGATGACCATTGTTTTAAAATACATAGAGGGCATTTAAAGTAAGAGGAGATGTTTATTATGAGAGATGAAAAATTTAAATAACATTAAATCTTAATCATTTAGATATAATTTTGAATTAAAATTAAATGTGATATTCACCTTATACAATCATATCTTTTTTAATTATTGTGCATTTATTATCCTATTACCATGACTAGTGTCGCCACTACCAACATGGTCACCACCGTCATTTTTGCCACCACCACTAACAGGGCTACCACCACCACCATCATGGTTGTTGTCCCTATTGTTGTTGCCATCACCACCGTGATGGTAGTGGTAGCGATAACAACGGGGACGACAACCATGATGGGGATCCTGCTGATGGTGATCCTGCTGATGGTGGCGGTAGTTATGATGATGGCGGTAACGGTGGCCCTATTGGTGGTGATGGTGGCACCATCATCACCACGACCACCACCAACAGGGCCACCATCACTGTCACTACCAATAGGACTACTGTCAGGGCCACCATCACCATCACCATCATGGTTGTCGTTCTCATTATTGCCAACGGTAGTGGTGGCGGCACCAAGGGGATAGTCGGTGGTGGTGGTGGCAACAATGGAGACGACGACTATGATGGTGGCCTTATTGGTGGTAGCGGCAATGGTCATGGTGATGGGAACAATTGTGTGTAAATGTACAATAATTAAAAGAGATATGATTGTATAAGATAAAGATCACATCTAATTTTAATCCAAAATTACATTTGGACCATTAAGATTTAACCAATGGCTGCTATTTAAACTTCTCATCTCTCATAATAAACATGTCCTCTCACTTGATATGCTGTCTATATATATTATGAGAGATGATTTAAATAACAACCATTGATTAAATCTTAATGGTTCATATGTAATTTTGGATTAAAATTAAATGTGATCTTCATCCTATACAATCATATCTCTTTGATTTATTGCACATTTACACATAATTGCCCCCATCACCATGATTACTGCCACCACCACCAACAAGGCCACCGTCACCGCCATCATCATAATCATCGTCACCACTAACAAGACCACCATCATGGTTGTCGTCCCCATTGTTGCTGCCACCACTACCGCCACGGTGGTGGTGACGACAACAATGGGGACAACGACCATGATAGTGGTAGTGGTGGTGGTGACCCTATTAGTGATAGCGGCAAAAATGACAGTGGTGACCATGTTGGTGGTGGCAGCATTGGTCATGGTGATGGGGAAATAAATGCATAATAATTAAAAAATATATGATTGTATAGGGTGAAACTCACATTTAATTTTAATTCAAAATTATATCTAGACCATTAAGATTTAATCAATGGCTGTTATTTAAACTTCTCATCTCTCATAATATATATAGATGGTGTATCAAGTTAGAGGACATGTTTATTATGAGAGATGAAAAGTTTAAATTAAATCTTAATGGTTCAGATGTAATTTTGGATTAAAATTAAATGTGATATTCATTTTATACATCATATCTCTTTTAATTATTACACATTTACACACAATTGCCCCATCACCATGACCCATTACCAACAGGGCCACCATCATGGTTGTCGTTCCCGTTGTTGCCGCCACCACTACCATCGACAACAATGAAGATGACAACCATGATAATGGTAGTAATGGTGGCCCTAACAGTGGTCCTATTGGTAGTGGCGGTGATGGTGATTTTGTTGGTGGTGGTCGTGGTGATGGCCACCGTTATCGCCATCATCATAACCACTGTTACCAGCAACAGGATTACTATCATGATTGTCACCACCACTACCATCATGATAGTAAACATTAAAATTATATATGAAACATTAACATCTCTCTCTAATGTTTGATGTAACTTGTTATTAAATAAATATGGGTATATTTATTAAACCAATTCTGTTTGTTAGATGCATGCACCGAAGGGTCTAACGTTTGTTGTAGTAACTTGTTAATAAGATGCAATGAAGGGTCAAGTTGTGTATGTTAGGCCAGAAATGCTGAATCGTGTTAGACGAAATTACATACGATCACACGTAGCTGATTTTTGTTTTATCTCGTAATTATCGTACGAAGACAATTTCTGATCACCCAACAACATTGCATATAAGTCTTTAATAAAGAAGAAACCTCCCCAAATTAACTAAAGACAAAATATCTTTAATTGCTTCCTATATATGTTTGTCGTATTCTATTATAAAAAAATAAGTAAAGACAAAAAATTGTAAAGGATGCATTTCACCCTTCTCTCTCTCTCTCTCTCTGATAGACAAAGACCACCACTACTACAAACCATACTAGAGAGCTGAGAGCAAGAGGAGAAGCCAGAAGAAGGTGCATACCCAGCTCTTGATTTAAACTGTTCTGGACTATAGGCCCATCTCATCCCACATAATCAGCCCAATAATTCACAAATAAATACTCTCTTAATCTCCCACTTGCATAATCAATTATTTAAGTTATAAAATTATTGTAATCAATTACAGTGAAAACATTAAAGTTTTATGAACGACAATAACTCTTATTTTTCAAATTTCAAGAAATTCTTCTTATTTTTTAAAATTTTCAAAAAATTTATCTTTTTTTCTTTTTTATTAAAAATTTCAAGATAATAATCGTGTTTTTTCGTATTTTAAAAAAAAATTATTTTCAAATTTTGTGTGACATTATACTTGTTTTTTAAATTTTAAGACAATGTTGTTGTTTTTAATATTTAAAATTTTTTTAAGACAATTATATTATTTTTTTCATATTTTCATTTTTTTCAAAAATTTTAAACTCTTGATTTTTATTTTATTTTTTTAAAATTTTTAAGACATTTCTCTTGTTTTTAAATATTTTTAAAATTTTTTAAGATATTATTCTTATTTTTAAAATTTTTGTTTTGTTTTTTATTTTTAAGACATCCCTCTTGTTTTTCATTTTTAATTTGCTTTTTTTTTTTTTAATTTCAATACATTCTTGATCTTGTATTTTAATATTTTTTAAGAATTTTTTTTTAATTTTCAAGATATTACTCTTATTTTTTTCATAATTTTAAAATTTTCATTTTAAAAATTTTTTCAAGATATTTTTTTTGTTTTTTTTTCTTCATATTTTAAAAGTTTTTATTATTTTTCAAAATTTCAAGATATTTCTCTTATTTTTAATAATTTTTTCATTCATTTTTTTTCAAATTTTTAATATATTTTTCTTATTTTTTAATAATTTTTTTTAATTTGGATTTTATTTTATTTTATGAAATTCATGTTGTTTCTTTTTTTTTTTTTTCAAATTTTTTGAAATATTACTCTTATTTTTTTGTTATTAGTTACATTAGCCATGAGCTAGCTTGAGTCTGGTTTGTAACAATACTATCAATATTATTATTACTAGTGGGTGGGGAGAGAGGTAGTTTCTATCTTTCTATATTATTAGATAGTAAATAGTTATAAAAAATAATTATTTATATTTAGTAAGATAGTTATTTTTTTAGTGGATTAATTTTTTGTGTGTATTTTTCATTTTTTCTATTTTATCATTTAAATATGAAATGAGAAGAATTCAATACTATTTAGAGATAAAATTCTCTAATAAAAGTGAAGACGAAAAAAGTTATAAAAAATGGTATCACCTTTATCTATTATTATTATTATTATTTGAATTACTTTTGAAAAAAGTTATGCCTTTGAACTACATGAATATCAACCACTGATAAACACGATATATATTAATAGAGAATTAAGAATTAATGTATGTGCAAGATTGAACTGCACTCTCCTCAATTGTTTTCCAACTAATTGTTTGATGAATTGTACGATATATATTTCATGCCAACATATATAATATCGTTGAAAGGTTGGTATGCAAATACAACTATGCATTTTGATTAATGCAGGCGAACATGACCTACCACAGTATTTTGCTAATGTAGGATCTCCTCGTCTTCTTAATTAAATGTTTTCCAAAGTGATCTTTCACTCAAAAGTAAGTGATCATTAATCCCTTAAAATATATTTAGACGTTAAAGCAGGAATCTCTTTCAATTGACTTTATCTTCTTTTTTTTATTATTATGGAATCGAAATTTTGAATAGAGTTTCAGGTTTACATAAATATTTGAATATTTTCCTCTCTAAGACGAAGTGATCTTAATTTTAGTGTAACAATACATACAAAAGAAACTCATACTGCTAAACCACAGATTGATATTGTTCATGAGAAGAATGCGTAAAAATATGTGGAATGTTTTCACAAGGGAAGAGACAAAAAGAGGAGGAATGAACAACGATAAAGCCAATTGAGGGTGATGCAACCAAGGTAGGATAATTCGGTGATTAAATCAAACAGAACGGAAAATACAATTGTCTGGCGAATCAACCAAAGAAAAAGAAGCTAGATAGATAGATATATAGCAGTTCTAGTCAAACAACCAAGAAAACAAATATTGAAACGTTTGCACAACATTTCATATTGTCTATATATGCTCCAAAGCTTTTTAATTAGCAAAGAAAATCCAAATTAAATTTGTGTTCTGTGTGTGGGTGTGAGGGATAAAGAAGGGGAAATGGGGACAACATACATCCAAAATTATTCATCTCATAAAACTATGATGTTATAATTTGGTTAAAACTTAACAATTATTTAAGTTCATAAATCATAACACTTTTCCTATGCTTATCATCTCTCATACAGTCATACCTATGATGAATTGTGTAGAGTTAATGTACGTATGTGCTTTAGACCATTGTATATATCATGAGACATATATATATCTAGAGTTTTTTTTTTGTTTTTTTTTATAAATACTTGTATACTAGTATATGAAATATATTTTCATACAAGTCGACAAAGTCATGAAATCAAATCAATTAAGAATTTAAGAAAAATTAAGAGTGTTTTCTCTTCTCTTTACCTATATTTCCTGGTTATTTCCTTCATATACAAAACTTAAATATGGTAATGATTTGGACGTTTATAAATATATAGTCTTAAATACTTTTTGGGTTTCTCAAATTTAGATATAGATTCATTTTGGTCCTAAATTTAAAAGTGATTATTTTTGTCATCCTAATTCAAAAATACCTCAATCTAAGTCTTTAAGGTTCTTTTTTATTTTTTATTTTTCTTGTAATCGTTTTAGTCTTCTTAATCAGGATGACAGTGTGATATTATTTTCAAATTAGCTAGGAAACAAAAATAATCACTTGGAGAACAAAAAAAAAAAAAAAATCAAATTTGAGGTAACAAAAAGATATTTAATCCATCTATATATAAACTATAAAAGTGTGTGTGCAAGAGAGAGAAGAGTATATATATGCATCAGTGTTAATGATAGCAGCATGGTTAAGCTAACCTCTAAAAGATTGCCTTGTTGCTCTTTGAGTATACGTTTTAAAGTATTAACTAGAAGGGAGAAAAACAAGAAAGAAAAGTTGTATGCAAGTATTTTAAAGCTACATCATGTTATGCTTTTGAGACATTTTGTGGATAAACATGCCTCTTGTTAGGTACGACGAGTGTGAAATAGGTTGAATCCTATGTCTTTAGGAATCTGTTTTACGTATAAAACGAAAGGATGGCATTAGTTAGTTCACTCAATCTAGCAATCAAAGTTAGCTCATCTACCGTAGGACAAGCTGGGAAATATTCTCGTAAAGTACTTTCTTGCACAGATTTTGTTGCCTTGAACAATTGGATAATATATAGTAAATATAAAATAGACGAATCTATTTAGTTTCTAACAAGGTTAATTTGTTTTAAACTTTATATATTGTGAAACCTAACACCTTTGTAACGCCCTAAAAAAATTAATAACACACTCAGAGATCTATCACACTCTTTCCTTTCATCTCACTCTTCGTGTATTTTTCTTTCATCAGCTTTCCTTTTTTTTCCAACTTGATTCAAACCTAAAATAGATAATTTATAAAGAATCAACGTTATAATCCTCAAATTGCTTTATGTTAATAAAATTGTATGTTAGTGAAACATTAATTAAGCTTATTACATGACTTCTACATATATAACGGCCGGCCTAATGAAATAATGGAAACAGAAATCAAGAAATATAATTAGTTTTTCCCCACTTGTTTGTGGTGGAGTTTCTTAATTATAATTAAGAGAGAGATCATGTTCAACTTCACTCGGTCAAAAGCAATAATGTTAGGATTCCTTTAATTAATTATTCTCTAGAATACCAACAAAAAACAAAGAGAAATGATCTATGTGTCTTGATTATTTGATGAGCGAATTGGTTATCCATATTGCTTCAAGATTGTGTTTTTGTTATAATGTTTTCACATGTTAGAGTAAAACTATATATCCAGTATAATTTTTTCCTCCCGGATTAATCATGGAAACAATGAAATTGTTAGATGAAAAACAAAATACAAATATCTTCACAACACAACTGAACTTCACAATCCAAAATATATATTTGTGTTATTGATTTGAGCCTATGATTTATTCAACTCAAGGTTAATGCACACTAGTAGTCTAGTCTAACAACTCCAACAACCAAGAGAAACGTTTTACAGTTGTTCCTAGAAAATGAGTCCTTACAACAAACCTAGCCAAACAAAATGAGTCTTCAATAGAAAAATAATCAGTACTTCTTCACAAACAGTTCAAAGGAAAGAAGAAAATTTAGAGAAGGCCAAATATATATGAGATGATCAATTCAACTTCTCACCTTTGTGCCCCCAAAAGAAGCTGGATCAGTAAGATTGCCTTCCACCAGAGTTCCCAGCCCAACCATCAACAGGTAACTGAGGCATGTTTAGGGGCAAATTGAAGAATGGAAGCCCAGAAGACGGGTCCGGAAAAGAGTTATTACCAACTCCACCACCGTTGCCACCATTGCCACCACCAGATGATTGCCCTTGTTGCATCTGGATAGATTCATCTTCATCCAAGGGTAACCTCTCATATGCTACATTAGTAAAAGATGAGGCAATAACAATGACAGGCCCAGAAGCCACCAAAGGACCAACAACGTTTCCTCCCACCACTTGACCCTGACCTCCACCAAGGAACACAGTCAAACTTGTGGCACCTGGTGGAGCAGGAGGTGGGAGAAATGATCCTGACAAAGACAGGATCTCGAACCTTCCGTGCAGCGTGACAACGGCACCAGCCGCGGCCGGCTGCCGTAACGTCACGTTGGTCACGGTGCCACTCCCACTGAGGACACAGATCCCTCTTTGTCGCTTCCTTGCATAGGTAGCGACCGAGTCAAAGACGTCACAACCGCTACTAACTTCAAGGATATGAGCCCTAAGGGTGTTTGCACTCTCTCTTGTGATGATAACTGGTGGTTTAGCTTTGTTCTTGGAACCTGGGGGTCTTCCTCTTGGCCTGCGAGCAACAACATCACCAGGACCACCTTGATTTGGTGAAACTAGGTCAAGCCCTTCGTGATCGTTAACGTTGTTGTTGTTGTCGTCTTGGTCTTGTTGGTTCTCATCGTCTTCAAGGTCAGGGCGTTGAAGGCGATGATGAACAAAATGTGATGCTGAACCCAAGTCTATGCCGGCCATACACACAAAGCTCTAAAGAAGTGTAAACAGAAAAACAAAAGGAAATTAATATAAAAAAATTGGAGTAATTAAAATAAGAGGAAATTAACTAGAATAGTAACATGAAGAGAATTAAATTATGTACAGGGAATTTTAAAAGAAGAAGTATTAGGAGTGCCCAATGATTCAAACCTCAGAACGAATAGAAAAACAAAGGGATCAATTGAGTACTGCAGAGAAAACGGAATGGGATGAGGTTGGAATTGGAAGGGAAAGAGAGAGACAAATAATAAAGTGGGCAACCTGCAGCCATTCTCACAACCATAAAAGTATACGGAACAATAAAATAATGATCATGGGATTAAACTATGTACTTATTTTATTCATTTCTTTGAAAACTCACATTTATAAAGTTTTTAAATCATGGGGTGAAGCTAAAATGTTGTGTCTATATCTTTGGAGGATGTGTGGGAGTGGGTGAGAGTGAGAGAGAGAGGTTGGAGTTGGATGATTATTTAGGAAACCTAGGTCACCTTTCGACAAAGAGAAAACCTATAATATTTGCAACCCTTAGCTAATAAGTAATTCTTGCACATGTTGAACAATTACTTTAAGGAAAAAAAATATATAGTTTTTTTCTTTCTTTCTTTTGGTCATCGATGAACATAAACAAAGCTTGTTGACCCAAGGGCTACAATTAAATTGTTCTTGATCTGTTTATAACAGTCTTTTGACTTAGTTCAAGAGGTTTTGACTCGACGTGCAGCTCTTCCTATATATATCTTGTTAGGGTTGAAATCTTCCCCTAGATGCCTTGTCATTTGTTTTCACACACCAGCTGGCAAAACTAAATTAATACAAGTTGTGAAAATTAATTAAATGACTTGTGTGTAATAAGATTAATTTATTTCACATGCATTTGAAATTCTAAAAGTTTTTAATGTTTGTAATAGGCACAAGACACAATCCGTCCAATATATTCATGTAGTTTATTGGCCTTGGCCTACATAGAAGCTCCCTGCTAAAAAGAAAGAGTAATTATACAGTAAAAGAGAGGGTATTCTCTAAAAAAAAAAAAAAGAAATGGATAAGAAGGAAAAGAAAAAATTATTCACAAAGTATATTTTTGTCTATTGAGTAAACTTTAATTGTCTCTTTCCCTAAATAAAATTTAGATGGTCCTTTATAATATAATTTTTTACCTCCTCAAAATTAGATGTTTCTTTTTATAGCCGTCGTTGGAATATTTAACTATGTATTCCTTTGCTAATAGTATATATATGTTTGGCAATTTGATGAGATAAGTCAAAACCCTCTACTTAACTAGTTAGCTTAGATTTCCTGTGTGTTTTAATATTATGTTTTTTTATCAAAACAATCTAGATTCTTAAGCATCGTGCCAAACCAGCTTTATGATTTGTTAATTTTACGCTTATTAATTTCTTATTCTTTCTCGAAGTTCTTTATATAACAATTAGAAAATCTGTTATTGGTATAATTATTAACTATTAAAACAAATTGCATATATATAAAAGTTGCTCAATTACAAATGGAGAGACAAAATAGAGAAACACTTTACCTAACAAATAATATCTATAATCCATTGAACTGATTTTTGCTTAAAATTGTTATCAAAGCATAATATTATTTTGAGTTTGATTATTTCAAAACTCTCATAAATAGATTATATAATTTTTTTATAAGATAATAAATATATTATACTAGGTATGAAAATAGTTTTACACAAAAGTATAATTAATAAAATAATATCATTTTAACATTAAAAAATAAAATAAATGATATATATAAATATTTTTTTATTTCAAATATTATTGATATATTTTATGTACTTGAGTGAAAATGTATTTGTTATTGACATTTCAATAAAAGTAATAAAATCAAAATTATTTCTCAAGGAATAAAAAAATAATCTTCTTAATTTTTTTTCACATACAAATTAACATATTTTATTAAATAATAATTTTATACATTTAGAATTTTTTTTAATATTCAAATTATATAATATACTTATCTAGTTTTGTATAAAAACTAAGAGAAAGGTGATTTAAATAAGGATATGCCAATATAAGATACCTGCGCATGTTTAAAAGTTACTTAGAAGGAAGGAGGAATAATTAGATTCCAACACTCAACTTTAGGGTTAAATGTAAGGGTGTTTGCGGGTTGAGTTAGACTGGATTTGCATAAATTTTTTATCCAATTTGATTAATTTTTAGTGAGTTGGGTTGGGTTAGGTTTGTGTGATTTTATTTTCAAACTCAACCCAATCCAACCCAACCTAATTATAAACGGGTTGGGTTAATGTATTTTTTTTTTAAATAAATTAAAATTTTCTAAAAAATCATAATAGATTTTCAAATTTTGTTATTTTTTTAAAACAAAAATAATTTTCAATCACAAATGAACATAATTATATATTAATGCAAAAAATAAGATAGATATAATAACATTTTCAAACTTAATTGTTGATCCTTTCGACCTTAATTCACCTAATCCAAAAAGTTCAAAATAAAATGATTATCAATCCAAATAGTAAAGTTCACTTAACTTGATATAGTTGAGAAAATTCAAATAACATTGTAAGACTGATACAAAATAAATTGAAAATAAATTTGCATTTTCTTGGATAGTTGACTAATTGTAAGTTCCATTGTTGAAATACTGCAAGCGATCCATTAGTCTATTATAAATAGTGTAGAAAGAAGAAATATGTCCAAAGTCGCTAAAAAGGTAACACACAATGAAGCACAGCGGAAGGTAAGAGCAGCGGAGGGTCATGTGAAGAGTTGCAGTGACACATGGATGGTCGTAGTGATACAGCAGCAAAGGGAGGCAGTGACTTGTAGTGATGCAACAACGAAAGGCAGCGGTGACTTGCACAGAGAAAGTTTCTATTTTGAGGATTTTTTGAAAGTGATGAGGTATATTGAGAGGGTGAAAGTGTTAAGTGATTAAGAATAAATTTTTTGTTTTGTTATTATTATTATTATTATTATTATTATTATTATTATTATTATTATTATTATTATTATATAGTTCAAGTTGAATTAGGCGGGTTACAGGTTCATACAACAAAACCTGTTACCCAACTCGTAAGTCATCGACTTACGAGTTGAGATTGGATTGGGTTGGGTCTGACTCAAACACTCTATCAACCCGTTCAAACCGGATTGGATTGAATTGGGTCTGTGAATTATTCGTACCCGTGAACACTTCTAGTTAAATGTTATATAGCTTGGGGCTATACTAAGATCAGTGTTAAGGAAATGACTAAAAAGCACTTTTCTAGTTTGTTTTTTTCTTAATAAGAGTGTAATTAAGCGGCAAAGTTAGATAGGAGGAGATTAAAAAGAAATGGAGTGTGGCTGCTAAGGGAACAACAGTAAGACCAAATGGATATTCAAATTCATCAAAAGTTATTTGGAGTTGATCAACAAGTAAATAAAATGACTAGCGGAAGAATTTCCCTCTTATGCAAAGGTTTGAATGTATTTCTCTTTCTGTTATCCTTCTCATCCCAAAGAAAATCCAGAGATATAAATGACATTGATTTCCCCATCTCTTTTATTGGCTGTACCTGTAAGATCCTTTCCAAGTTGTTAGAAAATAGATAAAAGAAAATTCTGAATTATGTATAATTTCACATCTTTCAATTTGCATTCGTATCCAATTGGAAAATACTAGTAGAGTGGTGGTGATCAGTGAAAAAATTAATTACAGTCATTTACTTTTTAAACTACAAAATACTAATGTATACTTTTTTAAATAATTAAGTTATTTTTCATCACAAGTAGAAACTAGTGGATTCCTCACAATACAATGCAGACACATAGGGGCCAGACGGCTAGTACAAAATAGAAGGTTGCTGTCAATCAATCTTCTGAAGGAAAAAAAAAAAGGGTTTCATGGAGAGAAGCAAATGAAAAGAGGTATATTAAGCATAAGGAAAGAAGGGATGTTGACAGAAACATTTCAAGAAATGATAGTGTTATTAGTTTCTTATTCACCAACACATGATTCACTATTCTTAACTTCTAGGGTTGCTCCCTTTAAAAAAAAAAACTAGGGTACCCAACTTCACACCTTAGTTAATTGCTTGACAACATATCCTAGCTGACAAAGCAAGTCTTCCTTAGGCACACTCACTAAGAACTCGTGCACATAACCTCGTCTTCGTTTCTAAAGTCTATGCAAGTCATGTAATCTTAGTTTTGAGTTAACCCTAAGCTAGGTCCAATTAGTTAATTTTCACTACACCAATTGCATTAAGCATAGATAAGTGAAATTGAAGCATAAAGCATGTAATTAAAACACAATATATACAATCTAAAAGTTCAAAATAATGACTCATACAAAAATAAAATGAATGAAAATTTCAACTTATAAGATTGCAAAAGCTCAAGGGGAACCAGAGGGATTCGCTATAAATTTGAAAGTCTCCTAAAAAATTTAATATATTAGTTGTTTTCTTTAATTGATTATAAGTTTATAATTTTCTTTTGGCTCCACAATTTTACCTGACTCTGTAAACCTCACCCCTTTTGTTTTTTCTCTTTGTCGTGTCTATGAATTTGCATGTGAATTGTAAAGTTGACATTACTGGTAGAGAATACGTATCAAAGCACAAACCTGATTATCCACAAATTTTAAATTATAGGATTCCAATCCCACTATTAATTAGTAGTCACCATCGTAGGAATGATCACGTATTAGTGTATAACCAATTTTAAAATATATTATCTTATTTATACATGTTTTAACTATTTAATTTTGACTTTATATAAATAATAATATGATATTCTGATCTGACAGCTCAAACATTGACACCCCTTTTATTTTTTTCCCATAGATAGATACTGAATAAGACTGCATATAGCCATATACATGCTCTTAGACTCAATCTCAAGACAGCCCGTGAATTGCATATTTGGTAATGATTTATAATTTACAATAATAAAAAAGTACTCATTTTTTAAACGCTTTCTCAAAAGTTGATAAAAAAAAAAATTAACAATGATTATTTCTCTTAAATAAACAAAATCACCCAAAAGCTCCTTTGGAGCACCGGTAGAGTGGGGCATTGCAAACACGAACCAACGGTTTCAACAACAAATAAAAAAACATTATAAAAAAAAAAAAACCCACAAATTTGCTGTGGTTACCAAAGGGGCACTGCATTGGGTTTATTAGTTTGGTAAGAGAAAAAAATGCACTTTTTAATCAGACATGTTCATCAGGACATACCATACCAGTGTGAAAATCAAAATATGAGGCACTCAAACAGACTCAAACCTTTTATTATATATAATGAATATGCTGCTGGATAGAAGAAATAAAGGATTGTTGGATGAGAAAAAGCTAAGAAATAAAACAATTTCACGGTCATTACAAGATGATTGATCGATCATGTGACTAAGGTATAAGACCTTGCTATTATTATATCATCATCAGTTACCGGCATCTCGGCTGTAGAACTGATCAAGAGTCTTTGCAGGAATACGATGAAGAAGCTCACGAGGGAAAATCCGAAGCAAAGTCCATGCAAGATCTAGTGACTGGAAGATATTGCGTGTATCGTAAGCTCCTTGTGCAACAAACTTCCTCTCAAACTTTTCCAAAAATTCCAAATACAGCTGTTGATCAAAAAGAATAAAACTTGATTAGTACCAAAAACAATCTCACTATACTCAAACAACCAAAGAGAAAAGTAGTAGATACCAGGTCCTCAGATGAAAGTGCTTCTTCTCCAACAACGGCTTTCATTGCCTGGACATCCTTTCCAATGGCATAATTTGCATAGAGCTGCAAAGAAAACAAAATAACACCAATGAGATCAGATGGTTTATAAACAGAAAAAAATGGCAATGTGGTAAACAAGCAAAACCAGACCTGGTTGGACACATCAGAATGATCCTTTCGTGTCATTCCCTCACCAATGGCACTCTGCATAACCAAACCTCATAACTTACTTTTTGAACTAATAACAAGGGTAATGCTGCTTTAGCCAGGAAAAAAAATTGCAAAGTTTTTAGTGATTGTTGGATGGAATCCAGTGGTAGGGACCACTCACCCATCCAAGAGTAAAAAAAGTCTCAAATTTAACAGTTGATGGCTTTTTGACATCAAACAAACAAGATTAACCTCACCTTCATCAAACGAGACAATGATGGAAGGACATTGATTGGTGGATATATCTGCCAATACAAAAGGAATTGAATGTTTAGTTCAGTCTAATATTTCGTAAGCAATTTGCAAAGTGGCTTTAATTTGATACCTACTTAAATACATCAAGAACAGAGCAGATCATTGGAATAAAAGACAATGAAGGGATAAAATGAAAATTTACATATTGGGGAAAATGTACTGATCTCCAATTAATTTCATGTGTCAAATGTTAAGATTTTACTCTGCACCAAATTCTCTTGTAGATAATTCAGGTGACTAACCCAGCATTTTATACAATATTTATAACAGCCAAAATCTTCAAAAGAACCCACCTGTCTGTTATACAACTGCCTGTCAATATATATCTGTCCCTCAGTAATATATCCTGTAAGATCAGGAGTTGGATGCGTAATGTCTGTACAGAAGAAGTTCAAGAAAAAATAATCGGTCAGAAATGAGAGAGCATTATGCATGATAGCTGATAGCTGATAAGATTCAATAATATTTCATCACCATCATTAGGCATGGTTAGAATTGGAATTTGTGTAATAGATCCTTTTCGCCCCTCAATTCTTCCAGCACGTTCGTATATAGTTGCAAGATCTGTATACATGTACCCGGGATACCCACGTCTACCAGGTACTTCTTCTCGGGCAGCAGATACCTACAGGTACCAGAATGGTTCCATTGTCAATCTAACTGTTTGCAAATTACTTAGTTACTTCTTATACTCTGAGAAGTAGAGATAAATAAACGTCAACTAACAACTATTATGCAAGTCCGAAATATTATTTGTAGACAAACAAGGAAACTATAATCCCAAGAGAATGATAGAGGCTATAAAAGATTTCTCATCTCTTTTCTTTTGCCACCTTATTATAAAAGTTACAGTTTTAGGTACATTACCTCACGAAGAGCATCAGCATAAGAACTCATATCTGTGAGTATCACAAGAACATGCTTGCCACATTCATATGCCAAATATTCAGCAGTAGTAAGAGCAATACGAGGAGTGATGATACGCTCAATTGTAGGATCGTTTGCCTATAATAAATCACAGCAGCAAGAGAATATGAATGATCAGCTCCTTCATGCAGGTCATGAAATCAAAATTTGAAAATAAAACAATGATCATTCACACAAAAGTAAAATAAATTGTAGGGTCACACATCCACCAAATGGTACTTCCCAAATTTTTTCTATTTCAAAATTTTACAAGTAATTCAGCTTAATGAGGCAAAAGATTTGTTTTTTTATTAATCATGGACATATTATTAATGGGAATAAAAGAACAATTGCATACTGGTTCTAAAGACTACCAGATTAAGGAAAAGTGTCACTCTCTCCATCGAGCCATTCTCCTCAAAGTCACGTTTGAAAAACTGTGCAGTCTCCATGTTAACTCCCATAGCTGCAAACACAATGGCAAAATTGTCCTCTTCTCCTCCGCCCTGTATATTGACAAAAGTTTAATGGAAAAATCACTTCATCTTAGTTTAAAGTAACAAATTCCAATAAATGAATAAGCAGAAAACAGACTTATTAATTTGAAGGCAATAAGCAGAAAACTAGACCTCATAATTCAGGAGCATTTAACATAACATAGTAAATTCACTTTAATACATTGTATTATTTGTATATACCTCAAGAAGATTATCAGACTTTTCTAGTCGCTTGACTAAGCCAGCTTGACGGCATATCTGTGCAGCAATTTCATTATGGGGGAGACCAGCAGCTGAGAATAGAGGGATCTTTTGACCTCTAGCAATAGAATTCATGACATCAATGGTAGATATTCCTGTCTGTATCATCTCCTCTGGATAGGTTCTCTCACTAGGGTTGATGGAACTTCCTGAATTACAGGCGATATATTAAAAAAGGCAAAGATAAGCATACATATTCAGACCTCCTGAGAAGAACTATATACCTGATATGTCCAAGTAAGCTTCAGGTAATATAGGTGGACCATTATCAATTGGTTTTCCAGAACCATTGAATATGCGGCCAAGCATGTCCATTGATACTGGGGTTTTTAACACCTGTGAACAAAAACAATAATAGAGAAAAAAAAAAATAGGAGTCAACAGTTAAACTGATTCAAAGCAAAACAAAGAATCAAATTGAAAAAGGATTCAATAATCAATAACATGGATAAATTGGTAGAAGGGGATAAAGTAATTATAAGGTAATTAGATTGGAAAGGATAAAACTTGGGAAATTATCCTTCTAGAACAAATTTAATATGTAATTAGTAGACAGAAGCCAAAATTTAAAATGCCATAAATTTAGCAAATCACAATTCTTCCTCTATTTTCTTCATGGAAGCTATCTTCTCAATTAACAGGCTACCCAGTATATATATCAAGATAACCTTCTAAAAACAAACTCATAATATAATTTTTTTTTCATTTAATCAAGTTAATTGACAGGTAATGTAATTTATATTGATAACAAGGAAACCACCCTTCACTGTTTTCTCAACTACAGATTAGACATGCTAATGGGATTACAATTCTATACTACGATTTCTCTTATTTATTCACTATTATAATTTAGAAGAGGGCATATTGAAAGACTAGCCACTGATTGACCCAATTCTGAATTCACAACTACCAAAATAAAACTCTCAAACTAATAGTTAGCATGTTATCTAGGTCCTACACAATTAGAATTACAATGTTACTGAACCAAGTCACCGATCAACAGATACATTGACAAAAAATTCAGAACAAATTTTGCATACATAACAAATTTACATTTAATTTTGAAATAAAGTAGATAATAATATAAAAAAGGTTTATACCTCTCCAGTAAATTGCACAGTTGTAAATTTATTGTCAATCCCAGATGTACCCTCAAAGACCTGGTGAATGGTACAATATGGTAAATAAATAGGCCCACTGTTAGTGATAAATGATAATAGCAGCCGCAGAAGATAAAACAAGACAGACAAAACCATTTGCTATTGAAGTCAATACCACAACATCAACAAAGAACACAGCAATGAAGGGTTTCTTACTAACTCATAAACATTGAGAAATACCAGCAGAATCCTAGAGCATTTGGTAATAATAAAATGAGGACATCATCATATCAAAGATAAGGGAGAAGTATCTCGGTCTCAAGAAGCAGAACAGATGATTAGAGATGCGCTAGGCAGTAGGCACACCTGAACAACAGCCTTTTGACCATCAACTTCTAGCACTTGTCCACGCCGAGTAGTTCCATCTCCTAAGCGAATATTAACAATCTCTTGAAACTTGGGTCCCTGATGCAGTTGATCAGCACAAAACTCAGTCACACATAAAAAACAGTTGGCCGTCTCGTCTCCATTGAGAAATGTTGGAAATTTTAGAATAAGCAATAAGCAAGCATAGCAGATAGTGAGTGGAGTATCATACTACGGTCATTACCTTAACTTTATCAAGAATGACCAATGGCCCAGCAACTCCAGACACAGTTCTGTATTCTGCAGCACAAACAGACAATTCACAAAGTTACCAAATTCAAAATTTGATCAAACCGATACCCCTTCAAAAATTACATTTTTTTAAAAAAAAATTTCATAATGACAAGTACCAAACACAGCGGTTTCTAGATTCATCAAACATTGGTGAAATGAATATATCAAAAATAGATAAATAGAAAACGAAACTGACCCATTCCAATCTCCAAGGTCCCCTCCTCCGCATCAGGAATGTTTTGAGCCACACCCATTTCTGGAACTTGAAGGGAGAACCGTTACAAAGAGTCAAAACCTGAAAATACCCACCTGCAAGAGGAAG
The DNA here is from genome assembly GCA_014843725.1 of Amphicarpaea edgeworthii. Lineage (NCBI taxonomy): Eukaryota > Viridiplantae > Streptophyta > Magnoliopsida > Fabales > Fabaceae > Amphicarpaea > Amphicarpaea edgeworthii. The sequence goes on along the minus strand of CM026321.1, from coordinate 3,518,095 downwards.
AAACCAACCAAATAGCTTAAGAACAAAAAACTTTTCAGTGATTGATCCTTAATGTTCAGTTATTAGAGTGTGGAGAAAAAAAGACGAGGATTGAAGGAATGAAAAGAGTAACTAACCTTAGATGAGATTGATTTGAAGAGAGAGCGTAACTGTCTATGCGTGCGTTTGATCTGAAGAGAAGAGGAACAGCGAAGAGAGATAGAGATGTATGTGACAGATCTAATAGTTAATAGATTGGCCAAACAAATTCGGGAACCATCGTGGAAATAACAATTATTGTCACAGACAGATAATAATTAAAATTTATGTTTTTTATTATGTTATATTATGTTCTTAAAATTTTGTATATAGTAAAAAAAAAAATATTGTATAGTACTACTATTTTATATATATATATATATATATATATATATATATATATATATATATTTTTTTTTTTTTAATGATGAAAATTCTTGTTAATTTGTGCACACAAAGTTCTCGTGAGTGTAGTTCTTCTATGAAATGACATAAGGAAACAACAATTTTTTATTATTAATTAAAATTATTAAATATTATCAAATTATAAGTAAAATTCACAAATTATAATTTCTAATAAATATCAATATTAATAGTATGTTTAAAAAATTGTATCAGAGAATATATTGTTAATATTTTATTATTTTAATTTTTTGAGATTCAAGATATTGATTTTATTGAGATAAGCAAATAAGAGGATACATTATTCAATTTTTTTTCAATAACATTGGAAGAAAAGAGAAGTAAAAAATGCTAAAATGAAAAGTTCGGAGAAAAGATAAAGTAAAATGAGAAGAGAGGAAATGAAACATACCTGTATTGAGATTCACATAAGGATAAAATAACTGAAGTTCAAATATTAGTCCTACCAATAAAAAAAAAATATTTATTATTATTTTTTATATAACAAAAATATCTCATACAATAAAAAAAAAAAAATGTCACATGTTAGAAAAAAAAAATGTGAACCCAATATTAAATACACATTTTTATTAGAAGTTGCTTTATCTATAAATACACATTTTTTATGGTTTTTTCTTTTTCGTTATGATTGAAAAGTACAAAAATCATTGAATTTACTTGCATGTGAGTTTTTTTATGTTTCTTTTTTCAATTTTGTTTTGGAAGTACAGAATTATTGAATGGAGCACATCACTGCCCCCTTACGTTACAAGAAGCTATAGTACATGAATCAGCTGAATGTGATTTTTCAAAATGCTTTTTAGTATATTTTGAAATGAAAAGTGTAATACAATTTTAATGGTGCAGTCAATTCATTGGCTGATAATAAAAAAATATAGAAGACCCCAATAAAAATACGACTTTGGAAGATATGCTCAAAACAAATTTTATTGGCACCAGGGGGCAATTCATTATTAGAAAAAATTAAGAATTAATATATTTACAAATTTTAGAGTATAAAATATTTTTTTTCTTTGATATAAATGAAAATAGAGATAGTTTTATTATTTAGAGACGATGCCGATCCCATATATTAAAAACAAATGAATACTAAGGAGTTCGTTTTAGACAAAATTCGTTTCTAATTTCATCTCTAGTATCAATGATCGATTTTTTGTCTCCTATAATGAAACCATTTTTTTCTTTTAAATGTTAGAGAAAAATGTTAATATTCAGATAAGGATTGAAAATTACACCTTTAAATATTCAGAGAATATGCCTTCAGGAAATGGGTAGGCATGATGAGTATATACTTCATCAAAATTTCAGCACCTTGGTAGAGTCCTCATCCAGAATATGGTGTAAACTGTAAATAGCTTGTACTCTCTTTGCTACGTACAAAGCTAGAAGTGGCAAAAATAAATGTGTGGGAAGGAGAGGGGGCTTCAACAACAACTTTACGTTCAATTGTATGAATAAATTTTCAAACTTCAAATTCATGTTAAAGCAAATGTGATGGTTCAATTTGAATATGATATATTAAACATAAAATTCTGTTCAAAATGTTCCTAAGCATTTACCACTGCTAAAACTACAACGCAGGAGCTTAGAATAATAAAAGAAAAGTTTTGTGCCTGATATCAACCAAGCAGTTATAGATGTTCACCCAGCAGAACTCAAGCCAAATGACTTGACAATTGTGCTCACTCTTTCAGCAAAAGTTCTGGATGTTATCTTTTTGCCTGGTACATGGAATGGGTTTGAGACTGCATCTACATATGCGGCATGGAACCTCCTGAAAAACTGTACAGTAGTACAATCCACCAGAAGTCAGCAAGGAGAAAAGAACAACAAATAGTTGTAATACAATACTTCACAGGAGGTCATATCTCTAAAGGCTAAAGTGATATGACAAAATGAACCAAATAATACATAAATGGGTGTATCCATATCTCCAATAAATCTTACCCATTAGAATGTAGTTAACAAGAAAATGAACATGAATAAGAGCACTATCAAGAGATGTTGAAAGATAGTAATTTTTTAAGCAACCTATTGAAGGAAATCATATAGATACTCTCAATGTATACCAGTAAAGTTAGAAACAAAAGCAACTATTTCATCAACGGAGAAAATGATTACAGGGGATCACAAAAATGAAAAATGTCACATTCTTAAGTGAAACATTTTGTGTCAACAATAAAAAAGAAATAGTTCAAGATTTTTAATTTTGATAAAACAAAAATATTACGAAGAGTCTAAAACTAAAGGATACTGTAGAGAACAAAGTAAAAAAACAATGCAAGGCAAAAACCGTCAACAGAAAAGCATACCAATCTCTTTGAATTTCTAACAATGAAATCCCAAAAGATGTGGAGACTGGAGAGCATCAAAGGGATGCCATGAAAATGACCCTATAACAAAACATGCTAGTCTCTCACCTAAAAATGCTGGATCATTTTTATATGATATATGCTAGCATTGCTCTTATAACTGAATTTAAATTCAATCACATAATAAGTTAACAGGATCATGACTACAGAGAATATTTTGCTATAGATCTTTCTGTCTACCACTCCTTTGAAGAGGTAGCTGTGCAGAGGAAGATCTGTACAAATAGTGAAAGAGAAAAACAAAAAAGATGGAACATACCTCATATTGTTCCTTTCCTCTACTCTCTCCCAGCCCTCCTTTATATTCTATCTGATTCACTCCCTTGCCTTCCTAATCCTACCACCTGCCATCAGGTGGTTACAAATTACAATAGATACCTAAGGCCTAAACTACTCTCTCCTTGCATTTTCCCCCATCACCAGTACAAGCTACTAATCCCGATTCTACCCATTCTATTCTCTTAACATCCAGTTTAGCAACTGTGCCAAACAAACACAACCAGATTCCACATATAATAAGTACATAAGCAATAGCCACTACACATTTTACACATCATGTTGCCATTCACTGATCATTCTTAACAAAACATCAGCATTTCCTTAGTGAAAATTGATGTGCTTTACTTCATAAAAAATAATTGGTATCAATAATTAAATTATATGACAGAACAAGATATCCAATATCTTAATGCCACAATCTTGGGATCAAAGTAGCTCTAATACCACCTATCAGTATTTACTTCAATATATCCTAAATATCATTGCAAAAAGAATTACCTCATGAGTTATCTACTTCTACTAAAGAAAACTAATGAACTGGTCTAGGGAAAAAAATCACAGTTACGGGAAATAAAAGAAAACTATCAATTACTATCCATACTCACATTTCTTACATCCGCATCTTTAACATCCAGATCCGTGGTTACCAATATAAATTTCACCTTAGTATTAGTCAGATATCCATAGCTGCAAATGACATCACAATATGAAACAAAAAAGTCAAACTTTTTATAGTTGGAAAAAAAAGATAAATCAAACAAAACATCTCTAATAAACAACAAACAAATGCACTCACACTTTGTAATTTTCAATAGGATAAAGCAGTCCCAAAAACGTCTCATTAATCATTGGCCCAGATTTTTTAGGATTGTTCACTGCCAAGTAAACAACACATTACATCAGATTCATCAGAGTTACCCCAAAAATCAAAATCTCTAAATAAAACTTTCTCCAAACTTTAGGATCTCAAAATCACAATCATTTGCATACAAAAAATTCAAAATCTAAAAATAAAATAAAAACATAGGGTTCCTAAACGAATACGATTGCATAGTAAACGCAAACGCACCTCGCTCGTCGACCACATCGAGCGAGCAATGGACGATGTGATGGAGCTTGAGAGCATCATCGGCCTCCGTGAAGCTCTGTATGTAGAGCGGATTGTTCTGCACGAATTCAGAGGAAAGCGGAGTTGGAAGTTCAGATCAGTTATAGAAAACGGCCATTTTTTTTGGCGGCGATGTTGAAAATCGGGAACGGGAAATGGAAGAGACAGACTAACCTGGTGACCGACGACGGCGACGCAGACGATCATCTTGTTGTTCTCCGGCAGAGTGCCGACGCCGATCAGGGTCTACCCACCGAATCGATGGACTTAATGAAAAAGGCTCGTAAGAAGGCAGTGTTCTAGTGTGCATGGGTCTACTGGGATTCAATTTACAACGCATTATTATGTAACTCTCCTTACCATTATTTACTTCTCTTTTTAACCCTTTTTCTTTTTCTTTTTTACCTTTTTTCTTTTATGAGTTTTATCTGCATATAGCTGGATCTGAGTACATTTTTACACTATTAGTGTATATATTATTTATTAACAAAATAATATGTTGTTTTAAAATAAAATGATATAATTGTGTTTGAATTAAATATTTATATACTTTGTTAATGGTTGATACTTTTTTCTTATATTAATTTGAAGATTCAAAATTGTTAAAGAAATCATAAGTGTATTTCTCCAGCAAAAAAAAAAGAAACATAACTGTGTATTTGCCTATTTGGTAAAGTTTATGGCTTCGCTTTTTATTTTTCAGTGAAGTTTCAATTTTGATAAACTGTATGTATAATTCATTGTCATCGAAATCATATGATTTTATGCTGAAAAAAGCTTGTCATCATAAATCTGAGTTATTTCTTGAGAATATGATTTTTTTCTCAATAATATGTTTTTATTTTATTTCAACAGTATCTGATTAATTCCCATTTCCGACTTGATTGTTTGTATTTGATGAATAGAATCTAATTTATGAATTGCAGCTGCCAACCATTTTTCCACATCGTTAGCATCTTTAAATAGTAGTGGTATGGAGTCCTGACTCGTGTTGCTCTGCGACAAATACATATTTCCAACACAACTCTTTTGCAGTCTTTTTAACAGTGTAATAATGATATTGATGTTGCTTTCAAAGGTGCACTGCGTATAAACCTTCAACAAATACTCTCTTGGAAGCTGTCAGACTCTGCACAAAAATGACATAGTTGACATCCTTGCCTTTCACCTATCGTATCACACAAATAGACAAGGAAATGTAACTGCAAACTGTCCAAACAACTTTGGAGGGATTGTGCCCTAGCAAGATTTGTTACGGACTATGGAGAAATTTTGGACAGGTAAAGTGACCATTTTAACGTCTACAGTTATAGCAAGATTTGTTACGGTAATCAGGCATCTAGATAAGATGATTGTAAGGAAATCTGACATTACCCACATCGTTGACAACAACTCAACTAGCAACACAATCAAATAAAGCTATTCATCGAACAAAAAAGTCAACTCAAACTTGTCCTGAATGCTTTCACTAGTGGTTGTCCTAAGAGGATGACTCCTAATTTCACACGTTACTCTGTAGGCGTTAAACAATAGGTGCGTAGTGATGAGATGAAGAGGTTTAAGTTGCCAATTGAGAAGCTCATTCAACTTGAAGGTAGAAAGCATGGCATATTTCAGTCCTTTCAGAACAGTTCAAAATAGTTGTGCTAAATGTATCAAAATATTTCATGAAACCAATAACCCAGTGACCCTGATCATCTCAAATAACACCACTACACCTAAGTTTTCTGAACAAGGAACAACTGCACCACAAATATTGACCATCAAATATCCATGACGAGATCTTAGGGATTAACAAAGTATGCTCTTTGTTAGCTAAAATTAAAGTAACCATCATCATGTGATAGAATCTTACTACTCTATTCAGGACAAGAACATTCTAACTAAACACCTGCACAAGTTAATGTAGTCCAATTTGAATCTACTGAAGGCCATACTGATAAACTCTGCATTCACTCAAGGGTTGGGTAGATATGTAAGGCAGTTTAGGCCAGACCAAGTCTAGTTCTTGTAAAGCACAGATAATCATGCAACCTTTCAGATTTCATTATTTCAATACAAAGGGAATAAGGAGCGTTAGTCAGTCATCCCTCGATCTCTCCAACACCATTATATTGAGAGTGCAAGAACCACTCATTTCTAATTCTACAGTATCATCCACTAGAAGAATTAGGACAAGCTCATTCCAAAACAAAGCATGGTATAAAATGACCTGATGATAGCTTGGAGCAAGAATAACCAACATAGAATACAACAAATTAAACTCAAATTACATTACTTTGGGGTTTGACCAAGTAGGACTCAAATCATCTATCCTATCAACTAAGACCCTATTGGATAAACTTATAATAAGTACTTATAGGAGAAAAAAATAAAAATACTAATTGTAGAAAGTAGCTTATGCATAAGCTAATTTGTAAAAAAATTCTCACTTAGTATCTCTAAGAACTTATGCATAAGCTAATTTTACTCATTTTATCTTTCTATTTTTGTTTTATAAGTGTTTATTTAGAAGTTTATCCAAATAGAACTTAGTCACAGCCTATCAAACATATTGAGATCAGAACTCAGTATGTCAGTCTACCAAATTCTCCTCACAAATAAATCAAGGACGCCCACACACTAACAAGTCAAAAAGCAAATCCATCAATTGAAACTTTTGTTCTTATTCCAATTTGATGTCTACAGTAGACCGTGACCCTAAAAATGAACAAGACACAGGTTAGTTTACATGCCTCATCCTTCAAATAGTTGCAAAACATAAAAACCAGTAAAATTTTAATGCTCACCCAATAACTCAAACCAACAGCAAATGAAGCTAAGCATATACGAGGACCGCTATTAAGCAGAAAAAACAGTTCTTGACAAATTTAAAACCCTTTTATTATTCCACTTCCAGGTCTCAGAAAACCCAACAATGAAACAAGGTATATATATAAATATAATCTCAAGATTCTCATCAGAAACAAGAATACAACACGCACCGAGTAAAAGTCATACACCGCTCTTGATGATCTTCCTCCTCGCAAGGAACCTCGCGATGGGGGGAGTGAGTGCCACGGTGATGGGAACGCGCACGGGGAACAGCGCCTTGTTGCAGAGGATCGCCAGCGTGAACGCGCCGCCAGCGGAGGCGGCCATCTGCGCGGTCCGGTTCTTCGGCGGCGGCGCTATGTCGCCGGAGGAATTAGGGTTTTGTTCCTCTGAGACGGCGCCCATGTGGAACTTCTCGAGGATTGCTTCCACGTCGACGTTGTTTCTGATTGCTACGTAGAGACCCGTGATGGAGGCTGTGGAGACGCCCAAGTGAACACCCAGTGCTACTTTTCCATACTTCTTCATCAGCTCGCGGAATCGACCAGCCATTGTTTGTGTCTGAGTGTTTTTTGTTTCTTTCAATTGTTGTCAATTTGTGCCAACGAGGTTGTTCTGTGTTGGGTTGTGTTTCTTATTTTGTGTGTGAGAGAGAGTGTGAATGAGAGAGACGAAGGGGTTTGGGTGAAAGAGGATTACGACGGTGACTGAAGAAGGCGGCGGCGGCGGCGGCTTCTCTATCGGTGAATGGCTTAGGGTTCTAATTTTAAGTTTTTAACCCAATCAAGCAATACCAATACTATACCGTTTTGAACAAAAATTGGATTTTTTTTTTCTTTTTTATTTTATCGTACTGTAGGAATTGGAATATAAATTGTCGGAGATGGATGTTACTTGTTCGACAAGAGCAAATTGATCTTAATTTTTTTCTCCTCAATAGGCAGGTTTTGGCTTAAGGGTGTATAATATAATAGAAAAATTCAAGAAAAATGAAGAATATTTAGATGGTTTTCTTCGTTAAGAAATGATTATAGGAGCATTCATCAAAAAAAAAAATGATTATAGGAGAATTATCCTGTCAATTGATTCAAAACTACATTAAATGTTATTTTTTAAGTAGTTATTATTAAAATTAATAAATTTAAATTATAGAAGGATTTATTAAATGGAAATATATTTTAATTAAAATTTAAAATTAGTATCTAAATGTAAAAAAAAAAAAAAAAATCCTTAATGAACATGCACAATAGAAGATTTCTTATGAATAAAAAAAACTTTTCCTGATATTTTTTTTATAAAAAAAAATGACAAAAGCAGAATGACATCATTATCCATTGTGTAAATTCCCATATATAATAATACAATAATTAAAGTACGAAAGCAAAAAGGTATTTAATCTTAATGAAAGTTAAAATAGTTTTTCAGGTTACAGAAAATTAAAATAGTTTAGAAACTTAACTTATTTCAAAATAATGATGATAGAAATAACTATATTATTTTTTACTATATATACAATTGTCTTAGAAGAGTCAAATTCACGAGTTTAAATTCATAAAAATATAACAATCATTTTTTTTATTAATTTGGTTTGATTTATTTTTTTCAATTTTCTAGTCTTTGGGTTGAGACACGACATAATCATAATTTCGTTTTGTTGGTGTCCAAAAACGGAATCATAACTTGAAAGTAGGGATGTTGGCGGCTGAATAGTAAATGGTGTGTGATGAAAAATGTAGAACTGTAGAAGAGACAAGAGAGAAGGGGGTGGTTTCTAACAAAAACAAAGGTGAAAACAGCAACTCCCAGTTGCTTGCTTTCCAAGGCTCAAATTGTGTTATCTTTCAACCGAACCGTCGTCTTCCTGCTGCAGTATCCAATTCCATGCTTTGCTTGCTTGCTTGGTCATCAAGGACTGTCATCACATCAGTCTTGTTTTGAAATGTCCTACTAATAATGTCATTGGTCACGACTTGCTCCTAAGTCCTTACCATTCAAAATGTGTATTTATTTCTTTATTATTTTATGTTATACATACATCCTTTTCGTGTTCTGAATTTATTAATTATTTAACAAATTAAAAATATGTTGGGTTAGATATTCTTTATGTATTGATAGTAATATAATAACATTTGATGTTCTTATAGCGCATGTATGATGTAATATTAGATACTAGAATGGAATTGTCTATTAGTGTTTGTATGATGTAATTTAGGTCTGATCATTCCCTTTCCCGGTTTCGTACATTGACCCGGAAGCTCGAATAGGAACTTACGTGCCCCCTTCAATATTTTGTTTGGTAGTAACTTAGTAATATGCATTAATTTCCTCAATGTAATTTCCAAGCTGAAATATCGTCTATATATGCAAAGGCACCCACTTAATTAATCAGTTTTGATAAAAAAAAATAATAAGAATATGTCTCCTATTCCAATTGGCACAGGGAAGAATTGGCTAAAATACTTTCAATATGAAGAAGGAAAGGACACAGCAACTGAGACAAGAAACATTCTTCTGATAATCTTTACTTTGGTTGCAGCAGTGACGTTTCAGGCTGGTCTGAATCCTCCCGGTGGAGTTTGGCAAGAAACGAAGAAGGAAGAACACATGCACATTGCAGGAAGAGCAATATACGCCTCAGACAAAAAAGCTTACTATGTGTTCCTCATCTTCAACACGTTGGCTTTCTCAAACTCCATCTTAGTCATTCTGTCACTCACTCACAAGTTCCCTTTCCATTTCGAGATATGCGTTGCCACTGTCTCCATGGCTATCACTTATGGATCTGCCATCTTTGCTGTTTCCCCAGACGAGTCTGTCAGATTTCGCTATGTCCTTATCACTGCTGCGGGGCCTTTTGTTTTTAGACTTCTGGTTTTTATCTACAATTTGTTCTTAAGGAAACATGTTCGGAATGATCAGAAGAATCTACTACCTGAACAATCAGACTCAGTTCATGCTTGACCAAGACAACCTTGTAACTCTCGTCTAGTCTCGTGTATAATTTGGTTGGATAAAGTTACACATAGTTATAACTAGATCTATCTTCTGCATCATTATTATTATTACTATTGATGCATAAATTTTGAATTTAATAATGATCGAGGGAGTGTTCAATCAACAATACTAAAGCAAGTGACGTATTGTCTTTATTGGAAGACTTATTATGGTAAACCATACCAGGCCATATTTCCTAATAAGATCCATAAAATGTACTATATATTTTATATATAAATATTTTTGAATAAGTTTCTTTACATAAACAGGATCTAAAATGATTGCTTTTAATTTTAATAAATCTTTGCTGCAGGATTTTAGTAACAATAAAGCTATATATTAACGATGATTAGTTCATGTCTTGAGGGAGGAGATAGCCTAGCCGAGGTCATGTCGGCTGCTTTATTTTATATTGATAAAAATTAATTTGTTAGTTTTATTATAAATGTTAGTAAAAAAAAAAAGGTTTTGAATCTACTATCTATTTCTTTTTTCTTTTTCCTTTTTCCTTCTCTACATGATACATGAGTTGCATAATTATTTTCTTGCTTTGTTTGTTTTTAATTGTGGTTCGGCTGAATAATTTAGTTTTGGACAAGACACATGCACGTACGTACTAAACTTGTTTGCTTGTTTTTTAGGAAATTTGTTTTGAAAATATGATTTGCTTTCTAGTTACTTTTGAGAGCTAGAATTACTTCTAATTTGTGTAGCACAATGTTGTATTTCACTTGAATAAATAAAATGCCGGTATTTGTTACTTCTAGTACGTACTTTTAGATTTTGAGTTCATAGTTCATACCATACTGTTGTCTATTTTATATTTTATTTTTGTTGCACATTTACTTTGTGATCCTTTTGAAAAGGAAAGAGAGCGACAAATAGTTGTTGTGAATAATTAATTTCTTTTGATTTCTCATTTTATTTTTAATTTCTATGTTATTGTTTTTTGTGCTTCCTTTGTTATTAAGCAACAATGATCAAATCAAATTGAGTTTATCTCGACAAAATCCTTTTCGGCCGACACATAGCCAAGAGGATTGGTTTCAGATTTCATCATTCGTTCCTCTTAATTGCTTCTTTTTAGTTGGTTTGGGCTATTGGGCTACGAAAATCGATAGTTGTGCACAACACAGATAGCAAGTATACGGCCCATGTTATTCTCATTTTATCACAAACTTTTCGCTATTCTCACACATAGTGTTTTTTTTTACATTGTTTGTTTCTAAAAAAAATACTGTTGAGGAAATGTTCCTAGTTCCGACGTATATGATACAAAATGAAAAACTTATTTCCGTTAAATTAAATTATAAGTAAAAGTTGGGGGCATGGGTGTGACTTTTTTTAACACAACGACAACAAAATTCCGCTGTATTGTCTTAAATAAAAACATGATTATTTTTGTGATGGATTAAATGATTTATATTAATTTAAGACTTTATAAATATAGTTTATATAATAAGAATTTTTAATCTAACCGGATAATTTGAGATAAAATTATTTAATTTATTAATAATATAATTTGATCCCTCTTAACAAGGGATTCAAAGAAGTGTAAAATGAGTTCACAACTCACATGAAAGTTCAAACTCGTGAAAATAAAGCAAGGATTTTCCCGAATATTTCTTTTTCTACCAAAACAAATGACCCTAAATTTATGCTCATATTCTATCAATTGTGGCAAACAATTAATAAGACCATGAATGACACTTGTCAAGAGACATTATCCAATTAACCACCTTCGATCATGGCCTCGTACATACTGAGAAGACAGCATATCTTTGCAATTATATCAATTTATTCTAGTGAAAATTAACAGATATGTTAGCAATAGTTAATTATACATTTTAACTTCTTAATTTATTAATTCGTTGTACTTATTTTACCTTGTATGTAATAATTACTCAACATGATTGAGTTCCTTAATTTATAGCTTGTAGATCCAGCAAGTACCAACTATTGTGAAACTGATTAGTGATAAGGTGAACTTTAATTAATTTGGATCGGAGTGGCAGGCGGAACTACAAAACATAACCTATAGGATTATATTAGATGGAAGAGGATAGAACATGTGACTTATGTTGGTAATTATCTTAAATAAAATACTATTTAACAGAAAAGCAAAGATTATAAAAGATTGCATGTGTTGTGTTACCAACTAGTGTTAGTTCAACGGGTAGCAAGATTCGTTTGGAGTAACAATTTGGATAATTTTGTTCCTACTGATTTCAAAATAGGAAATTCATTTTTTATACTTCAATAAATAAAAATTCATACTTGTTTGGTCGTTGCAAAACGAAAAAACTAGGTCAATTTTTCTGAAAAAGAAGTGAAAGTCATATAGTATTTTCTAACCTTTTGTTAAACAATCATGCCCCATACATAAAGACCAATTAAAACTAATTACCATCTGAATTCTAAACCAAACAAGTACTTTATTAGAGGAATACAAAATATATCATTGTACTAATTATTACCATATATTCATGAGTCTGAAAGTGGTAAAAGTTTATTATTAAAAAGAGAGTGAGACTTATACCAAGCAGTCAAGTTTTGGTTCGTGGTGGCACTCTCTGTCTCTTTCTGTATACTACATGCAACCAACTAATTCTGGTTGTCAATTATTGCACATGTTTGTTTATTCACTTCCGAAAAATTAGCCCAACTGTCAATTAGCACGCACTATCTGTTTGATGTTGAATGGAATGTCGGTGACAATGTAAAATATGTAAGGCATTCTAAGTGAGTATGACAGTAAATAATGAGATAAATTACTCTCTGCCTAATCATACTATGTGGTGTGGCGAGTCACACAACTCACAATCATGTCATCCAAGCATAGAGATTCATCATAAGATCATCTTAAATATTCTGATAATTTGGATTCTCACTTGAGAATAGAGACTATTATGTAGTGCAGGTTCTTAGTGGAACATTATATATTTTAAAAAATAAAAAAATAAAAAAAATTCTAAAGTCAAAAGTTGTGAGACTAATTTATGAAGAAAATAGAGTATTGATTAAGGGTTAACTCTTCTCCTTACATACACTTTATACTTTATCGATTCACCTGTTTTCAAATTAATGTTATATATTTACATGGTTCAAATTATTAGTCACTTGTATCTCACCTTATAAATAATAGAATAATATAAATAGACACATCTATGTTTCAAACACCTATTTAATACTTTATTTTTTCTTATCAGTTCACTTAATATAGCTAATTTTTTTTTATTTTTTTTAAATCTCTTGATTTTAATTTGGATTAAAGTTTCACCATTCTTTTTCCTTTCAACTTTCAAGTAACATATTGAATCTCTAATTGATACCTGGACCCTAGCAGGGAAGGGCCTATTCGATGTAGACTAGTACAAAGTAACATTAAAATAGTAGCTCTCTGTTGAACTGTGCACATCATTCTTTTGTCTCCACATGGCCAAAATGGCCATGTACTCACCACACAAATTTTTGTCCAAAATGTTGTTAAAACTTTTCTTTTCGTTTAAGTAACAATACAATTGCAAATCGCCAAGAGAATCCAAAGGTGGACAAGACAAGAATCGGTCTCAGCCATACAAAGAAACAAGAAATCATTATGTTAGTAGAAGAGCTAATTAAAAATACCACTTATCTAGCCAGACTGTAAAGAAGAGACAATTATCTGTAGTTCTGTACAATGCCAAATAATAATTTAACCAGAATTCAGAAATAGAGAAAAAAGATTTACTAATTAGAGACACAAAGAAGTAAGAAGAGTGCATGAGCAAAATAATTTAATTTGCAAATCTATAATAGGTGGTTCACTACATCTACAACTAGATTACATGCATTGAGGTAATGCAAAGAAATCAAACAGCTAATTGTTGTTGCTTTTGATGGGAAGATGATTCATCCTCATTGTAGCATAAATGTGCCTTTAGAGATTTTCCTAAACTTAGAGAAGAATCTGCAAAATTCAGTGGTTGCATCATCAGCATTTCTCTTTGGAGATGGGCACAGTAGGCTTGGAAGGTGCCAGGGGTTACATTTAAATGGAAACCCAAACCAAACAAAAAGTCCACCTCAAGAAAGTTCATCTCTATTGTGGTGATTCCTCCAACTTTTGCATAGTAAGCATTGTTGTAGTACCTAAGGATTTCAAGGGAGACAGAAAAGTTAACACCAAGGAATTTGCTGAATAGCATGTAAAAAAGAAATTGAAGTTAAAAAAAAAGAAGCAAGTGAATAATAATCATTTAAGAGTTTGGCAGTTCCTATTGTGTCTTGTGCTAAATTCGATCATAGCTTTGTGTAGAGACATAATGTTTTCAGGAAGATCATGATTGTGTTTAAAAGTTAGCTGCTGAGTACATGCAATAAAGTGGTGGGGTCACATGGGTGGGTTGTCTCTTTCCAATGTAAGGCCAGCCTGGACATAGTATTATTCACAAGCAAGACTATATTCTTTTAAGAAGCATGGTCGTTTTCAATTTACAACTATATACCAGATAATTATTATGCTAGAAAACAGGGAAAAACTAACATGCAAGATCTGGGTTTTTCAGATACTTTATTCTATTTTTCTCTCCTAGTAATGAAATAATGAAATACTTCACAGATAGGAGAAACATCAATCTCCAAACACAGGAATGGCAGAGCAATTCTCTTGTTCAGTCAGAGACTAATCTTTCTAAAACTGTTATTCCATATACACAGATTTGAAAATCAAACCCTTAACTACATGTTAGTTGGTTTGCATGCATCTATTCTAATCACAACAACTTCTTACTAAGAAATTCAAGAATTATCTTAAGTATTCTCTTCCAAGTCGATTAACTTCACCACATCAAAGAAATATCTCACGGAAATTTCAGAGGACTAAAGATTACAATTCATCATAGATTTAAAGAATATTAGATTTAAAAAAGAAAACAAAGTATCTTGATTACACTGAGATACTTACAAGTCATCCATGAATTTTGCAGCCACCATAACGCTGGTGATGAGTAACCGATGCACATTGAAGGAGTTGATGGGCAAAGAGGGTTGCCTTTGAGTGAAACGATCAAGATAGACATATGCAACAATGAAGCATGATGGACTGCAGTTGGCATACTTGAAAATCCTTTTAAGGTAGCTTTGAACTGAGATGGTTGGGCGAGTCAAGCCATGGAAAACTGAAACCTTTTGTTGTAGGAGTTGTTGCTGGTTAAGATCATTAGATTCAGCTACCCCTTTGAGCAGAGATGAGAGAAATGATATAAGCTTAGGCATAACATTAGGACTCTCAAGCTCTGCCATTGTGGTAAAGTGCCTAGAATTGATGTCAGATAGTGAGGGTATTTATAATATAAGGTTTGTGTTGTTAAGACTTAAGGGTAGGTACTTTTCTTGGCCAAAATGCCCCTTTGTAATTTAAATTATCTGTGTAAGTTGGCATTTGTGGTGGCTTGTGTCCTTTTCTGCTTAAAAAGTTTTGGGGGTTTGAGTTTGGTTAATGATTTTTTTGTTTTTCCTCTTCTCCGTTTCAAAACTTGACTTGCAAAAGAGGGAAAAAAAAAGGGACGTGTTTATTGTGGATTGGTGTGTCTTTGATGCAAAGGAACTGTGGTTTTCTGGTGATTTATCTGTGAATTGTGACAACGGTTTCGGCATTCCATACCCATCATGTGATTACATGTGGGAAATTTGCAATGGTAATATGAGGGTCCCACGTTTTATTAGGCGACCTTTGCATGTGTTTTGATTCTGAACAAGTGGGGTGATATAACATGGATTTGCTATGTTGGTCCATGGCATTAGTATATGCTGCTTTTGTTCCTTCTCATTTGCTTATACCCCATAAAACAAATTCACAGAAAGGTAGTGCTTGGTTTCAAGATTGGTTCATGTGACCCAAAACAATTTCAGTTTTTTTAACAATAACATGTTAGGGAATAGTCACTAATTTGTAAGACTTAAGGGCATCTAACTTCAATTAGATTTTGAGATTTGGCATCTTATTTAAAGGATCAATTAATTGTGAATAAAAACAAAGGGTCCATTAATCTCTGAAAGGGTAGGTGAATGTTTTGGGTGCTCTGCTCTCCGAGTTGTGTCCTTTGTTGAATTGGTTTTGATAAAATATAATTTAAATAATATGAATACCAATAACATACTATATATTAGATCATAATACTACAGTTACAGTATATGGAACCGATTTAATAGTTTTGCTAATCTGGCACTAAGTACGTACTTACAATATAAAAACTGACTTTTCATAATGATTTTTTTTGTGACATGACATGAACTTGATGAATTAATGAACATTTCACCTAATATTCAATGTATACGGTTAATTTGAATCAGTGTTTTGATAGATAAGAAATGAATAATTGCATACCAACAACTGGTACCTTCAAATTACATTCCTTATTCAATGTAAGCTTGATTGTTGAATTAATGAGCATTCCCTATATCTACCAAAATAATTTAACATTCCTTATGCAATTCCATAGCAACAACTGGGTACCTTAAAATTACAGCTAGAATGAGGTGGATTTGGCCTACTAATTCAATGACCAAGCTGGAACAATGGCCGTAATTGCAAATAGAAAATGGAGACATGAACTTTTTGTATGGCCTTTATGGGTATCTATCGTGCTAGAAACAGAGAGAGAGTATAATATTTTCTGACCCATATCCTTATACTTGTTGTCCAATTCAGTACAACTATCTCTAACTCGGCACTGTACTCAACCTTCTGAGGAAACCATTGTTGAGGACATTTTCTATAAAAGAAATTGAATAATCTAAAGTCCAAACATATAACGACAAAGGCTAGCTTTGGGTAACAGATACCATATCCAATATTTTGTAAATTAATTCCATTAAATATGATTATTGTGAGATCTTCTACTTATATATCTTTAAGTTAGTGACAGTTAAGTTGCATCGAATTATTAATCTGAACAGCTAGATAATTTACGTCTATTTGTCAGTTTGAATCTTCAGGAGGTGGAGGAAGAAAAAAAGGTGAAGGAAGTAATTGTCCATGGCGTACCAACGCCAATGGTTGTAGCAATAGCCCAAAGAAACGCCATAAAACCGAAGGGCTCGAGGCTCGAGCAAAGAGGACCAAATGAAAAGGGGGCCATTTTCTGGTTGAAGCTGGATAATTGATAAGTGGCTGCATATGTCCATGATAATCCAATGAAACACAAACGATGAAGTTGTTGTTGTAACTTCTAAGTGTAACTGACACAATTGAGATTTGTATTCATCTAAACTATCCAAACTTTTCATCAGGTTGACCATTGGATTCAATTTTTAATCAAATATTAAAATTTATATATTAGTTTAAATTACTAATTTCGAAACTTCAATTTTAGCACTATTGTTCACTTCACTTGTTGTATAGTAGTGTGAAGTGAACAAACACTCCTCAGCACATAGGCTTTATAACTTTCCATTTGTTGTCTGTAAGTACTCAGTACATAGCTTTGTTAGCTTACCCTCAAGCAATTCTTTGTAAATTGCCTGAGTTCCTTTGCTAAAAAGGAATACTTGTGTAATCATATTTAAAACATTTTTCTCTCTCAAATTTATTATATATATCATGTCATATTTATATATATATATATTTTTTAAACTATATATGAATTATAAACTTCATGCATATAATATTATGTAGTATTATATCATCTTTAGCGAAAGTTCTTGACATTAATTTGTATATGCTTTGACAGTTCTTAAAAAAATCATTATTAGAGGGAGAGGTTCTTTACCCGTAAGAATTGTTCTGGTGAAGAATTCTTAAGAACATATCTTATATAATAAATTTTTTTTTTTTTAACATTTTACATGAAATGAAAAAAAAAATAACATGAATATAAACTAACTAATCATGAGAAAAAGAGAACATAAATAAACAGAGATTTTTTTTTTCAAAGTTCTTTACATGTCAAAAAAAAGAGCTTAAAAATGGTAAGAAAACCAACTCTGGATTCTCCCATTAATACTACAAACAATTGACAAACACCATCAAATGAGTGTGGCCAGTGACATACTGACACAGCACTGCACGGAAAAGTAAAATTACAAACACAGATTAGAACCGAAAACCCGTATAAGTAGGTTTAACTTAATTAGTATTGAATTATAATTTTGAAATACCAAAAACAGATTCTCTTGACATACTAGTTTAGACATATTACTTTTGGTCGATTAAAATCCATGGAAAATCACAAATTAAGTGAACTCATATTCTATAAAATATAGAATGATTTTTTCCTGATTTTGTAATTTTCACTGAATTTTAACTCACTAAACAAAATGTGTCCATGAAAATGAATCTGAGTCTGACCATGCGATTCTGTTACCTCTTTTATTTGGGAAATTGCACGTTCTGCGGGAGCATATACCAACCGGTGAAAAGGATTCCCAATATTGGAAGGTACAGTTGAGTGATGGATTTAGCAGATCTAACGATCATCAAAATGGCCCAAAACATAAGCATAGCACTCTGCATGCGAGAGAATTGCACACCCACAATAATCATTGCTGCAATAGCCCAAAGAAACACCATAAAACCAAAGGGTTCGAGCAAAGAGGACCAAATAAAAACACGGTTTTGTTGATCAGTCGGAGGCTCAGGCTGGAGAATTAGAAGTGGTGAGTGTGTACACATGTCGAACATAATCCAAAGAAACACAATGGCTGCACTCACAAAAGATGAAACACGTTGCACAGTTTCCTTCCGTTCCTCCAAACCATTGGAATTGTCTTGCATTTCTGAAGTCATTTTTCCATCCACAGTGGATAAAATATTGTTGTCTTCATCGTACCTGTTTCCTGCGGTGTTCATTTGTTTAACAGAAGTTGGGATGTTCTCCTTACCAATTATTCTACTAGCTTCATGCTGCATTTAGAAAGTCAGAAGAAGGATTTGAAAGGATACAGGTATTAGCAAAAACTAACTAACTATCAAACAATGAACAAGATTCATACTAAAATAGTAGGGTTTTTTAAAAAGAAACAGAAACAGAGAGAATGAGACCATGAAAAGTGAAAACAGGACAAGCGCAGCTACAATTAGCGACGGAAAAAGTGTACAACATATGAAGATGAAGAACGTAACATACCGATAAGGGTTCTGGAGGTGCCACATCCAGATGTAAAACACACTCCGAGCTTGGAGTTTGATCAGCCATCCAAGTGTAAGAAATGAAACAGGTGAACAACAAAAAAATGTGAAGCTAGTTTAGTTCTAGTCTTTCAACACCAACAGATGTGTGAAAC
Organism: Amphicarpaea edgeworthii; assembly: GCA_014843725.1. Lineage (NCBI taxonomy): Eukaryota > Viridiplantae > Streptophyta > Magnoliopsida > Fabales > Fabaceae > Amphicarpaea > Amphicarpaea edgeworthii. The sequence goes on along the minus strand of CM026321.1, from coordinate 3,498,823 downwards.
CAATCTTGAATAAAAAAAATGAATGTACCTTTCTTGTGGCCCCAGCAAAGTGACGAATGATGAATTCAAAATAACAAAACGCGTGAACCTGAACTTCAGGGAAATTTCAAGAATGGTTACTTTATTGCTATAGCCTTTGGCAAATGAAGACTTTGAGGAATGAAAGCATTCAAAATGCCGGAGTTTGAAAATGACATTCTCTGCAAGTCAAGAATTATAGTGTAATATAATCATATGCTTGCCTTAGCTTTTTTGTTTTCTTAGGAATTTTTCAAGAGGTTTAAACTACATACCTTTCATTGCAGCCGATTTTGATTAAACAAAACAAATGGCTGAATAGAGGTGGAAGCTTCCTTGTCGATGACACCACACACGCAAACGTGTCTGTGGTTTGAATTCACATTGTCCTCTCTTTCAAATCAGTACCTTGTTTAGTAACATAGTGTATAGTCACACACACTAGGGTTTTTACTGCAGTTCCTTTGGTTTTGGAAGTAGTGTCTGTGACGAAAAGGTGGGAATGGAAAACCGTCCTGAAGAACAGAACACAAACGTAATAAACAGCGTAACAAGTCCTATTCTTCTGTTGATTGTTTGTGCTTTTTTCTTTTTCTTTTTGTTATTGGTGCTCCCTGCAATCCATAACTAACACATACAATATCTTTTAATGCTTGCTTGCAGTAAAGTAATGAAAAACTTATGACTAAATCTGTTTCGTCATCCTGTAGTGAAGTAATGAAAAACTTGTGGTTGATTCTGTTTCGAGATTTTGCATATGATATGATAAGATATGGTATGTGGTGCATTCATGATGCTGCTGTTATTTAGAGAAATGCTAAATCAAATCTCACATAAATTTAGAGATCAATCTTTAAACCATTTGAGCATCAATTCCAAATTCAGCTCTCACTACTTAATGGAGCATTTTTCTGAGCAATTGAAAAGTGGTCGGTTTTGCTTTGACTTTTGTATCTGATAATTAACAACAATAACTGTTAAAAGAAACTACCATATAGTTGTTTAATGCAAGTAGAAGAAATTTTGTAAGGTCTTGACTAATGCTTAGCCTTTACTCTCTGCTGGAGCTAACATTTTGAGGTTTGCAAATAGCTGTTTGGTGGACCATCAGATGAAGTGCCTGATACAAAGATACAGAGTGGTGCTCGGTCGTCAATCCTGGGAGAAATCCTTACATGTAAGGGCAACTCATTGCTGCCCAAGCTTTATAAGCCAAAGCAGCAAACACGACGTCGACGACGAATGAATCAGGTGAGAGTGAGTTCATGGTAAGATTGAATGACGGTATAAAACTGTTTTACACTTACATGTCTGGCTTTTGTCAGGTCCTTCCTGTATCATCCAATGACTTGACATCCGTCTCACTTGAAAAGGCTTTGAGCTTTAAGGAACTTCTATGTTCCACACAGTTAATTCCTTCTCATTTTCATTGTGCTTTGCTGATGCTGTGTGCTAGTATCCTTAGATTCCAAGCAGAAACACTGAGAACCCTATTTGATTTCAACAATTCTGAAGCTAAGGCAACAACGTCATTGCTAAACTTGGGGGAAGCAATCTCCAGGTTCTTTCAAGAGAGTACACATATAATGATGATCATTATATGCTATTTGCTGATTCTGTTGCTGGTTTGGCCACTACCACTTGTACTGCAGATTTTTTTCACGCTAATGTTGATTTCTGCACCACTCTATTATTTACCAGAACTACTAGGCAAGACTTCAGGGGTTGCTGTGAATTGCGGCTTGTTCAAGCTGCCTCTGATTTGGGTTACAACCACTGCAGCTCTTGGTCTCTTTTTGATTTGTCTTTCCCTGACATTGCTCGTGATTTACCTCATCCGGAGATATGTATTATATGCAGGTAATCCAAAAGAACTCAACCTTAGTCCAAATGATTTGCCGGAGATTTTGGAAGGGTCAATGAACTAAAACTTTATGTTGCAAATTGGTTCGCCTTTATTTTTATTAGGTGCAAACTATATATAAACTTGTTATTTAAATTTGTGTGTGTTTGGTTACCCTGTTAAACGTGAATCAGCTTGTTTGAATTCCCATGAAGCAATATATACCTATTACTTACCAACTTTTGCATGTTTATCTCTTTCTTAACGCGGTTTTGGAAATTAATCCAAACACCCACAATATGTATGTTCCTGAATTGTGTATGGTGAATTCCATGTTGAATGCTTTCCAAACTTGTTGCTAAACAAGTTGTAGTCAGGTATTATAAGCATAAATGTATAATATTAAATATATAAAAGGTAAAATGAATTAAAACTTGTCACATGAGTTAAAATAATCCGTGAACCCTCATCAAATCACACCCATAAGTGAGTTCATTCTGGCTTTTCTTTTGAAGATACTTGATCACATTCTATTGAGCAAGTAAGCATATATTTAACTCCTTAGAGCGAATTAACAGAGACTCACGTTCTCATGGGCTATTGAGTCGCGGAGATCATACAACCTAGAATTGAATTTAACCAAGACATAGGAAACATGAATAGAGGAGATATATAAAATTTCACTTATAATGATTCCTTGCGCTCATTAGCCGTAGTATGTCATAGAGATTCAGAAAATTTCACTTCAGCATCACAATAATTCCCGGCCCTCCTATTATCATTTCAATCTCTATTCATAGTTAACTCAATCAAGGGCGTGTCACGTTAAAAAAAAATAATTCAAAGTCCATAATTAATTTGTAAATGTTTGATTCAACATCATAAAAAAAATCCAAAATTAATTTTTAACTAAAACAACTTTTGGACAATTTTGGTGTTAAATAAAAAGTTTCAATAAAAACATTCAACATAAATCATATTTTAAAATCAATTTTAAGTTTCAAACACACATTAAATTATTTTTCCTAGTTCTATAATTCGATTTAAACACAAAGCACACATTAAATTATTTTCCTAGTTCTGTAATCCGATTTAAACACAAGGCAGCAACCTATCTCACATTCTAAAATCCCATCCAAATCCAATAAAAATGATACATTGTTTATATTTTATAAATCCTACAAGGAAATATCTATAATTTTAATTAAAATACATTGATATTACAGTATAACATACAATCACACAATCATCCATCCATTCTTACATAGCCAATTTATCATCTAGAATGAGGTGGATTTGGCCTACTAATTCAATGACCAAGCTGGAACAATTGGCTGTAATTGCAAATAGAAAATGGAGACATGAACTTTTTGTATGGCCTTTATGGGTATCTATCGTGCTAGAAAACAGAGAGAGTATAATATTTTCTGACCCATATTCTTATACCTGTTGTCCAATTTAGTACAACTATCGTTAACTCGGCACTGTACTCAACCTTCTGAGGAAACCATTGTTGAGGACATTTGCTATAAAAGAAATGAAATAATCTAAAGTCCAAACACAACGACAATGGCTGGCTTTGTGTAACAGCTACCATATCTAATATTTTTGTAAATTAAATCCATTAAATATGATTACTGTGAGATCTTCTACTGATATATCTTTAAGTTAGTGACAGTTAAGTTGCATCATTCATTAATCTAAACAGTTAGATAATTTAGGTGTTTTTTTAGTCAGTTATTTTTTATTCAGAGATAATTTAGGTGTGTTTAGATAAACTTTCAATTCTACCAAAACATTGATGGCCAGAACAACAAATAGTTGCTTTGACTTTTAAAATTTCCCCATAATTTAGTGGGTTAGAATTGATTCTAGCTAGAATTTTCCCATCATATTAACACTAAATAAATCAAACTCAATAGTCATATTCACGAAAGTAATTATGAGAGTTTTACCTATTTCTCTGTTATATCTATTTTCGATCTTCTTCTCTCTTTCTCTGTATATCGTTTTATTTTTCTTTTCGTTCCTATCTGTTTCTTCTTCAACGGTGTGTTTCAAAGAGATGTGAAAACAATCCTTTTTCTTAAAAAAAAAAAAAACCAAAACCATTAATATTTAAAGCAAAATCTCACCTAATGTAACTTTGTTCTATCCGTCTCAATCTAGAAGATGATCGGATTCACTCACTACAAGAACTCTCGTATATTTCCTCAATTGATAAATGATAACTAATATCCGAATGCCAATTTTCCCAATCCAGATGAATAAAAGCAGTTGTAAAGATAAGCACACTGTTATGACCACATGACACATACAAAATTGTAAGGACAAGAGTTTTTCCTATAATTTCTTTCATTTTTATATTATTAATTTTGTAAGAGTTAGAAAATAAAATTAGAGTGAATGTGTGAACAAGATAATTGAATAAAATGAAGGGTAAAGATTGACCTTCCCTTCTCTCTCGATCAGAGGCAGAGTACCCAATACAACTAATGAATGGGAATTAATACTTGACAGAACTAAACAGTTGGTAAGGTGTTACACTAAAGAAAAGAAGTGTTAACAACATATTTTTCAATATTCTTATGAGTTGAAATTCATATAATCTCGACTTTCGCAATTCAATTCATGGCTCCCTATACAAGAATAATTTCTCGTATTTAACAAGATCCATGTGAATTTCAACTATACAAAAGTGTCAGAAAGTATATTACTAACATTTTTCTTGCATTAATAAATGATAAACACAAAGTGAAACAGGAAACAATAGCACACACACAAGAGAAATTCATATATTGGTTTTAGTCTTCAGCTCAGGTTCTTTGTTCATTTGGTGGGTGCTTTTCCACGAGTATACCACCCCATGAAAACTATTCCCATAACTAGAAGGTACACTGCAGGGAGTGAGTGAGAAGATTTGAAAAGCATCAAAATTGCCCAAAACATAAGCATAGCTTTCTGCATGCCACTGAATTGTGCACCAACAAGAATCATCGTAGCAACGGCCCAAAGAAACACCATGAAACCGAGTAACCCCAGCAAGGGGAATACAAGATCAAGTGTTTCGTGCAGTGGCTGGACCGATGACTGGCTGCTTATTATGTCGAACATAATCCAAAGACTTACAAAGGTTGCAATTACAACAGATGAAACATGCTCTGAGGTTTTCTTACGTTTGTGCTGATCATTGGAGGCATCTCCAGGCTGATTGAATTCCTCTTGCATGTGCATATTACTACAGCCAGTGGATTTGCCATGCAGTTGTGAAATCCGTTTCGACGCTTCCATCGAAAAATTGCTAACAACACATGATTCATTGTTGTCCGGGCAAAACCTATTGCCTGTGATGTTCATTATGTTGCGCTTACTCCCAGTGATTCTTGCTGGAAGACTAAAAAACTGCAGCTTATAGAAGGAGAATTAGAAAGAGTGGTAAAGACAAAAATGATAAAAATTTGGAATCCTCTTGTGAAGTGTGAATCCTTCCTCTACTAGATATATACTACTAATTTGTGAATAGTGAATTAAAGTGATTATAATGACCGTACGTACATAATTAAGTTAATTGTTCTATTAAATGAACATAATTTGCAAGAACATGGTGTTAAAATAAATTGATCGAAAAGAAACACAGAACAAAGTGACCGTGTGAGAATGAGATCATTACGAGCAGCAAGCTCAGAATGAAAATATGGACACTTCTTGTCACAGCGTCGAGGTATAAATTAAACAGCTTTGCATCACAGCCCAGAGTGGAAGTGTTATTGGGTTAATATTAATTATGTTACAGTGTGTAGGTTGTAGAAACATATATACCATAGAATAGGAACAAAACACTGTTAGTCTTTGGCCAATAAAAAAAGAGAGAAGCTCACAAATAAGGGTTGCGGGATCTCGAGAAGCACTAGGGTCTAGGGGCAGGTGATAGCAGCCGACCAAATAAAGCTCGTCGCAGAAGGGGGGAAACTTAAAAAAAAAAAAAAAAGACTTTTAAATCAAATATTTAAAATAGAAAATAATAAATACATAAGATAAATGAGAAGTTAAGAAAAATAAATTCAAATATATAAAAGTATGAGGACTAGATATAACTAAATATTGAAAGAGTAAAATACTCCTATATCATCATCAATGTAAAATTATTTTACAAAGTTAGTTAATCATAACTTATGTTATAATGACTTTTAAAATAATTTTATAAAAATTAAAAATCTTATCATAATATTGTGATTAAGTAACACGATGATTATATATAAACCTTTTTTTCTCGTATTAAAATTATATACATATAATTCTTTTAAAAGAATGAAGACAGCATTTGTATGCTGATGGCTATGGTGAGTGCAAGGATTGTTTAAAAGAATAAGAATAATAACTCATAAAGCAAGAACTTTACTAATTACTGACTTACCCACTCTGTCGACATAACCACACATACATGTCTTTCCCTCTGATTTTGTTCACATAAGGAATCGGATGAAAGGCTGTCATTGGAAACTAGTTCCTCATCAACCTCGCAAAGTGGAATTGGATTGGCCATCAAAGTGTGAAAGATGAAACATTTTTAAAACATTAATTTAATTAATTCGTAGTCTTTAACGTACCAAGACTATGCATTTTACTTCAAAAGCTAATATATATTATGTAAATATTTTAAGGTTTTAATCATGAAATTTGAAGTAAATTTAGTTTAATCTCCAAAATAAAATAACAAATAGTTTCTCAAAATTGAAAAAAAAATAAAATTAGTCCATCATCTACACTAAATTTGAAGGATTAAAATTTTTTTTTCAAAAGCACTTTTATTTCCTATTCAGTACATTTGAGTAATTAAAATAGTATTTAAAAAAAAACTAAGTTGATTTTTTTTTTAAATTGGAAGAACGAAACCGAATTCATGCCAAATTTCAAGGGACTATAAAAACATAATTGAACCTTCTTTAATTACTAAATTTACTGAAAAAAATTGCAAACCTAGCTATTTACTTTTAAATTATTAATGTATGTATCAACAATAGTATAATTAATTACAAGACAAATGACATCTACATAAAAACCTATTTTGATAATTAATTACACACATCCATAATCAAAATTTTGGTTACAACTTTTTAAATATTTTCTATGAAATTTAATTTTTTTTAATATTTAGTCTTCAATTAAAAATAATGACGTTACTTTAAACTCACATTTATATAAAATTAATTCTATAAATTAAGTTAATTGAAATTTAGTGAATGTTTGTTTTCAGGAGTTAATTATAAACATGTTCTATATGTCTCTCTTAACCTGATTAGTGGAACAAACTTAAGGATTTAATCTGATTATTCGGAGTCAATTATTCAATGCTCATCTAAACATAATTAATTTTACGAAATCACATCCAAACACGCATTATCTGTACTTACTGAATTTATCTATTGCTTTTTACCAGGCAACTGTTCTTCCTATTACCTCTAAGGGTTTAATGAGCCTGAAGGAATTTCTTTGTTTCGTATTGCTGAGTGTAGCTCACATTCCTCCTCAGGCTCATTTTGCTTTGATAATAATGTGCTGTAGTTTCCTAAGTTATCAAACAAAAAACTTGAGCACTCCATTTGAGTCCCAATTTGGAAACTACACCAACAAACCAGTGACACCACATTCACTGCTGATGAGCTTTGGTGAAGCAAGTGTTAAGTACTTTCCAGAGATTACACACATCACCAACTTCAATATGTGCTATTTGATGACTTTGGTGCTTGTTTGGCCACTACATCCTGGAGTTCAAATTTTTATTGTGCTACTATTGATTTCTATGCCACTGTATTATTTTCCTCAACTAGTGGCTAAGGCACCTGCGATTGACGTGGCTTGCGGCTCCTTCAAGATTTCCCTCGTTTGGTTTACAACCTTAGGGGCTTTTGTTCTTTGCCTGATTTGTGTTTCTCTGACATTGTTCATGATTTACCTTAGCTGGCGTTACATATATAAAGGGAGACCAAGAGTGAAAGAACACAAGGTGGTTGGAATGGATGATTTTTTGGAGATTTTAGTTGGGGTGAACTGATTGGTGCCATTGAGATTGAGAATGTGATAATTTGAACAGGAATACATTACAATCATGTAAAAACTTATACTTTCTTTTCTTTATTTGACAATTTGAATGTTTGATATCTGATTTATCTTTCGGTTTTCTCATCATTGTGACTTGTCGTTAAAAACTTGGAAGCATGTTCCTCTGTTTCTAGCTTGCTTCACTAAGATTAAAAATTGTTAAAAGACTAGACAAAACATAACTCTGTGAAATATAAAACCATTTTGGATTAGAAATCATTACAATACATGAAGGACATGAGTAGAAGCTAGTTCAGACAAAATAACACAATATGTGGAAAAAGAATTCTCTTAACTGCATTTGCAAGTAATTAAGGATGATCAAGGATGGATGTAAGTAAAAGCATACATAAAAAAAAAGAAAAAAAAGCACATTTTATTCAATATTATGGATGTCAATATAGTAAATATCACCCAATACAACCGTAGAACGTTCCAACAGCATGCAACAAAAGTAGTGTGGCAGAGGACGAACTATAAAATGCAAACACAAACTAGAACAGAACATATGACGGATTCTCAGTGCACCTTTTTTTTTTTTCTGGTTTGGGGCATGGAATGCACCCTCAACAACAACAGCAAATAGGATATTTATATATATGCGCGTGTTATATCACACTAATCAGTTAAAAGTTGGTAGCTCAGCTTCTTAATTTGGTGGCTGCTTTTCCACGAGCATATACCAGCCGGTGAAAAGGATTCCCAATATTGGAACGTAGACTTGAGTGATTGACTAAGCTGATCTCACAAGCATCCACATCGCCGAAAACATAAGCATAGCACTCAGCAAACGAGAGAATGGTGCTCCAACAACAATGGTAGCAGCAATAGCCCAAACAAACACCATAAAACCAAAGGGCTCGAGCAAAGAGGACCAATTGAAAACGGGGGCATGCTGATGCTGCACAATTGTTGCTGAGAGGGTGCATGTGTCATGGATAATCCAAAGAAACACTATGGTTACAACCAACAAAGATAAAACACATTGCACGGGTTCCTTGCGTTTGCCCGGACTGAAGGGTTGTTCTTCTTTCTTCTCCTCCTTTTCTCCTTGCATTCCCTTGCCCAGAATTGGGTTTAAATTGCAACCAGTGCACTTGGCTTGCAGTTGTGAAGTCATTTTTCCATCACAGTTCAACGCTCCATTATGATAGTATGATTCAATGTTATCCTGGAAGAACTGGTTTCCTGTGGTTTTTATTTCCTTCACATTTCTGCTAACAACTCTATCCTCGAAACTTTTCTGCAGCGTGTGGGGAGTCTGAAGAAGAATAGAAAGGATTGTAAAAGCAACAAATAAAAAATAAAAAGTAAATTATATCTACAACCCCCGAGTTTTGTGAGAAACACTCCTATTTTGAAAAACATTATATTGTGTGTCCGTTTTTAAAGGAAGAGGCAAGTGAGCTCCTCCTTTGAATCCGCTACAAGTGAGTATTATTCTGTGATTAATAATGAACATGAATAACAACAATGATCATACTAAAACAATAATTTATTTACCAACAAGTGATAGGGAATTGAACTCAGTCTCGTTAAGCCCAAGCTCAAGGTGTGCCCGTATTCCCCATGGAGATCCTGCGAAGGAGCCTGTGAATACAAAAAAAACAATTATTTATTTATTTATTGATATTTCTGTTACCGAAATGAATATTGAAAAACGTTTAAAAAGAAGCAGAGGGAGAAATGAAAACAGGAGAAGCATAACATCAATTTTTTTACCAGATTGAGTCAAGACTTAAATATTCTCTTGATTAAGTGATAACATAAATCAGAAAACAAAACAACAGCAGCATAGACAATAATAATTCACAAAGCAATAACTTTACCAACTTACCTTCCACCACGGACGCTGTGTACTAGAAAAACCTCTGTGGCTGAGAAACATGTCATCATACTCCAACCACTCTGTTACCTTGGCCATTCTTTCGATTCTAACTTCCTCAATACGCTCCTTGAGAAATTGGGGATAGAAAAAACGAATAGATGAAGATGAAGAGATGATAAGAGGAAAGTAGAAAAAATAATAGCCGTTAGAATGGGTGTGAGTAACGCAACAACATAACATACCGAATAGGATTTCGTCCCAAGTTCGGAACTTATCAAAATAGTCTGGGTGTTGGTTCAGCCATCAAAAAGTGTAAGAAGTGGAAGAGCTTATTGCAGATATGTGAAGTTTGAGACACGTCAGAAGAATTGGAGCAGCTGGATCAACAAAACACAAGCATATTTTGTTTAGCTCTAGTCTTCCCGCACCAACAGAATGAAATGTGAAACCAATGTTGCCTAGAAAAATGTCACTACCTTCTTGTGGCCCCAGCAAAGTGACGAATGATGAATTCAAAGTAAGAAAATGCGTTAACCTGAACTTCAGCGAAACATCAAGGAAAGATGAAGAATAGTTATTTTATTGCTAGAGTCTTCGTCAAATGAAGACTTAGGAGTTTTAACATTCTCCAAATCAAGAATTATATGGTGATGACGTACATGCATCGGTTGCACATTTCAGGCGTCGTACTTTCCCGGTCACTGACACCAGACACGCAAATGCGTTTGTATTTTGACTTCACGCCAGATCTCTTTCAATTTGTATCATTGTGTTTAGTCATACTATAGCTTTACTGGAGTCCCTTTGGTTTGGAAGGAGCTAAGGTGTTTTGTAACATGGATATTGAGATTGACATGACTCTCCCTGGAGAAGAGAACAACACAAACGTAATAAACAGAGTAACAAGTCATGTTCTACTGTTGATTGTTTGCACTTTCTTTGTTGATCCATAACTAACAAATACTATATCTGTTAAATGTTAATGCTTGCAGTTGCAGATACTGTCGGACGCGGCACCCAATCTGGTAAGACTGAATCTGTTTGGTGATCATGCATATGATATGATATGGATGCATTTCACTTTTGTTCACCATCATCATGAAGTCGTTGTTCTTTAGCATTTAATTCCCATCGCAATTGTCGATCAATCAGGATATATATGAACGTTAAAGGTATGCACTACCTTGTGTAAAATTGAATATTCTGTGGATTACTTTCTTATGAGCATCAATCCTTAACCCATGCATGTGTAGTACTACCAGATTTCGCTTATTACGAGATAAATTTTAGTCCCCTGATAAAATAAAATAAAATAGTTTGGTGCCCAATTATAGTTGTTTAATTCAGAGTAGAAGAAGCGTGCGTCTTAAGGTCGATCGGGTGGTTCTCCACTCTTCTGGAACTAACATTTTTTAGGTTTGCAAACGGCTGTATGAACTGCGTGGAAGTGAAACAAAGAAAGGGATTGATTCTAAGGTCCGGATCGAAGAAATGAGAACACACCGTAAGCTTCTTTCTAAGATACTATGGGAGGCAATACCTCTTTGGCAGCCGGTGAGTCATTTTCACCTTCAACACAATGTAAGATTTTATTTTTTTGGCGAGAGATTTCTTAATTTGATATGTGGTCATTGTTGAAAAAAAAAAAACTACAAAACATACGAAAAAAAGATTTTGTATCTCTCACAATGGTCTGCTCTCGACTCGAGAATTAATTTCTTTTATATTATTGAATTATAATACTTATCTCTCTCTCTATATATAGTAAAATACAAGCTGAATAATAGATGGCAATAATTTTTTTTTATTCTAAATCATTAATTCATTATAAATATTTATATCAATTGAATCATTAAATTTATGACTTAAATATCTTTCTTAGTCCCTATACATAATATTGTATTTGTTTTTTAAGATTTTAGTTGCTGTAAAAAAAAATTGGTTTATTACCATCGAATCTATTATTCAACTTGTATTTTGCTATATATACATTATACATTATACATTAGATAAATATATTATAGTTCAGTGAAAAAATAATATTTATATTAATGTTTTTATTTATCTTAAAATTAAAATATTTTTTTTAAAACAAGAAGATGACTTGAGTTTTAATGAATGGATTTATCTCCAAATCACTTCTAATCAAACTAGTTGAATTAAATGGTCCAGTCGAATTTTTAAAATAATGATTAAAATTGAAAAGGAAACATGAGAATACCTAATTACCTTAATAAAATCATGACAAAAAACAAGTATTTGGAATAGAAAAATGTAAAAAAAAAAAAAAAAAATTATCACAAAAGAAAGAAGAATGGGTTATCTAATAGAAGAAAATATTAAGCAGGTAAAATAAATAAAAATAAAGAACTTTAAGTATTGAATAAGTTGTTCTTGATTGGATTCTATTGTTTCATCTCATGAATTTGTAATAAAAAAACAAGTTAAATAATGAACACTAATAAAGCATATATTTTAGTTCAGCTGGTTGTATGATTATTGTAAATCATCTCTGAAACTAACTCCAATTCTTAGAAAATCTCGAAAGTTGAGCTACGTACGTTAATGTATATTGATTGGATTCGTTGGTTTACTTTGTTGGGTAATGTACAGAAAAAATATTCTGCCTATGTTTGGCAAGGATTTGACATACGCCTCGGCAAAAGGGTTTATGGAATTTTCATCTTCCATGTTTTACAGCGTATTCGATATACATCCTCATTACCATTGTACTTTGCTGATATTGGGTCCTAGTATCATCAGATATCGAGTAGGAAAGATGTTGATGATGAGTTCTGAAATGGGAACACAATCGGTGTTGAGCTTGGGGGATGCATTTACCGAGTTCTTTCAGCAAATAACAGACATGATGGCCATCATGCTATGCTATATGCTGATTTTATGGCTGGTTGTTCCACTGAATCCTTCACTGCAGATTTTTATCCTTCTTATGTTGATCGCCACGCCATGCTATTATGTTCCAGAAATGGTGGGCAGGGCCTCGGGGATTAGTGTGACATGCGGCTCTGGCTCCTTCAAGCTGCCTCTCATCTGGTTTACAGCCTTGGGGGCTCTTGCTCTTTCTCTCATTTTTGTTTTCCTCACACTGCTGCTCATTTATCTAATCCAAAGATTTATACATCCAGCTGCTGGACTGGTCGAAGAAGAACTCAACATTAGTCACTTGGATGAGATGTTTACTGAGGTCAATTATCTACAACTACAAGAGACCACACCACGTATGTTCATTGAACTTACTATAATAATTGTTGGTATGATGTTGAGTCGTTGACCCTCATTGTTCTATAATCATCAACAACAACTGGGTAGCATATTATTGACACTCTTTTATATTTATTGGTTATGCGCTTAGATTGAATAATAATATTTTTATTAAAAAAATGATGATAAATACTCCGTACTTTTTCATGTGTATCAAAAAAAAATCAGGATTAAAGTCAAAACAAAGATTCACAATCCCCTGATTTCTTCATCAACATGGACATGAAGCTCTATACAATAACCTTACTACAGAAACTTGAGTACGTTGATAATTTTCTTTTGGCTTGACGTGAATGTGACTAAAATTTTATTCAATTAAATCTTATATTTTTCCGAGTTTTGTGTTTTATTATATAATATTTTAAAATTTTTAATTTAATATTTTAAATTATATTTTTTTATACATAATATTTTAAAATTTTTATTTTAATATTTTAAAATATATTTTATGAGTAAAATGTTCCTATAAAATTATTTTATAATGTGAATTAATTATGTAATTGAATGACATGATAAAATATTTATATTTTAATACATAATATTTTAATCTTAAATATAAAAAAAATTAATTATTTTATTAAAATATAATTTAAAGTATTAAAATAATATCTTTAAAATATTATATAAAAAAAATATATGAAACTTGATCAATTAACCGCCGCTTGTTTACATCATTTTCAATTTTCATTTGAAAGTATGTTTGGTTGTAATATTGAAACATTTTTCCAGGAAACGTTTTTAAAAATAAACTCAAAACTGAAAATAATAGCGGTACGTTACAGTTTTAAGTTTTTAAAAATTATAAAATTATAAAACTGGTTAATCAATTTTTAAAAATAGTTTTTATGTGTTTTATTTTCATTGTAACCTCACATTTTATTTTCTATTTTTATAGAATTTCATATTTTTATTAATAATTTTATACACAAATTTCACATTTTTTTATATAAATCTTATATTTTTCTTACCTCTTCTAATAATATTTTTTTTCTAATAATAATTTTTAATTATTAACAATTTTTTTCTTTTTTAAAAATAAAAACTAAAAAATCTTTCAAATGCCATGAATAAACGTTTTCAGCCTTTTCAAAAAAAAGTGAAAACGCGGTGGCAAAGACGTTAAATATGGTTTTTCATTGATTTCTCCCAATGGAGCAATACGCTGGCTCTCATAGGTCTGGCGATGGTGCAAAAGAGAAGCGCACATCATAGACTCCGAGTTAAAGGAAGGATTGGATGCAGCCATGGACGACAACAATGTTGTAGAGATGCCGACGAGTTGTCAAAGCACACCGTTCTCGATCTGCTTTCGCTTTCGCATCACCACTACCATTTTTTACTCTTAACGTTGGGCTTGCAGCGGAAGAGTTACCCAGAGTAGAGATGTAGTGCAGTAACGCTGTTACGGCAACGCATGGTAGAGATATTAACCGGATTCAGTTGCGATCTGATTTAGAATTGAAATATTAAGGTGATTCTGGTTTTGCTTGGTGTTAGTTGTGCAAATAATGGCCAGCTTTGTGTTTGTAATTTTTGTCAATCAATTGTTGAACAAGTTTGGTGCATAATCCAATAGAGCAATTGAGAGAAGGAAATCACGATTAACATGTCCACTTGTCCACAGTCAACTCAATTTGCCCATTTCAATTTTCAACTTCATCACATTTCAATTTTGATTTTTTCATCCCAAACAGAGGTTCTTCTTCTTACAGATGTGTTTTGATTTAATCATTTATGGTTTGTCTAAAATCATGAGGTGTTTGTTGAAATGTCCTAACCACTTCAATATATTAGCATTTTGAAAATTAAAAATAATAAATGAAAACAAACATGTTCTCTAAATATCGATAACTTAAAAATGAAAACTATTTTTAGGAAATGAAAATATAAAATATTTTTACAAATCTTTTCTTTTTGGGTTTTCTACGACGGTGGGGGATTAATCCATCACCATCGATCGCTTAGTTCTGAGCTACATATCACGAAACAAAAATTTGAATAAGATAAAATCATTTCAATTCAAAATCTTTTCTATCTAAAGTTAAGTGGTAAGAATAAGATGTGAAATTAAGCCTTCTAATTTTCTTTGCACCACACACGACAATGGTCTCATACTCTCAGTAAAACACACGACGGCAGAACCATGCATCACCTCACATGAGAGGAATGGATCCTCCGCAGTGAAAAAAACACTCTCATCTTCTGCAGTTGCACATCCTACCATTAATTTGTTTTAATTTTCATTTTATGATAAAAAAAATATTCTGTAAAAAAAAAAACAATCAAAGGTAAAGATGCTCTGAAAATGTCACCGCAGAACTATGCATCACCTTAGCTGAGTATTGTTATGCTTATGCCAACTTAACTTGTTCCTCTGGGGTAAGTAAGCACACAAATCATAATTTCATCATGCGATGCCGTGCTAAATCACTTAAGATTATGTCTCTACTTGAATATTTTGCTTTACACCTTCAGTAATGCATTTTTAGTCACTGAATTTATGTAAGCAAAAATTGTTAAAATCCATTGATATTATAAAAAAAAAAAATACACAATCATTCATACATTGTCAATTATCTACTAACATGTGGGTGCATTCGAGTTGTATGGATGAAAAACCAGAGACCCTGCTAAAAACAAGTCAGACAAGTTTTTGACAGAAATTATAAACATTGATAGTACTTTGTAGTTTGTACTCATAAATGAGATAGTTACCCTAAAAATTTATTGTCAAATATCAGGTGAAATTTTGAGACGATACGAGACGAGACACTTGATTTGAATAATAAAAAACAAGAGAGTTAGATGTAATGAAATACTAAAAACTAAGAATACCAAATCTGTAAGTAAGAAATATGAGACAGAAAATTACAATTACGCGATGAAATCCTAAACCCACATTCACCCATCCTAAACCCAATCAAGTTTCCAGCATTCAACAACACGTCCAAAAAGAAAATGAAAAAGTGACAGAAAGACTATAGCAATATGAAGCTACCTAAACAAGATTAATCATCAATCTCACCCTCACCGTTGGATTTGGATACCGAAACTTTAATTCTACGGTTGCGATGAAGGCGAGGGCGTAGACTTGGCCTTGGTCCTCTTCTGCGAAACGGCCCTAGCAAAAGCCTCAACAATCCTCTGCTGCGAGTCCAGGATCATCTCGGTGCGCTTCATCTCCATCTCCATCCGCATGCTCTCGATCTCCCTCGCCATCTCCATCTTCATCTGCTCCATCCTAACGAACCCGTCGCGAAGGACCTTGATCGCGCCCACCATCTCCGCCAGCGCGTCCCTCTCGCCGCCGCCGCGCTCCCTCTTCACTCCGACACCGTTGCTCGCACCACCGCCACGTGGGGGAGGAGGGCTGTTGAAAAACTTGTTAGACGACGGCGTGTGGTGTTGCTGCTGCACCCCGGCCGGGATCCGGATCCGAAACCCGGATCCGGAGCCCGAGCCTCCCGAATTGAAACCGTTGTTGTTCTTGTAGAGCTTGTTGAGGCTCCTGGTGTTGGATCCGGGGGCGTTTTTGAATTCTTCGTACAGATCGTCGTCGTCTACGTCTTCATCGTGGAAATTGAGGTTGTTGTTGTCGGCGTTGTTGGGTTTGTTATTGTTGTTGGGGCCTTTTTCCATGGTGTCCATGGATTTGAAGTGGACCCAGGAAGACGGGGAATTGGTGGTGCTGTTGATGCGGGGGATGGGGAGGTTGCGGAGCCGTTGGATTTCGGTGCGGTACCGTTTCCGGAGTTTTTCCATCTTGTGGCGGCACTGGACGGCGGTCTTGGCCGTGGGGGAGGCGTTGGGGCACTGGGCGGTGACGGCGTCGGCCACCTCTTGCCAGTGGGTGGCTTTGAGGTTGGTGCGGCCGAGGGAGTACCACTTGTCGCGGTAGGCGTCGATGAGGGCGGCGGTTTCCTCCGGGGTCCAGCACGGCGGAGGGAGACGCCGGGAGGAGGTGGCGGCGGGGGGAGGAGGGAGAGGGAGGGGCACGGCGGAGGGAGGATTGGAGTCGGTGGGGGAAGAAGGGGAGGCCATTGGTGGAGAAGAGAAAAAAGAAAAGGTTTTTAGGTTAGGGTGTGGTGGTGGGGGTGAGGGGAGAGTGAAAAGGTAAGATAGGGGTCATGGTTGTTGTTAAAGTGGGAGGGAGGGATGTGCGGCAGAAAGAGTGACGTGGGTGGATGGGGAGGGCACCACCCCACCGCATGGGAGAGAGAGAA
Organism: Amphicarpaea edgeworthii; assembly: GCA_014843725.1. Taxonomy (NCBI): domain Eukaryota; kingdom Viridiplantae; phylum Streptophyta; class Magnoliopsida; order Fabales; family Fabaceae; genus Amphicarpaea; species Amphicarpaea edgeworthii. The sequence continues at coordinate 3,481,530 of CM026321.1, read as the reverse complement.
GGGGCTAACGTGCGCCGCGGGGGAGAGAGGTCCACCTCTGACTTTGGCCATGACCAATTCCCTTGCCCTTATCTTTGTGGGGTGGTTTGGGTGTTATTAAAGTTACCCACCGCCAAGGGTGGGTAACTACTCTATACTCTTCTCTTCTCATTCATTTTTAATGTAATGTGGTCTAGGTGTGGTGGCAGCAAAACGAAAGGTTGGTTTGACCGAGGAGATGAGAGAGACAAAAGGTGGTGGTGTGGTTCTAGTGCTATTATTAGTAGTGTGGTATGGTGGGGGAAACGAAATCACTTTCTATTTATTGGGGAGAGTCAGAGAGAGCCAATAAAACAGGGACCAGTGGAATAATATACACTATCTTCTTAAACTTTGGGAAGTTGCGGGGTTGATGTGATTTTTGTGCTGCGATGCGGTGTTATTATTGCACAAACTAAACACTCATCACTTTATGGGATTATGGTATCAAATCTCACAACTCACAAGCCACTCAAGTTGTTGTGACTCTTGTGTTGTTACCATCCCATAAATATGTATACATATGGGACTAATCATTAACTATTTTTACTTTTTAAAATAAAAAATAAGTGAAGAGATATTTTCATAGATCCATACAATTCAGTTTGGAATAGTTTCAGCGAAAAATTAACTAATATAAAAATGATTTCGTGTTGAAGAATGAAAATACACTTTTAAAAAAGTAAAATATATTAATTAATTAAAAATAACAATTACTAGTATAAGTTATGAAGCTATTTATACTTTTTGATTTTTTTAAGTCAGTAATTCTAATCCCAAATTTTATTTTCTAAAGCATGCTGCATACTTTAAATAAGTCAAATCCTCAATCAATGTATAATGAAACAGAATGTTTGAAAAGTTGAAAAACGAAAGAACCAAATTTGAAAATATGTTGCTAACCAACTATCCTTCTTGAAATTTAAATAATCACGAAACATCAATATTTAAAAATTAAGTAAATTATATTTCATTTTAGATTAATAGGTCTATTTTTTAAATGTATTATATCAAATTTTTAACAGTTTTAAAAAAGTGTAGGTTGAAAATCTGATTCAAAATGTACAATTGAATTAATGGAAGACACACATCTAACAACAAATCCAATAAATCAATTAAAGAATTTGTAGTTTACAAAAGAAATTACACATGGATGAAAATATGAAAGTTATACGAGATAATATTTTTAGAATTTTAAGTTACAGTAATTTTTAGAATTTTTCAAGTTTTTAATAATAATATTTTTAAGAACCCTAAGCCCCCCTTTTTCCAAAAAAAAAAAAAAATCTCAAACTCTTAACTAATTTGAGTAAAATCATATTAACTTATCTCAAGCGACAATTTTTCCAAAACTTTTTCTTTACTCAAATTCAATATTTTGTTTTCAACCAATAAATGTTAATTTAGATAGATTGATTTTATAGGTACCCAAACAGTTACAAACACGTGAAAAACTGCACACTTTTAGACTAGATTAGAAGCTGTCAGGTTTTCCTAAAAAAAAAAAAAGCTGTCAGGTTAGATAAATGTTCCAATTTTTTAACCCCATAGACTTTATTACTATTTAACTTGCTACGATACTGCGTTGAAAATTGAAGCTCCATCCAGAAACATAGAAGACACATTACCTAAAATAATAAACTACTAAAAGCTTCACCCAGAATATTTTTATGACGTGGAAATAAAGACTAAAAGGCTCAATAAAAGTGCACGCCACAACTTCCATTCCATACAAGCAGCCAGTCAATTCTATGTATCCAACTTATCTACATCATAATATATAATAGGTGGTGATTGGTGAATCAAGAAATGCCCACTAATTTTGTAGCAGATAATGCTTGCAAGTTGCAAATGAGTGTCATCATCTTGTATCTTTGGGCACAATATAATATCCTCTATGCTTCTGTTTTCAAGGAAAATGAGAATGGTGCTTCCCTCTCTTTTACACTAATTTAAGTTCTGTACAATGAAAAAAATGAAATAATAGAATCATAAAATATCCACAATGTCTCATGCCTATCAAACTTGAAGTATGCTCAAAACTCTATTTGATTTGCTACCAGCTACAATTTGGTGCCCAAAAGATCTATTCTTGTGTTGCCTTGATAAATTGAAGTCATTAGAAAGAGAATTGAGAACAAACCAATGAAACTGAGGATTTAAGACTTAGTGTTCATTCTCCGGAACCGTAATGAAACTGGGTTCTCCAAGACAGAAACTTTAATATCATTCCAAATTTCTGATTTAGTTGGAAGCTGAGCAATTCTCTCTAAAATTTCCATATCTTCAGATAGAACAGAACCAAACACAGTGTATGCATTTTTCCATTCCTCGTGATTGGCGAGGCTGATGAAGAATTCTGGACCAGAACCAACCCATGCAACAGATCCTCTTCTTATGGTAGGACAATGCTCTTTTGGAACATCCTTAAACATAGATCCATGGGATTCCAATGTTCCTTGAATAAGAGCAAATGGAGGACCATATGGTGTCTATATCAACATTCAAATTCAAAAACACACCACATGAGGGTCAATAAATCAATCAATTATACAGAATGAAATTTAAGAACAATGCAGTTAGCACTGGACAAGTTTACACCATCCAGGAATGTGATGAGCAGAGTCTACACTCCACAGGGAGAAACTACTAATCAAAATTGATTGAAAAAAAAAAATTAAAAAACATGTAAGTGACAGTAGATATGCACAATTTTTGAATAGCTATTCACATAATTAACCTTACCTTTTTTATGTGGTTTCCTTCGGAATCCCAAAAGCTTCCTCGGCTTTCAGCACGATGAATCTGGCAACCAGCACAATGGGGCAATGCCAACAGCTCGAAAATGTAGGAAACAGATTGTGGAGCACATTCAGGCAAAAGCTGTAGCAATGAAAGTTTAGAACACATTTTTTTTAGTTTTGTCCTCTAAATCTATCCATTGAACAATTTGAACATTAGAGTTTCACAAATACTTACTTTTATTTGAAGAATTCCATGGTCAGTTTCCATACCAACAATTCCCTAAAAATACAAGTGTATAAGAAAAAGTTAAATATATAGCTCAAAGATATGGGGAAGCTAAAATATATGCATCTATCACAGGTTAATGATGAGAAGAAAATAAGTATATTAAGAATTGCTTTGAGAAAATTATAATGAACATTTGCAATATGCAGTATATGTCAATTAGAGAACTAACTACAAATAATATTCCTACCTCTTCCTTATCAAGGACAACCCCAGAAGTCCACATTACTAGATCTCCCGAGTCTCGTCGATCAGGATTTAAAGCATCCTTTTGTTTTTTTAACCAACACTGAAACAAAAGCAGGAAATAAGAATGTTTCATCCTTATGCAATTGTGCATTTGATGCAATAATATACTACACCAGCTAAAAGAGCGTATCTTTACAATGAGAGTACTATTTCTGATTTACTCCCAACCAAAGTTCCAAATCAAGACATAAATCATAACCCATTCATGAGCGCCATTCAGTTAAAGCACAAAGGCATTAAGCCAACTAGATTCATATCTCTATCCAAATAGATCTCTGTGACAATCTCTAAGAGTTCACCATGTATCAAGTATTCAATAAACAGAACAAAAAGGTATGATAAAAAAAAAACCAATTGCATTGGCAAAAATTGAAAGCATCATCATCAAATTCTGAGAATAAGAAAGGTTGGCCTACAAATCTAATCTCAAGCTAGATCTCACAATGGGGACTATAACCATAACCAATAAAAATTGCATAATAGTGATAAATAAACATTACAAGAGGCAATCAACAAAGCTAAATGTCCTAAAAGAAATATTGTAACAATACCTCACCAAATCTAGGTCCACAAGCCTCTCTATCTCCACAAAAGACCCATGAATTACACAAACAAGGCCCTCCATCGCCCCTACACATTCTCTTACAAGCCATACAACATTCCTCAGAGGAATTCAACCTAAATTCAGAACCCCATTTGACAGCATCGCCCCAAAGCTCCAAATGTTCAATCCCTCTACAACATTGATCCTCTTCTTCTAGTTCTACACCCCGTTGCTGAAGCAACGTTGAATCCACTGCAGGCGGAGATTCATTGTTGCTGGGCCTGAAGATCACCGTAAAGAAGAGGTACAGCGCGGAGCAGGAGATTGCGCCTATCATGAAGAGGACGAGAATCGCAAATCTACCGAAATCTGAGCCGTTTTGGCGACGACCCATTTTTCAGATTGCAGAGAAAATCAAATGGGTATGGGGTGGGTGCCTTTGTTTTTTCGTTTTGAGGTTTGAAAAACAGAGGAAATCCGAACATGAAACAACAACAACAACAACAGCGACAACCTTCGCGGCTTTTTCATTACGAAGTTAGCAACATATATCTATCTTTACCTCTTTCCTTCTTTTTTCCTTTGTTTGTGTTTTGTACACTCAGCTTTGTCTTGTGTTGTGAGTTGTGACAAACTCTTGTCACTGTTTTCACCTCACATTGCGTTTGCGTCATTGCGTGCGTGCGTGCGTGCATGCATTATTATTTTATTATTACTATAACTTAACGGTGGGAATGCTGACGTATTCATGCGGTAATCCAAACTTTTTTGCTGAATTTTAATTTTTAATACATAAATCACTATGGACGGAGTGTATAATTTTTGTCTAAAAAATATTAATTAGTTAATGTTTACTCGTTGTTAACCCTATCAATAAATGTTTTCATTTTTTAATATATTTAATAATATTAAAAATTAATCAAGTCATCGATGTCAGTGAAAAAGGTTACCAGAATAATTCTTAATTTCAAGTTATTTTATTTTATACATCAGTTTCAATTATAATTTGAAATTCTAATTTCAAAACTTGTACGCAGCTCTGTGTATGTTTTTGGTGTGGTTCCAATTTGTATAACTTGTAATGACCTTTGTTACCAGTGCACAGTAATTTTTTACATATTTAGTCTCACATTAAAGAATTTCTTTTGGATAATTGTGTTAAATAAAAAAAATAGTCTATACTGAATTTTACTAACTTTTAAAATGAAAACATTCAAACATAAATTACCTCAAAATTAATTAAACAAAATTTACAAAATTAATTTTCTTCAAAATCAATTTTACAAATGTTCATTCTTTGGATCCAAACTAGGTAGTACAGTTGAAGCTCAAAAAACGTTAAATTGTAAAAAAAAAAATTAAAAAAAATCAAGTACACTTTAACGCAGGTCAGATCTCATGAACAACACCAAACACGCATATAGTTAAATCAGTTGTCAATAACTCAAAAGTGACTTATACCGTTATACGTGACATAGTTTTAACAGATACGGTAAAAATAATTTGACCTGATTTATGAGTTAAGACACACACAACACAACATTGTTAAACTCGCAAATTGAGGTGCCAAAAAAACTGTTTAATTAGTTTTATAAAAAGTATACAGCCGTCCTTGTATTGAGGATCCACTTCTTTTTTCTTCATTTTTTCTTTTAATCTTTTTTTTTTTCTTCTCCGTGATCTAATTATTATTATAGCGAACAATTTCCTTTTCATGATTGCCATTGACGAATTTATGTAAATTCTCAATGCGCTCATCGCCATCCACTTTAAAAGAATAATCTTACTAAGCAAAAATGAAACATACGTTTTTTTAGATTCCATTGAAGTGATTAGATAAATTAAAAAATAATGAGCAAAATCTAGTACTTTAGTAGTTTTGGACATATGCTTTACTCTTATTAGTTGAGGGATCAAATTTATATTTTCGATATTTAGTTGAGGATCAATTTTACATCAGGCATTCCAGCCTAATATCCATTTGAATTTTACACAATTGCGTGGAACATCAAGTACAAAATGTCAACTTAATCAAAAGCAAAACAACTTGGCCATCAAGAGTTTTATGTCATCAAAGAACGTTGTTCCAAATTAAGTATTGTAAAAGCGTGTGACAGGGAATTCCTAGTTATAGAACCCCTTCAGAAATAAAAGCAACTCGAGAGTGTATCAGGCTATCAGCAAACAACCACAATACAAGATTAGTAAATTGGAAACTTAGCTCGAGAGTGTATAAGCATACAACCACAATACAATGTCATGAATGGGAACAATTTACAAAATTTGTAAAACTAAATCATGATGTCAAATTGAATGCCACAGAAAAATCTAGAGCTATGCAGAAACCAATTTAACCAAACTTGATGAGGGGCAACAACACCCTGCAGTGCACAAAAGGAACACACTGGAAACTAAAACTTCAACAAGTCAGTAAAGATCCCTCATACAGTGAAACGATAGAGAAATGAAAGCCTTTTACCAAAAAACTAAGAACCATGCAATCCCTCCCTGATTGACACTAATTATTCACAAGCAGCACAAGGATCTTAAAAAACATAAAAGCATTTAGAGAATTTAGATAGGCATGAACTATGCATAAAAAATCCTAAGCTATGCATAAAGTAACAAACCTCTAATATTGATCCACTTTTGAAAGGCAGATAAAATGTTAGAAAAATCCTAACAAGCTATGCATAAAAAGTCATTAACCTAATATTCTCATTTTGCAGACATGGCTTCCAGCGCTTTTTAAGACTCCAAACATCAATACTTTATAAGCATTTGCTGCTTAAGGTTGATATATGGTATGAGTAGGAAACTAACTACTCAACTGGAGATTAAAAAAGGAGAAGACCTAGTCTATAAGCATAGACACTCTAGTGTGATATTTTGGTTAGCTCATGTTTGCCATTGGGGCTTGAGCTCTGCTAAATCAAGCAGGGTATATAACCTGGTGCATAAAGTGCCAATTCCCTTAGTTTCTCGAAATTCAAAATCTGTTGGTAACAGGTGATATAGAATCCCTTCCAGTGACTTTACAATCTCGTAAAGTTGCATTTTCCAATGATATAGCATAGGGCAAATGATCTTCTGATATTACGCAATTGGATTGGATAGTAATGAAGTGTGCAAAAATAATTGCATCACAAAAAGAAAAATTCTGAGGGGGGTAAGTAAACAATCTTAAGGAAAAATATGCAATGCTCCATTTGCATCCTGTACTCCCCCTCAGTACAAAATACCATGTTAGAAACACTCCAGCAACACATAATCAGTGCATCATGCTTTCTATGATGTTACTATATCACAATCTTTCCATTATTTATTGCCGAAGTAGTGCTCATATTACTACTATCGATGGTAGCTCCAAAAAGTGCTGGGTACTCTTGTTCGTGATCATAGCACTGGCGAAAATATAATGAAGCCAAAGAGTAACAATATATCTCTTTTGTGAAGAAAAAAACCAACTTTATGACAGGAGAAAAAATCCAATAATCCGTAATCAAAAAGTAATATCTGTGGCCCTGTTTCTTTCCAAATGAACAGGATATGGAGAGATCTTTCAAATTACCCACCCAAAAGGGAGTCTTATAATACGAAGTTTATTTATACATCACATGCTCAGCACTTCTCTTTCCATTTCTAATCAACTTCAGTACTTACAGCACAAATTCAAGAACTCAAAATTTGTCCATCGAGAGAAGACTTGAATTGACATAACCCTTGATTTCTGATAAATACCCAAACCAGACAATTAACTAGAACTGTTCCGCTCCACATGGTAGGCATCATAATGAGCATAAGCTTCAAATTCCACATCCTACAGCAGCCTCGTTATTGTATTTAGATCTGTTCATAGACAAATTCACTTGTGACCAGGAGTTCAATCTTCGCCAGTCATCCCTTACGGAAAAATATGGAGATGCCATTTGAGGGTAGAGAAATCTTCTAGAGAAAACAAGATTTACATATTCTGGTGCTTTCCCGTGTACTTCACAAAATGCAATGGCAATGAGTTAGAAGACTTACCTCAATAATAAGATCCAGATCCACCACCACCCATATAACTGCTGCTACCACCCACACCTCTACCAGAATACATAGATGAATATGAACGGCCACCAACCTACAGCATCAAGAACACAATAAAATGAGAATGTCACAGACAGATAGCCATAAATCAAACTACTTCCAATTGAGAAAGACGAGAAACTTACATCACTTCCACGGGATACATAATCACCACCATAACTTGATGAGTACATACCACCATCACTACCACCAAAAGAACCTATCATGAAACACACAATAAAGATGTAAGCACTAAGCAAATAACATTGATGTTTAACTTTAAGATAACATTTCAGATTATATGTGCCCACCTCCGCCATAACTCATGCCTTGTCGACTGCCATATGTCCCATGTAAGTCTTGACTAGAAATAGAATTTCTGCTGCCACTATACCCAAGACTAGATCTTCCAAGTCTACAAACCAAAATGTAAGGAATAAGTTACCAAAGAACAACAGCAATGGAGTGAGTGTGAGGAGAATGAAAAATCTTGTTTATAGGAAACTAACCTGTCACCATAAGCATCTCCATACTTTGAAGCACTACTTCCATAGTCATAATCTAAACGAGATCTTGATTGGCGAGCACCAGTATCATACCGAGGAACATCATCCTGATGAGAAATTAAAGTAAAAAAAAATTCATTTAGCAAAAAGTGAACTAAAATGAGATTTAAGACTACTATAAAATACATATTTAGACATAATACTTACTATAGCAGTATAAGGACGTTTTGAGCCTGATAGAGTGTCATAATCACGGAGCCGTCCTTCACGGTAACTTAGATGGGGGGGAGGGGGAGGAGGAGCCCTCTCAAATCTTTGGCTATAGCCATCATCAACATAACCTCTCTTTGGTGCAGCACGAGATGTACTTCTATGCAGCTCAGGGTAGTCAGAGCCACGGGCAGGATAATCCCTATAAGATGTGTGCCTCTGAGAGGCTATCCTAGAGCCATAATCTGCAGGAACTCTACTTCTCAGAGGTGGTAGATCCTCACGTCGACTATAATCTCTTTTCATGCCACTTTTTGGATATGCAGGAGCTAACAAATTATAGTATATATCATTCATAAAGACAGACTAACAAGAGGAAGTCAGATTGCCTACCAAAAAAACAGAGGAAGTCTATATATATATATATATATTCATACCAGTGAATCTTCTGTCATAGCTTCTAGCTGGAGGAGGCACTGGCCTGGCTCTTTCTAGCATGGATGAGACAGGACGTCTACTTCTCATACTAATAGGTCTAACTGGCGGAGCACGACTTCCAACTCCTCTCAACACACGGGCAGGAAGACTATGCAGTGGAGGTCGACTCCGAGAAGGCCTTACAAATCTTCCAGAATTGCGGCCAGAACGGAAGTCCCCATGATTAACATGTTTTCCACGGCCTCTCTGGAGAGGTTTTGAAAGAGGTCGTGACAATCTAGCCCTTACTTTTGCCTGAAACAAACAAGAAGCATTACAGAATGCCACATTTAGCTGTTGCAAAGTACAGTGTATTTAAATGCCAAACAGACCTTTTTGTCACCATCGCCTAACCCTAAACTTGTAATACTATCAGCACATTCCACAGCAGCAGCATGTGTACTAAATGTAACAAATCCATAATTCTTCCTCCGAGCAGCTGGCATGTCCCTAGCAAGCTCAATTTTGTCAATCTCTCCATATTTCTTAAGAAGATCCCAGACATAATCTTCATCCCATGTAGGAGGAAGTGAATCAATAAACACAGTTTTAACCTGCAGTTAGATACACTTGATCAGATACATAAAAAATATATGACGATTCATAAATAATACAAGGTATATAAACTTATTAACAGCTGAACATTAGACATGGCAGGGATAGAATGTATGCTTGTCCATGTATTAAAACTAATAAGGTTTAAGCAGGCCCAATCTCTGGAGTAAACTGGGTTAAATCTGTAGGAATTTATTAATCAAAAATAAACCCAGTGTCTGTTATAATCAGTGGAAAACTAAAGTCAAAACACCAAAGACACTCTAACCATAATATATATATATATATATATATATATATATAAAATAATAATAAAAAATGAACCCCTGTTGGAAGCCAACATAGATGTTTGCAAGTAGCTCAAATGCTTCAATAAGATTGAAGAACTATACATTGCAGTTTCTATGTAATGACCCTTGGCAAAACCAAGGAAATCAGATTCAGAAAAATACCTGTGCCATAATTTCATCACCCAGATCAATAAAGGAGTCAGCAAAGGAAACCTTTGCAGGCTTCTCAACTCCAAACACAACATCTCTCTTCTGCAGTCGCTTATAGGCTTCCTTAGCATCTGGACGAGATGCAAACTCCAAAAATGCAAATCCTCGGTTCATTCCCTCATTGGTATCATCTTCTATTAAAGTCAAATCCTCCACATTTTCTACTCCATAATGTTTCAGTTTCTCCCTTAACTGGCACCAGAAGTAGCATTAACAGTTAGAATCTCAGGCCTTCAAGGTGGCAAGAAATAATACTAGTAAGCATAACTTGGGTGTAAACGGTAGCAAGAAATAGACCAAAAGAAAAACTTACAGCTTCCTTTTTCCAAGTCTTGCATATGTTACCCAAGTAGAGAGTATCACTGTCCTGACTTGGAGTAACACCACATTGTTTGCCATTAATCTGAAATTGTAGCAATGAAAACACATCATTTAATATACTAGTAATTTTAAACCGCATTTAACTATGATAAGATCAAAGATTACCACTGGATTTTTTAGCTCAACCACAGCTCTTCTCGCTTGCTCAACTGTTTCAAAACGCAAGAATGCAAATCCCTTGTTCCTTTTAGTCTGGGGATTTATCATCAGCCGGACTTCAGTAACTACCCCAACTTTACTGAAAACCTTCTTCAGATCATGCTCGGTAGCACCCTTATCTAGACCACCAACAAATACTTCAAATTCCTTCCGCTTTCGCCTCTCCTTTACCACTTCACGGTGTTCCTCTTCCTCTACATCAGGCAACTGTGCATGCTCATCATGTTCATGCTCCTCACCAGCATGCTCATCATCATCATCCTCAACTTCTTCATAAACATATTCAACTTCTTCATCACCTGTATCACCCTCTTCTTCACCTACAATCTCTTCAAGATCTTCCTCTACTTCATCTCCCTCCTCCTGACCTTCATCTTGTTCAATTTCCTTCTCATCGTAGTCAACACCACCATACTCCTCTGCTTCATACTCAGGATAATTATCCTCCAAATCTAAGTGTTCATCTTTTTCATATTCATCTATAGATTCCTTAACCTCCTCTTCATTGTCTGCCAAAAAATAAATATTTAAAATCATCCCAGTCAAAACACAACTTTCCTAACATCATAGTAATAATTAAAATAAGGAAGTCCATAATCCACAGTCAATCCTCATCATTCTTGATGCAAATTATTTCCCACATTGCATAACACATAACACTAACGCACACACAACAGAAAAGGAATTAGAGCCAAAAAATAAAACCCACCTTCATAGCATATCCATCCCATACAACAGCCTTCCATCTCAAGTAACCAAGTACAGAAAATTTTCAATAATAGGCAGCACCATCTAATCATAATCTATCATAAAAATGCTGCCTACAAATAGTTCCATAACTTCTCCAAAATGGTTGGTGCGGAAGGGCTATATCAATTTCCAGACTTCCCTTACTAGTTACTACATAAGCAAACTATTATATGTTCACCAGTTATTTCCTAATCAAATTAAGATATTCACGAAGAACCAATACAAAAGAATAGAGAACTCAATGTTTTAAAAAACTGTCTGCACCACAATTTTGGCTGCAATTTTTCTCAACGTCAATGATTGCAACAAAACCGCGACCATCACTGTGACAGCAATTTAAAACCTTGGCAGGACCCAAATTCACATGATATACCCCCATTTTAAAGTCCAGGTAAGAACAAAAAAATGAACTTTTGACAAACCACACATATCACATAACATCCAAGCATACAACAAACGTTAAATCACAAATAACAATGCACACATATCAACTTACTAAGATCCAAATTAAAAAAATCTAAAAAGTCATATAAATTAATGTAAAAAGGGACTTACTTTCCACCTTAGCCGACCCATTTGGCACTTCCTCATGTTCTTGATCGACATCAACGGGCTTCTCTTCCACCCCAGCATCAACAACTGGATTTTCTTCATTATTTTTCAAAACCACTTCCGCAGTTTCAGGCTCATGCTGATTCTCAGGTGCAGTCTTTGAGGATCCCCTCGGTGCCCTCTTCGCCACAGCACCTCTCTTCGCTATTCTCGGAGGCATTGTGCGCGGATTTATCGACCCAAATCGAAGAAACAAGATTCCCAAATAAAAAATGACCGAATTGGAAATAAAACCCTAATTTGCAGGAGAAAGAAGGGAGGAAAGGTTCCGAAGGTGATCGAAGGCGAAATAGAAATTGGAAGTGAACCCAATTGCCGAATGTGAATAAAGATAGGAAATTCGGTGAAGACATACACAAAAGAAAAACAGATAGAGAGACCGTGAGAATCAAATAGGAGCAAAAGGGGAACGCAAAACCCTTGAAAAGGATCAAGCGGCGATGTTAGTTATTTGTGTTTAGAATAAGTCCTTGGTCTTGGGAGATTATTTGAATTATGAAAATAATTTATGATTACTGTATGAGGTTTTCAATTCAATGTGTAATACGGAATATACAGTAAAAATGATTTTTTTATATAACTAAAAATTATAATAAGTAATTTTGAAATAAAGATAAAAAAAAAATACAGATTATGATAAATAAATAAATATTTTAAAAAAATATTAGATTATTTTTGGTTCATTTAATTAAAATAAAAATTTTACACGATATCATTTAAGACGTGTCAATCCCATGACTTTTTTTTTAAAAAAAAATAATTATAATGAAAAAATATTTATCAACAGAACTAATATAATACATACTTTTTAGATCCCAATTTCAATATAGGACATGAGCGTGAGACGTAATAATCTGTTTGTGTGTATTTCTACTTTATTTAGTTTAAACTAGGGACGAAGTCATGGTACAAACATCATTCATTCAAAATAACAATCATCTAAATTTGTCGGGAAATCTCTCTAATTTTTGTTTCCTACCTAGTCATCATTTTTTTTTGTTCTACTATAACTTCTGGCAAAAGTAATGGTAATGATTTGGATGGTTTCTTTAGTTACTTTCCGGTGGAATGGTCGAGCTCTGTTCTAATAATTACAAAAATAACTGACGCCAAAAGAAAATAACATAAGAACGATGTAACAAAACATAAGGTATCATTTTTCTTCAAATTATGAATGGATCACCGAGAGTTGTTTCATTATCAACATGCAATGCAAGTTACAGTTAGGCATACCACATACTACGTTTAAATTTGAACTATAATAATTGGGTTAGAATAAAACACTTTTAAAATAAGTATCTAAAATGAAGTTTTAGCTTAAAAACCTTTTATTCACAAAAAAGAAGAAGCTTAAAAACCCTTTTATATATATATATATATATATAATCCTGAATTAAACTACGATTAGATCGGGCTTAAATTCAGCCCCCCAAAAAAAAAGATCAGGCTTAAAGACTCGTATTTAATTTGAACTCGAAATTTAAAGTACAAATCTTACCTTTAGATCACAAAATTAAGGTAAAAACTACTACGCATTACTCATTTTCTATTATCAGTTCAAATATCATTGCGTCATTGAAAACCGCCAACAATTAGTGTATAACCACTAATACCGTTTTTAAATAATGAGCCACCAACGCAAATTACCAAATAGATCATGCATTAAACCATATATCCTTAATTTCACCAAAAAAAAACAAAACATATATCCTTACACATCTTTTTTCCTGAAATTTCTCTTAAATAGTAAACAATATCCCTAAGATACATGGCCAAAATTTTAAACACTAGAACCCGATTAACTTTGAGATATTTTAGAAATGGCGTGAAAATCGTGTAGAAAGTACTTGGTAGAAAATAGAAATGACACAAAATGGCAAAATAATAAATTAATTTACCTAATAATAAATTTAAAAAATAATCTACCCATATTTTTGAAATTCAATTAATTGCCTCAACTTTAGTAACTGACATGATTAAGGCTACACGGGATATGTTACAAACATTAGTTGGTATAGTGTTACCACTTCAGAGTAACTAACAAGCATGGATCATCAAATAATATTTTTAAGATAATCTCTTCTTATGAGGAACTTGTCAGAGGAGACAGTTTTACATTCGCCCTTAAACAATCTTAAAAGACCAAAGGTCACTGAATTACATTCAAAATAACTGAAAACTACCATCACCTGCAAACAAAGATCAGATTTAAAAAAAAAATGTTAATGCTTTTATGCTTTAAAATAGGTAAAGCACTTCTATTTTCACTCAAATCAAATCACAAAATTCACAATAGGATAAAAGCCATTAATCTGGTTGTTTCAACTGGTTCTAAATTTATCATTAATTTGTTGCATTCCTGGTCTTGTTTTGCATTAAAAGTTTCTGGTTATTTAAACCTTGTTTCGATGCTTACATTAAGTTTAGTTACAATTTTAGTGATTGGTCAATGTTTAATTGAAGTTTAAGGATTACAAGTTCTTTGAAGGATGTTTCATGTAGTACGTAAAATCTTCACCTTTAGATCCTCTAAAAATGGTTTTAAGAACATACTTTAATAATAAGATATAAGACTGTGATACTTCTGTACAGTATGCTGGTTATAATTTTAGTCAAAAATTAACAAAGAAAAAGAAACCTTAACCAGCTGGAGAAACAAAAACATAAATGAATTTGAAGCAAAAGAAACAAAGCATTTCTTACTATTTCTTTTTATCCACGAAATGGTGTGAGATCAATGTTGAACTGTTGCTTCCCTTTGCTTACCCTCTACAATATATCAAATTAGAGTTAATCAAATATATATGTTCAAAAAACAAAGCAATTCAAATTGTTTTTAATTTTCAGTGGAAAATGGTATTTATCCTAAAAGGGTATTTATTATCATCTTTGTTGGCAAGATATTTAAGAACAAACACGATTTTCTCTTTACAATAAGAGAACTTAATGTCCTAGACCCTAGAGGTATGAAGACTAGTTCAATTAGCCTAGTTAGAGATTTATCATGCAACTTAGAATCATAAATTTCAATTAAAAACTTACAGCAATGGCTACAAGCTCTTCAAGTAGCTCCTTGAAGTGGCGCAAAGGCTGTCAAATAAGAGGATTTAGTACATAGTTCATCAAGTGTCCTATTTGACAAAAATATCATAGGGAACATCCAAAGGAAAACAATGTTGAGGAAATGATACTTATAAATCTAAATAACTGTGATAAGCAACAACTCACCCACTGTGTTGGGCCATCAACAGGTGCATTCAGTGGATCATCATGCACCTGAAAACCCAAAAAGCTTTTAGAAGCTCAGTCATTGACAAAATAAATAAAGATACTATTTGAATAACAGATTTTGCAATCACAAGTATGATGACTATATAGCTGAGATTTTACATGACTTTCTGTACCTCCATGAAGATCCCATCCACTCCAACGGCAACTGCTGTCCTTGCAATGCAAGGTATTAGTTCTCGAAGACCGCCACTTGCAACACCTCCCCCATCCAACTATACATGAAAGCAGAATTTTAATCCAACAAACCAGGTGTAAGATTTGGAAAGGTCATTTAAGAAAGTTATTTAAAAGCTATTACTACAGAAGTCAGATCTGATAGTTGGGTTCAGAAAAAACATACTTAAAGATCATGTGAGACTCAAATATACTTAAAGGATTTCAATGGAGCATAGTATAGAGGTTTACACAGCAAACACACACACAGGGAAAAACATAATACTTGAAGATTCTAAATGATCCTCAGTTCCTCACAAATCTGCAAAGCATAGAAGCAACACATGAACTTTTTACATAGCAAATCTGAAAAGAAAACTATGATCTGTAATTCTCCCAGTGACATTTTGGCCTATGCTGCATTCACAATCACATACTATGACATGCCCAATGTAAATATAAAAAAAAGAGACTGATAATTAAGATAATCTAGGTCATGTTCTAGTGTAGCACAATTAACAGGTGCCTAGCCCAATAAGACTGCTAACATAATAAGACTCAGAAAAGACTAACAATTCAAATATTCTAACAGATATTGTCAACATCAATACTTTAGCAATAAAGGTTTATTCCACTATTTTGTGATTTTTAAAACGTTGCAAGCTAAAATAGTGTCACATGAAAAATACAGTTCAAAATGCAGTTAATATCAAACAAATATGGGAATAAACAATACTAAACACACCTTCTTTCCAGCAGGCTGTTGTAGTGAATGAGTTATATCAGCTACCTGAGGCAAACACCAAAATCAAATATTTTGAGTTTTCCTAAAAAAAAAAAAAACAGTGTACAGAGATAGTGGCAAGAAACTTCACCATGAGAAAATTTAAAACGATGCCAAAGAAATCTGCTTAAAAGAATAGTTCTTTATAATAAGTAAATAGTAAAGCATTAAGTTCAATCTCACTCTTATAAATAGTTAAATAAATGCATGCACTCTGCTTTTGAAGCAACTTTTACCATATTAAAAGGTGTGTATGAAGTTGATTGTGTTCACAGAGATTCATCACATTTAATCAACTATAATGTTTTCATCAAACAAATTATAAGGACAATGCCATCAAGAAAAGAAAATGTCTTTTGCCACTTTATCCTTTCGTAGTTTCATTCAATAAGAAAGGACATACATATTCAAACAGTTTATATTAAAGCATACTTTAAAAGAAATATTTACTTACAACGGGACAATTGACTTCTCTCATCCACTCCAAGTTACGTGGATCAACAATCAAATCATCTGTGTGAATAAGGGAAAGATTTTAATCAATTCTGGGTTTTGAAAACAAAAACACAAGAGGAAACTGATTTCATTGCTCACTTTCTTGAGGCAATATTAAACCTCAGATGCACATTAAAAGTTTTTTATTAAAAGGAGAGGCCAAGAGAGTGGGTAACAGATTAATAAATTAAATTTAGATTTCAATTTTAAATTAGATAAGTGAAAAGAACACAAGACTACAAGGAAATTACAACAGGTGGGCATATAGAAATAACTAGCATCGCTTGATATGCCATTTTCTTAGTGGAATCGGATCTTGCAGTAAGTTCAGCAAAATGCTCTAGAAAACGAAGCATTACAAAATGAAAGGAAAAACAATAATTCACTCTACATCATTCAATTACTGATACCAATTATTTAACGGTTCTTGCAAGATTCACGTCATTCAGGAACATACATAAAACCTCAAAATAGTTGCTATTAACTCACTGTATCCAAACATTGTTCCTCTCTCACAAACCATCACATTAGGATTTCCAGCTAACCGAACCTTTTCAGCTGAATTTGCCATGACCTATAGACATGAAAACCATGAAACAGATGAATAATGATAAAAATCAGGAGATACTAATCATGAGGCTTAAGTTCAGTCATTGCTAACTATAGAAATTGTAACTCAAAAGTTGGATAGTGTACTAACAGAAGGAGCACAGAACTGTCCCTTCTTAATGTTGATAATTTTGCCAGTTTTGGCTGCTGCAACTAGAAGATCTGTCTGTCATTAGAAGCAAAATGAATGAAACAATTGAAGTTGGCACATCTATTAAATTTTAACCAGCCAGTTATAATGGAAATTGAAATTAATGCAATATGTATTTACTTGACGACACAAGAATGCTGGAATCTGAATGATATCTGCTACTCTGCCAACTGCTTCACACTGGCAAAAAAGATAAATGTATTGAAGGTAGATCATGAGTTAGAATCTAGAATCAATTTAATTATTCAATATGAATATGATAATATTCTATAAAATTATCGATAATAAATGTGCTAACCATTCTGATTTTCAAATTTAGATGGGTACAGCCAATTGTTATGGAAAATAGCAGTGATAAGAAGAGAGCCAAGCTTGGATTTACAAGATATAGTTTCATACCAATGAACGATCCAAGTAAAATGTTTTTCAAGTTATATTTCTAAATTAACTGATTACATGAGGGGAAAGAACATATAAGAATTTTAATCCAGGTATCAAATATTTCATGGTGTTAACATTATCTAAATAGCATTCCATTTATCAAAGCATCATTGAAAGAAAACTTTGTGCTATTTTCTTTTTCAGCAGTAACAAACATGTAATGATATCCCTTCAAAACAACATATAATTAAGATTTAACTAGTCTGATTGGTATGCCAAGTAATGTTACTACAGTATACGAGCCTTGACCCATGCAAGAAGGCAATGAAATATGAATTTTATGCAACATAGCCAAACAGACAAAACAAATGAAACCAACAATCTTATATAAAGGAAAACTAAACATTTTACCTGGATGGACTCATGCACATCTGTCACTATAGGGATGTCATAGGCTATTTTAACCTTCTCGAGTATCTGAGAATAAAACAGCATAATAAAAGAAGGAAAACATTCAACTAAGATAAAATAGCTTTATCCAGTACAAAACTCTGATATTGATATAGTTAAACATTGTAATGAAGCAATTTACATGTCAAACAGACAAGCTACAAAGATGGCTTGGAATTTTACTTGTATCGGTATAAGGTGCATAGATGCTCCCTCCAACTCTGACAACATTTAACTCCAAAATCTCTAGGGATGGATGGAACCAGAAACAATATAAAGGACCATGTTAAAACCTCACATTAGCACAATATATGACCAAAGTGCCCCTTATAATGATTTGGATAATACCCTCCCTTCCTCACGCTAGCTTTTGTGTTAATTAGGATAAGATAATTTTATATTACTCATATACAACTGAAGTCATGAAAATTTACAGAGCTAATATAGTCTCATGTTATCAGACAATTACAACACCTAGAATCCTAAGATACAAACCACAAGGAGATATTATCGCAACAAAGTAGGAGAAATATGAACCTTCAATCCCTGGGCCATCCCTGGGCCACGAAATGATTTTGATGATGTTCGATTAGCTTTGTCAAAGCTTGACTTGAAAACCAATGGTATTCCAACTCTGAAAGATACATACATCGAAGACCATGTTAGCTATCAACAAAGATAAAACTAATACTGCATCTACTAACCATTTTATTTACAAGCTTAACTTTGACCCTTAAGTGTATTCTCATGAGTATCAAATAAGAAATTATTACATAGTTCGGGACTACCATGGTCCCAAACAATCATCAAGAGCATGAACACATGGTGATCCTAAACCATCTAATTATTTCCCGTATCAAAAACCTTAGATGAGTTGTGAAACATTTATTTTACTGTAAATTCAACAACCATTAAATGTTTGACAACTCATAGTGCTACAGTAACAGCTCCCTAATGAATTTCTATAAAATCACATTGGTTTTCCTATTAATAATAAAAAAAAAAAAAAGCATTAATGATAAAACAGAGAGAGCTACGTACTCAGATGCAATGCTCTTGATGTTCTTAGCCATCCGCATGATGTGCTCCTCTGACTCAATCACATTAGGACCCGCTAGCAGGAAGAACGGGTTTGCACACTGGTGAGATTGAAAGAAACACAACCCATCAGAGAAATTCAAAGTCTAGAAACTCAAAATCAGCGCGAAATCACGGACCTTGAGGTGGCTAAACAGCGATGTTTCCATTTTGCGGAAAATGAAGCTGCATGCAGAAAGTGAAAGTAAGAAAAGAAGCAGCGATTTAGCACGACAATGTATGTAAAACAGAGTGAAAGTGAGAGATCTGATAAGCGAAAGAGATACAATGGATGTGAGGTTGCGTTAACTTGTACCTTCCTTTCCTCTCCTAGTTGACGTTGGTAAAATCAATCAGAATTGCACTCCAAAACACAGACTCGCCGCCAGTTTCATTTATTCATTCAGGGGAGAAGAGTGAACAATATTTACCCGTGACTTTAATTCTCGAGAAGTACTCCTCTATACCCATTTATAAAAAAAAAAAAATATGGGGTTGGATGTTTATTAAGAAAATGGGTTGGACCTTTTTAAACTGTGTCATTTCCATTATTATTTTTTTTATTATTTTTTTTCTAAACTACCATTAATGGTAACGGATAAGTTATTCACTTTTACTTGTATTTAAGAAAGAGTGAGATTTTTTTGTTACTCATAATAATTTGAAGAAATAGTAAATAATATAACAGTTTTATTATAGTACTGTATTTACATTATTAGTGTATATATCATTCGAAGAATGTCAAAATTCATCGAAGATTTCAAAATCAAGAAAAAGAAAAAGTAAGAGAAAAAATATATTTGTAAGATTTGTTAGGAGTGTATTCCTCTCCTTTAAAATTTATCTTTTGAATTATTATGAAGATTTTTTTTTCATTAAAGAATAAAGTGAAATCTCCCGCTAAAAAATAAAATAAGATTTTTCAATCATTTTTGAAGGTTCGATTATGAATCTACTAATACTCTAGAATTTTATTTAAAAATAAAATTAATTATTTAATAATATAATATTGAATTATAAAATAATTGATATTAAAAAATAAAATAAAAATAATATAATTATTTATTTATAACTAAAGATTAAACTGATAATTAATATGATAAATAAAAAATACAAACATTGACATTAAAAAAATATATATTTAATACAAATTTTTTTGTTATTTTATTTTTGTTGAATTTGTTCTTAAATTTATTGTTATAAATTACTTCCCACAAAATAAAATAATTATTTATTATTTATTTTATATTATTAAAATAACTAATTAGTTATTTTTTATTTTATATTATTAAAAAAATTGATTAATTATTTTGTATTATTAAAAAAAAAATAGTTAATTAATAAAAGATCAATCTTTTTCACGTGGAGATCTTAATCTTGAGGTGAAATCTTGAAAATTTAGATATCTTTGAAGTTTAAGATCTTTCAAGATCCCAATATGAATTATATAATTTAACAATTAGATTTGGTTGAATACCAAATTATGCAAATCCGAACCATTGGACACTTAGCCCCAAAATAATATCAACTTAGGTGCCAAAACCAAAGTGATCCTTAACTGTATTCTCATTTCAAACCCCATTCACTGTATATTGAGATATCACTCATGGAAGTGATCTCTAACCTGGAAACTAACATTAGTTTTAGGACCCAAATAAAACTCATGAAGATGACAGCAGTATTGACATGTCATAATACTGCTGTCATAAGATGCGCATATAAAAACATTGAATCTCTATTGAATGTGAATCCATCAATTTCTCCAACCACATTTCTTTGAACGTTTGGAAGATGATAAAACGTAGACAAACACACACAGGTCATTCACGTGACTAGCTAATGCAACATCACTCCAGTGCAACTACTAAAAAGCTTTACCCATATTTTATATTAAGGGACTCGAATGATTAGTTTATGCTATCTTCTATTTAAAGAAAACATTCCATCTCAATATGAACTACTTTCTACCATTTATTTGATAGTCCCACAGCTCTATCCACTACATTTGTGTAACCAATAAAAGGGTACAGGCAACAAATATGATCAAACTAGCTGTTGTAATGTACAACAAATACCTGGTTAGCTATATGAACAAATGAGCAAATGATTTAAGCCAAAGAATCATATTTAAATTACTTTCTACAAGACTATTAAACAATGTTTGAAGAGTGGGGAGCCCCATGCCAGGGATCAACCAAACTTGCAGTGGCAATTAGGCCCATGAGAATCAAGCAACAAATTTTTTACCCTGTACTTTGAATCCATGTCTCATAGTCTGGCAATGGCATTTATAAGAGTTGCCAATCATCCTCATTGGTTCCTGTATCATTGTTGCAGTCTGTACCAAGGAAATCATCCTCCGGGAATTCTGTGTTGTCACCTGACACATCATTACTAGTGACTTGCTTTGAGAAACTTCGAGACTTGGCTACAGTGAACAATGGTGCACCATTTGATTCTTCTGCGAGCTTGGAAGCTTGGGAGCAGAAATCATCAAAATCATCTGCCAGCCACCATTATTGGAGTGATAAGGGTCAATAGAAAGCTCATACATTAGCCATTATTATTGAACTTTTGAAATTAAGCCAAAGTAACCGGCAAACCTTTGTCTCGGCAGTAAAATCCAATAGCCAAGGATGGATCAATTGAATCTAGGGGTATGTGCCTCATAACACTGGTAAGAGTTTTAAAAAACTTAGAAAATCAAGAATGAACAAGTTGTAGTTAACAGAATACAATAAAATCAATACTAGTAGAAAGCCTACTTGCAATGGTACGATGAAGTACTATTAGGCTCCTGAGTATCCCCACTGATATTAACAACCTGAAAACCATTTAAGATGTAATTAGTGAGCTATTAATGCTTCACCAACCCAATAACAGCCTAAACACTGTATGATTGAAGTCATGCATAAACAGCAAGGAAACCAAATGGAATTTCATTCCCTCCCAAGTCCCAGCAATTAGGTTATTATGTATGATGTATCCATCCCTTTTTTTCTTCACTTTTTAGTTTTTCTGTTTGTGCACTTTTCTTTTCTCTCCTTTTAACAATTAGAAGTTCTTTTATATTATTTTGTTTGACGCTCAAGATTGGTAAAGACAGACTTATATTATAATGTTTTCCTCTATACAACTAAACCATCTCAAGTTCCACCAATACACGTACATCCCTACATCTCCTGTTCCTGCATTACAGTCAACAATTTGAAACCTCTAATTCAAGACCTCATTGTTGGATACCCATTTACAACTTCAAAATAACTAACAAACCATGCATGATATTGTAATTCTGGAAACCATGTCATTGCTTTCTAAATTTAAATACCGGTATTTACATACATAAAGATAATGCTATTATATAGTTAAAGGCCAAAGGATGCTTTGTGGTAGTCAAAGCTCAGGATAAAGTGCCAACAAGAATTTTTTTTTAAAAAAGACAAATCTTAACCACTTGGAATATTGTTATAGGAAAGAAAGCATTTATTATATTAAAAACACATAATATTCAATACTAGCTTAATAATTGACAGCAGATTGGAAATCAAGATGGACCATAGCGTGCCTATAAATTATACATTCAATAAGTTAATTCATATATAACAATATGATACAAATTTCACAATCTCAAAAGTATTGAGGTGAGTAGTAAATAATATTTTTTATACTCTCTTACCTGCTGAACATCATGTGGATCAAGGTAGAAAGCCTTTTCATTCTGAACACCAATAATGTATGTTGAAGCACCTGGTTTGCCACCCATGATGCCAAGGCTTTGGGGAAATTTAAAAGTTGAGCGCAATAATGGAATATACCTGACAATAGTTTATAGATGCAACTAATCAGTCATTGGGCTACAGTAAAAATTGAACAAAACCCCTTGTTATCTAACCTGCACTGTAATTTAGTCTACGTGCTCGAGTTAATGATTTAAGAATAAAGATAAAGGAAAGTTTCTTCATGGATTAAATCCTATTATTTGTAAAAGAATCTAAACAGGCAGGGAACATTTCTATTTAACATATATAATGATACTACTAGGCTCAACTGTGAATCAATTACATACAAAGAACCTTGAAAATGTTGCACACCTTGGATTGACTTTATCAAGTCCAAGAACTAAAGGAACCAATAAAAGCAGAGGGGTCCAAGCAGCTAGGCCCTTTGAAAACTCAGAACAGTGTTTGTAGGCATCTTCAATGCAGACAACTGGTGCTCCACCACGCTCCCCATCTTCATCTCCAGAAACAACATAAATAGCCATTGGAAGTGGCAGATCTCCAAGGTCATTTTTCTCCCTCTGGTTACGGGCTAGAACTTCCCATGTGCGACACATGGCATATGGTCCAACCCATGACCCAACAGCAAGGCCATAACCTTTACCAGCTTGAAGAAGATTGTGGATAGAAAAGGCAGAAGCCTCCGAATCACCAAAAAGTTGTAAGACGTCAATATATTCTTTATCCAGTGGCTGTAAATTATAAATATACAACAATGAGTCAACCCAATGGCATTATATCTCAAGACAAGACATACAAAGATGTGAAGACAAGCAAAAAGAGAGGGGGGGAAACAGTCTAATTACTGAAACGACACATTGCAATCAATCAGCTGACCTTGTCAATAGGTTTTCTCCATGATCTACCTAATTTATGAAAAAGTAGTGCCTGTACATAAGGTAGCCACATTAGTAGCTTTATTTTAAAAGACAACAAAAACAGGCAAAAATAAAATAAAAAATTATAAGGTATCATATGACAATTTCCTAGTCAAAAGCAATCATTAAATAGAAATAGAAGGCATCATACCTGAGCTACAAGCATCTGACTGCTTCGAAGCATACAACCCCAACTAACATCACTGGTATACTTTGTATCTCCAATAGCATCAAAGCCTAGAGTATGTATATTAAAATTTGTTAGTTTAATATTTATCATCTTAATACATCCCTGAAAAGGTAGTAGCATACATTCAACAGACCTTTCCGATACGTAACTAGGATTTTTGATGAAAAATCTTGTTCAAATGCTGCCAATCCATTACTAGAATCTACACCTCCAGTTGATTCTTGCTGTGAAATTTCATGACATACACCTAGAAGCCATATATCACCATCAGAACTTGAAATGTCGGTCCTGCTTGATCCTAGCACACGCTCATGAAATCTCCTCATCGAGCCACCGCTAACAACTTTCCTCACAGCAGCTGCCCACCCACTACTTCGAGAATGAACTGCTTTCTTTTCAGAAGCTGATGATTCACTATATGTTTCAACCACTGAAAAACCAGATGTAAAGAAGCTTGACCATAAGGAAGCCTTGGGAAACTTACTGTCACTGGGCTCTGCTTTTGAACAAACAGACACCTGAGTATTATCTACTGTCTCAGTTGAGCTTTTAGAAGAGCATTTTGAAGCAACGATCTTCTCACATAGACCCTTCAATACCATCATGAAGCCCGAGAAAACACGATATTTGGCTCATAGAAGCAAACCAAGTTTGTGCCAATATCTGCCAGTAAAAAAGGTAAATATTGAAAAAAAGACCTTAAAAAACCTTCTAAAACACTCATTATTATTCACTGACAATCTAAAAGTTGAAAGATACACCTAAGGGGGAAAAAAACAGTTTTCTTAAGGCAACACCACAGCTAGCCTAAAAAGACATAATAATCTGCATTTTAGACTTCTACAAATACACAAAGGGGTGATTGAGGAAACTGCCAATACAGGTTTGGTCAACTGGTTAAATTAATCCAAATCAAACTTCCTTTCCATCAGGGAAAGGAATAAATGCATTCCTATCAATTAATAAAGAAAGAAAACAACAAAAAGAAAAATTGATGTAAAGTCAAAAGTGCCCCAAATCCACATAACCATCTTAAATATAAGAGAAAAGCATCATACAAACAAGAAATCGATGGCCAGAATCAACGATACCATCACAAATGTTGAAATTTCACCAGAGCTTCAAATATATTGAATAATCAGTACCAAACTATGCATCAGCCACGTAAATTCCAAAGCATAAAATGCAAAAAGCCAACACGAAACAAAACCCAGAAGGGAATTTTGCGGAGAGACCCAAATTGAATGGGTTTAAAGGCATTCAATCAAAGGCAAAGAGAAGAAGCTAAAGCAATTTGTACGAAGAAAACAACGAATCTTCGGATAAAAAATATATTATTATTATTTATTTAATATTTGTGACAAATTGAAATTCGAAGAAAATAAGGTAAAAAAAAGGGGGGGAGGTGACGTACGAGGTTATGGTTGTAGGTGAGATGAAGAAGAACGGTGACAGAACTCCGATCCTAAACTCTCAGCTATGAGACTTGGTTCGGACTCTACTTCATCTCTCTCTCTCAACCTCTTAGGTATGTATGTATGTTCCTTGTTTTTTATTTTATTTTTTTTCTGAAATTCTACGTGTGTCCCTAACTCTATATTATTATATAGAGATAGAGATTACTAAAAAAAAATATAATACAAATTATAGCAAAACAATATTTAGAAAACAAAATTAAGTTTATTTCATTGAAGAAAAAAATAAGGGTCAGTTAAGATTTTCTGTTTTTTTTTTCTCTCTTTTTTCTGGATGAATTTTCTGTTTTTTTTTTTTTTTACCAAGACTATCCCATTAAAAGTTGGAGAATAATTTATTATTCACTGTGCTCACCAAAATTATTTCTCAGCCTGAAAGTTAATATCTTTTGAGACAATTTTTTTTTTGTCAAAATGAGTACAGTCTATCCCAATTTTTATTTTTTTCTTAAGATACAGAGATTATTAGAATACATTTTACCTCTTTTATTAAAAAAACAAAAAAATACGCACAATCAAAATTCAATCACTCATATTAAAAAGTATTTTAATTGCTAAACATGTGAATTGACTATGTAACAAAAAAAAATATATAAAAAACATGTGAATTAGCTGATATGATATTATTTTAATTTAATTAGTAGTTTCAACTTTGAATCCTAATTATCCAAATATACAGTTAAATATTCAAAAAGTGAAAATTCTCATTCATAATGATAATTGTCTTGTTTTATTTTTTTTTAAAATGAATAGTTTCCTATTAAATTCAAAGATTATCTTTCTTTATCACAACGAATGAAGTCTATCTTGTTGTTACCATAGATAATCGTGACAAATTGAGGTTACTTCATGCTAAAAAAAAATTAATTGTTATTTCATGTTAAAAAATTTATCATGTGATAGATGAGTTAGTATGTGTTTGAATAAAGATTCAAACTGGAGTTTACATTTGTAAAAACTATGTGAGTGTAACTTTGTTTTTAAAATTGGTTGGCGTCGAGGGGAAAACTATTTCAAACATAACTATAATGTCTAATTGAAATATATATATATATTATTTTTTTTTAATATTTTTTTTTCTTTTTCCTTTATCAAATTCTACTTTAGGAGTTGGTGAAAGACATTAAATAAACCGTTGAGAACAAGTCCATATGGTGATAGGCATTAAATACAACTATAGTACTATTAGATATATGATATGCTAGTTTAAAAAAAAAAAAGGATTTTTTATACTTTGTTAATTTTTTTTGGCTAAAATATCATTTTGGTTCCTTATCTTTATACTAAAAATCGGTTTTGATCTCTTGTTTCTTTTTTTAAAAATAAAAATTGGTCATTTATCTCTCAAATTTGGGATATAATTTTTTTTATTGATTCAAAACATTAAAATTATCTAGTTAAATTCACCTCAATGAAAACTATATATCTATACTAATGTTATAAAAAAAATGGCCATAACCTAAATGATGGAAATCACATGCAATCAATTATTATTAATAATTAAAAAGAAAAGTTGATGCTAATTTTTTAAGTTGTTCATCAAACTCACATGTGTCATGTTATTTGCACTATGGTTATAAATCTTTTTGGTTTAAACATTAGTTAGTTTTTTTTTTATAAATTTTATGCCCCTATTCCCCTTCCCTTATTATTATAATAATAATAATAATAATAAAATTTAAAAATGTTAATAAAAAAAATTATTAAAAAATTAAACTTTTAAGTTAGTATTTATTTAAATTTTTTATTAGTAAATTATATATTAGTTTTATACTTAATAACTATTTGATTTCATTACATTTTTAACAAATTTTATTTTTAATAAATTAATTTGACATTTTTCATCTACAATTTTTTAAAATCTTATAAATTTTACTTTTACATAACATGATTACACATTGTATTCTCAATTTTTAAAAAATTAACAAATTTTATACCTATTTTTTGTTTTTATATAAATTTTACATTAATTTTTTTTTCAAAATTTTATCTTTAATTTTGTGTAAAAAAAATCTAAATTTTCGGATTGTAGTACAAACTTGAAAAGGGTCATTATTTTAGAAGAGAAACAATGATCTAAACATAAGAGAGCTAAATAATCAAAATGAATATTATAAAATATAAATGTTCAAAAAATGCATTTTAGTAAAATGGTAAGAGATACAAGTACATTTTATCCATCTTTTTTTAATATACTCTTATACTATGTTATAAATTATAATTTTGAATTATCATATTCTTGGATTAAAATACTTTTAGGAGTTACTTTTATAATAAATAAATATTTTAATTATATAAATTATATTATAATTAAATTTATAATAAATAAATAAAAATAAACAGTTAAAATTAGTACTATACTGTACAGTATAAGTTTAATTAGAAAAAGTCAACTTAACCTTATTCCTTGTTACGGACATACGGTAATTTTATTCCTTGTTACGGACATGCGGTAATTGTTTTCTACCTATAAAGGTTGATCATTGCGCTTTGCGTATTGTTTTGCTTCCGTAACGCCGTTATTGATTCCGTGAGGTGTCGGCGCGGCGGCTGTCGAATTCGAATCTCTCTCTCTTATGTGTCTTTTCTCTCTCTAGAAACTATTTGTGGCCTCTGACTCTGAGAGACCCTTTGGATTGGGAGGAAACACCAGAAAACCCCCAAAGTTTTGTTCTTCCTCTCTTTGCAATCTCTACACAGAAGATTTATGGATAACAAGTGCAAATTTGGTTCACTGCAACACTCTTTCGACGCAAATTTCTTCAACCGACAAGTGTTTGACTTCGTGCTTCTGTCGCTTTTTCAACCCTTCGATAGATTCATTCCTTGGTTACGCTTTCTGGGTCCCAAATAACATTCAAGCTGCCTTTTTTCTCCTTTTATTTTCGTCTGAGAAAATAAAAAGAAGGTTAGTTTTTATATTGGTTTTCTACTTTCAGCTCAATCTTTCATTTTTTTTTTTCTTTTATGTTTGTAAATTTAGCTTCTGGGTTTGTTGGGAATGATGTATGATGGTTTGTGTTGTTTCGAGATTATCAAGCATACTTTTTTGTGACGAGCTTGCTTTGAATTATCTATTAGGATTTAATTGATGGTGGTTTATGTGATTAAGGGTGTGGTTAGATGAATAACTTAATTGAACGCTTATTGAATAGGCTTTAGGTTGTTATCATGTAATCTTGTATATAAGTT
Source organism: Amphicarpaea edgeworthii (assembly GCA_014843725.1). Lineage (NCBI taxonomy): Eukaryota > Viridiplantae > Streptophyta > Magnoliopsida > Fabales > Fabaceae > Amphicarpaea > Amphicarpaea edgeworthii. The sequence goes on along the minus strand of CM026321.1, from coordinate 3,452,563 downwards.
GTTTTTATAATCTAAGAGAAAATAAGGTTAAATTGTTTTTATATAAGTTGTAAGTTGTTTTTTCGAGTTGTAAGTTGTTTTTTCGAGCTGTTCTATAGATTTATTGAAATAAGTTGAATAAGCTGTTTTCATAAGATCTCCGAAATAGTACTTAGTTATGTCTCATAAGAGAAGTTTAAGGTTATGTTCAAATAAACTTCTCTGGTAAGAGAAGAAAATAAGAAGGAAAAATAAATTGAATTTCTTCCATAAATTAAAATGAACTAATGTACTGACATTTTATAAAATTTCCCTCATCTATCTTTTTCAAAAGCTAAGGTGCATAAGTTGATTTTAACTTATGGGAGAAGCTCAATTCATTATACCTTTTTTATTCTTTTCTTATAAGTGCTTATGGAGAAGTTTGTCCAAACATGACTTAAATAAACTGCAAATAAGCTCTTCCAAATCAACCTGAATTTTAAATTGAACTAGTTTAAAAAACTGTCATGATACCAAATGTTTGATCATATCATGTTTTCATCAATATATTATACTGTGATTGTCTAACAACTGGTGGATGGTATGATGCTTAGTTCTTACAGTTATTGACTTGGACTTTTTGCAAGAAAGGTCTCCAGATTGTGGCTTTCTGAGTTCTAAATCTGCACAAGTCTTCAGACAGAGAGATTGCAAAGTGATTTGAGACCAAATTATGGTGTAAGGACCAAGATGACCGCTTCAGCCTGATCTTCCCTTAAGAAGATGTCATGGGCTAAGGGTCAATCCTCTGGTTGGACAGCTTTTGATCTCAAACAGAGAAAGAATAACAATTTTGAATCTGAAGTTAAGGACCCTTTCCCAGCTATAGGCACTACTGATCCTGTAGTCAAGAAGAACCATGTTCCTGCAAAGCCTTTCTCTTCAGTACTTCTCCCAACTAAAAATTTTCCCCCTTTGAAAGAGGGTGGGAATAGCAAAAAGGCAATGTTAGGTTCTGATTCTGATGGAAAATATTGTGGGGCTACTGCTCCGGAAGATGTTAATTTAGCTATCAAAAAGCTTAGAGAGCAGCATCTTTGGGCTGAACATAGCTTGATAGATGATATCTTCGCTGCTGTTAATAACAATATTGACAAGGCCACAGCTTTATTGGAAACAATGGCCCCTGCAGCGAATTTTGAAGAATCCAAAGTATCAAGCAATCCTAGATCAACTACTTCAGATGATACTCCTTATAAGGATAAGACTGATGATAGTCTTACTTCAAAAAAGGTTGAGGATGACATTCCCTTCCATTCTAATCTTGTTGATAATCTCCAAGACAATGATAAGGACTTGGAGGATAGAAATGCTTCCTCAGGCCAAAAGCTTTCTGATGTTGATTACTTGAGATACAAAATGAATCTCTTGAATTCTGTCCCTGTTGAGCCTGAATGGGAGGATGATGATATTTACATTAGCAATCGAAAGGATGCGTTGAGGACAATGAGGTACAAATGCCAATACATGTATTCTTTCTGGAAACGGTGTTAATTGTTATTTCTTACTTGCTTTTATTGTTTGGTTATTTATTTATCAGCATTATTTTCTCATGTAATAAATACATATTTATGTATGTATGTATAATGTATGTATGTTTTTTACTTTTTTCTTCTTTTGTCTATTTTTATATAAGATGACATGGTGAAACACATGTCGTGAAGATGGGATCTACATGCAGTGAAAAATATTGATCAATGCTTGATGTAGTTTGACTTTATCAAAATGGGATTTGAACAAGTTCCTATATTGTTATCTGCTATACCTATCTTAGAGAAAAGATTTCCTTAACTCTAAACCTTAAGCAATTACAGTAAAAAGAGCATTAAGTAATGAATTTACTTCCATGGTGGTGCCTTTTGTTTTCATTTATGTCTGTAAATAGTAATATGGCTCTAGATTTGCAGTAACTTCTTGAGAAAGAGCTCTAGCCTATGCTGATTTTATGTGATAGCATTTCCAGTTTTGTACATTATTTTAGTCTAATTAATCCATGCTATCATATATCTCCTCTTCAATATTTTCATTTGTAATCACTTTCAATCATTTGCAGTGGTTATTTTATTGAAAATATCACATTTCTGTATTCAGATCGTCACTCTGAATTGAGACTTCATACCTTTTTAATTAAACAGGTCAGCATCACGACATTCTAGGGAGGCTTCTAGTGCTTTTGTAAGAGGTGATCATTTCGCTGCTCAACATCATTCAATGAAAGCTCGGGAGGAATGGTATACTGCTGAAGAACTTAACTCTGATGCAGCCAAAAAAATTTTAAGTGTCAGGAATAATGAAAATGATATCTGGAGACTTGATTTGCATGGTCTTCATGCAACAGAAGCTATTCAAGCATTGCAAGAACATCTCTACAGAATTGAAAGCCAAGGCTTCTCAAAGAGTTCAGCCACTTCAAATGGTGTGAAGGAAAATGTTGGACATTCTACTCTTAGATCTTACAATTTCATGGACAACGAAAAATTGGATATACAAGCACCATTACAGCTTAGATCATTAGCTTTACATGTCATAACAGGTATCTTGGCTACTTTTTTTGCCTTCCAGAAGTTCTTTTTGATTGCATATGCATAGACTAATGTGCACTTCAACCAACATGGGTAGCATTTAATTTTTGTTATGCCTAGATCTCCTATACTATTTATTCTCTTTCAACAGTTTTTTTGCCACGTCAATTTGGACATAAAATTACAGTTTGTTAGTGTCTGTTATTTGTCATTTTATTGAAGCAACCATTCTTCAAAATCTAACTAACCACCCTCCAGTTATGATACTTGTTGCTTCCCTTGGCACCATTCAATGAATTTATTTATTTATTGAAAGTTTATGATTTTAACTATGCATTTGGCAAACATGTATCTATGCTTGGGGATCAACAATCAGCATTAAGGACAGCTCTAATTGCATTTTCATTTCTACAGGCGTTGGTAATCACAGTCGGGGACATGCCGCTCTCCCTACAGCTGTCAGAAGTTTCCTCAATGAAAACAGGTGGAAAATCTCTCCATGCAATATGTTATATCTATACACTGCTTCCTTCCCTTTGTTCCCATTACCTTTGTTGAGGACATTGAAAATGAATAAAATCTAGTGTGTAGCCCAGTTCAGTGTTGTAATAATCAGCCCAGTCACTACCCGGTCGTAGTCTATGAGATACCCATTGTATGTCTCTAGGACTAAGGTTTTCTTTGGTTCTTGCAGGTACCGTTTTGAGGAGATGAGACCGGGAGTAATTACAGTGTGGCCCAAGTTTCGTCAAAATTAATTTTTTTGAGTCCCTCATTAGAAACTTGTGCTTGTATCATATGTACCATTTCATATACTGTGAGTATTTAAGAGTAGTGAGATTTAATTCCACATGTATTGGTCTCCCCTGTTGTTGTGAAATAAGACACATTCGTCTTGGCTTTGGAAATTAATTCAGATGGATTTATTTATTTCAGACATCATACTTGTTCGATATATTCAACATTTGCTGCGATGACGACTTAATCAGAAGTTACGGTGGTTCAATTCGCTAGGAACTATGACCCTAAATATGATTTTGCTTCAATTACTGTCAAACACTAAATGTGATTTTGCTTCAATTACAAGAAGCACTCACATTTAATATTTAGTCATCAATTTAACAGGTAAAGAAACACATTTGATTAGTTATTCCATTAATATTGACAATTTTCTTATAGTTTTTTTTTTTAATGGATAGTTTCCAAACAAACATTAACATGTAAAAATAAAAGGTTCAATGATCACTAAATCCAAGTATGTTTGTCTCAAACTCAACTTTATTTTCTAAAATTGTTAATCAATAATAACAAAGATTTCTTAAGCTACATGCTAGTTAGGATGGACACACTCGCATGGGCCCCAAAAAATTAACTGAGAGCCACATTAGAAAGAATAATGAAGTTTCCTAATATTGTACCTTTTCTTTACGAAATTTCCTTGATATTCGCCATGCATGTCTTTATGACAACAGCTCTTGGTCACTCTTGTCCTGGACTAGAAAATAAATTAAAAGGAGTTAAGATTCTATATACTTCTGCATTTCATTCAATTTCACAACATGTACCCATCTTACTATTACCCTTCAAGTTTCTGTGGGGCATACGCAACAAACTTCACCAATTTGTGGTTCAATAGAAGAGGTACCTCAATTGAGCCATTAATCTCTGATCCTCCAAAGTCCACTTCAAGTGCTATGGCAAACTTTGGAACTACACAAAGAACACCCACCACACATTCATCACCCAATTTAGACACTTATGAGCCAAAAGGGCCTCATGAAAAATTGTACACTGATTTCAAAATATACTGGCCCTTCACAGTTCCCTTGACTTCAGAAGCTGCAGCAATTCGTGTCATCAGAAACTTGGAGAATCTTGGCTTGTACTACACACTCTTTGTGTGGATCATACTCTTCATAGTCCTCATTCCTTATCGTAAGTCCTCATTGATTTTGTTGGTCATCATGACCTATGTGACAGTCCTTTATTGTTTAGTTCTAAGGGCATACCCCAAATCTATTTTCCTTCATAGAACCATAGATAAAAGGTGTGTGTTGGCTTTGCTAGTGTTTGCAACAACTGTGCAGCTGATTTTGACTGAGGCAGGGATTCAACTTGCAGTGACTTTGGCTTGTGCTGTGCCTTTTGTTTTGGTGCATGCAGTTTTGTGGGTTAGTCATCATCATGCATTTGAGATTGAGGATGATTCTGGTACCAAAGAACTGGCTCCTCTTGTTGCCCATAATTATAGATGTGCATGTGGAGCCAAGGGTCTAGAGAATGTTTAATGTTTGATTTTGGGTGTACATATATAGTCCATTTCATAGTTTTTAAACTGACAATTATTGCAAATTAAGGAAAAATGTTCATAGTTATTATCCTCTGTTTTTATTTTAATTTTTTTTGTAATAAATCTCTACTGATTCAAGTTGAGTTTTGAATTTGTTAACTTTGGGTGTACATAGTTTTGTTGGTGTATCTCGGTTGAACGGTTCACAACCCACCAATCACTGAGCTTTTAGACGTGAATGCTTAAACATATATGTATGAATCCACCTTGATAGGAAGATCGCGATCATAAATAACGGTTTGAGATGTAATCCGGTGTAAAAAAAAAAAAATCATTGTTAATACATGTAAGAGGATGAAGTCAAATCCACGATCTCATCTTGTCATTCTTTTTCTCAATCATCCAACTTATTTTATAACTCCATGATCCCGTGTTTGAATTAGAAAGTTAAAAAAAAAGGGTTGCAAAAGTTATCAGAAACGAAAAGGAAACACGGTTGTGTTGCACGTTTTATATTGGTCTAAGGTAAGAGATGTCCGTATCTGTTTTTTATTTGCGCACTTAAAGAGTGAACTAGTCAGTTACCCTACAATGGCAGGGGTTGCTTTAATTTCTACTCTACACATGTTTAAAACAAATTATATAAATAATTATTTGCTGAAAAATAAAATAGAGAATAAAAATTTTAAGTCTTCTTGACAATAAGAGAAGGAAAAAAAGATACCATCATAATCCAAAATGAACCAAATATATTAATAGATTAGTAATTACACTTGAACAATTATCTTTCTAAGTTTAAAATTCACTTGTGTTCATGACTGTGAGAGCATTAGAAATAATATTCTCAAACCTTAAAACTTATCTAAATTGCTTTGTGTTTTGGAAACCGGTGCTTAAAACATAGTAAGAATGAAGTTTGAAAATAAAATCACTGTAGATTAAAATCATATTTTTGCAAGAAAAAACTTTCCTTCCTTCAAAAAAAAGCTTCAACTTTAGAAAGAGACGGATCTTAAGGGGCAGAGGGGCTTCAGTCGGCCTCCCCAATCTCACTTTTAATATATATATATATATATATATATATATATAAATTGTTTTTAATAAAAAATTAATAATTAATAATTAATAAATATATAATATATATTATTATGATTATATATTAATAATATTTTTAAATAATATATATTGATATATAATTTAACTAAAAAATATATAATATACTAATTAATAGATATGATTACAAAATATTTTAAGATTTTTCATTAATTATTATTATCTAGATTAATTATATTTTTTGAATTATTATTATTTTTTATTTATATATTATAATTGTTATAAAATTTAATGAGTTTACTTAATTTTTTTAAGTGTAAAATTATTATTATTTATGTATTTAAGATCAAAAGTGTTTCAAAACTTAAAAAAAATAATTTAAAATTATAAATGCATATATTTTTTTCTTTTATAATTTAAAATAAAAAATAATTTTAATTTTATGAATAAAATTAATAACTGATTTTATAAAATTTATTATTTAATAATTCTTTTTTTTATTAGTAATTATATATTCAAATAAAAAAAAAATGTAGGCTAGCCCCTGATCAAATGTCTGGATCCGTCCTTGACTTTAGAAAAAGTTTGTGAATGAAATTATCTTATCTAGTAAAAAAAGTCGGTGATGACACCAGATATATATACTTTTACACTCTTTGGAAGAAGCTTTCAAATCATGAGCTAAAGGGTTCGAAGTTTCTATGTAATTTCATCACAGCACTATTTAAGACTTGGAAGTTGGAAGCTGAAGCCATATCTTGCAGGATTGGCAATCCTCTCTTATTGTGTCATCATGGATGTTTCAGAACAGGCCAGAGAGAACAACATAAACAACAAGTTCTTGCTTCCTAGAAAGCCTGTAAGTTATATATGCATCAGTAGTTGGATTTTATTTGACTGATGCTAGCTTATAAACAAAAATAGCCATAACATGTTATTTACTTTGACACTTGCTAGTTGCTATGCACCTTGCTAGCTTCCCCCTCAAACTTGACTCTTTTTTCGTTTTTGCAAATCATTAATAACAAAGGCAACGCAACCAAATCCAATATACAGGAAATCGCGTCGAGGGTCAGCTGCAGGGAGATTTCCAGAGAAACAAACTGAGGTAAAAAAATTGTTTATCTTTTTAGTAAAAAAGTGTTTTAGATCTTTCAATTTGCTGCCAAAATTGATCTTAGTTCCTATGCTTTAAAGTCAATGATTTTTTTGATTATGGTATTTTTCACAATTAGTCAGTTTCATTTTTGTTTATGAAACTTATGATACTAAAGTGAGAAGTGAAATTCACAAAATATAAAAAAATATGATAATCAAAATTATGCTTTTTAAAGTACAGACACCGAGATTAAATTTTGACCCAAAACGAAAGTTATGATTGTCATCATCATTTCTCTGTTTTGTGTGTTTTCTTTGTTTCCTCACCCTTCCCCCTTTCTAACATACACGTCTTTTTGTGTTTGAATTATCATTAACAGTACCCTACAAATAAGGAGTTACTGAGAATAATTGCTTACCTGAGAAATGCTACATATTATGAGGAAGATGAAGAAGAGTGGAGCACACAAAGCGACGAGGAAAAGGATCAGAAGAAGGAACTTGAAAAACCAATTCAAAAAACTATCAATAACTCTAACGACATACTCACCAAAAAACGGAGAAATAAAAGCAGCCTCGTTGACAAGGTTAGTTATCCAGATTAATTTCATCATATGTTATGAATCTTATGTGCAAATACACTGAAACTAGGGGAAATTATTACATAGTCTTAGATGATCATGGTTTTGATCAATCTTTATGTGATATAATCCAGTTTAATTGACTCTCTTTGTAGTAGTTTTGGACAATGTAATAATTTATCTTGAAGCTTATAAGATTAATATTTAAGTGATTCTTTCTAATTTGGACAGGTAAGCAAGGAATGTGCTATATCTACTTCCTCTTCCCATGTGATAAACATCAAAGACACAAGCAAAACTATAGAACTTGTAGGCCAAGGATTAACAAAAATTGATTCTCACATAAGTACTGTTTCCATCAGCGAGACATTCATTCAGTTTTGTTCAAATGAGGTAATTTGTCCACAGGAATATCGAGCTGCATTAGCAGTTAAGTTATATGGAATTCAAGCAGCACTTTTATCTGCTTTGGGAAACCCTTTTGGGAACCTATCCCAATCCATAAGCTCAACAAAAAACAGCTCACAGATTCTAAGTTTGTGGCAAGCCTCTGCAGGGTTCTTACCAGCAATGATATGGACTGGAATGTTCATAGTGAGTTTTGTGTACACAGTGATTGTGGTTTGGTCTTTGGCTTTTAGAGTGCCTATTGTCTCAATGTTGTGCCTTGCTCTTCTGTATTGTTTATCTGTGTTGGTTGCTGCAGCATCGGGGTTTGATGTCGTGTGTGGCACGTTTAGAATGAGTGGCATCTTTTTTGCATCTTTAGGGGTTCTTGGCTTTGTTATGCTCCTTCTTGTTGTGGTCATATTGGTGCTTTTTGCTTCTTGGAGATGCACAAAACAAGATGCTGGACCAAAGTGATGAATGAATGCAGCTTAGTGCTTTGGCATGCATATATAGCTAGTTACCTTCAATATTGAGGGCTTTGTACATCTTAACTATGGTAGATTTTGCATACCACTTTCTATGAATTTAATTTTCACATATCTTAAATATGTTTATAACTTCAATAAATCCAATATTTTCTTAAATATTTTTTCTTAAGTAATATATATATCTATTTCTATATAATATAAATCCTGAAACACAAAATATGATATTGAATCAAGAGTTTAGAATTAAGAAACAAAAATCAATAAGTAACAAAAATCAAAATTAAGAAACAAGAAAAAAGAAACAACAAACAAGAATCATGAAGAATAAAGAGAAGACACAAGATTTAAAAATCAAGAATCAAGCTTCAAGAATAAAGAAGCAAAGATATAAGAAATAATAAACAAGAATAAAAAATAAGAAAAAAGAAAAAAGAAAAAAAAATAAAGGAAAAAGAAACAATAATCAATAAACAGTAAACAGTAAACAGTAAAGAAGAAACCAGACACAAGATTCAAGAATCAAGACATAAGAGTCAAGATACAAGAAACAAGCAACAAAAATCAGAATAAAAAATCAAGAAACAAGAAATAAGAAAAAATAATCAAGAATAAAAAATAACAATATAGAATCAAGAATACAAAATCAACGGTTCAAGAATTAAAAAAAATAGAAACAAGCCACAAAAATCAATAATAAAAAATAGAGAATAGAAAATAAAGAATCAAGAATCAAAGGTTCAACAATAAAGAAAAATAGAAACAAGTAACAAAAAAAATAATAAAAAATAGAGAATAGAAAATAAAAAACAAAGAATCAAGAAACAAGAATAAATCAACAATCAAGAAAAAAGAAAAAAAAATAAAAAATCAAGAATAAGGAATCACGAATCAAGAATCAAAAATCAAGAAATAAGAAACTAGAAAAAAGAAAAACAATAATCCAGAAACAAAAACATTAACAAGAATAAAGAATAAAAAATCAAGAAACAAACAAGGCACAAGAATCAATATACAAGATTCAAAAATCAATTGACGGTTGAAACGAGGAGATTAAAACAAAATAAAATTATTATAGCAACCTAAAACTTATTTAAACCTAAATTATATGATATTTTTATGTGTAATTGTTATTAATTGTAATATAAAATGTTGTTACAATTAGTACACATGATTTGAAATTATAATTAATAAGTGATTATGTATATTAATGATTATATTAATTTAGTTTTGATTAAAATATCAGTTATATAAGTCTTTAAAGAGATACATAAAAATAAACCTACAATATCAATTATAATTTAGTTTCAATGAAAATAATTTTTTCTTTGTCTCCAAATTTAAATATTGTTTTCAGTATGTATTTGCATAAAATAAAAGATAAATTTATAATAAAATATAAATATTGAAACAAATATTTTATTACACAAATTTACATGAGAACATAATTTACTCTCACATTATCAACCCTTATTTCATTTACTCAAATTTCTAATAATGTTTAAGAAACACTTTATCATAATATATATATGAAGGTAAGATTATTATTGTAAACATGTTACAACATAAAGATAAAAAAAAAAATACAATAACATATTTTTATAAAAATTAATTTAAATAGTTTATTTGATCTAGTCGGATTAAATTAAACAATGAAGAGAAGTGTATATTAAATTGGATTAATAGGATATGGAAATTTAACTAATGAAATAAATCAAGTAATTACTAATTAGGAAAAAGAGAATCACGGCAAAATGAGTAACTACTTTTTATAAGATTTTTTTTTCTATCCTATTAAAGTAAAAATATTATTAGTTAATTATCCTTTTATTAATGTTATGGGTTATCTAATTTTTATTTTTGTTAAATTTTTCATAGGTTTTGATTTGACCTCTCATATTATTCTATTATTACCGTTTTTTCTTTGTTTAATAATATACAATTGAACCTTGGAACATAATAAAGTCGAGGGTGTCAACTTGGGATATCTCTTCCTGGGAGGTGTTTTGAAAAAAAAAAAAAAAAACTATTTTTCGTGGCCTAAAGTAGAGGTTTTAGTGGTTTTACTTAGATGAGAAGTTAAATATGAAAATGTACTGATTGATTGGTTGGTGGTCAATTGCTTGATTGGCTTCTATGAGCTTGAGCCTGTCTTTGTGGATTATTTGCAAACAGTATTCCCTAAAACAAATATGTCAAACAAGGTAAAATTCTAAATTGCGACCTGTCATAATCTGAAATTAGTAACTGATAATTAATTAGGTTCAATCCCTTAACTCCCACCTTCCAGAAATTATTAGATGCTACGGTACATTTATTAAAGAATTAATAAAATTTAACTACGTGATTAGAATTTTAGATAGGTAATGAATCTCAAACCATACAATAATCCTCTGCCCCAAAAGTCCAATATATCATACAAAAGAATATTAGAGCTGGCACCACTGGCAAGTTTGTATGGTCAATTCTATCAGTTGAGATGTCAATTCTATCAATAGTAAATTAGTCTAAAATCATTTTATAAATATTAGGAGCTTGCCTTGCAATTCATCCAGTATACGACTACGACTTGGCTTGTGTCATTTTTCGATATAAAGAGGACATTTCAAATCATAGGGATGATCGGTTCTATAGTTTGCAATTAACCTTTAAAAACAAATGTGATTGATCAAAATCTTATAAGTAAACAAATTTCAGTAAAACAGAAAGAAAATGGAATTCACTTTTGTACCTAAACTTTATTCATTGGACATATACTTCGTACATGTATTATTCATGACCAATAAAGATCGGTAGAATTAGTAAACATCATACTCATATTATAAAAAGACTACTACATATATGAATTTGCATTGTCTTTAAGGATATCAATGATTTTGTTTTTCTACCATGTCAATGTGAGAAATTACACTCAGACAGGACTACATAGTGAGTCCCCAAAGGACAAAGTTTTAAACAGCATCAGAATTGTCAGCAACACTTTCACCATGGCCAGTAAGAGGAGCCAGTTCTCCTTTAGCAGAAGCATCCTCAACCTCAAAGGCATCATAACTAGCCCAAAAAACAGCATGAACCAAAACCACAGGCACACTACTAGCCAAAGTCACTGCAAGATGAATCCCTGCCTTAGTCAAAATCAGCTGCACCGCAGTTGCAATTGCAAGCAAAGCCAACACAACCCTTTTGTCTATGATTCTGTGAAGCACCACAGAGTTTGGAAATGCTCTCAAGAGTAAAAAATAAAGGGTTGTCACATAGGTCATGATGACAAACAGAATCAAAGACACCTTACGCTCAGGGATGAGGGTTATGAAGAGTATGATCCACACAAAGAGGGTGTAGTACAACCCCAAATTGCACATGTTTCTCATGATGCGCACCCCTGCAGCTTCTGATGTTGAGGGAATGTTAATGGGGATGTAGATTTTGATATTGCTGTAGAACTTCTCTTGAGGTGATTTTGGTTCTGCTTCACAAGTGTCAGCAGTAGTGGATGGTGGTGGTGCTGGTGTTGAGGAGGAGGATATTCTCTGTGTGGTTCCATAATTTGCCATGAAACTTGTAGTGAAAAGTTTGGAAGATCAAAGAGATATTGCTCAATTGACAAAAAAAACTTCTCTTTATGAGCAACAAAAAATATGAGAAATTTGTTCCAAAAGGTGTCTCACTGAAAACTATAAAGATAGAGTAAGATGGATACTTGTATTAACTTTCTCTATGAATTGAATTTGGATCAAGTTGATTCATATATAGAATAGAATCTAAGGAAAAGTGAGAGCATTAATTTCTGGCAAAGCTGGTTGAAGACGACTTTGAATTTGAAGACTTTGTCAACTGTTCCATATAGAATAATTTGCGTGTTGAAGACTTAGTCAAGTATTACAATACCCATAGAAGACAAACTTAACCTAAGTTTGTTCTTCTCCTCCTCCTTCAATTCTAACTAACTAGTTGTATTAACTTTGATGTCACAATTTCTTTAATATCGTTAATTAGAAAGAAAGAGTAAACTACTGAAAAGTTTATCTAACATGTTCTATTTTGATAGTGAAACCAATTTGAAATACTTTTTTTTTTTTGTAGTTTCTTAATTTTAGGAACTAATTGGATGATGTTCCACAGTCCATAGATGATTTATTTTCATGAGAAAATTACTATTCTAAAGATAATATTTTTATAATTCTATTTTGTTAAGTATTTGAAAAGTGCTTGGTTAGGCCGATTTATAGAAGATTTGGCAAGTAACAAATTGAAGTCCAACTTAGGGACCGACCTTCTCTTTACTTACAAATGCTGCTTTCCCCTTCCAGTCAACTTAATGGCACCAATTAATACGGCAATGGGTTTTGAATGTTTATAAATTCAACCTCATGTCACAGTATTTTTAATGTTAGTAGGAAATAAGAGTAAACACTTTTTTTTGCTTGAAAAGTAACTATTTTTTGTGTAATGTATGACAGTATATGAGAATTTTAAATATATGTCAAATATAAATAAAAAAAAATTGAGAGACATAACTAGTTAATAGAAAACTGTTTAATTAGTAATAAAAAAAACAAATTAAAATATAAAAATAATGTATGAGAATTTTAAATATATGTCAAATTAAAATATTCTACTATATCGTATTTGAGTATATATCTATGATTTATTTCGTAAAAAAGAAAATCTATGGTTTCCGTGTTCTGTTATCCATCTGCATGTTCTGTTCTGCTCTGGTCCAAAAACATGCCAAAGTTACAAAATATCCATTCCATTTGTTAGTTAGCCATGGTAAACTCTGTTTCATCTCTCTCACTATGTTTCCCTCCAAACCCGACACCCAACATTTTCCAAGCCTTCAGCTTTAGACCCTCCGACAAAACCCACCACACAAAACCTCCCAGATTCACCACCCCCAGAAAGCACAGAACCAAAAAGGTGAAACCTTTCACCGAAAAAGACGCGTTTCCGTGCTCCTTACCCCTCCACAACAAAAACCCAATCTTCATCTACAAAGACATCAAGCATTTCGCACGCCAGAACAAGCTCAAAGAAGCTCTCACCATCTTGGACTACGTGGACCAACGTGGCATCCCCGTGAACGCCACAACTTTCTCTTCTCTCATCGCCGCGTGCACCCGCACCAAGTCATTGCCACAAGGAAGGGAAGTCCACACCCACATCAGAATCAATGGACTCGAAAACAACGTTTTCTTGCGGACTAAGCTCGTTCACATGTACACCGCATGTGGGTCGTTGGAAGAGGCACAGAAACTGTTTGATGGGTTGCCCTGTGAGAGTGTTTACCCTTGGAACGCTTTGCTCAGAGGGACTGTGGTTTCGGGAAAAAGACAGTACATTGATGTGCTTAAGACTTATACTGAGATGAGGGCATTGGGGGTTCAGTTGAATGTGTATAGTTTCTCTAATGTGATCAAGAGTTTTGCTGGCGCGAGGGCGTTTTCGCAAGGCTTGAAGACTCACGGGCTTTTGATCAAGAATGGATTTGTGGATAACTACATTCTTAGAACCAGTTTGATTGATATGTACTTCAAGTGTGGGAAGGTTAGGCTCGCGTGCCGGGTGTTTGAGGAAATTCCAGAGAGGGATGTTGTTGCGTGGGGGGCGATGCTTGCTGGTTTTGCGCACAATAGGTTGCAGAGGGAGGTGTTGGAGTATGTGAGGTGGATGGTGGAGGAGGGACTGAAGCCGAATTCGGTTGTGATGACGATTGTGATTCCTGTGATTGGGGAGGTTTGTGCAAGGAGGTTGGGTCAGGAGTTTCATGCTTATGTTGTGAAAACAAAATCGTACTCTAAGCTGGTGCCGGTTCAGTCTTCTTTGATTGATATGTATTGTAAGTGTGGGGATATGATTTCAGCAAGACGGGTTTTTTATGGTTCAATGGAGAGGAATGTGGTTTGTTGGACGGCTCTGATGGCGGGTTATGCTGCGAATGGGAAACTTGAGCAGGCGCTGAGGTCCACAATTTGGATGCAACAAGAAGGGGTCAGGCCAGATGTGGTGACACTTGCCACTGTTCTTCCTGTTTGTGCACAGTTGAGGGCTCTGGAACAAGGGAAGCAGATTCATGCTTATGCTTTGAAACATTGGTTTCTGCCTAATGTGTCTGTAACTTCTTCATTGATGATGATGTACTCTAAGTGTGGCGTTGTTGAGTATTCTAGAAGATTGTTTGATAATATGGAACAAAGGAATGTGATTTCATGGACCGCCATGATTGATTCGTATATCGAAAATGGGTATCTGTGTGAAGCACTTGGTGTGATTAGGTCAATGCAATTGTCAAAGCATAGGCCAGACTCTGTTGCTATGGGAAGGATGTTGAGTGTTTGTGGTGAACTAAAACTTGTGAAGCTTGGGGAGGAGATTCATGGGCAGATCTTGAGAAGGGACTTTACATCAGTCCATTTTGTTTCTGCAGAACTTATCAATATGTACGGCTCATTTGGAGATATTAATAAGGTTAATTTAGTGTTTAGTGCAGTTCCTGTTAAAGGTTCTATGACATGGACGGCTCTTATAAGGGCCCATGGATATAATGAATTGTATCAAGATGCAGTTAACCTTTTTGATCAGATGAGATCTTCTCCAAACCACTTCACTTTTGAAGCCATTCTATCTATATGTGACAGAGCTGGATTTGTTGATGATGCTTGTAGAATCTTCAATTCAATGCCTGGATATAAAATTGAAGCATCTAAGGAACACTTCGCTATTATGGTGCGATTACTTACACGCAATGGTCAGCTAGAGGAAGCTCAGAGATTTGAACAATTGAGTTCTTTCTTGTAGAAGAGAAAGCAACACATTTTCCTTCTGAAGGATTTATAGAATGTTAAACAATCCAGGATACAGACATGTAAGTTTCGGCTCAGAATTTGTAAATTGTCATGCATTTGTAATTATGTTCCAGGCACTAGTTAATTTGGTTAATGAAATGTAATCTGAATTGGAGAAAAATATTAACAGTACCCTGAATATTGCATCTAAGTTTTAGTCTGTAATTTATTGAAATTAAAATGTCAAGAACAATTTACCAAAGCCTAATGTCATTTAAAATTTAAAAAGAGAGCATTAAGTGGGTTGATTTTAAGTCCACTTCCTACTGTAATTTAAAGTTGTTTCACATTCAAATCTAGATGGAATTATGAGTAAGAATATCATTTAGTTTATTGAGTTGATAAAAACCAAACCAATAATTAGTTTTTACTTTATCTGTTGTATCCTAGCAGATTGACCAAAATAGGTCATTTTTACCAAATCGGTTAATGGTCGATGTAAAATCTATATTAGTTTACATCGGTTTCATACGAAGGGAAAAATATTCCCTGCAAAAAAACAAATAATGTCACTTAAAGTAGCATCACCAACTCCAAAAATCACTTATCCATATAAATATTTTTCATCTAAATCCATTTTAGTATTTATTTGGTAACAATAACTTATTTTGTTTAATCAATCCTTGAACCCTCAAAATTTAGAGTTTTATTTATGAAATATTAAGTATTTAAGATTTTATTTATAAAATCATAAATTAAGATTAAAGATTTCATTTAAAATTTAGGATTTCATAGTTTAGGATTATGAAACCCTAAATCTTGAGAGTCTCATTCTTAATTTAGGATTTTATGAATGAAATCATAAATTATATATGAAATTTTAAGAATTTAAATTTTCGTTATTTTTATAAATGAAACCTTAAATTTTAATTTGGAGTTCCATAAATAATACTTTAAATCATGAATTTAAGATTTCATTTATGAATCCTTAAATTAATATTTGATGTATTTAAATTTTGATAAAAAAAAAAACATTAAAAACAAAAGTAATCCATTGAATATTTAAAAATATGAAAACACAAATATTGTCTGATAAAAATGAAAAAAATTAAAATTTTAAAAATATAAAAAATATTAAAATATAAAAAGACAAAAATATTTAGGATTTTGATTAAATGTTTTATTTATGAAATCCTAAATATTTAGGATTTCATTTTATTCTTTTATTTATGAAATCCTAAACCCTAATTATTTTTGAAAAAACAAGTTAAAGTTATAGAGAGATTTAAAAAAAATGAAAAACCAAGAGAAATATCTTGCAATATTGAAAAAAAATTGAAAATTTTTAAAAATATGAAAAAACAAAGAGTAATGTCTTGAAAAAGTCGAAAAAAATTAAAATTTTGAAAAAATATGAAAAAGCAAGTCAAATGTCTAGAAATCTTGAAAAAAAATGAATTTTTTAAAAAATATGAAAATCCAAGAATATTGTCTTTAAATATTGAAAAAAATGAAAATTTTTAAAAAATTGAAAAAACAAGAGTAGTGTCTTGAAAAAAAAGATAAAAAATGATGTTTTAAGAAAATAAATTGAAAACTAAAAAGGAATGTCTTTAAAAATGGAAATAAATTAAAAATTTTAAAAAATATATGAAAAAGCAAGAGTAATGTCACGAAAGAGTTGAAAATTAATGAAATTTAAAAAATAATAAAAAGCAAATGAAATGTCTTGAAAATTTGAAAAAAAAAAATTAAAATATGAAAAGACAATAATATTTAAGGTTTCGATTAAATGTTTTATTTATGAAATCTTAAATATTTAGGTTTTCATTTATAAAATCCTAAATCCTAATTTTTTAGGATTTTACTAATGAAACCTGTTTCACAATAAATTAAAATCATAAATATTAAAAGTTTGATAATATAGCCTTAATTATTTATGATTTTATAAATGAAAACTTAAAATTCACCATAAATATTTGTGTTTTGATTAATGAAATCATGAAATTCTCTCCAAATAATTACAGTTTTATAAATGAATCCATAAGTCAAAACTCTAAATATTAAGGGTTTCATATATGAAACCTAAATATTTAAGATTTCATAAATGAAACCTTAATTATTTATAGTCTCTTAAATGAATCCCTAATTATTTAGGATTTTATAAACAAAACACTAAATTAAAATCCTAAATATTAAGTGCTTCATAAATGAAATTATTAATTGAAACCCTAAATATTCAGGTTTCATCAAAAACCTAAATTATTTACGGTTTCAAATATGAACCTTTAATTATTTTAAGGTTTCATTACTTAAACATTAAATTTATAAATGAAATCCTAAATATTTAGGGTTTCATCAATTAAAATTTTAAAAAATATGAAAAATAAGGGTAATATATTAAAAAAGTTAATGTTTTTTTTAAAATATGAAAAAACAAGTTAAATTTCAAGAGAGATTTTTTAAAAAAAATGAAAAAGCAAGAGTAACATCTTAAAAAAGTTGATTCTTTTTTTGAAAAATATGAAAAAGTAAGTCTAATATCTTGAAAATTTTGAAAATTTTTCTTTTAAAAAAATATGAAAAAACAGATAAATGTCTAAAAAATTTGAAAAAAAAATGAAATTATTTTAAAAAAATGAAAATCCAAGTGTAAATAATTAAGGATTCCTTTAAAAAATCCTAAATAATTAGGGTTTCATTTAAGAAACCCTAAATATTACGAGTTTAAATTTAATGTTTTGTTTATGAAACCTTAAATATTTAGTGTTTCAATTTATGGTTTCATATATGAAACCCTGAATATTTAGGGTTAAATTTTAGATTTCATTTATGAAACCTTTAATATTTAAGATTTTGATTTATTAATTCATTTTTGAAATTGTAAATATTTAGGGGAAATTTCATGGTTTCATTAATTAAAACATAAATATTTAGGTTAAGTTTTAATTTTTCATTCATGAAATCCTAAAAATTTAACGTTTTATTAATGACACCCTAAATAATTAAGGCTTCATTTATCAAACCTTTATTATTTAGGGTTTTGATTTATTGTTTGATTTGTGAAACCCTATTTCTTAAGGGTTTAAATTTAGCAATTTGTTTATAAAATCCTAAATATTCAGGGATTTGATTAATTATTTTAGTTATGAAACCTTAAATATTAATATTTCAAATAATTGAATCCTTAAATGTTTAGGGTTTTGATTTTTTTTTTCATTTACAAATCTCTTAATTTTTTTAAGGATTTGATTTATTATTTCATTTGTCTATTTCTTAAGGGTTTAAATTTGGGATTTTATCTATGAAACCCTAAAATTTTAAGGTTTTGATTTATTATTTCATTTATGAAATCTTAAATTTGTATTGTTGGAATTTATATTTTATTTATAAAACCCTAAATGTTTAAAGTTTTGATGAATTGTTTCATTTATGAAATAGTAAATGTTTGGAGTTTCAATTAATTTTGACATTTATGCAATCCTAATTGTTTAAGGATTCGATTAATTATTTCATTTATGAAACTCTAAATGTTGAAGGTTTAGATTTATTGTTTCATTTATGAAACATTATTTATTAAAGGTTTCACTTTGGGATTTTATTTATGAAATCCTAAATATATAAGTAATTTTTTCATTTTTGAAACCCTAAATGATTAGGGTTTCAATTTATATTTTCATTTACAAAACTTTTAATGTTTAGGGATTTGATTTATTATTTCATTCATGAAACCTTATTTCTTAAGGGTTTCAATTTGGGATTTAGCTTATGAAACCTAAAATAATTAGGGTTTTGATTAATTTTTTCATTTATGAAACTATAAATGTTTAGGATTTTGATTTATTTTTTATTTATGAAACTTTAAATACTTAGGGTTTCAATTTATTCTTTCATTAATGAAACCTTATTTCTTAAGTGCTTCAAATTTGGAATTTTATTTAGGATTTAAGGTTTAGAGTTTTGATGAATAATTTCATTTATCAAACTTTAAATGTTTAAGGTTTCGATTTATTATTTCATTTATGAAACCCTATTTATTAAGGGTTTCGCTTAGGGGTTTTATTTATGAAACTCTAAATATATAAGGTTTAAATTAATTTTTTCATTTCTAAAACCTTAAATGTTTAGGATTTTGATTTATATTTTCATTTATGAAACCCTTAATGTTTAGGGATTTGATTTATTGTTTCATTTATGAAACCCTATTTCTTAAGGGTTTCAATTTGGGATTTAACTTATAAAACCTAAACTAATTAAGGTTTTGATTAATTTTTTCATTTATGAAACCTTAAATGCTTAGGATTTTGATTTTTTTTATTTATGAAACTATAAATGCTTAGGGTTTCGATTTATTATTTCATTAATGAAACCTTATTTCTTAAGGGCTTCAAATTTACAATTTTATTTAGGATTTAAGGTTTAGGATTTATAGTTTCCATGAAATGTTTCATTTATGAAACCCTAAATGTTTGAGTTTCGATTAATTGTTTTATTTATAAAAATCTAAATGTTTAAGGTTTCAATTTATTCTTTCATTTATGAAACCCTATTTATTAAGGGTTTCATTATGGGATTTTATTTATGTAACTTTAAATATATAGGGTTTCAATTAATTTTTGCATTTCTAAAACCCTAAATGGTTAGGGTTTTGATTTATATTTTCATTTATGAAACCCTTAATGTTTAGGGATTTGATTTATTATTTTATTTATGAAATTCTATTTCTTAATTTTTTCAATTTAGGATTTAACTTATGAAACCTACACTAATTAGGGTTTTGATTAATTTTTTCATTTATGAAACCCTAAATGTTTAGGGTTTTGATTTATTTTTTTTCTTTATGAAACTCTAAATGCTTAGGATTTTGATTTATTTTTTCATTTATGAAACCCTATTTCTTAAGGGTTTCACTTTGGGATTTTATTTATGAAACCCTAAATATATAGGGTTTGAATTAATTTTTTCATTTATGAAACACTAAATGTTTTTGGTTTTGATTTATCTTTTCATTTACGAAACCCTTAATGTTTAGGGATTCGATTTATTGATTCATTTTATGAAAGCTTATTTCTTAAGGGTTTCAATTTGGGATTTAACTTATGAAACCTAAAATCATTAGGGTTTTTATTAATTTTTTTATTTATGAAACCCAAAATGTTTAAGGTTTTGATTTATTTTTTTATTTATGAAACTCTAAATGCTGAGGGTTTAGATTTATTGTTTCATTAATGAAACCCTATTTTTTAAAGGCTTCAAATTTGGAATTTTAATAAGGATTTAGGTTTTAGGGTTTAAAGTTTAGACGAATTATTTCATTTATGAAACACTAAATCTTTGGAGTTTTGATTAATTTTTTCATTTATGAAACTTAAATATGTAGGGCTTTGATTAATTATTTTATTTATGAAACCCTAAATGTTTAAGGTTTCAATTTATTATTTCATTTATGGAACCTTAAGTATATAGGGTATTAATTAATTTTTTCATTAGTTAAACCCTAAATGTTTAGGGTTTGGATTTATTTTTTCATTTATGAAACCCTTAATATTTAAGGATTTGATTTACTATTTCATTTATAAAATCCTATTTTCTAAGGGTTTCAATTTTAGATTTAACTTATGAAACCCTAAATATTTAAGATTTTAATTAATTTTTTCATTTGTGATTCTCTAGACTACATCTAAAAAACAAGACTTCCGCTATGCGAGATCTTTTGCTAAGCGCATATTCAATTCGAAAGAACATTTCGCTAAGCGAGAGCTTCTACTAAGCGCATCTTCAGTTCGAAAGAACCTCCCGCTAAGCGAATCTTCAGTTTGAAAGAACAATTCGCTTAACTTGAGCTTGAGCTTAGCGCTGCATAGATCGCCTATCTTGTGTAGCGTGATGTTGAGCTCTACGAGAGTTGCGTTGCGCGAGATGTATCGCTAAGTGCAATTTGCCTTCATTCTTGTGTTCTTCCCTTATTGTTGAACCTAGGCCTGCAAACATGAATTTGAGTATATTTCTCACAAAATAGTTTTCTATGGTTATAATTATCAAACTATACAAATCTATATTAAATGATTTCAAACTAAGATAAAATTCCTGAGAACAATGGATAATCGTTATAAAATATAATGCAATATTTACGTATATAAAGCGATTATAGTATCATAAATGAAAGAATAAATTGAATACTTAAACATTTAAGGTTCAAATATGAAAAAATAAATCGAACCCCAAAATATTTAGGATTCATAAATAAAATCCCAAATTGAAACTCTTAAGAAATAGGGTTTCATAACTGAAATAATAAATTGAAATCCAAAACATTTAAGGTTTCTTAAATGAAATAATTAATCAAAAATCAAAATATTTAGGATTTCATAAATAAAATCCCAAATTTAAACCCTTAAGAAATATGGTTTCGTAAATGACACAATAAATTGAAATCCTAAATATTTAGGGTTTCATAAATAAAAAAAAAGAAATTGAAATCTTAAATATTTAGTGTTTCATAAATAAAATCGCACATTGAAACCCTTAAGAAATATTTAGTGTTTAAATTTATAGTTTCATTTATGAAACCCTAAATATTTAGGGTTAAATTTTTGGTTTCATTATGAAACCTTTAATATTTATGGTTATGATTTATGGATTCATTTTTGAAACACTAAATATGTAGGGAGAATTTCATGATTTCATTAATCAAAACATAAATATTTAAGTTGAGTTTTAGGTTTTCATTCATGAAATCTTAAATATTTAGCATTTCATTAATGAAACCCTTAATAGTTGAGGCTACGTTTATTAAAATTTTAATATTTATAGTTTCAATAGTTTCAATTTATGGTGAAGCTTAAGGTTTCAATAATGAAACCCTGAATAAATAAGGTTTCATAAATAAAACAATTAAATGAAATGATAAATATTTTAGGTTTCCTAAATAAAATATTTAATTAAAACCTTAAATATTTAGGATTTCACTTAAGAAACCTTAAATATTCTTGCCTTGTAAGATTTTTTTCAAATTTTCAAGACATTTCATTTACTTTATAATATTTTTTAAAATTTCATTAGTTTTACATTTCTATTTATTTTTCAATTTTTTTAAAAAAAAATCCTTTTTTTTACCTAGCATTACACTTCCCTTTTCATATTTTTTTAAAAATTTTCATTGATGAAATCTTAAAAATTTAATGTTTCATTTATAAAATTGGTATTTAATTAATAAAACCGTAAAATAATTAAAATTTCATATTCAAAACCTTAAATAGTATGGGTTTCATTTATGAAACCTAAATATTTAGGGTTTTATTAATGGTTTCATTTATGAAATATTAAATATTTAAGGTTTTAATTTTGGGAATTTTGATACAACCCTAAATATTTAAGGTTTTAATTCAAGATTTCATTTAAGAAATCCTAAATATTACAAGTTTCAAATTAATGTTTCTTTTATGAAATCTTAAATATTTAGTATTTCAATTTATGGTTTCATTTATGAAACCCTAAATATTTAGGAAAAATTTCATGATTTCATTAATCAAACATAAATATTTAGAATTTTACTAATGAAATCCTAAATAATTAAGGTTGCACTTATCAAAACTTTACTATTAATGGTTTCAATTTAGGATGAAGCTAAAGGTTTCATGAATGAAACCTTGAATAATTAAGGTTTAAAATTTCATAAATGAAACCATAAAATTAAATTATAAATATTTAAGGTTTCATAAATAAAACATTTAATCGAAATCATAAATATTCTTGTCTTTTCATATTTTGACATTTTCATATTTTTTTCAAAATTTCAAGACATTTCGTTTGGTTTTTAATATTTTTTAAATTTTCATTCATTTTTAACTCTTTCAAGACATTACTCTTATTTTTTCATATAATTTTAAAAATTTTAAATTTCTTTCCATTTTTAAAGACATTCTTCTTTATTTTTAAAATTTTATTTTTATTTTTTCAAGACATTACATTTCCTTTTTCATATTTTTAAAAATTTTCATTTTTTTAAAGTTTTCATTTTTTCTTTTAATAGTTAAATGCATTGCACTTGGATTTTCATATTTTTAAAAATTTCATTTTTCTTCAAATTTCTAGACATTGTCTTTTTATTTCATATTTTTTCAAAATTTTATTTTATTTTTCCAAAATTTTTAAGTTATTAGACTTGCTTTTTCATATTTGTCAAATTTTTAATTTTGTTTTAACTTTTTCATGACATTACTCTTTCTTTTTCATATTTTTAAAATTTTTCATTTTTTTTCAATATTTTAAAATTAGTGTTTAATTAATAAAACCTTTAAATAATTATAGTTTCATATTCGAGACCTTAAATAATTTGGATTTCATTTATGAAACCTAAATATTTACAGATTTATGAAATATTAAATATTTAGGTTTTTTATATAACCCTAAATATTTATGATTTTAATTTAAGGTTTCTTTAATGAAACCTTTAATAATTAGGGATTCATTTAAGAAACCTTAAAAACTACAAGTTTCAATTTAATATTTCTTTTATAAAATCCTAAATATTTAAGGTTAAATTTTGGGTTTATTTGTGAAATCCTTGATATTTAGGGTTTTAATTCATGGATTCATTTTGGAAACCCTAAATATTTAGAGAGAATTCATGGTTTCATTAATCAAAACATAAATATTTAGGTTGAGTTTTAGGTTTTCATTCATAAAATCTTAAATATTTAGTTTTTTTTATTAATAAATAGTTAATGTTACGTTTATCAAACCTTTAATATTTATAGTTTTAATTTAGGGTGTTACTTAAGGTTTCATTAATGAAATCCTAAATAATTAAGATTTAGGATTTTATAAATGAAACTAAAAAATGAAACTCTAACTATTTAGGATTTCATAAATAAAATATTTAATCTAAATCCTAAATATTTAGGATTTCATTTAAAAAATACTAAATATTCTTATCTTTTCATATTTTTTTTTAATGTTTTTAAATTTTTATTAATTTTTAAATCCTTCAAAAATATTATTCTTGTTTTATATATATATATATATATATATATATATATATATTTTTTTTTTTTTTTTATTTTCAATTTCTTTCCATTTTTATAGACATTTCTCTTGATTTTTTAAATTTAAAAAAAAAATCAACTTTTTCGATATATTACATTTCCAATTTCATATTAAAAAAAATATATCTATAAATTTGTTTCCCACAGTGGGGGATTTGTTGGCATCTCCCACGCTAGTTAGTTGAAACGGGTCCTTGATTAACCCGTCGAAAATAGTTCCACGCCTATACGACGGCGTTTCAGCTGAACAGACGTACTCTTCGGAATCTGAGTTTCGACTTTGAAGCCCTAACTGCCGCGACGTGACTTGCTCCGACGAGGCCGCCAGAGGTAAATTCTTCGACCTCTGCATTTTGGATCCTCTTTGTAAATTCTGATGTTAGAGTCAATACCCTTCTCCGTAAAGATTGTATTGTTCTCTGATTATGAGCCTCGGCTGTGTGACATAGTGGTTTCAGTGAGTGAGAATATAGTGGATGGCGTGTTTTGTCGTGGTAACTGATTATGCGTTTTTCCTGTGTCCTAAAATGATTTGAATGATCTTAACTTCTCCAAAAAGCGGATTTTTTAAACTAAAATGTATAAACTAATTTTTGCTTATAGGAGAAGCTTGTTTCATTTTTTCTTTCTTATTTTCTTCTACTATAAGTGCTTATGGAGAAGCTGGTTGTTTGTTTGGTGCTGGAATTTGTCCACTTTTGTTTTACTTTTGTGTTAGTCAAATATGTGACTCTGATGGAAAGGATTTGTGTCTATTTGAAATTCCTAGTCTGGACAAGAGCTGCTAGGTATGAAAACTACAACATAGGGGTTCTGGTTTAATTATTAAGTTCTGGTATAAGCAGATGTTTGATTTGGATTGGAGCATTCTGTTTTAGCATGATCATGATACTTTTGATTTTTGTAAATTGCTAAACTGAAAACTCAAGGTTTTAGCCTAGAGTTTTTCTAATTTTCTAATATTACCTAAACATCTTAGTAAATCTACCCTAATATATGAAAGTTCCAATAAATTTATAAAAAAAAAATAAAACTATGATTCCTCCTTTTTTATGCACTATGCTGTTTCAAGAGCAATACAACTAGATATTTTTTCTCTTCCTGAAATTGAGTTTTGTTTTATTCCTCTTTTTTTCTTTTTACTAGTGCTCATCAAAGGAATAGTAGTAAGCACATTCATCTCCCCTAGATATGAACTCAGTTGCAAGGCGTTTATCAAGCTTATTCAGACATTCAGGGCTCACAACTGAACCCTTCAATAATGGGCATCATCAAATGCAGCAGCTTCAGCAAAGCAGAGGCATACGAGTGAAGGTCATAGGTGGGAACTTGGAAGGCGCATTGGCATTGATGCAGCGTAAGATGCAATCAAGTGGGATTGAGAGGATGATAAAGCAAGAACAAAGATTCCATATAAAAAACTCTGAGAAGCGTGTTTTAGCCCGAAAGAACTTGGAGCGAAGGCTTCGATCTGAAGATCTGGCTAGGAAACTTAAGGCCATCATGATCAAGAAAGTCAGGTATTTAGTGTTTATGTAAAAGACCAAAATTTCTCCTTTAGAACATTAGCAAAATATGCACTTTGACTCTTCATCACATTTTTTTAATCTAAGTAATACTTTAAATACATGATGAGATGTTAGCTAAATTCACAAGAATATCCTGGATAGTGTGCCTTATTTAAGCTATGAAGCATGGATTTTGACACAGACACTCTAGCATGGCTAATGTCCCAAATATAGGACACTAGGACACACCCCACACACACACACACACACACACATAAGCCTTGCAAAAAAAGATTATTAAGAGACTTATTTTACTATGTAATCCTTTTATCTTTTCATAAAAATAAAAATAAAAACTCAAAATAAGATGAATTTCACCATATTTCTTGTGGGCTTATTTTCTCAATCTAGCCTACACTCTGAACATATGGTTTTGTTGCTGAAGTGAAATAATTATGTGTAGATATCAATTTAGCCTGCAATCTTTCAAACTTGAAGATATTAACTTGAGATCCGTTGATCTGTTCACTAGTTAATTCCAAGTTTTTTGGAAATAATGGTCTATCTTGTTTCACTCGGAGATTTCCTGGGGGGGTATGCTTTGGATGATGCTTAAGAGTGAGAATTAGAAAGTTTGAATTGCATCAGAGGCATATTATATCTTTCTAGCCTGGGTTTTTTATTCCATTTCATTCCCTTTGCTTAAATGCTTTTACCCCTTTGGTCTTTGTGATGTTCACAGTTTATAAGATTGTTGTATGTTGCTTCTATTTGTTCTGACTTTTTGCATATTCTATTGCATTATGGCAGGGGTCTATGAGAAAGTTGCATTTGACACAGAAAATGGTCAGCATAAGTTGCAGTTATTTTATAATTTGCAATCGTCCACTGCAGTTGACACATTCTTCCCAATTGCCTGAATCGGGTCATA
The DNA here is from genome assembly GCA_014843725.1 of Amphicarpaea edgeworthii. Taxonomy (NCBI): domain Eukaryota; kingdom Viridiplantae; phylum Streptophyta; class Magnoliopsida; order Fabales; family Fabaceae; genus Amphicarpaea; species Amphicarpaea edgeworthii. The sequence continues at coordinate 3,425,852 of CM026321.1, read as the reverse complement.
TGTACTTTGGTAGCTATGATTTTGTGTACCAGATGCATTTGCAATATAATAAAATGAAGAAAGTATACATTTTATGATAAGTAATGTATGACAATTGTTTGGTTTAAGCCTTGAATCTGAGTCAAGATGTTGAATGTTCTTAAGTTTTGTTGGAAACAATTTTCAAGTAGCAGTTGGATGCAGGATTATCCTGTTATTTCCTTTTAATGGGATAATTTGTTTAATATGCTCCTTAAAAAAATAGAATTCTAGTCCCATGTCACTTGTTGAAATAGCTTATAAATATGTTTCATTTCTATTCTAGAAGAGTAAAAGATCTCTAGTAACAGCTGAAAACTTGTAAGATTTTTACTAACAGTACGAAGAAAAATTGTGATTTAAACGGCTGACCATATGAAGGAAAATAGCAAGAATTGTTTAATACGTGGATAATTTAATGTGCATTTGTTCAAAATGGAGAGTTACGAGATCGAATATTTTCCTTTAGAGATTCAAATTCTAATAACTTTGGAGATAGATTGCCTGTAATGTTTGGTGAGCAATAACTTATGTGGTAAAATTCCTGATTCTGTGGATTCATTGATCAAACAGTAAACGTTACAAGTAATAATGAGACAGCAATAGCAATGGTGTTTGATTTGTTTTCTTACTATACCCGGGAACCGGATCAGCCGGTGTAGATGTGAAGTTTAAGGGCGAGGATGAGGATGGAGTAGAGCGTGCGGATGAAAATGGCTTTGCCGTTGGTCTTCATGCCACCGAACTCAAGCTGCTTCCCTTTTACCGGAAATGTTAGAGGTGTGTGAGTAATAATAGAAATCTTACTAAGCTAATAAAAAATGACATATTATTGTTGCTCGTGAAATAGAGAGGGACTATGTTATCCATTTTCCTTATCATTAATCTGCGACATACATTTCCCGCTAACTAACCCGAAACAGAAATGCTCCTCCGTTACTCTCTGCACCTCCCAATTACATCTTCTTACTCACACACCTCTAACCGCAGCGGCCCCAACAGTAACAGTAGCGGTTACATCAAGTTCCGAACACGGTACCGCGAAAACCTGCGATACCTGCGAGCCTTAACAATAATCGACTCCAAAACCAAACCTGAGGACCTTCCTCTCCCCAACGACGTGGACCACATCATCGACACTCTCTCATTCCTCAAGTCCCACTCTTTCTCAGATGCCGACATTCCCCGACTCCAGTTCCTGACCCCAGAGCTCTTCACCACCGCCGTCGTGCCCTCCGACTTCGCCGACGTGTTCCGCTTCCTCGCCGACGACCTCGCCGCCACCAAATCCGAGTCCCGCGACCTCATCCTCCGCTGCCCCAAACTGCTCTTCTCCCACGTCGACCACTGCCTCCGACCCACGCTCCAATTTCTCCGGCAGGTGCCGTACATAGATTTCATTCTTTTTAAAAAAAAATTATTTATCAATTTTAAATTATATATACAGTCCTTGTTTTTGTTCATACAGTAGAAAAGAGAATGTTATCTACTTAGTTTTTTTTCCCAACTAATTATCAATCAATATAATCTTTAGGTTGGGGTCCAGGGGCTGAACCGGCCCACAACCAGGAACGCGCACTTGCTGAACACGCGCGTGGACAAGCTGCACGCCAAGGTTGAGTTCCTGCAGGAGCTGGGGTTTTCGTACGAGGAGGCAGTGAGAGCATGTGCGAGGTTGCCCGCGATTTTCGGGTATGACGTGGAGAACAATCTGTGGCCAAAGTTTGTGTATCTTATTAAGGAGATGGAGAGGGACTTGGAGGAGTTGAAGAGGTTTCCTCAGTACTTCGGTTTCAGTTTGAAGGATAGGATTGTGCCAAGGCACTTGCATTTGAAGAAAAGGAGTGTTAGGATTCCCTTGAACAGAATGCTCATGTGGGGTGATGATAAGTTCTACGCCAAGTGGAAGTGATTAATTATTTCTCAAGTGCTAAATTTGCTCATACACATCAAATCATATATCAGATATATTCAAAGTTATTAGAATTTGAATCTCTAAAGGAAAATATTCGATCTCGTAAGTCTCCATTTTGAACAAATGCACATTAAATTATCCACGCTTTAAACAATTCTTGCTATTTTTCTTCGGTCAGCCGTTTAAATCACTTTTGGAAGTTTTTTTTTTTATAAAAAAAAAATGAGTGAGCATATAAAAAAGCAAATCAAGGGGTGCAAATAGCAGCACCATCTAAGAGTATAAGAAGTCCAAGGAAGAAAAGGCCCAGTTTGATGAAAACCTTAAAGATATTTGAACTTTGAATCATAGTAGTATATAATAATCATCTTAGGAAAAATAAAAAAAACTTTATACCAACAAATTGATTTAAAAAAATACTACAATTAAATTAAGTGACGATAGACAGACAAAGCAATTAGTAAAGTTTGGTAAAGATTACCAAGTTTCACCCGTTGAAAGAACATTCCATTTCCATTGCAAACCTAACCCACCATCGGGGGAAGGTGAAATAAGTGAGAATATGAGATGCGATGCGAGAACGAAACTTATTATAAAGTGAAGGGTACAAATTAGAAAAGGTTAGAGACAATGGGACCCATCGTATATCTGATGCTTCACTCTACCATCATTAGATTTTGGAAGACTTTGAAATTGATCCAAGAGCCATAATTGCTGCATGGAATTCAGCACATATATACACTGCTTTGCTTCCTCATTATGATCTCCACCTCTTTGTTTCACTCACTCAAATTGCTTCAAAAGTTCATTTCGTAACCCTGCTTTTCGAGTATTATTTATTACACTTTTGAACTTTTTTTTTTGAAATCATGAGTTTTGTGAGCCTGTCGGGTATACTTTATTCCTTCCATCCCTATTTTCCTGCTAGGATATATTTTGTTGTTTTAGTCTGTATGCCCTAATTTAACCGTTATTTTACTTTAAATTCACAAGTTTTTTACTCCATCTGGAAGTTCTTGTACTGTCACTTACACTTATTTTTCTCATAGACAAAAGAGATCATCTATAGAAGACAATTACACTCAAATCATGTAGGACTATGTTATAGACTCAAAATGACCAATCTAAGTTAAAACAATTGTATATACCAGTTGATTCATGTATCCGGTGACATTCTTTTACTTTTAAATTAATGAAGAAAAATCAGGAGAAGAAAAATGTTTAAATGTTATTTTCTTTTCTCTTCAATTTTTGGATTCATGGGAAAAGCTTTTTCTCTTCAATTAATAAAGAAGCATATTTATCAATATCTTTCCTTTCTTGTCTTCAATTTGTTAATGAGAGAAATGAGACCCAGAACCATCGTTGACTATCCGGGTAAGGCTCTTTGTGCCAACGGATCAAGGTTGTCCATCCGTACGAACCGGATTGAATCCTCAAAGCTCAAACCGGAGTGGAGTGACTTACTGCATCTATGGCCTAAATGATTTGATCGAACAAGGCTGAGCATTTGATATTCAAGTTTCACTTGTCAATTATTATGTTTAATAAGTTTCACTTGATTTTTTTTTTTAATTTATCAAATGTATTTTTGAAGTATTGTTTATACAGCATAATCATATTTATACATTCCATCTGGATAATAAATGGATATGTTATTAGACTAAGCAATAATAAAACATCGATGAGGAGACATAGCTAGAGAGATTGAAAGAGATAGAGAGAAAGTTGAAGGGAACAAGTAATGCATAAATGTGAGACCATGGATGTACGAGGGACCACTATGTGGATAACGCTTTTTTAAAACGTATCTTCATCAACTTCTGTGAGAAACTGTTTGTTTCCAATATTTAAGACCAAAAATATTGATATATATCTCACTAATTTCTCTCACCTCTATTGTTAGAGAGAAGAAAAGTAACATATACATCGATATGTAAGAGGATATCTAATAATAAAATATCTGAGATAAGTATGTTTTCTACATTAAATTAAAAGTTGGTCTGAAAGGGATCCAAAGAATAGGATTTTAATTACAGTCGACACAAATTGAGCCAAAAGGAATTTATTAATAAAAAGTTAGAAGGGAAGGAAGCAGCTGAAGAAAATGATAGAGAAAAGAGAGATAGATAATAGACAGAGGAAGTAGGGAATATTTGAATTGATGTCGTGAAGGGGACATGAGTGACTCTTTTCAACGGCCAAAGAAACTTAGATGAAGCTAATAATGGAAAAGAAAGAAAAAAAAATGGAAACAAATTGTCAATACTGTTCTCGTACGTTCTCACATTTTTATTTTTTTACTCAGAAGAACATTTTCTCACTTTTTTCTAACCCTGTCCTCTTCATAATTTATATTAGAAAAATAATTCCCCTTTCTTTTATATATTATATTTTTAAAAAAAAGGAATTAATGAGAAATTCAAGCAATTAGATTGACAGGTGAGCACTCTTTGTGTATACTATACATAAGAAAAAAAAAAGAGATTTTAGAAAAGAAAAAGGGTATAAATCATACATTTTAAAATTAAAATTTATTTTTTTATAAAAATATATTGTCACAACGTTATTTTTAAATATTCTTTTAATCCAATTTCCTTCCTCCTAATTTACTTTATCTGATAGTATATATAAAAATGTCTACTAGATATAAATTTAATGAATTCAAACTCTTTTTTTTTCCCTTTTTGAGAAGATATATTTTTTTATGATTTGTTTTAGAAGATATATAATTCCACTTAAACATTATATCGGTGTGTTAACACATAAAATACATTTTTTTTTTTACAAAGAGTAAACATCAATATAATATTTACACACGCACCATTCACTTCTATAATTTAACAATTTAATAATAATTAAACCCACATAATAATTTTCTATAAACTTAACATTGCAACTTGATTCCTCAACCTCACATATGTATGCTTTCGGGAGGGATGTGTATTAGCTGCAAAATTTATTTTATAAAATGTAGTTAATTTATAGAATAAATCATGAAAAAAAAAAAAACAACATCTCCATTTGTATACAATCATATTAAAGTAAGGTTAAATATGGATACTTTTATAAATTAATATGTATATAGTTAAAAACAAAATATTAAATAAAAAAATAGAACTGCTTTTAAATTCTTAATATATTATTTTTGTATAAAGTTTTCTATATCTAAAATTATATTTGATCTTGACTGGTTTAAGTCAAGTAAAAAAGAAAAGCTCATTTAAATATTCTATATTTTTACCTGTTGTTTGCTAATTTATATATATATATATATATATTATTTTTTTTTATCGATTAATCATAATTTATCTAATGATTTTTAAAATAATTTTATAGAAATTAATTATTTTATTATAAATAAAAAATTATAATTAATTAGTTTTAAGTTTGATATATATATATATATATATAAAACACTTGAGGCAACTAATTCCATTACTCTCTCTGCCCATTGATATAGATTCCCTTGAAAAACACTTGTGGGACAATGCACGTGTATTTAATAGCGTGTGTGAGTGTGTAAACTAGAATTGACTACCTTAAAGAAAAAGAAAAAAGAAGGAATTAATATTTCTAAGAGAACATAACTGGAAGACATGTAGTAGCAGTTGACCCAAGTACAAAAAAAAACCCTTGTCCCGGCCTGCTGAATTACCCTTAGTTTCTTTGTGTTCCTTCCAATCACATGTCATATAATTTAAGGTAATATTAATCTACTACGAGAAGAAGATCGAGCTAGTTAGATATCTATCTAGCTAGGAAGAAGACGAAGCAAAAGACTTAGTGAGTCAAAATTGAAGTTGGAACCATCCAAAAGTGGGATATGGAAGGAGAGAGAGGTGCTGCTCCCAATTATGAGCTTCAAGTTTCGTTCACCAACACCCCACAAGCCATTCACGAAATGGGTTTTGTTCAATATGAAGAAAACCAGGTCCTTGGTTTCTTGTCTCCCTCTTCAGTACAATCTCAATCCTTAAATAACGATATGGTCGTTGCTGCCACCACAACCACTGCCGCCGCAACCATCGGATTCATGAATCATAGCGAACTTGTCACCAAAACTTGGAATAACGACCAGCAGGTGGTTATTCACTTTGAGCTGTACTTTGCAAAATTAATCTCTACAACTGAAAAGATCGAACAAAGTTCCCTAATCTTCACCCTTATATATAATAATTAGTTTTGGACTTTTTTTTACTTTTGATTATTTATTTGTGTCCTTTTCGATCTTAGGGTATTCAACCCATTATACCTTTCCAAAAAAGATTTTGCTTATGGTATTTTAGGTAGGAACTCTGGATCCAAAGCCTGTCGAAGAAGAAAATTGCACTGGACATGGTAGTGATCAAGGCAATAACAACAACGCTTGGTATATATCCCTCCAATTTCAATTTCATTACACTATTTGAAATTTTTATGCCCTCCCTCCTCTTTCTCTCTCTTATCTTTCTCTGAGTGCATGCACGTAAATATTTATTTATTTATAATTTTATATATCCAATTAAAGATATTCTTCAGGCATGCATCAGATCAGAATCTAAAAGGGGTTGCTTCTTTTGTCTCTTGGGTTCAAGGTTTTAAAAAAAATTGTTTGTAATAGCGATTTGGTTTGCAACATCAACATTTTTAGAGTTTTTGTGATCATAACATTTTGACTGCAATTGGGGCCGTATACCGCATTATATATCCACAATTAATTTTAGAGTTTATGTGATCACATGGCCACGTATTTGGGTATCTACTGCATTTACATATGTACAGTTTTTTGCGATATCAAAAACTGCTACAAAATCGCAATCACGATCACCACTTAAGGTCTTATTTGAGTTATTAATTATGGGGATCAAGAGTTTAAAGACTCAAAAGTCTTGATACTAGCTGATGTGCATCACTAACTTCGCATGTTCTCTCAAACAGATCACTTGTCCATTTTTAATTACTATTTCTTATTTGAAGTCTTAATCGTTTGTGTTCAATTTGAGAAATGTGATTAACAGGGATGAAGAAAGTTTTGGATTGCTAATAATATATGCTATATATATATATTGTTCGTGTTGTGGTAGGTGGAGGAGTGCAGCTACAGAGAAGAGCAAGGTGAAAATAAGGAGGAAGCTTAGGGAACCAAGGTTTTGTTTCCAAACAAGAAGTGATGTAGATGTGCTTGATGATGGTTACAAATGGAGGAAATATGGCCAGAAAGTTGTCAAGAATAGTCTTCATCCAAGGTACTAATTAATACTCAAATCATCATTCATTATAGCCATGGCTTTTATTTGCTCAATATGGTAAACCATAAATTTGAAGGACAATAATGAGTTATGGAGTATTTTTTTTACTGTACTGATTCATCAAAACTGAAGTTAAAGCAGCACTTGATTTCGATAAAAGGAAGCCATAATAACTAGGATTTGAACTGAAGAATTTTGCTCAACTACCACCCTATCAAAATGACATTCATTGAATATAATAATTGCAAAACATTCAAGAAAATAAAGAAAAATATACTATATATATACTTTTGGTGTGTGAAACTGTCTATGAACAGAAAATGTTTGTGGTTGAGTACACTGGCAATATCACAGGCATTATACCCGGGGGGAATGAAGGTAAAATGTCTTTTCTGGGAAAAGTTATGTCGGTAGTGAATAATTTAATCAAATCGTGATCACAAGTCACAAGATTTATTGGCATCATTCATCTTAGACTTTTGTTAATTCGTAAGAAGAAAACGGATACACGAAAGTTTAATAACACATGAAGACAAAAGAAATAGAGGGGAATCTACGACCTATTGAGGAAATAGAAGGAATAATATTCATGATTATATTGTTTCTTTCAGTATTGCATAAATTGCTGAAGAGAGAATACATTGTTGATGCATATTAATTGAGCCTCTTAGGCTTAACTTCAAGTCAAATATATATTTAAATGGAAGGGGGAAATAGGTGTATATTATCAGTGCACTGATAATATATATATTTGGTGGGCTATTATTAGAGTTTTGACAATAAGGGTGCACTATAGGGTCCCCTCTTTCGTACTCTATTTCAAAACCATCCAATTCGTCGTGGTATTTCTATGACAAAGTTCCCCGCATATTTATCCATCTCTGGAAAAAGCTGCAGTTGAACTTAAAGTTTTTCCTTGTAACTCAATCATTTTTCTGTTTTTCCACATCCAACTCATGTTATGTTTAAAAGTCATAAAAAAAAAAAAAACTGTTATAGTTTTATACTTATCTTCATCTAATAATGCTTCCAATTATATTTTAATTGTCTATATATTGCACTCCTACTTGTTTTTTAGTTTGCTATATATATATTATGCATCCCAAATCACTCACATATAAACTGTAAAAGAAAAAAAGTAGTTTTAAAGGTGCGACTGGACCAGTTAAACCATATAATGAGATCATTCTAAAAGTTCTCAAAATAGGAGACATGTTTTAAGTTTTTTTTTTTTTTTTTTGCTGAATGTTTTAAGATTTCTAATGCATTAAAACAATTTTAATATTCTTAATCGGATAATTTATTTGGTCGGAATGCTAGGTTATTAGTTTGATTAACAAGTTATTGTTCAAACAGATTGAGTCATATGCTAGCCATATATCTCCTGAGAAAATAGATTTAATCGTGTAGTCATACATAAATAATTAATATTAAAAATATTTAAGTCACAGAATAATTGAAAAACTAACATGACCTTGAATAGGTTCAGGCTAGTTTTAGATTGCTTCAATTGTAAAGTCAATCCAAATGATCCAATAATCAATATAGTTGAGATATAGTGATTGATGTTATTAGAGTAAGTATTAATTAGGTCATAATTAAGTTTTTTTAATCATCGTTATTAGGTCATAAGTTAAAACCACATTCATGAATTTTTGCATTAATATTTTTAAAATTGGTTCAATGAATTAACCCTGAAAAGGTTCGGCTTAATTAGTTTTAGATTGCTTCAATGCATGGTATAATCAATCCAATGTCTTATTTAGACTAGTTACTCAAGTTTGAATCAGTTGGATTGAAACTAATAGTGAATGGTGCATTGAATTTGTTCGATTGACCGTATAAGTTAAATATATATCAAGACTAAAACAAAGATTCAGATTTACATATTGAATGTTTAATTTGAGAAAAAAGACAGTATTTTTTGTCACATCTTGATGTTAAGTAATATCTCATTCTTTTAAAGAATATGTGTATTGATTTAGAGAAATCAATGACACTGGGTTAATATCTCAATCTTAAGGAAGAAAATGGGTTCAGGACTCTGATTCAAAACTTGTAAGTTAGAATAGTGTTATGGTTTATTCTTGTATTAATTGCTCTACATATTTGTAACAAGCATATATATTTGACCCAAATGATAAACCTTTTATGTGTGTCTTAGTTAATGTTGCGTGCATGGGAAGGAACAGTGTAAGAATAGTTTTACTAGAAGTACTTCCGGACACTAATTCATGCAAAATGGTCAAAATGCTATTTATATATCCATTATCCTTAAACTAAAAAGAAAGACTGCACTTAAAAAGATATTTACTTGGAAAGTGCAATTAGGAAGATGGAAGATTATTGAAATGACTTTGGAAACAAAGGTTCATGGAACTGAGAGCAGAAATGTTTTCAAATATGATGATAAGACATGTTGACATTAACATATATTGTTTAACAAACAATAATTTACATCATAAAATTGATGCAGTACCAAACCTGATTACTAATTTTATTGAAAATTAATATACAGAGGAAAATGTGTATATAACTTTGTCCATATCACTGATACATGCCTGATATATATATATATATATATATATATATATATATATATATATATATATATATATATAATTTGATGAAGTTTTTTTTTTTTTTTTTTATTTTGATGGATTTCTAGATTAAAAAATTAACAAAAACCTAAAAATATTGATCCATCACATGAACTTATATTGAACTGAATTAAATTAATCAAATTTATAATTTTAATCTATCAGGTGATATTATATGAAAGCCGACAAGATTGATTACTTTTTTCAACTTAAAAAAAAAAAAGATTGATTAATTTATATATGTGTGTGTCTTAAAAAAGTAACTTTATTGATATTTTAGCACTTCAATTTGTTACTCCGACGTTTGAAAATTTATATATATATATATATATATATATATATATAATTATTTATTTTTTCATTTAATAGTTATAATTAATTATCTCATTAAACAAATTAATATAGTGAATAGTGGAGGCTAACTATAATGAACAAGAAACTATTTAAATTCAATATTTACGAAGAGACAGATCATGACTTCCTTACTGATTCTTTATTAATTTATAATTACTAAAAAAAAATTTAAATACATGTTCTAGGTAGGAAGGGGCTAGAATTTTTTTTTAAAAAAATTGACAATAAAATTTTTTTAAAAAAATATTTAATATAAAATTTATTAAAAAAAATAAAAAATAGATATAAAATTTGATAATTTTTTAAAAAATTATAGATAAAAAGTGTCAAATTAATTTATTAAAAATAAAAATTATCAAAAATAAATAAAAATATAATGAAATTAAATATTTATTAGGTATAAAATTAAGATATCATCTACTAATAAAAAATTTATTTTTTTAATAATTTTCTATTAATATTTATTTATTTTATATATATACATATATATATAAAAAAGGGGGGGAAGGGGAAGGGGAGGGGGACTAAAGCCTCTGCTTGCCCCCGTAAATCCGTCACTGCATGTTGTATTTGTATGTCAACTTATTCATGGAAAAAAAATGTAAATTAAAAAGTAAATTTTAAATGAAAAATAATCGGGCATGTAAAACATAACACTATAATTTTAATTTTTTATATTTTAAATTTTATCTTTTTTTATATATTAAAATCTCCATTATTTTGTAATGATCAAAATACATGTTTTGACACATAAATAATGCATATATAAAAAGTTTAATTTAAATGAGTTATATCTACATTGTGAAGTTTTTACGTGGTCAACTATTTATTGTCAAATAACTAAAGATATTTACATTAAAAGTTATAAAAAAAAATTACACTAACACTATATCAAAATTAAGCCCTATAAATTGGATAAACAACAACAATATTATTATTATTAAATAATTGTCATTATTTTTCAATAAATATTACACATTAATTTAAAATGATAAATATGTTGGATTAAAATGAAATCTCATTTTTTGTATTATATACTTTGATAATAAACTTTTGTAAGAAATTTGTACTAAACTTTTTCTATTTCTAAAGTTGATGTTAATCTTTTAGTATATAGTTAATTTAAGGGGTAGTTGCATTTAACATGAGAGCCTGTATATGTCGCATTAGACATCCTGTTGTCTATTAAATTATAACATATACTGAAGGGATGTAACTTAATTAATTGGATAGGCATGTCTCAAAAGTATATGGACAAAACACATTTTACATGTTTTAATTATTTATTGATTGAATGAAGATCAAAATTGGACTTTCAAAGATCTACATATTTATCAATATTCCATCATGCCAATTCTTTTCTTTTTAATATCAGCAATGGCAACATATATTATTTATGAGCATAAGGAGTTTTTAATCTATATATCAATATGCGTTTTTTTTTTTACATTTTATTCAACTCACTTTTTTAATATCAGCATTCTTTGACAAAAAAAAAAAAAAAAAAAGATTGAAAATCGGTGTTAAATAACATCAACAACAGTATAAAAATAATATCATTATAAGTGACAATATATGTAATATTAACCAATAATGGCAAACCATCGAGACTTAAAAGTATTTTTCTTATACCATACCGCAAATGGTTGCTAAATTCTAAAGGAATCTAAGCGCAACAGAAAACTCCAAACCAATATATAATCATAGAATATAGACCAAATTTCAGAAGCCAGCCTGCAAGTAAGGCTGGTTTTGTTGGATAGGCTCTCTTCTAAGAAGTAATCTTCCTAAGACATATATAAGATATAGTCACAAACCATCATTACGCAGTATCTGTCATGCACATCAAAAATTTATAGTCCTTCATCTAGGTTTTTTATTTTTACTTTTTTCTGTTGTTGTTGATCCATTTGAGTATTTTAATATAGTGAACTAGTATATATGATGTCAATTTAAAGATTAATCTTTGGAATTTCTGATTTATTAATTTACTCCTATTTGTTTCTTACTGGTCTGGTCTGGTCTAATTTATGTTGGGAAATTAAAATTGCAGAAGTTATTACCGGTGCACCCACAGCAACTGTAGGGTGAAGAAGAGGGTTGAACGACTATCAGAGGATTGTCGTATGGTGATAACCACCTATGAAGGTAGACACAATCACACCCCTTGCGACGATTCAAATTCATCCGAGCATGAATGCTTTACCTCTTTCTAGTTTCTAGTATATATATAGGTCAATTAATGTCGTTAATTTGCTTATAATTAATGATCAACATGTATTTAATACTTATGAACTCAATTAAGGAACCTATAATTGATGTATTGGCATGTACAATTGTCACAGAGTTCACTGTGCTAGCTTCAAAGATCATGAACTCAATCATGTCATTATTCAGAACGTTCTGTATCGATATGCATTGTTATAACATTTCCCTAGATATATATCTTTCTCCATATTTTTTTCCTATTTGGAGGGAACCATTACCCCCATAAAAAAATATTTTATCTGGTCCAATACATGTGTGGAACTCTTTTTTTTTTTTTTACATTGTGCAGTGTAGGGATGTCATGGACTTTTATTGTGTATAAGATATCTTGATCTTTGCAGTACATGCACTAGTACTCGTGTACTAACTGATATTATCTGAATACATTCTCTACTCATAATTACGTATCACGTATCAGCTATTTAATGCGAGATACAATGAACGAATCTATATCAATGTATATGTACATGTTTATTTGAAAGTTAATAAAAGATAAAATATATCAAGTCACTTATTTAACAGAAATCACAAAATGAATTCCATATATGCTAATTAAGTACGTACGTTGCCATAAGATCGATCGAACCACTAGTTATATATTTATGCAGGAACGAAAGTACTCTAACAAGGTTCAACAATCTCATCTATGGTCTCAAAGTGATTAATAAACACTTTCATCACCAACTTATAATAGACAATGTTGCAGAGGCTTGTAGTTAGCTAGGTCGAAATTTCTTTAGGTGAGTTGAAAAATCCACCTTACGTACCAAAACTATAACCCTGCTTGGGTCAATGCTACAGGTTCAAAAGGCTTGTCTATATAACCACCATCTAGCTGGATATCATCTCACAATATGCAAATAAAATTAGCTGAAATCTTTTAAGCCTGAGGCCTAAGGCATTTGTAAAAGCATTATAGAGACAAGTTCCATTGAGATCAGATGTTCAACTCGTTATGGTTATGTATATCATTTTTGTATAATAAAAATTTATGTATGTTTATTACTATTGAATTGAAAATGAATCTTGTATGTATTCATAAGAAAAGCAATTTGATTTTTTTTAATTTTTATCTCGAATGGGCTTAGAAACAAATCATGATATGTGTGCCTATCTCAACAAATTCTTATACATTATTTTATAATCATTATTTTTTCTATATTTATCTTCTTTTATTTTTATTACTTATTACATCTCTTACTTTATTTCCTTTTTTTCACTCATCTCAGGTTTCATGAAGTGTGAGAAAAACATTATTGTATTGCAATTTACTATGTTTGTTTTCACGTTGGAATTTTTTTTTTTTTTTAGGAATCATGTTGGAATTAATAGTTTTATAATTTTATTCTTTTACGTGGGAGCATGTTCACGGTCATATAAATGCTAAACAGGTTTGCTGTTCCTTACGGTTCATTAATGCATTTCCTAGCCATTGTGTTTTTATGTTGGAATTTAATAGTTTATTGACTTTATTCTTTCAGGTGGGAGTTCACGATCATATAAAATCCTAAAAGAAGTTTCCATGTCCCTTATGGTTCATTCATAAATGCTCTTCGTACCCATTGTTTAGGTTGCACTTTACTCTTTCAGAAGAAAAATCATTCGAACTCTTATCATGTGTTTGAATAAAGGAAAACAAAATAAGAAATAAAATTTTATAATTTAAAAAAATATATTTTATTTGATTGAAAAAGAAAACAAAGGAAAAGAAGAGAAAAGAAAATTATGTCACTTGTAATATATTTAGTTTCACATTTTTTACATTTAATATATAATATTTTAAAAATTTTCTTTTGATACTTTAAGCCTATATTTTAATCATATTTTGATACATAATATTTTAAAAGTTTTATTTTAATATTTTAATTTAAATTATATTTTAATCATATTTTGATACATCTCAAATTATTGATTTACTTTTGTTTATGTTTGTGATTAAAATATTATATACTAAAATATAATTAAAACATAATTTAAAGTATCAAAATAAAAAATTTAAAATATTACATACTAAAACATAACTTAAAATAACAAAATAAAACTTTTACAACATTACTTAAAAAAAAAAAAAAAGTGAAACTTGTACTTGAAATTAAGCCTAAGTAATAAAAAGTTTCTAGATTTTCTCTCTTCATCTTTTCTTTTATTAAACTTTCCTCTCCCTCATGTTTTACTCATCCACAGATAAATAGATTTAATAAATAGTCACTCAGCTTGCTGAGAAATTATTGCATGTAGAGTAACTATTTACAAGCTTTTCGTACTAATTCAATTTAGAACGAATTCACCGGATTCGTACTATTTATAAACTGCCAAGATCATTTTCATTGTTATGAATGCCCCAAGAATTTGTTTTTATCTGATAGAGTACCAGAACAAGATCATAAAAAACTGCTCCCCATAGTAGAGACCAAAAAAGCATGCATAAAAATAAAACCAAGGTACTTTTAGCCAAAAGCAATAGTTAAGGTACTATTCATCAACTCAACATTAAATCTTACTCAAACAACAACATGCAGTATATCAATTCCTCCACAAACATGGCCCAGGCAGAATCTACCTACTTAGGTAGAACTGCCTGTAGAGAGTAGACCAAAAAAAAAAGGGTACAAACTGCCTGAAATTACAATACTGCAAAGCTATATTTGCCCATTAATGGACATTGATGAAATATATAGCCAAACCACAACTCATTACAATCTAATCTTTTTGGTACCAAGCAAACCTACATTTCAGACTCCCCTAGCAGTTTTTCACACCCACAATACTATCTCCAACTAGATTAAAAGCTCAACCACTGCCTCCAGAACCTTGATGATATCATACCTAGGCTTGCCTCAGTATTGCTCGCTCAGATGTTAGAAGGCTAAAAGCCGAATTGGAAGGAACCGAAATTATAAGAGTAGCATCACATCAAGTACAACCTTCTGGTTAAAACTAGTAGACTCGGAGTAAGCACCGATAACTATCGTGTGAGAAGTCTGTATGAGGGTACATCTTCTAGCCGCATTATCTCATCAAGCAGAAGCTCTTTCTCCAGCTGACGGCGTGTAGATTTCATTACTGTCTGTTATAACATAAGTAACATGTTGACAATCACTAGCAATCCTAAGAAACTTGCATACTTCAATTAAATTTGCTGGTGCCATAATATTTCCTTATCTCTACAGAATAAATTCATGATAAAGAATACATACGTTAAAATCCATGTATGATGCACGCATAGAAAGCCATTGTTGATCCATCATCTTGAATGTTATGCAATAGACAAGATCAAAAGCTGATTCATTTTCTGTTAGACAAGCATAGAAATGATTTAGTAACTTGAAACAGCTAACTAACATAAAATGAAGACTGCCACTATCAAGTAATAGCTATAAATACAGGTATTTTTCTTCAAGCAATGCCATTTCATATGAAAGATTTTTCATGAATCTATTACGAATAATGTAGCACAAATCAGGTAAGAGAAAACAGTTAAATAGTTAGAAAAGAAAAGTGAAACAGAGGTAGTGGAAGTCACATGCTCTGTAAAAAAAAGTCTCCATCAATCAAAACAAATGTACCAAATACTTCTGTAACATTTAGCATTTTTCCATTTTGATATGGTTAAGTTTCGACCTCCCTACTTCCAATCCAAACTGAACAAAAATACAAGTAAAATTTATAGATTAACAAGAGGAATAATAAAGTCTACCTGCAAGAAATTTTAGGAAAGTTGCTCCCACCAGTGTCCGAGGTTTGACTGTCGAGGAAAAAATTAGTAACAGATAACATTGTAATCAAATTCAATTCATTACTTGTGAAAGACATCTATGATACTGATAAGAGTCTGCATTAAGAAACATGCAGTTTCATGATATCTCACATCAGAAAATTTAATTCAAAATATTATAATTGGTAACAAGCCATATTCACATGAACCAAGAGAAAACAATTTATTTAAATCCAAAGACCAAGAATTATTTGGTAGTAGTGCTGTATGAACTCGACATCTCACAAGACCAGAATGCAGAAACAAATGTGCCCATACATATAGGCATCCCCCATTCATCCTTTTATACATGAAATAGGCTGAGACTAGGAAAGTACAGTATAAAGGAAGAACCAAAATAACCTGCTTCAAGATCCAGCATCTGAATAAGCATGAATGTGATGTTAACACCAGCAACAGCAAATGGGTATTCCCACACTGACCGATCTCCTTCCTGCTTCCGCAAAAGATCTTGAAAGGACTTCTACAAAATGAAAAGTTCAAGTTTTATGATAAAGATATATGAATATTAGAGATTGCTTAAAATTTAAGGTTGACCCAAAAGCTCTTGAAGGATTGAGTCCACATTGCTTAGACAGACACAGATTTTTAACATCCAGCAAACAGTGAATAATGAAAAAATTTACTATGAATTTCCATGACTTCATATTTCATATGACTCTGACGGGGCTGGTGTAATTCGACAGACAGAGACCATTGGAAAAAAAAAAGCAAGATCAATTACTTTCAACATCATTCTCTTCTGTGATTTATAATTCAACCTAAAATGCCAGACTTATATGCCAAAGATAAAGCAAAAGAACAATTATGGCCAAAATTTTCTATTATGGAGGAAGTCCAAAATCAGAAAAAAGAATTTTATTCAGATCAGCAAAGATTTTGGCTAAATCATTGCCTATTAGTTTTTTTTCCCCCACATCAACCGTGTAATAAAGCATGCAAGAAAAAAAGAAGTCCCTTTCAGAAGAAATCCCTCAGTTTTAAATTAAAAAAGAGGAAGCATTCCTCAAACATATAAATATTCAAGAACAAAATATTTATCTACAGAAATCCTATTTAAAATTAGAAACAAAAATGACATTTCTTTTGGCTGAAATTCTAATATGATTGCTTTGTTAATCCCTTCAGGCAATCAAATAAGCTTTATTTATAACAATCCAAACTACACATTGATTTTGGTCAAGTAAAAAATAAGTCTCTAAAATATATTTTGCCACAGAAGAAAGTGTGAACAAAAATAGAAACAGCTCATACCGGGAAATTCCTAGCAAAAAACAACAAATTCTGCAATGATATGAAACCACCACCCCTACCAAATATACACAAATAGAAATTATTAGCAACAAGTAGTTAGACTGACAACAGTTTATGGCTTTGAGATGAAAACAACTAGAATAATATCTACCTAAAATCTGTTGATGGATCCTTCCCTTGCCAGCCCATGTCCTTCCACTGCTCAGAGATCAAGCCACGGAGTTCTTCTTCAGGAAATGAAACATTCCATAAAGCTCTTAGGGCATCCTAAGACAAGGCATCAAAAACAAATATAAATTACATTCTTAAGAGATAAAAGATTGCACATATGGTAAGATAAAGGCAGCACAAAGTTATGTGTACATGTCTTAAAGTCTTTGACGGTCTTCATAGTTATTGCCACATCACTCACAAAGACTTAAAATTATCAAAGGAAGGGATACCTGGTGCTCATGGATAGAACTATTATATGGAACATCTATGCGACTCTGTAGCCTCTGCAAGCACTCCTCCTAAGAATTGAAGATTCAGTACTGAGAATTTGTCATGACATAATTATGAACAATGTTTAATAAAAAGAACAAGTAGAGAGTGAAACATGGGTGTCAAAGCAGCTGTTACAAATTCTGAGCAACCTATAAATTGTATGAACTACATTTCTTTTTTAAAATGAATGAAAATTTGCATACACATGAAGAAGAAAAAAAAAATAACACAGCCCGAAGTACAATTGATTTTTTTTCCCCCACTATTTGGTAAAAAAAGGTAGATGTTTCAGTACAAATTTATAGTTCAGTATGTTTTTATTGCATGAAATTCAAAAAAGGCTTTTGTTAATTGTTGTTGGAAATAGTTTAGAAGAAACATCTCATCAACAAAGTCACGATATAAAATTTCATTTATTTATTTATTTACTTTTTGCAGGAAGATGCCCAAGAGAAAAATTAACTAGAATTACTTAATGAGTATCAAACTACTGCTTCAGCAATTGAATCGCAAAAAGCATTACCTGAGCTGGAGTTAAATCAAAAGAGGGTCGAGCATCACTTTCTCTTCTCTGCGCACAGACACAGGCCAAACCTCTGCCAAGCCATGCTGTTGATCCTGCCACAAACTCAGCTGTAACAAAATAAAACTGCCCATAAATGAAGATTGAGCTTCAATTTTTTGTGCCACAAATCTACAATAAATTCGATTGACAGAAATCAATCATGTGTTGTTTTATGAGTAATTAATTAACACCACAGCTGTTGTTTACCTAAGCTCCTATAACCACCCTCCTTATCCTAACAACAAAATATTGCATATCCCTTCCCCGTTTCCTTTTTCTATCACTTTTCTGAGCGACGTATCACTCGACAAATATTTTGTTTTCTATAACTCATATTATTGTCTATGCTGAGGACAAGGAAAAAAGGACAAATTCAAGCAACCAGATATAACCCGAGGAAAGGGAAGAGTGGGTTTTGCTTTAATCATTATGCTAGCCACTTGCTTTGTTTCAATCATACTGCCACCCACCAGCTTTGCTTTATTCATAATTTTCCCACTATTTCTGCACCTAAACAGTAGAACTCGCTAAAATGAAAAAGAAATACAACAGTATCTGCATTTTCCAAAATACATGAAAAAAAAAAAACACATTTCATGAATGCTAGATCTACGAGATAACCCACCCCATCACAGATAGAACCTATAAATTAACCACAGTAAACAAATTATAACGCTAAGAAGATAAGAATTAGATTAACTAACACGTTCCATAGTAAACTGAGCTCCATAGAGATCTCTACCAAGCTAAACTCAAAGTCTCAAACGAATCAAAATTAAAAAAATAATAATATTTGAAAAAGTAGTAGGTGTATGAATGAAAAATGAATTCAGTAATTCACCCACCAACGATATTTGGAATATCCGCAAATATCACGCAAGTGAAAAACCTGAGTTCAATCTCGATTCAAAGACTATTGCGAGAGTGAGAGAATAGAGAATGAATCAAACGTTGGAAAAAGGCGAAAATGAGGAGATTTTTTTTTACCAGAACTTGAATGGTAGGCGTTGGTTCGATCAAGGCCCTGCGAAATCCTTCTGACAGCGACGAAGGAGCCGCCTCTATCGTCCATTTTCTTAACCTCCTCACAACAATGGTATTTTCATGGAGAGAACGCTCCGTTTTTCGGGAAAGTTGCAGAGTGGAGAAGAATTCCGTAATGCGAGCGAGTGAAGTGAAAATGAAATGCGGGAACAGAAAAAGGGAGCAAGAAGCGATTGGAGGGCACCGGAAAGATCGAAGGAGAGGTTGAGGTTGGGGATTTTCCCGGGAAACAAACGGAAAAAGAAGCGGAGGCTGAGAAAGAAAGAGAAAAGAAAAGAATCTTTAAGAGAAGAGAGAAAAAAAAGGATTTAGTAACGAAGAAAGGGGGGCTTTGCAAGATCTGAGAGCAGAACACAGAAGAGAAAATCAGTTGTTTCTTTGTTTTCTATCTCTAAACGCACGTTTAACGCTTTCTCCCTCCTTCACCCTCTCCACGTTCGGGAACACAGACAGGAACCGAACGACTGCAGTTGCGCTCTCTCTCGTTTACATATGCCGCTTTTATTTTACTTTTTTTTTTTTTTTAATCATAAATTTGTAATTTTAATTAAAAGAATGTGTCCAACTTGTTAATATGCATGAAAAATGTCCGAGAAAAAATATTCTTCGACACGTTATATTTAATGATTATTTATTTTATTATTTAGAATATAAATATGTTAGAAAGTTATAATGTAGTGGGGTGTTCGAAACCGCATTAGGTGCAAATGTAATTTGCATCGCTCTCATCCATGACCATCACGTGATGTGAGTTAAATGGATTCGTGATTAATTTAATTATTCTTTTTTTTTTTTTTTGAGAAAGTAGAACACAAGGTCTCATAAAAGTGTTAGCTGATTCTTCAAACTAGCTAATTGAACGTAGATAACAAAAATTAAGTTTGATCTTCAAACAAAAGTGTATTGAGTCACGTCAATTTATCAAACCAAACTTTTCATTACTTCTAAAAGAAAATCACGTGGGTAGGGTGAATGAATTCCCGTGTTTGGGAATTCAAAAATTAATGAGCTAGGAAGAAACATATAACACAAAAAAAAAAAAAAAAATCTTATAATTTTTTCTTGTAGAACTACATTACAATTAATTTGCCCCAAACTTAGGATAGAATGGAGGAGACATAAATGTAATGGAACTTTACTTTCTTTCTTTAATAATCTTACAAGTGATATTCAGTGAGAGAAAATGTAACTTTGTTTAGTTGCTTTCTTTTTTCTTTCCGACTCACCCCCTCTTGTTCTATTTCATTCAATTAATGGTAGAACATACAGTGTTAGGTTATTTATTTGACTGAGTGTTTGCTTTCAACAATTTTTTGTAAGTGTTTTTTTTTTTATTACAATTGTATGTGTAAATACTAAATATTAATGAATTCTTAATTACTATACGTGTAAATACTAAATATTAATTAATAATATACAATATTATATAGTATTCGAATTAGGTTGAGTTTGGTAAATCGGGTCCCAAAATTCAGACTATATTGCTGAAATACGATCTATTAATATGAATAGAGTTAAAAAAAAAACGTTAAAGAGATTATAGAGAAATTAGTTGTTGAAATTCGTATGAATCTAAATAACAACCTAGATCGAGTCTACTTTTTTTTTTTTGGTGCAAGATCGAGTCTACTTAATTGAACCATTAAAAGGCTAGTATATATTTTGGCCTATTATATATATTATAAAATGCATCAAGACTAAATTATAATTAGTTAATTAGTATTAATTAGTATGCACCTAACACTGTCACTATAAAGTTTAAATATTAGACTTGTATCCATAAAAAGATATTAACTTGTAATATATTATTTTTATTAATTAATTACAAATTTTGAACTTGCATTAGCTTAAGATCGTGACTTTTATCACTTGATTTTGTGCCTTTATAAGGAAAAATATTATTTTGGAGCTAGCATATAGTTCCTTATAGTTTCTAGGAGAGAATTGAATATCCTCTAATGGGGTTTTAAATATTATTAAAAATCAAACAAATCTAAAGATAATCAAACTCTTTTTTCAGAACACTAATTTCAAAACCTTAAAACGCTATAAAATTTATATATATATATATATATATATAGCCTCCAGAGAGATTGAGTATATATATTTTTTGAACGTGCTAAAACTGTGTGAGAGCATTAGACAGCATCATGTGTCTGTGTAAGCTGGGGTCGACCATAATGCTCTCTAAGTTTTTGAAAACATAAGTCACATTCACATGGGATGTTACCAAACATGGCCCGGCCATCATGGATGTAGAGGGAAGATCGTTTGGAAAACTGTGTAGAAACACTTCCAGCCACTTCACCAACATTATATTTTACTTTTCTTCATTGTATAATTTTTATCTTAGAAATTCTTTTAATTAATGCTAGCTATCAATACACACGCCGTATCTTATCATCTCCAAATTTGTAATTAATTTGTAATTTACACAATCTCTTTAATAATATATTAGACACAAATGGTTCACTCAATTATAGATTGGTTTTTCAGACATTGAACTTTAAGTACACTTTTCTACTTAGACAAGGACATCGTGATCGATATTGTCCCGTTTCAAGGATAGATTTCTTACAATCCATAGGTACCTTAATTAGCAATACTAGATTTCATCGATCAGAATATATATTTCACAGATTATTGTTTCCTTATTACAAAGTTTCTTCATACATACACTTTAATTAGATTCGACAATAATCGTTACTCGTGTCTCGTGGTGTTAAAGTTAATTGCTATTCTTTACTTCTTTTTTTCCTACAAGCTTAAAAATAACATTGCTGAGGTGGATCAAGCTTTTGCTTAACAAATACTACTAACAAACTATCTATTATTATATATATATATACACAGCAAAAATGGGTCTGGATATTTTAAGAGCTTGGTCCACGCGCATGCATCTTCCAAGCCTCCAAAAAAGTTGCAGACACTTTACGTGCGGGTGAATTTAACATGCATGTACTCACTTTTTTTGGGTGCTTCACTTTTTGAAGACTAACCAGCATGCATGCTCTATCAATCTTTTCTGGTTTCTTTCATGTTATAATTTTCCTAAACAAAATATATTTAAGGCTATATTATAATAAACCAATATATATATATATAAATTACTAATTTTCTTTTTAGTATATATCTTGCAGTCTAGGTGAGTCGTGAGCACATTTTTCTTGTTCCATACTCGTATGTCGTCTTGCCCGTGTGGTCAAAGTATAATATAGGCCTGCACAACTAAATTTCAGAAAATTTTAAAATTTTGGCATAATCAAGGTCCAGATTTCTCAACCAAAAACAAAAAAAAAAGGGGTATTCACTTTGTTTTTAATGCTTGCGGTCTACGTGAGTCATGAGCACATTTTTCTTGTTCCATACTCGTATGTCTTCTTGCTTGTTTGGTATGAATTAAAGTATAATATATATATATATATAGAGAGAGAGAGAGAGGCCTGCACCACTTCAGAAAATCATATATATATAAATTGTGTAGCCCTTTCGGCTGCATAAAATGGCCCCTTATGATAAAAAAAAATAAAATAAAATGTTGAATCAATGGTCATGATCGAGGCCATACCATCTTCCAAAAGCTCACTTGTCATGATTATAGAAAATTGAATGGTTATTTGACAATGGAGAGCTTTTCAAATTCTAATTTATTATTTATCAGTACATATGATTAGCTTCTAATTAACTCGTGGGGGTGTATGAGGTATTATCAATTCTTTTCTCTTTGAATAAAACTAATGAGAGCTTATATTTAATAATTATAATTACGTCATATTTGTTTGAGTTGTTATAACGATGTTATGCCAGTAGCAAAATTATTCTGATTACAATTTCATGATGTTTTTAATACTACACCAATGCGTGCTAGCTAATAAATTTCTAGCGTTGAATTTACTATATATTAGGAAGTATCGTAGCCTAATTTTCAATTTTAAATATCTCACAGATCATCGTTCGTTTAAACCATTTTGATTGGTAGTATTTTATTGCTAGACAATAAATCATTATTTAGAAAATATTTACGAAGTTTTATATGTGGATATATATTGAGAAAGAAATCCATTTAATCAAAGGCTTCTTGTTATTTAAAACAAAATAGTTTGCCAAACATGATCCGAAGACTTTTAAGTTTAAAGGAAAAGTTGTTTTTGTTTTTTCCCACTAAAAGAAAGATATACACGTATTATATATATGTTGCATGTGACAACTTTTTTGGATGGTTAAGAGCTACAAGATATAGTATAATATTATCATCAATCCTCCAAGACGTGGCCACTTTAAAATTAGTGCTAGTGAGCACTAGCAATAATTTTTCCTAGTTTTTTCAGCCACTTTATGGTTGTGAAATTAGACCACCATGCATGTCTAGGTGAGGATTGAAACCGATCGAAAGAAACATGCTTATAGTATTATCCACAGTTGAGTTGAATAATTAATTAAGGATGGGGATTCATTATATTCACATATGCCTACCCGTACCAAACAGTGCTATATATTTTGCCCCGTTTCTCTCTATTATTTCAAGTTGTTTTAACTGATTTTGGTTAGCGACCAAACAACTTTTAGGTCATGAAAAAGATTAATAATATGACGATGTCACACACCACCAATGCAGTGACCACAAGCTTTTATCATGAGTTGTCAAATATTAATAATTGTGAATATGAAAAGAATTTTCAATAGAACATATAAATATCAATAACTTCCTCCTTTAAAATATATATTTGGGTCGCTTTCTATGATCTTTTGGTTCAACTTCAACATTCTCCCAATGAATTTTTATACTATCTCTATGCACAGGGGCAAAACCACATCATTTTATATGTATATATATTGGGTGGGATTTCTTCTAAAAATCTTATTGTCACAAATGTCGTTTAATTTTAAATGGTGAATAATGTGACAATAATATAAGGCTTAATTAATTGGGGACTTATAACTTAAAATTTGATAAAAGAGTCTAATTCACCTTAACAAAAGTTTTAGATTTGAGTTTTGTATATTGACAAATCTCATTAGAATATTTAATCTCCTTACATTAAAAATGTTTTCTCTCTCGGCTTAAAGAGCATTTCCCTAAAAAATTACCTATGGTCTTAAAAAGTAAAACATGTTAGAGTGACAATAGACACTCTTGGAACAAAACAGCCAACTTTGGGTCACTATCTAGTGCTTAATCCTATTACGATCTGAACACGAACTTACAGGAATTTATAAAGCTTAATGAAAACTAAAAGGCATAAAAAGTTCTCATATATAAAAGGTTATACTTTTAGTTTTTGTGAAAAAAAAGTTTATGAATGCATGGGGACCATTTCTTTTAGAAAACAATTTTGTTACATCACTATGCATGTTTGTAAATGAAGGCTTCTTTATGCCGTTGGTCGTAAGGATTAAGCATCATATCGCATAGAGTGGGACACAATATATAGAAGCATCCTCTTTCATGGAATTAGCTTACGAATATTAGGTACAGAAAAGGATGTTTCATTGAAAAAGACTTGATCTAGTTTGATAATAATACGAAATATATCAGATATATGCTGTGTATTATGAACAACTTTTTTTTCTCTCTCTCTCGTTAGGTATACTACCGGAACCGATGAAAAGTGGGGTATGTTTATGAGGAGAATTCGACTCTATTAAATTAAGAACTATATTGTAAAAGTATAAAATTTTAATTACAAATTAAAAAAACAACAACTATTAATTCATTTAAAGTAATACACTAACATTCAAATATTTTTTTTTAAAAAAATATTATTAAGTTATAATTTTAATTTTCTTAAAGTACACTAATTAAAAGTATAACTTACCTAGCTACACGTTCCTTTTAAACAGCTGTAGCAAGATGAATCAGGACTCATGTAGGTAAGTTATATACTTTTAAAAGTTATACCTACATATTCCTAATTCATAATAGAAGAATTACCTCTATCGATGGCTAAATAATTAGTAATATTTCATTCCTTTGTTGTTTTTGGGTCCAATCTATCTTTTTGTCATTAAGTAGACTGGGCTACATATACATTTTTGTTTGTTTTGTTTCAAAGATATTCAAGCCCAAATGTTGGTTGTTCTAAAGTGGGCTTACTAGTAGTAGTCCTCGGCCATTGTTAAATATACCCGTTAGTGGTTAAACATACCTCCTTTGTATTTTTTTTAGCAATTATTTTTCTGGTAGATACTTTTACATGTTTCGAAAACTATTTTTATATGGCGTGTACCTGCAACGATGTTACGATTACAAGAGTTAAATCATTTTTAATTATTTTATGTATTTAAAATAACAATCAAACATAGAAATTAGTAATAGATAGATTACTAAATACATTTATAACTTTATATGCATTCTATTAGTACTAATGCATTTTACTATAATTAAATAAATAAAATAAAATGAAATAAAATTTTGATGAGAAAAGAACATTTAGATTGATTTGCTACAAGTATTCACAGTAGTTGATTTAAAATAACCATTAAATATAGAAATCAGTAGATAAATTACTATATTTTTTTTATAACTATATTAATCCAATGAAATGTATGAAATAAAAAGTGATTTAGAATAGAATGTTAAGATAGGATATCTTAACGCGTAATTCATAATAGTTAATTTATTTAAAGTAACAACTAGCATATAAATTAATAGATAAATTACTATATATATTGATACCTTTATATCTATTATATTAATGTAATTTACTATAGTTAAATATATAATAATAATAAAAAAAAAAGGTTGATGAGAAAAGAATGTATAGATTTATTTGTTATCAAATCGTTCATAGCTTTTTATTTAAAATTACAATTAAACATAGAAACTAATAGATAAATTACTATATATATATATATATATATATATATATATATATATATATAAAAAAGTAATACATTGTATATAATATTTAAAATGGTAAAATATGTTTGTTTTTTTTTTTTCATTTTTGTTATAGTCCTAATGTTTCATTTAACTGATTTTTATTTCTAAAGTATTTTTTCGTTTATTTTTGTATCCATCCATCAATCAACTTCATTAGTAGGTGAAGTTTACATTCAATAACTTATTAGGTTGTGACACATATTATATTGTTGATGTGATTTTTTTAATTTAAAAAAAATATTTAAATAAAATATGTGTAAACTAATTAATAAGATACGTTTATTAGAATTAGAATTAGAATCAAATCATTTATTAACAAAATTTACTGTGAAACAAATAAAAAAATACTAATGTTAATCAAATAAAACATTATTAATTATAAACAAAAAAAATATATCCAATTTAAATCATTTAAAACAAAAAATAAATAAATAAATACTTTATGTAATAATGTTAATCAAATAAAACATTATTAATTATAAAAAAAAAACATATCCAATTTAAATCATTTAAATAGATAAACTTCTAGCTATAAATATATAATTAATGCATGCACCGGATAGATCAATCATATTAATGTGCATTAACTATATATATTTATAGCTATAAATATGTTTTCTTTTAATATTTTTAAAGTAAGAGTATTTTTGTTTATAATCTTAATATTTTATTTGAGTGATTTTGATTTCTAAAATATATTTTTTTTTACTTTTTTAATTATTTGTGAGTGAAATTTGTTAGTGGATTAGATTTGCATTTAATATCTTAATAGGTTGTGACACGTGTTATATTATTGATATAATTTTTTTTAATTTTAAAAAATAAATAAAAATTTAAATAAAACATGTATCAATTAATTAAAGAAACATATGATATCTATTAGAATCATATCACTCACTAACAAAACTTAATATAGAAGAAAAAAAATCAAACAAAAAAATATTTTAAATAACCATATAAGTGAAATAAAATATTATGGAGTATAAAAAAAATCTTATTTAAAACATTTGAATAGATAAAATTCAAGCTATAAATATATAATTAATGCATTGTATAGAATATTTAAAACATAGAAATGAATAGATAAACTTCTAGCTATAAATATATAATTAATGCATTCCCTAAAAAAAAAAAAAATATATATATATATATATATATATATATATATATATATAATTAATGCATAATATAATATTTTTCTTTTAGTTTAATTTTAATTTTAATTTATAAGATTTTCCATAAATAAAAAAGAGTCATTATGTCACGTTATAAAGGACCTTGCACCCTCACTTCTACCTAGATCAACCGCCGCTGTGCAAAGATGTGTTTAACTTTAGCACCCATAGAAAAACTAAGCGATGACCTACTGGCTCAAATTCTTCGCCGTTTATCATTTCCATTTCTTCTTCAATGCTGCAAACCCGTTAGCAAACAATTCCTGCGTGTGATTTCTGATCCAAGCTTCCTTCACCCTCGTCACCATTTATCACCACCCTGTGCTTCTGAAACGCGCACACAATTCATCCTCTTTCACTTTCGTTCTGGCTCTGTTTACAACAAGATGATACTTTTCTCACTAGAATCCAACAAAAAAGCCCACATATTAGAAGGGTCTGATTTTCTCCCTCGTTCCTGGCCTAACGATCAAGATCGTCATCGTGATCGAGTTAGAGTGAGAGCCACACACCTCGACCTTCTCCTATGCAGCACCAAGAACAACTCTCACACTCACTACTTCGTATGCAACCCTTTCACAAACCAATACGTTGCATTGCCACCACTGCGTAAGATTCATTCATCATCACCTGAAATGGCACGTGTTGGTCTCATGTTAGACCAATCTCGTTCGAGGTTTCGTGTCCTGCACATCCCCATCGAGTGTTTTCGATATGTTTCAACGTTTAAAGTGAACATGTTTTCTTCCGAGACAGGTGAATGGGATGCTTCTGATGTTACCATCTCTCATAATTTCTACGATGGTGACCGGTTTCTATTGACATACTCGTTTTGTAACAACATCATGGTCCACAATGGGAAGTTTGTTTGGATGATGAAAAAACGCTGTCTTTTTGTGTGTGATCCCTTTGATAACAATGGTTCTGAGTGGCGACAGATACCAATCCACAGTTGCCTTCCAGAATTGGATATATGCCATGGGATATGCAACGGCCTAGTTAAGACGTGTTATCTGTTTTTAAATTCGGAAAATCCAAAATATGGAGTTTATGAACTCGTGAATTTTGAGGAAGGGACATGGTCGGCCAGTGTAGATGATCTGAAGTATAGAGTTAGTATGAATGGTATGAACTTGTTGGCTTTTCACCCTCATTGCGACCATATGATGTATTTTTATTCAAAAAAAGGTATTTTCTTGTGTGATTTTAAAAACCAAAAACTTGAGGCTCTGTACACAGCTGCAGCGGATCATGAAGATATATCTGATCCGAGCAGTGTTATGTCTCTTGTTCTCCCTCCATGGCCAACCCCAGTTCCTACCATCAACAATGCAGCCAAGCTCCATGAATAGTTCTAAGTTCTGTGATTCATATTTATATGTAATCAAATTAAGTTTTTTTTTTATTATTATTTGAGTTGTTTATTTTCATATATTGGAGCATTATTTGTTTGGAAATTTGGGTTGTGCCTTATGTCTGTGTGCACATGTTATAATATTGCATCTCCAGACTCCAATGTATCTCTTTGCTATTATTTTTAATTTTGGTTTATCTGAATATTTTTGTTCTAATTATTATTACTATACATTCACATTCTCTTTTGTCTTAATTCTACTTCAATTTTTTCCCCTATTTTCTACGTCATTTTATTTCCTATTATTATAGCAAAGTTGAAATTTAAGGATAATATATACAAAAAAAAATGGAAAATCTTCAAATATTTGCAAACATATTAATTACTTGATAGCTAGGTATTCTTGGGAAATTGATTATCTTGATTGGTATAATAATTAAGTAATAACTATTCTTGTGTAAAAAAATTGATTATATTAATAATTCCAATAGGAAATTCACAATAAAATAACAAAGGAAGTGACAAAGAAAAAGAGAACTAGAATTAACTATTAAAATATTAAAAAAATTGTATTAACTTTACTTTTATTGGCTATTCTAACTTTGAATGCTTCTAATTAAAAATTCATGAGATGTTTTTAAATCTTATAGATAAATTTATTAAAATCCAAACAATAAAATCTTAATTATAAAAGGTTTTTACAAATTCTTACAAGTCATGACTCGTGACATTTCTATATTGTCTTTGAAAATCTCAATTCAATACATGTATATCTGCACGTATGCATGCTCATATAGAGTTGTCCAAGTCTAATCATAGGGAACTGGTTTGCTAAAGGTGATGATTTCCCCTGCATAATTAAGCCTTTTAGATACTTGATCCATGGTTGGGCGAGAACATGGATTTTCACTCAAGCAAGAAAATCCCAAACTTGCAACCAAAATGACATGCCCAACATTGATTTAAAAGAGAACGAGTTATTGTTGCTGAAGATGAATAAGAAACAAAACTAGAAAATCCACAAAAAAAAGTGACATCTGAAGAGAACGAGGTAGTATAATAAGTTAAATAACCAAAAAGCAGATGAATCAACATAGGGTCACAGCCAAGTGATAACATGGAATCCCAGTAGTGAAACATGCATTTACATATATGCATATCTGCATTAATTAATGTGATATCGATTTTAACACAACTAATTAACTCCAAGGATCAAGTTTTCATTTGCGCCGAACTGTGATAGGACTTCTGACTACGTGCTTTCCATTTGTCCATAGCAATTCCCCAAAACTATAATTTCCTCGCTTAGTTACACTTGTAGCCTGTACAATAACTCTGAATGTCTTCTTTTCCCCTATTCTCTTGAAACTCAATGAATTGGGTACAACAGCGATGCTATATCCATGTAATTGAGGTTTTGCAAAATACGTGCTTGCTGGCCCAACATTGGTGACTGTGCGAGGAACAGTTACGGCATTTAAGCCAAGATTTGGCAATGTGATTGAAGGGTAGTTCAAGTCTGTTATGCTGTGAGATCCTGAACAAGTGAATGTGCTGTTGAAATTGAGTGCTGAAATGAGTTGTTGGTCGTATCCGGAAGCACATAAGAAGTTCAAGTAATCATTGATACTTAGATCGTAAACAAGGCCAGGATCTATAGCAGAGTTAGGTTGCACATGTCCCGAGCCATAAGCAAAAGGGTTTGCCAATGTTTTTTCAAACGCATCCCCTATCGGTTTGTTGGTGTTATCTCTCGTGGTTGCTGCAAGAACATACGATATGAAATATGAAATAGAAAAATATATATAAATTGATAAAAAAAAAAAAAAAAAGAGAGAGATTATATATCTATATATTCATCCAGAGAAAGAATGAATATATATACCAGTGGTCATGATTGCTGATTTAATAGCTGCGGGACTCCAATTAGGATGAAGTGTTTTGATAAGTCCAGCAATGCCAGCAACGTGAGGACAAGACATAGATGTTCCTTGCAATACATTGAATTTAAACCCTCGACGAGTGTCTGTTAGCAAGTTCGATGCACTTGCGAATAGTGAATATGCAGCAAGTATGTTCACACCAGGTGCAGTCACATCAGGCTAATTAAGACAAAAATTAAAACAAAACATATCTCATCAAACAGTACTCTAAAACAATATAAGGAACACGGAAAATAATGTTAAGAATATACTTTTTAACACATCTTTTATTAATATTTATTATTTCTTAAATAGTATAAAATATTGAGTGTCTTTAAATAGGAAGTGAGAGCTTAAAAAGTTTGTGATTTTTAATAACTTTCTTATTCTATACACAGATGATGCCAAATATTTCAATATACACTAGTGTATGTACCTTGAGTATTGATGGCTGAATTGGATTGGGTCCTCTAGATGAGAATGAAGCCATAACTGGAGCTGGCTTTCTTCCAAGCAATGTTCTTGCTGTAGACATCCTCAGTGTTGTATTTGAGTTTATTGTATCGTCCCTGCAACATATATAAACGCAATAACGTGTGTAATGGATCAGTTCTATTCTTTGTAGCATGAAATTTGAATAGGAGATCAAGGTTATATAATTACGTGGCAGTTATGTCAAAACTAGCTGGCGTTGTTTTTTGATGTTTTTGATGATAGTTGACAGTGGACAAAACATGAGGCTCGGCAAGGAGTGTGTCACCATTTTGCTCTTGATTGCCCAAAATCACTCCCTTGGCGCCTGCAGATAGAGCTTCCTGACCCTCAGCAACTGATTTTATTTTTCCTTCTCGAAGGCATTGCACTATTTTGCCGTTTACTTTTCTAGGATCAAGTGTCCCAGCCTTACAAAATTGGCTGCATAGCAAGAATAATGCACGTGAAAAGTACATATATATATATATATATATATATTCTCAATAATAAACAAGGTTCGACGAAGTGCATGCATGCTTGTGAGATGATGATTTGTACTTACGCGTCTCGATTTGACACATTGGCAAATTTAGCATCAGTAGCAAGGATTAAAGAAAAGGACTGGTTTGGTGGTATGTTTACAAAAAGACTGGCTCCCTGCAAGTAGAATACACAACAACAACAACAACTTATGTATTCATGTAATATCAGTTATTTTTCAATAAATAGAAGCTCCAACAACTGATATAGCATGCATGTGTGATAAAGTATATAGGTGTAATTTGACCTAATACTAATAATAGCATGAGTAAATTAGAATATAAAGTAAGAAGAAGCTAGCTAGATTAATACCGTAATTTTCTGATTGTTTCCAAAAGTTAAGGTACTGCTGAAGTCCCTGTCGAGAGTGCTAGCTGCAATTGTGAATAGCCATGGAGCCACATTGATAACAGTTCCAGATGTTGGACCATCGTTCCCCGCAGAGGCAACCACGAGAATATTTTTGGCAAGTGCATGGAATGCCCCAATGGAAACCTCATCAGTGAATATTTCTTCAGCCCTAGGACTAGTTCTGCCACCAACAGAGACGGAAATCACATCAACACCATCACTTATGGCTTGGTCAATAGCAGCTAACACATCTGCGCCAAAGCAACTTGCTGCATCGGTTAGAGACCAACACGCTTTGTAGGCTGCAACTCGAGCCCTTGGGGATCCACCCTTTGCAGTGCCATTGCCATTGCCAAATACACTCGCGTCTCCAACAAAATTGCCTCCGGCGGTTGATAGAGTGTGAGTACCATGGCCTACAAAGTCACGTGCTGTTTGTTGTGATCTGGGAAGTTCACCGTTAAATGCTTCATAAGCTTTGTTGAAGAACCTTGCTCCAATTAGCTTCCTGGATGGATTATATAATATTCTTCAACATTTTTGCAATTAAGTTGATACACTAATTATTATCTGTCCTTATTTATTTATTTATCTCAAATTATTTTGAAGTTTTAAAATGGTTATACATATGTTTTTCAGTGCGAAATTAAAATTAAAAGAAAGGAATTATATAGAGGACCTGTTACATGGAACAACTTTGTTTGAAGCTCGGAGTTTGTTAATTTGACAGGCATTGCCACCACGCCATTTTGCGGGGACAGGACCTAATCCGTTGTCAGCAAAACTCTCAGACTCGGGCCAAACACCTATACAGTTAATATCCAAAGAATTTAGACATCTCTTTGTAGAAAACAATTAATTAATAAAAATAGAAATAAATCTTTTATTTTTAGATGTTAAGATAAACCTTTTACTGTAAACCCTACATCTGTTTTGTGTGCATGTACCGATGTACGTTTAGAGTATATATGTAATAGATCTGACTTGTAACTTGATATTTCTATATATATATATAATAGGTATCCAAACTGATCCCTGTTTTGGGGATTCAGATATGGAACGCACACCATGAGATCTCATATATCGACAAATAAAATATAATACTTTAACTAATAAATTGTCTCAACTTTCATGCTTGGATTTTTTGAACTCCACAAAGAATCTTGCCAACTCAAGTAAAGCCTGTAGTGCTTGTCGGAGAGTAGGTTAATTAAGTTGATGAAAAACTGGAAATCACCTAATTAACAGTCCTATTATTAACATGCTATGGTAAGTTAATTGGCAAAATCAACCTTCTATACATCCTCAATAAAATAATTAAAGTATATAGCGAACTGTAGGATAAATTGATATCTCTGTCTATGATCATTAATACTGATATATGTTGTTTCAAAATATTTAATATTAGATAACTAATTGATTCTAATCAAGAAAATCCCTTTTTAGTTCTTAACAAATAAGTATCAGTCACTTTAATATTTGATTTTGCGATTTTTGTACTTTTCAAATAGAGTATGGTAAATTTATAGAATTTACCTGTATCAATGTTACCGATGATTGTATTTTCACCAAATCTTCCTTTTTGCCATGCTGTGTTCCTAGCATTTCTTCGCAGTCCAAGAAACTCCCATGAACGAGTAGTGTGCAGTTTATGCTCTTTGCTCAAGAATACAGATATCACGTTTTTGTTTTCTACATGTATAGTGGAATCATTGTGTCAACTAACTAATTGACTTAATGAAACTAGGTTAGTAATAATAAGGAAATAATAGTAAAGAAAAACACTAGTGATTTTCTCACTTGCAATATCTGCAGCTTCTTCCTCTTCAAGTGCAGCTGCAAAGCCATTGATGTGTTTATTATATGAATAAATAATTGCTTCTTTGGCCTTTTCATGACTGGGAATGATTAATATACACAACACAGTTAATCAGTTAATTAATCTGCAGCTTCTTCTAAACCAGAGCTTAGACTGAATTTAATGGTTAATTTCATCAATTTATATATACCTTCCCAAGACTGAACCCAGTAAATCATAATGAGAATGTGTGGCAGTTTCTATGTCAACAGATGAAGGGGTTGGACCATGAGAATGTGCTCCCAAGTATACAATGTAGCACTATAAACAGAAAATCAAGAAACAACATCGCATAATCCAAATTCCATTATTTTCAAAGTAGCTAGAAATTAAACATCATAACAATATACACGCAAATTAACGAGAAACTAATTAACAAGCAAAATAATTATCTGGCCTACCTTTTTACTGGCATGGACAGCATTCAGCAGCAAAGTGAAAATAAGAAAAGATGGAACAAGAAGGTGAAGGTAAAAAATGGAGCGACCCATTATTTTCAATTGGTCTTTGGAAAATGCATAGGGTATAGCACACCCTTATATAATGAAGGACATAAGTGAAGGCAAATTTTATATTAATTAGTTAAAGACTCCAAAAGCAAGTAAACAGAACTATATTTATCCTTAATTCAGTACATAATAATTTTAGAATACGAGTCAAATCTTATCTAATCCGTTCAGATTTGTTAACTGTAAGGGTCAAGTAATTGATTTTGTCCTTTGAATTCGTGACCCGACCCGTAACAACTAATTAAATTTATTATATATAAATTAATCATTAAATATAAAATACTACAGTAACTCTGTTTTGAGTGTTTCTTTTATGCTCTTGTTTCTCATTTGTTAGGATTGATGGTTGTTTTGGCTAAATGGAAGCAATGTTTTATACGTACTAGGACTCTTTTTTACTTTTGTATTGAGAGATTTTCATGTTAAAATTTTAGTGTTTATTATGCATTTGTACGTGTTGTTCTATTTTTTTTTTTTCATATATATTTGTTCTAGTTCCTCACAAATTCTTGCAAGTAATTAGGAGAATTTATTTTCTTTGCATATTGTTCATGCTGCTATTGTGTTTCTACCGTTCTGTTGGTGTTTTCCATCAACCAACTCACTTTAAATTAATCTTTCTTGTATTTCCTAACAAACTTCCTTTAATTAATTAAATTAAACACATTGATAGAGCTAGATGTCAGTGACATTTTACTCCCTTTCCCTCACAAACTCAATTTAAGTTAACTTTTTTTCGTTTGTATCTCATCTATTTCTAGTGTAATGAAGCCTTTTGACTTTAAATATTTTTTTTACTGCAAGTTTTATTTATTTATTTATTTCAGTGCACGTTCCTTGCGTGTATTTATTTTATAAATTTTTCGTTTTGTTTGTTTCTTGTAAAAGCCACCTGTCCGTCAAATAAAAGACCATAAGATGAAATTTCAGAATTTTAATTCTTCCTTGAAAGAATCAATTCCATCGTCAAGCATCATGGTTAAAGACTTTTGTCACTGTGACCAGAATATAAAATTATATATACAGCTTGTGGATGTTAGGTTAGGTAACAATGAGCCAAAAGGAGGAGATTATTTTAGGAACCAGCAAATGAGAAAATTAAAATAAATAAGCGAGATAATGTTAAATAATGATTTCCCCTTTTATTTTTTATTTATACTTCTAGAGGTTGTCTCTGAAGGGATTTAAATAAATTACAAGAATGACCATGTATTAGTATTTTAATAAGACAGAAAGTTCCCCTTGAAATCTAATGTCACAGGGTGGACGAAAGTTCTCTCCAACAAAAGGTTTGCTTCAATTCGCAATACAATGAGAGATTGAATTAGTGGGACAAGAGTCCATTTAATATGCTACTTTTCATGAAATTATTCATTTAATTAACGTAACTTGTTTTAATAATTTGGCAATTGGGAGACATACAGAAGTTCCAATGAGTATTTTTCGGTGAGAGATTAATTGTTTAGATTTGAAAAATCAAAGTGCGTATTTAGCACGTGTAATCATAATAATTAACATAAGTGGAGGATACAAGTCTCAATTGTCAACCACATTGTGCAATGACAAAGTTCCGGAGAAGATCGAGGGGGAATTGGAAGCTTTAATTAATTGAAATTCGGAGTAGCATATATATATATAACAAGCTTGAATGCCTATATATATAAAAGAAAAACATTTGCACTGACAATGCTCATTAATATATAAAGAGTTTAAAATTAAAGTCTCTTTATCCTTTAACTTTAATTTTTTTTTTTTTTAAATTGAAGTACTCCCCTTAGTGTTTTTTAAAATATTTAATAAAATATGAAAATTACTAAGATATTATATGTGGTAATTAAAATACTAATTGTATAAATTTACTTTTTTTCATTCACTTTATATGTTAGCTCAAAATATGATAGGTGGCAGTAGATAATATATAGTAGTATTTACTTAAGACTACCCTGTCAACATGATAATGATATTAAAAGGAAATAATTTGTTATATAAATAAGTAAATAACCACATATATATAATATGGCATTCCTTTTAAAAATGCATGGTAGACAAATATATTAAAATTATTATTATTGTTTCACATGTCTATTATATAATTAAGTAGTTGTTATGGTTACGCGAGAAAGAGCAAGGAACAAGAATACAAAAGTAAACTAAGCAAAGAAAACCTGTCTCCTTTTGGGTTTTTGTTTTTTTTTTCTTTTTTCTCCTTTCCCACATTAAGGCATATATTTTCACTACCAGAAAAATTAAAATAATGAATATTTTTATTCAAGCTCATGTGAATAGAAAAGAGGTCCATGTCTTTTTCTATTTTTATTCAAGCACATGGCAGATATCGATCGTTTCTATTAAAAAAATAGAAACGAAGCAAAGAATACAAATTATTAAGGTCCATGCTATAGTAATATTAAAATTATTATTTGTTTCACGTGGCTATTAAATTATTAGTAGCTGTTATGCTTACGCGGGAAAGGCCAAGGAACAAGAATACAAAAGTAAACGAAGCAGAGAAAATCCTGTCACTTGGGATTTTTCTATTCTTTGTTTCTGGCTCTTCATTCTTTCATGGTCTCATCTTTCTCTTCAGCCCTCAAACTAATAACAATTCTCCCTTCTTTTCAGACGCATGTTCACTCCATTGACAATATTTTTTGTTCCTTTCCCACAGTGATGCATAATTTTTTATTCAAGGCCATGATGTGAATCCAAAGAAACATGGACATAGTTTTCGAAATACGAATACGAATATTCAATAACACAAAGTATACCATATAGGATAGCGTTTCATTAAATAAGTACCATTGATAAATTATTTATTACCTTGGTGGCAGACTTAATGCGACCTAGAGTTGGACCAAATGTACCCATGAGACATATACAACTTGGTTATTTCATTTATAAGCAACTGATCTGTGAACTCCAAATTACTATGAGATCACCACTATATCCTCTTATTCTTGATTCAAAGATATATTGTTACACTTAAATCATGGTACTGACGTCTGAAATGGAAAAGTACTCCATGTTGGTTCTATTTCTTTGTGTGTTTCTAGCACTCTCGTGGCACCAAGCTACAGCTGGTCAAGACAGTGAAGAAGCACATGCTTTGTTGAAGTGGAAACACAGCTTTGACAAACACAGCCAAGCTCTGTTGTCAACATGGAGAGGTAGTAGTCCATGCACATGGAAAGAAATTCAGTGTGACAAATCCAACTCTGTCTCCAACATAGATCTTCCACTTTATGGACTCAAAGGTACACTCCACACCCTCAACTTCTCCTCATTCCCCAACCTCCTAGGCCTAAATATCTACAACAACTCCTTTAATGGGACCATTCCCCCACAAATTGGTAACATGTCCAAACTAAATGTTTTGAATTTTTCTTTAAATTCTTTCCATGGTTCCATCCCTCAAGAAATGTGGACTCTAAGGAGTTTACAAAAACTTGATATTTCCCTGTGTCATCATCTAAGTGGAGAGATTCCTAATTCCATAGCAAACTTGTCCAATCTGTCATATCTAGATTTAGGTGGCAACAATTTTTCTAGCCAGATTCCTCCAGGGATTGGAAAGTTGTATAAGTTGGAGTTTCTAGGCATTGCAGGTAATAAGCTTTCTGGTTCCATTCCTCAAGAAATTGGGATGTTGACAAACCTTAGTTATATTGATTTGTCAAGAAACTCTCTCTCAGGTGTTATCCCTGAAACAATAGGTAACATGAGTAATTTAAATATACTTGTGCTTTCTAATAACTCCTTATCAGGGTCAATCCCATCTTCCATATGGAACATGTCTAACTTAACCGTACTCTACCTTGATGACAATGAACTTTCTGGATCAATCCCTGCTTCCATAGAAAACTTGGCCAATTTAGAGGAGCTTGCACTTGATCGCAACCACCTTTCCGGACTCATTCCTTCCACCATTGGAAACTTGACAAATCTCGCCTCTTTGTATTTAGGATTTAACAATCTTTCTGGATCAATTCCTCCATCTATAGGAAATTTGATCATTTTGGATGTCCTTAGTCTCCAAGGGAACAATCTCTCTGGAACAATTCCTGCCACATTTGAAAATTTGAAAATGCTCACCGTTTTGGAATTGTCCACCAACAAACTTAATGGTAGCATTCCACAAGGATTGAATAACATTACCAACTGGCTATCCTTGTTAATAGCTGAGAATGATTTCACAGGCCATTTACCACCTCAAATTTGCTCTGCTGGGTTACTAAGGTACTTTAATGCTTTTGGCAACCGTTTCACGGGTCCAGTGTCAAAAAGTTTAAAGAATTGCTCCAGCATTGAAAGGATC
The DNA here is from genome assembly GCA_014843725.1 of Amphicarpaea edgeworthii. Taxonomy (NCBI): domain Eukaryota; kingdom Viridiplantae; phylum Streptophyta; class Magnoliopsida; order Fabales; family Fabaceae; genus Amphicarpaea; species Amphicarpaea edgeworthii. The sequence continues at coordinate 3,386,961 of CM026321.1, read as the reverse complement.
AGGCTGGAAGGAAACCAATTGGAAGGAGATATAGCACAACACTTTGGAGTACATCCAAATTTGAAATACATTGATTTGAGTGACAATAAATTTCATGGTCACATTTCACCAAACTGGGGGAAGTGCCCTAATCTTGATACCTTGATGATATCCAACAATAATATTTCTGGTGGCATACCAATAGAACTTGTTGAGTCAACCAAACTAGGAAGGCTCCACCTTTCTTCTAACCACTTGAATGGAAAGCTTCCAAAGGAATTGGGGAATATGAAATCGTTAGTTCAACTCAAGATTAGCAATAACCAACTTTCTGGAAACATTCCAACAGAAATTGGATTATTGCAAAATCTTGAAGATTTGGATCTGGGAGATAACGAGTTGAGTGGCACAATACCAACAGAAGTTGTGGAATTAAACAAGTTACGGAATTTGAATTTGAGCAAAAACAAAATTGAAGGAAGCATTCCCTCTCAGTTTAGCCAATCTTTTCAATCTCTTGATCTAAGTGCAAACTTGTTGAGTGGTACAATACCAACCAAACTTGCAGAGTTGGAAAGCTTGTTCATGTTGAATCTCTCACATAATAGTCTTTCTGGCACCATTCCTTCCACTTTCAGCAGAATGCTGAGTATTGTCAACATATCAGACAATCAATTAGAAGGGCCACTTCCAAATATTCCAGCTTTTCTTGATGCTCCAATCGACTCATTGAAAAATAACAAAGGTTTGTGTGGTAATGTCACAGGTTTGGTTCTTTGTCCAACCAACCATAATCGAAAGAGCAACAAAGTCATCCTGGTGGTATTCCTTAGTTTAGGAATTCTACTACTAGTGTTGTGTGGGGTTGGACTTTCAATGTATACATTTTATCGTTGTAAAAAAAAGGAAAAAAATCATTCTAGTTCTAAAGAACCACAAAGGGAAGTACTCTTTTCTATTTGGAGCTATGATGGGAAAATCATGTTTGAAAACATCATTAAAGCTACAGAGGATTTTGATGACAAATATCTCATTGGAGAGGGAAGTCAAGGGTATGTTTACAAGGTGGTGTTGTCTTCAGGTTTGGTTGTTGCTGTGAAGAAACTTCACTCGGTGATAGATGAGGAAATGTCAGATAATAGTTCCAAGGCTTTTGTAAGTGAGATTCAAGCCTTGACAGAAATCAAACACCGGAACATCATAAAGTTGCATGGATTTTGCTCACATTCACAAGTCTCATTTTTGGTTTATGAGTTCATGCAAGGGGGAAGCTTGGATCAAATGCTGAACAATGACACGCAAGCAATTGCATTTGATTGGGAAAAGAGGGTGAATGTTGTTAAAGGTGTGGCCAATGCTTTATCTTACTTGCATCATGGTTGTTCACCTTCTATTGTTCATCGTGACATATCAAGTAAGAACGTTCTCCTAGATCTTCAATATGAAGCTCGTGTCTCTGACTTTGGTACTGCTAAGTTTTTGAAGCCAAATTCAGATAGTTGGACCCAATTTGCAGGCACTTTTGGGTATGCTGCTCCAGGTTAGACCCTTTTCCCTCATATTTACAAATAGTGAAAACAAGTTATGTGCAAATAACATGATCTATTTTTAGATAATATACATTGCTTTATGCATGATAGAACTCTAAAATAGTATTTATTTGGTTAATTCTCAATTTGCAGAGTTGGCACAGACAATGGAAGTGAATGAGAAATGTGATGTTTTTAGCTTTGGAGTGCTTGCTTTGGAAATCATTATGGGAAAACATCCAAGAGAACTCATTTCTCAAGTTATGTCACCATCTATGGCGCCAATTGTTAATGATTTGATGTTATGTGATGTTATAGATCAACGGCCTCTTCAGCCAACAAAACCAATTGATGGGGAAGTGATCTTAATTGCAAGGTTAGCACTTGCTTGCTTGAGTGAGAATCCACGCTCTCGACCAACCATGGATCAGGTATCTAAGGCATTTGGAACAGGGAAATCACCTTCGGATCACCAATTTCCTATGATTAGACTTGGACAACTCCGCTGAATCATTGGAATACTCGAAGTATTTTGTTTCCTTTTTATTCTCGTGTAAGCTTACGTGCCTTGTTCCATTGTATACATCAAGTACAATATTTGAAAATACTTCCTGTGATGTGAGTAGTGGGCTTTGCCATATGCTTGGGCCCTGAATTTCTTATCATGTGCTTTTGCAGGCTTGAGCTTCTGCACCTCCTAAAACTGCTTCCTGCACCTCTCATAAAGCAGTTTTTAGGAGGTGTAGAAAGCTTCTGCTGTGTAAACCCAAAATCACTTCCCAAGCGCATGCAGATACAGCTTCCTGACCCATAGCAACTGCTTTTATTCTTCCTTATCGAATACATGGACTAAAACTTCATGCAGTTCCAAAAATTACTTCATGCACCTTCAATGCATTTAAAAAAAAAACCATTTTGAAAGGTAAACCTTTGACATGTTAAATTTTTTAATTATGCACGAATCCAATGTGTTCAAATATTATTGGTAGAAATGTTAAACTAAAAAAAATACAAAAATAAATCTTTGGCAAAATTCAGGATGTTGCAGTTATATATAACTTTCATATATGTAAGAATTTGTAAGAACCATTTCCCTATAAAAAAAAAATGTGCCTTTTGAAATAACTAGCATTTGGTTACTTTTTCAACTACTAACAAAGTTGTATTTTTAAATATTAAATAAAAAATGACGTATTAGTTAGTACAGTATTAATTAATAAAAACATTTGTTTAGATTTGAATGCATTCATTTTTTCTTTATAAAAATAAAACTATTTTTCTGTTTTGGTTAATATTATTTTATTTTAATTGAAAAATAAGATTAGTTATAATTCCCTTTTCGAAATATTAACATACACAGTAAACAAAATTCTTAGTTATGAAAAAAAAAAATGAACAAAAACTTTAGCAGGATACTCACCTTGTGTGTCGGTGATACATAGTGCTATGTAAATTTTGAAAAGCATAAAGGGTATTCAAGACTTAGGGTATTCCAGACTTTTCCCGTGAATTTTGAGTCTTTTTTTGGTTTTTCTGGCCACGTGATTCATAAGCTTTTCCACACGTGGAGCCCATTAATTTTTATCTTTTTTGTCTTTTTTTTTATCTATCAACTTATCATATTATATATATTATTAGTATTTTATTTTTTGTTAAATAAAATCTATATTAAATAAACCTCTAATAAATAATTAATTTTGTAGTGTGTATGTGTACGTGTCACCTGTATAGAAGGGAGACTGAAGAGTGGGATTCTCCATAATGACTTAGTTTGAAGTCTTCAACTCTGTTTTTGACTATCATGCATAGCTAGCTAAATGGTTCTTTCGGTACGATGTAACGAAAGTAAGTAAATTGAAACGAAAATTTTTAATTAAAATAGCTTATAAAAAAAATGTAACCTTTACTTATTTAACTGTTTATTTTAACCTTTCTTTTTTTGGTACTTTGACTATAAAAAAAAAAAAGCTTAATATGGCTAAACACAAAGTAGAAATAGCAAATGCCTTTATACATGTGAAATATAATATGTCTTTTTGCTTTGTTTCGGCTTTCCAGCGCACTAGCCCAATAGGAATAGTATAGTCCTACGCCCACTACCGTATCACACTTTTCTTCTTTTCTCTCTTTTACTAAAGTTAGTCCGGACAAGAAAAAAAAAATTGCAAAAATAGTAAAATATCTTTTATGTAAATAGAATTATCCATTATTGACCAAAATAAATAAGTCGCTCGTACCTACCATCCACTATTTATTAATTTCATCATCATTCTATTCATTGAATAAGAACATTAAATGATAAAATGAAAAAAATTAGAGCAGTTGATTTTTTTATTATTGTTACAAAGTTTATAAAGACTATAAACAATATTTTAAGCAATGATGCATGATACTCAATATAAATACTTATTTGACACGATATAATTACTTATTAAGATATATTACTTACCATTTTATTATTATTTTTCTTTTATTTATCTCATAATTTGTGTAAAAATCCCTTAAATGAACGAGAGCCATACATTATAAATAACATCAGTCTCTTACTAGCATCATATTATTGTGTGTGCAGAAAATATTATTCTTATCCTATTTTTTAAAAAGTAAAAAGTTATTCTTTATGTAAAAAAAAAAGAGAAGAGAACGTTTCTGGGTCCAAACGATTTACAAGGAAAGTCAGAAGTTATGGAGGGAGATTAGATGGTCTTTTTCTTATCCGTTGGAATTTAATAAAGTATCATATAATACTCGTGAATCCTATTTAATCAATTGAATTATAATAATTGAATAAAAAAAACTATATTAAAGAATAATATTATTAAATAACTAATAAATATATATTTAATTAATTAATTTAAAAATATTAAATTATTTACATATCATATGATTAGTAATTAAAATAAGAACATACTTTTCCATGATTAGATAAATCTCTTCTCTATTTTAGATCAATGATCATATTTTCATTCATTTTCTTCTCCATCGCCCTTTGCAGCGAACTGTCAAACAGATGGTGGTGGGACCCACCACAAGATGGCCAATCATCAAGCCGGCTGTTGTCGGTGGCCAACAAAAATTGAAAAAACTCAAACATTAAAGATAAAATTCTCTTCATAGACTGATAGAGAAGAAAAACAAAAGTGTTAAAACGGTAAATATTGAAAAACTAGGGGAGAGAGAGAAAGAAAAAGACTAAATGTTAGTCAAGTTAAGGTCTTCCCACCTTCATCATTTTAGAATCTCATAACAGTGATTGAAGTGTTTCTCTGGTAATGAACTAATGATATTGATGGACTTGTCTTTCTTCTTTCCTCTTTTTTTTTTTTTAATTGCATAATGATGTACTGATTCTTTTAAGAACAATAGTTACACATTTCTTATCTCAATTATTGCTAAAGTCTAACCGAGTCTCTCAATTATTAAAATCTTTCATTTGGTTCTCTACTCTTTTTTTTTTTTTTTTTTTTAATATTCAGCTAGATCTTTTAACTTTTACAAGTTTCAATTAGTTCATTTATTTATTTTTTAAAATATGTTTAATTAGGTTCTTTTTTTTTTTTTACATGGATTCAATTTAATCTTATTTAAAATCAATTTGAAAATTAAAAAAAAAGATCAAATTGAATATATTTTAAAAATAAATAATTTAATTGAATAAGTTTTGAAAAATAAAATATATAATTAAACATATTTTATAAAATAAAGAACTTAATTAAAACTTCTAAAGATAAAAGAGTTAATTAAACTATTTAAAAAAATTAGAAGAATAAATTAAACATTACGATGAGTCCAATTAAACTTCTAGTAATCATTAAGGAAACAAATATATAATTAAATTCTTTGTAACAACAATAATTTTTGAACATTCTACATTTTCAAATATATAAACAATATTTCTCATCCATTTGTAACTCTCTTTTTATTATATCATATTATTTTTTATATTTATATTTTATTTCTCAATCTTTTTATTGATTTTTTTTTAAAGATATCTCTATATTCACTAGTGAAATATTATTTTTGTTCGTAATATTGATGTGAAATTTTTTTATACACCATAGAGATTGAATTGATTTGTAATTATAGTTAATATTTTATTTTAAAGGAAGAATTCATTATTATGGATAAAGTAAAATATGGTAATTAAACTTATACACTTATTTTATACATTTTATAATTCATTTACAGTAGTAACTATTTTTTTTTATATATGTAGGATGCTTTTATTAAAATCAAATTATGAATAATAATAATAACAATAATAATAATAATAATAATTTCGATAAAATCTCATATCATTTAAAAATATAAAAATAATTTATAAATATCCTCTCATTCACGTATACACCTGAGAAATATTGAATATTTAATCTAACAATAACGAATACCTAATCCTACAGATTCGAGGACAAACCAATAATAAAAAAATTTAGAGCTAAAAGATTTGGAAAACAAAAGAAAAAGTTTAGTTGTCTCTGTGTCTTGAAAAGCAAAAGTTGAGTTGTGTCAAGCACACTTCCCAAGTACCCAATGAGATGCTATTAGTACTGTTTTTAGAATTAGAGTTAGTTGATATACCGATTTGAGGATTTTATTTTTTTAATATCAGTAGTTAATATGTTAATTTTTTTCATTGGAAATCGAATCAACTTTTTTTTTTTTTTTTCCATTCATCCAACTTACCTTATAAGTCCCATCAAATTAATAGATTACTAATTAAACTTATAAATTTGCTAATTAATCATAATAGTCTAAAATGGTTCACTAATTTAACCAAACTAGTTCATTGGTTCAACTTTATAATTATTTTTATTTGATTTAAAAATGTATCTAATCCAATGAACCATTTGAATATGCTATATCATCAGCTTTCTACTCAACAGATAGAATTGACCAAGTTTAGTCAATTTTAAAATTATAATCTCCATTTTCTAAAATATCTCATGTTTAAGGTTTTCACTTTTCATACAGAGTAAGATAGCAATAAATAAGTTATTTATTGAAATATTTTTTTTTATTAATATATCTTTACTTTTCATAAATACTTTATTATAACTATTGGGTGATTAATAGTGGTGGTTGCAAATTGATAGTCATATATATAACTCAAATCATTCAATTGATGAAATTTATTTTGGAGAAATTTAAAATAAAAATTCTAACATCTCATTAAAAATTGAAAATATCAATCAATATGAATTTTCTTAATGCTAAAATAGTAGTCATTTCGAAATAGAGAAAATGTTGATTAAGGAGTCTTATTTTTGTACACCCACTAAGTTTAAATGCTTCATTTTAATATAATTCATTGTTTTCTAGCTATCTCCTTTTGTTGTCTTGTTATATTGTGAATCATATTAATTACTTATATCTTGTAATCTCATATGATATATTTGGTCTAGAAAAGAGACTGAGAAGGAAGAAAATGAAAAAAAAAAAAAAAGATGATTTTTTAGGTTGTTTGGTATTAAAAAAAAAAATCTCTTATTTGATTGTATTGAAAAAAAAAAAAGTTGTGCAAATAATGGCACAGTTAAATAATCAAATGAATTATATAGATAGCTTGATGATCGAAAGAAGATGGGGAAGAGAAGAGGAAAAGAGACCGTGGTTTCAACTTCTTCACTGACATTTGCCTACAAAATTAAAAATAAAATAAAATATATAAAATAATAAATAAGTTGTGATATTATTTTGATCATTAATACTTGAGGAGGAGATTGGTCACTATTATTTAAATAACGACTTGTTGATAAATAAGGTGTGATATAATAAAGGTATACGTGGTTTTTATTTTAAAATATTTCATTTTCTCTTTTCTAGAAATATTTGAAAATAAATATTTTTATACATGAAACACATAGTAAAAGTTTCTTTCGTTTGGGTACTTTTAAAATTATCAATCAGCGGAAAGAATCTAAAATGTGATATTCTGTCCTTCAATTGTCATTCGTCTATTTTTTTTTTCTTCCAATAGACTAAAAGTGTACGTTTATACTTTATACTCAAGGTATCCAAGGTTGGTAAAAAAACACATATACTCAAGGTATCCAAGAATAACTTTTCTCAGTTAAGTGCGTTTTCTAATAAACTTCGAATGATGCAAAAATATATTGAAATATAAGCTAATGTGATTTTAGATAAATGTTTATATATATAGTTTCATATAAAAAAAATCTTAACTCAATTAATAATAAATTATATTACTAATTTATTTTGAAAATAAAACATCTAAATATAAGTTATACCACATTAAATTAAAATTTAGTTTGTTTAAACTTAAAAAAATAATTTTAAAAAACTATTCTTTAGAAAATAGATAAGTTTTTCTTATTAAAAAAAACAAAAAAACAAATATTTTAAGAAAAAATAATTTAGACAAATTTAACGAAAAAAACTATTTAAAAAAAAAGAAGTTAAAACAAGTGATCCTAATTAATAATTATAACGAAAATATGAATTTTAGAAATGCTCATTCAGGAGTCTAGAGAGTCTAGACCCTATAAAGGCATTGTATGGGTAATATGGGTGACAACACAAGCAAGCAATTCCGAAAGAATGAACAGCTCCGTCATATTTCGGCTTCGTAACCTCATTGTTTCGTCCTTTCTTCTTTTCACTTTCCTGCTTCAAGCTGTTCATGGCAGCAAAAAGGCATGTTTAATGATTTGCTCATTTATTTAACACTATAGTACTTTCTAGCTACCATGAAATTATGATGTTGCCGGATTTCCCAGCATTTGCTTGGCGATCGATCATGACTGACATTTCAGCAATATAATCGTTTGGTGATATTTTTGACAGTGTTACATTGTATACTTGGGAGCTCATTCTCATGGTCCCAGCCCTACCTCTTTTGACCTCCAACTTGCTACCAATTCTCATTATGCTTTACTAGCTTCTATCTTGGGAAGGTATAACAATATCATGGATTTTTTTTTCCTTTTTTTTTTTTCCTTCTCTGTGTAAACTTTTTTTTATTAACCATCACCTAATTATATATATATATATATTTTTTTATGGCCAAATTATATATTAATCAGGAGTCGATAAAAATCATATTATAACATAATTTTTGTCCTACTTTTTTTTATTAGAAAAAAATTTATTTTATTAAAAGAAAAACGATGATATTTAATGAATTAACTTTAAAACCAGTTATATTTACTTCATTTGATAAAGACATACAAGTGATCTATTCTATATATTTCAAACATTTATTAGCTAGAGAATAAAGTAAAGCAAACTTCATTGGATAAAGTTGACAATGATTTATGCATCACTGTAATAGTGAGGAGAAAGCAAAAGAAGCAATTATTTACTCATATAATAAACACGTCAATGGCTTCGCTGCGCTACTTGAGGAGGAAGAAGCAGCTGATATTGCAAGTGAGCATGTTTAATTTCATGTCAGGATCGATGAATTTCAATTATGTTGATACGATTATTAATTAATGGGGCATGCATGCAGAAAAACCAAATGTGGTGTCTGTGTTCTTGAGTAAAAAACATAAATTGCACACTACCCGGTCATATGAATTTCTTGGACTACACAGAAATGGCGCCCAGAACTCTGCATGGCAAAAGGGAAGATTTGGTGAAAATACAATAATTGCCAACATCGACACAGGTAATTAATCGTGTAGTAGGCTATTTTTCATTGTTTAAATCTAAAATAACAAATAATGATTATTTTTGAACAGGTGTTTGGCCTGAATCCAAGAGCTTCAGTGATATTGGATATGGTTCCGTCCCATCAAAATGGCGCGGGGGTAACGTTTGTCAAATTAACAAACTTCCGGGGTCCAACAGAAATCCATGCAACAGGCCGGTTTGCTTTTAATTTAATTTTGTCAAAGCCACAAGTTGTGTTATGTAATGAGTAAATTATAATGTCCCAATTAATAAACAGGAAGCTGATTGGAGCAAGATACTATAACACAGCTTTTGAGGCATATAATGGGCAACTTAGTCCGTCGCGACAAACAGCGCGTGACTTTGTGGGGCATGGTACCCATACTCTATCAACCGCTGGGGGGAATTTCGTCCCGGGTGCGAGTGTATTTGCCGTTGGGAATGGCACCGCAAAGGGTGGGTCCCCAAGAGCTCGAGTCGCGGCTTACAAAGTGTGTTGGTCTCCAACTGACCCAGCCAGTTGTTATGGAGCGGATGTGTTAGCCGCTATTGACCAAGCCATAGACGATGGCGTTGATATCATAAACCTTTCTGCTGGTGGCAGTTACGTTGTGACTCCCGAAGGAATATTCACGGATGAGGTTTCGATTGGGGCATTCCATGCTATTTCTAAAAACATACTCTTAGTTGCCTCTGCAGGAAATGACGGACCAACCCCTGGATCTGTTCTCAATGTGGCTCCCTGGGTCTTCACTATTGCTGCTAGCACAATTGACAGAGACTTTAACAGTAATTTAACCATTAGTAATGGTAGTGCCACCACTCGACAAATCACGGTATCACCATCCTTTCAACTTTCATTTTTAAATTAGACAAATTATATATGATTCATTCTTTATTTCTATTATCATAATAATAACAGGGAGCCAGTCTCTTTGTTAGTTTGCCACCAAATCAGGCCTTTTCTCTCATCGTCTCCACTGATGCTAAACTTGCTAATGCCACATTCCGAGATGCGTAAGTAAAAATATTCACAATCTTTGCTTCAAATTAGTTTATTAAATGAATGTTAATTATACTTGATGTGTCATGCAGTCAACTTTGTAGGCGTGGGACACTTGATCCAAGAAAAGTAAAGGGCAAAATAGTGGCTTGCAGTCGTGAAGGAAAAATAAAATCAGTTGCCGAGGGCCAGGAGGCTCTAACAGCAGGAGCCAAGGCAATGCTTTTGTACAATCAAAAGCAAAGTGGGAAAACAACTCTTGCTGAGCCTCATGTTTTGTCCTCTGTCGGCACAAATAGCGAGGTTAAAGTGGTAACACCCAGTGGAATTAAGGCGCATTACACAACAACTGCCTTGTACGTAATGATTTATATATATATATATATTAACCTACATTTTCAAATGACATGCTGCTATATATAAACCTAATCTTGCTGCAGGGACGACACCCCTGTGATAAAATCGGGTGTTACAATAAAGATTTCCCGAGCAAGAACGTTGTTTGGAAGAAAGCCAGCTCCAGTTATGGCTTCATTCTCATCTAGAGGACCCAATAGAATTCAGCCATCAATACTCAAGGTGGGTGCATGCTCCACACACACACACACACACACACACACACATATATATATATATAATTTGTACGTATTGGATCGATTAATGATCTTATTTCTTAATTATGGTTTCAGCCTGACGTAACTGCGCCTGGTGTGAACATACTTGCTGCCTATTCAGAAATCGCAAGTGCATCGAACTTGCTAGTAGACAGACGTAAAGGGTTTAAATTCAATGTATTGCAAGGAACATCTATGTCTTCTCCCCATGTTTCTGGCATTGCTGGACTTATCAAAACACTTCATCCTAATTGGAGTCCCGCAGCTATTAAATCAGCAATCATGACCACAGGTGCAGTATATTATATTTTTTCTGCCAAATTAATGTAACTTGATTGATTAATATATATTGCATGCATGCAGCAACCACACGTGACAACACCAATAGGCCAATACAGGATGCGTTTAGTAATACACTGGCAACTCCCTTCGCTTATGGTTCGGGACATGTTCAACCCGACCTTGCCATAGATCCTGGACTTGTTTACGATCTAAGCATCAAGGATTACTTGAACTTTCTCTGTGCTTCCGGATACAACCAACAACTCATTTCCGCGCTCAATTTCAATAGCACTTTCACTTGTTCTGGATCTCACAGCGTTACAGACTTGAACTATCCTTCAATCACATTGCCAAATCTTGGCTTAAAAGCTGAAACCGTTACTCGCACAGTCACCAATGTTGGGCCAGCAAGCACATACACTTCAAGTACCCACTCGCCAGATGGTTATAGCATTGTTGTTGTGCCAAGATCCTTGACTTTCACGAAAATTGGTGAAAAGAAGACATTCAAAGTTATTGTGCAGGCAAGCAGTGTAACTAAGCGGGGAAAGTATAAATTCGGTGAATTGCGTTGGACAAACGGAAAGCATGTAGTAAGCAGTCCTGTTACTGTTAAGCGCAGATGAAAATGAAATTGGTTGCTTGTTATCATTATCATAGTAACGTGTTGTGTGGATGCTTGCAAATTTATATATCATTAAGCTAGCTAGCTAGGATCTCATGTTAGGATATATGAGTGTATTGTTCCCAGCTGGTTACGTTATTTTATGCTTCTTTGGTTGTGTTGGCTGTCACTTGTATTAATTAAAGAGTTTATATGTATAATAATGGAGATGTGGGAGAACAAGTCCGCATCTCGTGTTTTTACTTCTTATTTCTTAAGCTAATGTTTAAATTTATTGTAAAATTGTATATGAAACTGGTACAAGATTGAACAGTCAAAGTTGTGTGACCGAACATAATATAAGACTGTAGGACGATATAACAATAAGACTGAATGCGAAAAATGAAAAGCTGAAAAAAAAAAAAAACCAGCAGCCTTACACATACGATCGAAAGGGAGCAAATATGATATGTACATTGATCACGTGTTGCAATAAAATAAAAAACCAACTATATATGAAGTCCTTCATTGGGTAAAGCAAAAACTTATGAATAATTAAGCATCCTTTTTCTGAACATAAACGGCATTTAATAAACTTTACAAGTAATTCACGGAAGCTACATAGGCATTTAATATTTTAAGATAAAAATCCCAGTTTCTAAAACACTTAAATTTTTTTATCATTTTTTTTTTTTTTTTAAGTTTTGATCTCAAGTCTCAACTATCGTTTCCACATCTTCGATAGACCACCTTCACCTAACTGAAGTAGACGAGCATCTACTTGAGAGATATATCTTTAATGTTAATAAGAGATTTACCTCTGCATTTTCCGAAATAATGACCATGATTGTTTATTGAAGCTTCCACGAGCCATGAAAAAAGATTCAAAATAGAATCCAAAAAACTTCAAAACCTTACTTTCCTTTTTCTCTTTAATATCGTGGTAGCAACAAATTGATAACATCTCCTCAGCAAAACTTCTATTGTCGGTCCATGTGAATCATACCTTAGAGTCTTAAATTTGAATACCTTCACAAATCCCTGATATTTTCAAAACCAAAATTCTGTCACATGTTCTCCACCAATCATGCAGTTGTTCCTTAGTATATAGGGGTAGTAAAACGGATTGTAACTTGTGGGTTAACCTGTCAAAAAAAGGTGGGATGAGGAAGTGCCTCCAATCTGCCCTACCTAGCTCGAACGAGCCAACTCGCCTACCTTACCCTAACACTCAACTATCCCATCCCAAAAAACCCAAAAATAGAAACCCACCTAAATTGAAATCACGTGCAACATGCCCCTCTCCTTGCGAACCTGCCTTGATCTCTCCAAGCCTTGTCGAACCGTCCTCCGTTGCCCATTACCCAAGCATCACCACCTTTGTGCCTTCGCCGTCGCCCTCATCCCTCATCAAAGCGTTGTTATCCTCATTGAAGCCAAGTGTTGTTGCCCCTGCCCTCTCGCCGTTGTCCTCGTGCCGCCACCAACCTGCCCTTGCATCCTCGCTGCAATCGCTGACCAAGTACTTTGCTCTCCATCACCTTCTTCTCATCTCACGAACCTTGATTTGTTTTGGTGTTGTTCTAAACCTTTAATTTGTTGTTATGGTGTTCTTTTATAGTTCTGGTGTTGTGTTCTTGATTTGTTGTTAATTAATTGTTATGTTGTACTGAATGTCTGAACCTTGTTTTGCTGTTGTTTGTTGTTATGCTTGTTTTGTTGTTATGGCGTTGTTCAATTGAAAGATGTAATGACACTAGGCTGATAATGATAAGAGAGGAGAGACTCTACTTTAAATTGAGGCTGTGGGAAATTGTTTAGATCTTGTTTGTTATCTTTCTTCTAATGTTTTGGATCATGTTGGCTTTGAAATCTATGCCATCATTGGATTAGGATGTTTACTTTGTTGTTGTTTTATTTTTTTAACAGGATTTTAAAATTGAAATGAATTAATGGATGAGTCGATTAGTAAACCACTTTGTGATGTTAATGTTAGTGATGATGTAATTGATAATGAGGATGAGAATACTAAATGTGAGGAGGTGAATGTTGATGATATTCAATCTGTTGAAATATCAAGTAAAAGGGCCAAGAGTTTAACATCAGATTGTTGGAAATATTTCACTAAAATTGGTGTGTGTAAGGATGGAAAAGAAAGGGCAATGTGTAATGCATATAACAAAAAGTATGTAATTAGTGGTAAAAATATGGAACTTTATCTTTAAATCATCATATTCTACAATGTAAGAAAATAACAAATGAAGTGGGTCAAATGATATTAGACATGTAAGGAAAGTTAAAGGCAAAAAAGATAGATCAAATGGTTATGCGTGAGTTGTTGGTTGATCTAGTTCTTATGTGTGGGTTGCCTTATAAATTTGTTGAGTACTAGGAGTTTATGGCTTTTGTTACTCATTTGAATCTTGATTCTATTTTGATTTCTAGAAATACATTTAAGAGTGATATTGGGAGAGTTTATGGGAAAGAAAAAAAGGGGTGTTGATTAACATTCTTAGTAGAATTTGCTTAACTTCTAATTTGTGAACATCTTGTAACACTGAATGATATATTTGTTTGACTGCACACTATGTTGATTTAGACTGGAAGTTAACTTCTAAGATCTTTAATTTTCGTCATATACCTCCCTTTCATACTAGTTTTGAGTTGTCTAAGAAGATTAATGAATATTTGCATGAATGGGCAACTGAGACAAAAGTTTTTTCTATCACTTTAGATAATGCTTCTGCCAATGATGTTGTGTAAAAGAATTTTAAAAGTCAACTTGTTTTGCAAAATGGATCGGTATGTAGTGGTTAATTCTTTCATGTGCGTTGTTGTGCTCATGTTTTAAATTTGATTGTCTAAGAAGAATTAAAGGTACTTAGTTCTACTTTGGATCAAATTAAGGATAGTATCAAATCTGTGAAAGGTTCGAAGAGTAGAATGATAAAATTTAAACAATGTCTTGAAAAATTCAGTGATATTGATTCATCAATTGAGTTATGTTTAGATGTGCCTACAAGATGGAACTCTACTTATATGATGCTTTGAAGTGCAATTAAATATCAACGTATTTTTACAAGCTTATCCTTGATGGATGAAAATTATAAGTACTATCCTTCTGAGGAAAAATGGAAAAGAGTTGAAAAAAATTGTAAATTCTTGATGACATTTTATGATATATCTTGATTTCTACCATAAGTTATCTTACTTCCAACTTGTAGTTTTTACAATTTTGAAAAATTGATTGTCTTTTAATTGAAAGTATGAAAGATAAAGATAAGTTTGTAAAAGATATGGCTCAAGTCATGAATGAAAAATTTGAAAAATATTGGGATAAGTATAACATTGTGCTTGCATTTAGTGCTATTTTAGACCCAACAATGAAGGTGAAAACATTGAGTTTTTGTTTTGAAAAAATTGATCCACTTATTTGGAAAATGAAATTACAAAAGATAAAGGACAAATTGTAGATGCTTTTCTCTCAATATTCTAAACAATAGTTCAACATCAAATGATCACAAGCAAAAGGATGTTTCTATTTTTAATTCCAAACCTAGCCTCTTCGGTGTAAGTTACTATGTTTTATTAAAATTTTTTTTTTATGTTGTATATTTCTAACTTTTACTTTTTCTTATCATATTAGGAATTAAAAATATGTAAGTTTCAAATTTCTAGTAGAACGAGACGGACTCAACTTGATATATATCTAGATGAACCAACTCTAGATTTTTATTTTACGGAGCATCTGGATGTCCTACAATGGTGGAAGAATAATAGCCAATGTTTTCCTTAATGGCCAGAGACTTGTTATTCATTCCTATTACTACAGTTGCATCTGAGTCTGCATTTAGCATTGGTTCTTGGATTCTCAACAAGTATAGAAATCGTCTCTTACCTAAAAATGTGAAAGCAATTATTTGTTTTCAGAGTTGGAAGCGTGGATTTGTTGATGATATTTCATTTAAATTTATTTTAATTATTTATTATATTTATGTTATTTTAATAACCATTTAAGTATTGTAACTTGTGAATATATTTTTTTTTCAATCTAATGTGATATAGAATATGAGTTGGAGGGTGACAAAGAGAGACTAGTAGTGGATGGGAGTTCTTTCAAGCCGGATCTAATGTGGTTGAAATTGAAGATTGATTTGTGATTTGTAATTTATAATTTGATATTATGGTTTAAGACACTACTTGAAGGATATGAATTTACTTTTTTTTGTGATTTAATATTTGTGATTTGATATTTTGATTTAAGACTAATTTGTAATTTAATATTATGATTTAAAACATAAGTTTATGAAACTATGAGTTTATTTCTATTTTAGTATATATTATTTTTAATTATTTAATTAAGAGTGTTATCAGAATAAACAAATTATCACATAAGGATTAAAGATTTGAAGTTATGCATGAATGATAAATTAAATAATAACATGGTAAAACATGTCTAAAGAAATAAACGGATTAATAATTTTTCTTGTAAAAATAAAAAGTAATTAATTAAAATGAAGCGAAAATAAAAAAGCAACATAATTCTTTAACAAAAATTTACTTTATATTTATTATTTAATCTCTCTTGTTGCTATAATAATTTAAAATTGAATAATTAAAAATAAAAAATACGTAAATATAAGTTTTTTTTTTTAATGACCTGTGTCGGCCATAGGTGAGTTAGCCCAACCCGTCTCGTTTTCGACAAGTTGACTCGTTTTGTCATTCCTATCAATATACATGCTCTTTCATAGGGTGAGTATCAATATTTTAAGTCCCATGTCCTCCACCCAGTCATTTTCTTCAAAGTTATCTTAAGTGGAAGACAAATTTTTAGTAGAATCCTTTCAACTATTTTGCTTCAAAACACACATGTTTACTTCAAATGATTCTACTAATTAATATCAATTTTTATGTGCAATAAAAAGGAAGGATAATTTATAAAAGAAGTTTTTTTTTAAATGAAGCAAATTAATTAATTTTCTTAATTAGCATGAAACATTTTTTAACTAGTAACTTCTAGCACATCTCTCATAAATAGCACTGAAATTATTATTACTTCCTATTAGGGATGGCAATATGGATCCAGACTCTACGGACATCCGCAAAAATACTCATATGCGGGTAGGGTAATAACCCGCATATTTGGGGATGGGGATGGGGTGGATATTTACCCGCAAAATCTCACAGGAATGGGTGCGGGTACGGGTACTGTAGTACCCACCCCGCCTCGTCCCGCATCACACCTTATGTATATATATATATATATTAATTAATATATTATAATTTTATTATTTAAATTATTCAATTAAAATTATTTAATTATCTATTTATTATTTTGATTATTCTTTTTATATGTTAATTTTGATATTCTATTATGATTTAATTTTTATTTGTATTAGTAGTTTAAAGCAATATAGAAACTATGGAAATAAACATTTGCAAAATATGGAGAAATTAATTTGGATGATGAAGTTAAAATATTATATCTATTTTTGTTTTATTTTTAATATATAATTATAAACTAATTAATTTTAAAAATATATTAGTTTTTCCCGTTTAATTAGAGTTTTTGTTTAGATTTATGTTGAATGATTATTTTTGTAATGTTATTTATTTATATAAATCAATATTCGTTTGATTTTAATATTATATAAGGGTGTATTGGATTAGGATTTTAAAAGACTTTTTTGGCATAAAAAAGTCTTGAAGATTTTTAAGATTTTGTAGGAAACTAAAAAATGTTAAAAAAATTTTAAGAAGACTTTTGTGATTAAGATTTTATAATTTAGATTTAGAATATAGGATTTGAAAGGATTTCACATATTTATAAGATAAGATTTGAAAAGATTTTATGAATTTCTAGAAAAAAAAAAATATATTCAAAACTACTAAATACAAACCAACAAGAATGTGTTTGAAAAAAATATTATAAGCTGAACCATCTCACCTACTAATAATGCATATGAACTCAAAATCAAAGTTACAAACTATTAATACATTTTGAGATGTATTTTTCACAAATTTTCATAAAGTAATAATGAAAAATAATAACAAAATATTAGTCAAAAATATAAAATGTTCTATTTAACTCATAAAATCTATAATGTCATCAAAATATAAATCAAATAATTCAACAAAAAATACATGATGATCAAAACATTAATCATTTGCCTAATTTGAAGAATATTCAAAGTTGTCTATGTTTTATAGCATCCCAAATATTGCTCTTTGTTTCCTATGTTAAATTGTATATTTTTTCAAAATTGACTGCAATAGTTTAGAAAAGTTTTTTAAAACTTTAACTTGATTGTTTGTCCCGAGTTAAAACTTCCTCTAGACTCAGATCTACTTCTCTTATGAAAATTTTCATTTCATTAAGAATTTATGAACTTAAAATGAACGAGAAAGTGGACTACATTGTAGGCTTGTAAATTGATTCATAGTGATTTTGAGGTATGAACACATCACTATTAGAATCATATGAAAAGTCTTACCTTGAAACAAAAAAATGTGTGGGTGACAAATTATGTCACTATCTCCAAAGCAAAATGAATGAAATAAATAAAAAAGTCTATGATGAAAAAGAAAAGTTTCTTATAGTTTGTTAGGTTTGGTATTTATATGATCAACTAAAAAGTCAAAATCTTAATAATATATGATCTTTATAATTTTAAATAATATATGACTTTTTTTTGCGTTATTCAAAATCTCAATCGAATACCACAAGAAAACAATCTTAATTGAATACCCAATACATTTTTACAAAAAAAAAAAAAAAGAAGTCATTCAAATCTTAAACAATCCTAATACAATACATCCCCTAAGTTTTTTTTTTTTTTTTTATAATTTTTAATTTTATATATATATATGAAAAGTGTGGGTCGCGGGTGCGGCTATGGGTACATAGGTACCCAAAGGGTATGGGGATGGGGATTGAAATTGTTACCTGCACGGGTATGGGATCGAGGACGAGTATTTTTTTCAAACACGGATATGGAGACGGATACCCTACCCATTGCCATCCCTACTTCCTATCTAATCGTTAGTAAGGCTTACAGCTAAGAGAACGAGGAGCTTGCATAATAAGCCAAACAAAAATTGAGTTAATCAATCCTCAGCAGTTGCACCTTTAATTTATATACGTGTCTTCCTTTTTTTTTTTTTGCGTGTGTTTTCTGTGGATAACCAATCTATTCAGACGTGAATTTGGTCCATACACAATATATGACTTTCCCTAAAGCATTGCATATTTTTCTTTTAAGTCATCATGTCGGTTGATAAGTTGTGAACACGAGCTTTGTTTGAGAAGTACTCGAGGACTTTAATACAAACTTTGGAAAAGATGTCTTTAGATAGGAAAGTGTAGTCATCCACTCATGTCACTTCGTTGTTTCATTTATAGACATCCCCCAACTCCAGTTTCTATCATTAATTATTACAGTATATTATACAGGATATGCATCGATCGATTGATTTTGTTCTTGATCGGAAAACCTAGCTTGTTACAATTGAACCATGCATGATACCCACGTTTGAAAAGAGAAATTAAGTCCGTTAATTAATATATGTTTATTTTAATAAAACTATTCATTCGGCACTGTTTATTTTCAAGAATACAACACATATATTTTCAGAAATGTGGTGACTAATCAGATATAATGATAGGTACCGGTTGAAATAGGTTTACTATACTAGATTAGTTATGTAAATGTGGCATCTCATCATCAATTTTTAAAAGTGGATGAACTAATAAATAAGTGGAGTACAAAGATAAGTTGATAACTATGTTTATTGGCTAGTGTCACCTCTCACCTCTCACAGTCACAGCACTAGACAAAGATTTCTCAAAAAGAAAAGAAAAGAATCTTTATCTTCGAGGAAACTTTGTGCATAAATGATTATTGACTTAGACGCTTAGTGCTAGACTTTGAAAAGTGCCGTCGTGTGAGTGTCACACGTGCCCATTTGTGCCACTTGATCATTCCTTTATAATTCCAATTTCCTTCATCGCCACAACAATACACCAATATCCACTTAAAAGAACAAAACAAAAATCGTGTTATACTTTGCTTGATCCATGGAATCCATTAAGATTCTAACCTGCTGGCGGATTCTTTTCTGGTTTCTTTTGGTGTTTCTAACACAGTACTCTTCATGTCATCTTGCTGCTGCGGACAGTGAAGCAAATGCACTGCTAAAGTGGAAACACAGCTTTGACAAGCCCAGCCAAGATCTCTTGTCAACATGGACAGGTTCTAGTCCATGCAAATGGGAAGGAATTCAGTGTGACAAATCTAATTATGTCTCCACCATAGATCTTTCAAGTTACGGACTGAAAGGTACACTTCACACCCTCAACTTCTCTTCTTTCCCTAACATACTCAGCCTAAGTATCTACAACAACTCCTTTTATGGAACCATTCCCCCACAAATTGGTAACATGTCCAAACTAAATCGTCTTAATTTTTCTACTAATCCACTCCAAGGTTCAATCCCTCGAGAAATGTGGACACTAAGGACTTTACTTGGCCTTGATCTTTACAACTGTCAGGTAAGTGGACCGATTCCTAATTCCATAGCAAACTTGTCCAACCTGTCATATCTAGATTTAGCTTGGAATATCTTTTCTGGCCACATTCCACCAGAGATTGGAAAGTTGAACAAGTTGGGGCTTCTGAACATTGGTTTTAACAACCTTTCCGGTTCCATTCCTCAAGAAATTGGAATGTTGACAAACCTTAAGAATATTGAATTGACAAAAAACTCTTTATCTGGAACTATCCCTGAAACAATAGGTAACATGAGTAATTTAAATCTACTTCGCCTTTCCAATAACTCCCTATCTGGCGCAATCCCATCCTCTATATGGAACATGTCTAACCTGACATTGCTTTACCTTAATAATAATGACCTTTCTGGATCAATCCCTACGTCCATAGAAAACTTGGTCAATTTAGAGCGACTTGCACTTGCAGAAAACTACCTTTCTGGATCCATTCCTTCCACCATTGGAAACTTGACAAAGCTCACCTATTTGTATTTAAACTTCAACAATCTTTCTGGATCAATTCCTTCCTCTATAGGAAATTTGATCAATTTGACAACCATTCGTCTCCAAGGGAACAGTCTCTCCGGAACAATTCCTGCCACAATTGGAAATTTGAAATGGCTCAACCACTTGGAATTGTCCAACAACACACTTAATGGCAGCATTCCACAAGTCTTGAATAACAACAACTGGCTTTACTTGATAATAGCTGACAATGACTTCACAGGCCATTTGCCACCTCAAGTTTGCTCTGCTGGGAAACTAGTATACTTTAATGCTCAACACAACCATTTCACGGGTCCAGTGCCTAGAAGCTTAAAGAATTGCTCTACTATTGTTAGACTCAGGCTGGAA
The DNA here is from genome assembly GCA_014843725.1 of Amphicarpaea edgeworthii. Lineage (NCBI taxonomy): Eukaryota > Viridiplantae > Streptophyta > Magnoliopsida > Fabales > Fabaceae > Amphicarpaea > Amphicarpaea edgeworthii. Next base: position 3,365,909 of record CM026321.1, on the reverse strand, counting down.
GGAAACCAATTGGAAGGAGACATAGCACAAGATTTTGGTGTATATCCAAATTTGACATACATTGATTTGAGCGACAATAAGTTTTATGGCCATATTTCACCAAACTGGGGGAGGTGCCCTAATCTTGATAGCTTGAAGATATCCAACAATAATCTTTCTGGCAGTATACCTATCGAGCTTGCTGAGGCAACTAAGCTAGGGAGGATTCACCTTTCTTCCAATCACTTGACTGGAAAGCTTCCAAAGGAATTAGGGACTACGAAATCCTTAGTTGAACTCAAGATTGGCAACAACCATCTTTCTGGAAACATTCCAACAGAAATTGGATCGTTGCAAAATCTTGAGGATTTGGATCTTGGAGATAACCAGTTGAGTGGCGCAATACCAACAAAAGTTGTGGAATTACCCAAGTTACGGAATTTGAATTTGAGCAATAATCAAATAAATGGAAGCATTCCATTTGAGTTTCGCCAAACTCTTGAATCTCTCGATCTTAGTGGGAATTTGTTGAGTGGAACAATACCAAGACAACTTGGAGAGGTGAAGAAACTGGAATTGTTGAATCTCTCTCACAATAATCTTTCTGGAAGTATTCCATCCACTTTTGATGGCATGTCAAGTTTGATTTCGATCAACATATCATACAACCAGTTAGAAGGCCCACTTCCAAAAAATGATGCCTTTCTTAAGGCTCCAATTGAATTATTGAAAAATAACAAAGGCCTGTGTGGCAACGTCACTGGCTTGATGCTTTGCCCAACCAACAGCAATCAAAAGAGGCACAAGGGCATTCTACTGGCATTACTTCTTATCTTGGGTGCTCTATTAATATTAGTACTGTGTGGGGGGGGGGGTATCAATGTACATTCTTTATTGGAAAGCAAGGAAAAAAGAAAACCATGCTAAGGAAAAAGATCAATCAGAAAAAGCACAGTCTGAAGAAGTGTTTTCCATATGGAGTCATGATGATGGAAAAATTATGTATGAAAATATCATTGCAGCTACAGATAACTTCAATGACAAATATCTCATTGGAGTTGGAGGCCAAGGAACTGTTTACAAGGCTGAGTTGTCTTCAGATCAGGTTTATGCGGTGAAGAAACTTCATGTGGATGCAGATGGAGAGCAACCCAATTTTAAAGCTTTTGAAAATGAAATCCGAGCGTTGACCGAAATCAGGCACCGTAACATTATAAAGCTATGTGGATTTTGCAAGCATTCGCGGTTCTCGTTTTTGGTTTATAAACTCTTGGAAGGGGGAAGCTTGGATCAAATACTAAGCAATGACACAAAAGCAGCTGCATTTGACTGGGAAATGAGAGTGAATGTTGTTAGAGGTGTTGCCAATGCTTTATCGTATATGCATCATGATTGCTCACCTCCAATAATTCATCGTGACATATCCAGCAAGAATATTCTTTTGGATTCACAATATGAAGCCCATGTCTCTGATTTTGGGACAGCTAAGATTCTTAAGCCTGGTTCACACACTTCGACCATGTTTGCAGGCACTTTTGGGTATGCAGCTCCAGGTTAGATCCCCAAGCTTATATATCCTCATTCCTACTTTCTTAGAAATATATATAGAAATGATCACATATTTTTTGCAATTAATTTACACCACTTTAATTTATATTCAGTTTTTGTTTAAACATATATTGTTTACTTGTAGAGGAATTAGACTAATCAATCCTTAAGCAAGAACTTTAGCTTATACAAATATATACACCGGTTTAGTGTAACTTCAAAATTTCCATTTATTGTAGAGCTTGCCCAGACTGTGGAAGCGACTGAGAAATGTGATGTATTCAGTTTTGGAGTGCTTTCCCTAGAGATCATCATGGGAAAGCATCCAGGAGATGTCATTTCTTCATTGTTATCTCCATCTTCAGCAGCAATAACTTTTAATTTGTTACTAACTGATGTTCTAGACCAAAGACCTCCTCAAACTCTAAATTCAATTGTTGGGGATATTATTTTGGTTGCAAGCTTGGCCTTTTCTTGCATAAGTGAAAATCCATGTTCCCGCCCAACCATGGATCAAGTGTCCAAAAAGCTTATGGGGCAATCACCTTTAGCAGACCAGTTCCCTATGATTAGACTTGGACAACTGTTCTAAAGAAGTGAACTACTGAAATGTTGTGTTTTTCTTGTTTTTTTTTCTTTGTACAGCATGTTTTCTTTATCTTATGTTGTAAGCTTGAATGTATTGTCACTGTAATGTATCGTCATGTACTTTATGGTTCGAATGCTAGTGGGACTAGGACTCTAATATGGGGCATTTACTTTTGTGGGGAATAATCCTTAGTGGAGTGTGAGCATGCATATGCACAAGCTATTGGTTTGAATAAAAGTAAAGTAAGAATGGTTGAAATTTGAATTAGTCCCAAAAGCAAAAAAAAAAAAAAATACAAAACAATAATTCATCGATTAACTCAATTTCTACTTTTTTTTTACTAGATAATTGATTTAGGAAATCTTTTGCTTTTAGATTCCTTTATTCAATTAAAGGGAGGGGAGTGGGGACCAGACATTGGAAGTAAGCTCTCAACAACTCTGGAGTGTGCAATTATACATATTTTCCTTTTGTACTGGATAAGTCACCCATTGCATCCTCAACCTTTCTTTATTATCAGAGTTGAGTTTGAGCATTGGTTAATTTGCTTGAGTGAAAATCCTCGTTCTAGCACACAACCATTGAACAAGTAACAGTAATAAGGAAATCACCTTCGGCCGGCTAATCAATTTCCTATGATCGATCAAACTACTACAACAAGGCTGATTAATCATTGGAATACTCAAGCATTTTGTTTGCTTTTTATTCTTATGTATATCTATCTCATCCTTCTATCTCTCGCAAGTTTACATGCTTTAATTGTTCATTAATTCATTGTATACATCATGTACAATTTGAAAATACTATTTTTTTTCAGGTAACATTTATGATTAAAATATAAAGTAAAATTAAATAAAAAATAATGAAATGGAGAAAATAAAATCATCCAATACAAATAATATTAATAATCATGTGCAACATTTATGATTAAAACGATTAGTATATAATTTTTTTTAATTCTTTTAAGTGTGAAATTATTATTATTAATATATGAGATTAAAAATAATTTTAAATTATAAATGTTTATAATTTCTTCTTCTGTCATTTGAAATAAAAAAATAATTTTAATTTTATGGTAAAACTCATAAATAATTTTATAAATTTTATTATTTAATAAATATTTTTTTGTTAAGAATTATATATTTGAATAATTAAAAAAAAATCAAGTCCTTCCTAATCAATTTTCTCAATCCATCCTTTTTCTTAACAAGAAAATAACAAAAGACATTTGAGATTTTGAGACAGAAATATTAAAAATCTATCAAAATTAAGCGTGTTCAATTATAAATTAGAATTAAGCGTATTCAATTATAAGTTTTTTTGAAGGGAGTTTGAGGTACTTATAATGAAAGAAGGAGAAACTATTGATTAATATTTTATACTAACGCTTACTATTGTTCCCAGCTGGTTACGTACGTTATTTTATGTATTAATTAAAGTGTGTTATATGTATAATAATGGTGATGTGGGAGAACAAGTCCGCATCTCATGTGTTTTTACTTCTTATTTCTTAAGCTAATGCAACCTCTCCTCAGCACAACTTCTATTGTGGGTCCATGTGAATCATACCTCAGTCTGAAATACCTTCACAAACCCTCAGGCTCATATCAGTATTCTGAATCCCATGTCATTTTCTTCAAAGTTATCTTTAGTGGAAGGCAAATTTTCAGTAGAATCATTTGAACTATTTTGCTTCAAAGCACACATATATAGTTCAAATGATTCTACTAAGTAATATCAATTTTTATGTGCAATAAAAAGGAAGGATAATTTATAAAAGAAGTTTTTTTTTCTTTTAATGAAGCAAATTAATTAATTTTCTTAATTAGTATGAAACATTTTTTTATAGGTTTAATTATAATTTTATTCTCCTTATTTTCTTAAATCCATAATTTTGGTCCCCTTAATTTTAAAATAATAATTTTGGTTTATCTAATTTTAAAAAATGAAAATTTTGGTCTTATTGATCTATTATTAACTAATAATTATATTAACATAGTTATTGAGTTAATTAAAAATTATTATAAAAAATATAATATTTTTTTACACAAATATAAAAAAAAATCATTTCTAACATTAAAAAAAATTATTAATTACCAACTATAAAAAAATATTTTTAATATTAAAAAATAATAAAAATTAAAAGAAAAATAATTTTTAATCTCTTTGAATAATTAATATTTTTTTAATGAATTTATAGTTAACTTAATAATTTTATTTATTACACTCATTAATTAATAATTAATTTAGAGATTAAAATTGATAATTTTTAAAATTAAAGAAACTAAAATTACCAATTTAAAATTAGGAGAATCAAAATAATATATTTAAGAAATTAGAATCAAATTTACAATTTGATCCTTTTTATACTAGTAACTTCTAGCACATTTCTCATAAATAGCGCTGAAATTATTATTACTTCCTATTTAATCGTTAGTAAGGCTTACAGCTAAGAGAACGAGGAGCTAGCATAATAGACCAAACAAAAATCGAGTTAATCCTCAGCAGTTGCACCTTTAATTTATATACTTGTCTTACTTTTTTTTTTGCGTGTTTTCACTTTTCTGTCAATGGATAACCAATCTATTCAGACGTGAATTTGGTCCATACACAATATATGACTTTCCCTAAAGCATTGCATATTTTTCTTTTAAGTCATCATGTCGGTTGATAAGTTGTGAACACGAGATTTGTTTGAGAAGTACTCGAGGACTTTAATACAAACTTTGGAAAAGATGTCTTTAGATAGGAAAGTGTAGTCATCCACTCATGTCACTTCGTTGTTTCATTTATAGACATCCCCCAACTCCAGTTTCTATCATTAATTATTACAGTATATTATACAGGATATGCATCGATCGATTGATTTTGTTCTTGATCGGAAAACCTAGCTTGTTACAATTGAACCATGCATGATACCCACGTTTGAAAAGAGAAATTAAGTCCGTTAATTAATATATGTTTATTTTAATAAAACTATTCATTTGGGACTGTTTATTTTCAAGAATACAGCACATATTTTCAGAAATGTTGTAACTAATCAGATATAATGATAGGTACCGGTTGAAATAGGTTTACTATACTAGATTAGTTATGTAAATGTGGCATCACATCATCAACTTTTAAAAGTGGATAAACTAATTAAGTGGAGTACAACCTTTACAATGCAATGTCTTCGGCAAAGATAAGTTGATAAGTATGTTTATTGGCTCGTCTCTCCTCTCACAGTCACAGCACTTAGCACTTGATTCCTTATAATTTTTTTGTTTTACGAAAACAAAAAAGGAAGAGGGATGGTATTTTAACATTTAATTTTTTCAAATATTCTATTAACACTTTTTGATATTCTATTATATCATATCATATTTATAATTTATAATTTTTTTCTTTATCTCTGTATGAAATATATCATGTATAAGCAGCTAGATTTTCTTTTCTGGTTCAAATAATAAGGGGATTTTGGGGACACGTACTTTTGTGGGAAATGCTCAGTGGAGTGTGAGCGAGCATGTATTTGTATAATGCAAGCTATTGGTTTGAATAAAGAACTAATATATGAATTTACTTGGTTACTATTTTTTTGTCACTAGGTAATCGATTTTTGAAACCTTTTGGATTTTTTCAGATGCCATGGCCCATGGGGATTATACAGAAGATTGAGCGCTGTAAATTCTCTATAATTTTAGTCCATTTTTATCTTGTCTTTCATTGCCTTAACTAATGCCTTTTACCCTTTTCAAATTGTGTTCCTATTCCATTTTCATTGCTATATTTATGTATGAGCATATCCAATATTGCAGCCACATTTGAAGAGAAAGCTGGCATGAGATGCACATCTCCATTTATCTTATTATACAGTGCATGATATGATTGAACAACCAAGGAACAACACAGTCATGTCATAATATGAAATCCTAGCTTATACCTAAACACACACGATGCATCCAATCCACACAACAAGCAACCCCATTGGGGGGAATTTTCATCTGCGCTTAACAGTAACAGGACTCCTTACTACATGCTTTCCATTTGTCCAACGCAATTCCCCGAATTCATACTTTCTCCGCGTAGCTGCACTGCTAGCCTGCACAACAACTTTGAATGTCTTTTTTTCACCAATTTTCGTGAAAGTCAAGGATCTTGGCACAACGGCAATGTTATATCCATCTGGCGAGTGGGTGGTTGCAGTGTATGTGCTTGCTGGCCCAACATTTGTGACCGTGCGAGTAATGGTTACGGGTTTCAAGCCAAGAATTGGCAATGTGATTGAAGGGTAGTTCAAGTCATTTACGCTGTGAATTCCAGAACAAATGAAAGTGCTATTGAAATTGAGCGTGGAAATGAGTTGTTGATTGTATCCGGAAGCACATAAGAAGTTCAAGTAATCCTTAATGCTTAGATCATAAACAAGTCCAGGATCTATTGCAAGGTCAGGTTGAACATGTCCCGAACCATATGCAAATGGATCTGCTAGTTTGTCATTAAACGCATCCTTGATTGGCCTATTTGTGTTGTCGCGTGTGGTTGCTGCACGGATATATATTATACAAAATGATCAAGCATGGCATCTATATATATATATAGTTAGAGATGTAGAGCATGCAGTAGTGTACTATACCAGTGGTCATGATTGCTGATTTAATAGCAGCAGGAGTCCAAGTAGGATGATGAGTTTTGAGAAGTCCAGCGATGCCTGCGACATGAGGACAGGACATAGAAGTTCCTTGCAATACATTGAATTTAAACCCTCGACGAGGGTCTGTTGGCAAGGTCGATGCAGTTGCGAATTCTGAATAGGCAGCAAGTATGTTCACACCAGGCGCAGTTACATCAGGCTGAAACCATAATTAATTAAATAAGATCATTAATCGATCCAATACAAATTATATATATATGTGGATCGAGCATGCACTCACCTTGAGTATTGATGGCTGAATTGGATTGGGTCCTCTAGATGAGAATGAAGCCATGACTGGAGCTGGCTTTCTTCCAAATAATGTTCTCGCACGGGACAATTTTATGGTGGCACCCGATTGTATAGGGTTGTCGTCCCTGCAAATGGATCACTTGTAGTTGTTGTAGCATGCAAATGAATTTGAAAAAATATATAAATAAATAAATAAATAATTACGTGGCAGTTATTTGAAGAGGGGATGCGGGGAGTTTTCCACGGTAATGTTTAGTAAACGTGTCCACAACGGAGAAAACATGGGGCTCTCCAAAAGTTGTTTTCCCATATTCCTTTGGATTTGTCAAAACCATTCCCTTGGCGCCTGCAGATAGAGCTACCTGACCCTCAGAAACTGATTTTATTTTTCCTTCTCGAGTACATGACACTATTTTCCCTTTTACTTTTCTAGGATCAAGTGTTCCAGCCCTACAAACTTGACTGCGCAACAAATAATTAAGTAAGAAACCATTCATTCAGATTAATTAATTAATTAATTCATTTGTACTTACGCATCTCGAAATGTCGCATTCGCCAGTTTAGCATCAGTGGAGAGGATGAGAGTAAAGGCCTGATTCGGTGGCAAATCTACAAAAAGACTGTCTCCCTCGATGATCTGATTGTTAATGGTTAAATTACTGTTAAAATCTCTGTCAATTGTGCTAGCTGCAATAGTGAAGACCCAGGGAGCCACATTGACAACAGATTTAGGCGTTGCTCCATCATTCCCTGCAGAAGCAACTAAAAGTATGTTTCTAGCAGTTGCATGGAATGCCCCAATCGAAACCTCATCCGTGAATATTCCTTCGGGAGTGAGAACGTGAAAGCCTCCAATAGAAAGATTGATGATATCAACACCATCGTCTATTGCTTGGTCAATAGCCCTTAACATATCCGCGCCATAACAACCGGCTGGATCTGTTAGAGACCAACACACTTTGTAAGCTGCAACTCGAGCTCTCGGGGACCCAACCTTTGCAGTGCCGTTCCCAAGTGCAAATACACCCGCGCGTGGGACGAAATTGCCCCCAGCTGTTGATAGAGTATGGGTTCCATGCCCCATTAAGTCACGCGCTGTTTTTTCCGATGCTGGAAGTTCCCCATTAGATGCCTCGTAAGCATCACTATAGTAGCTTGCTCCAATCAGCTTTCTGTTGCATAGATTTCTCTTTGAACCTCGGAGTTTGTTAATTTGACAAACATTACCCCCGCGCCATTTTAATACATAATAAATATTTATTTTATAAAAAATAACTATATAGCAAACAATATGTTGCACCTAATAATAAAAAGAAATACCAGAACAACGCTCCAAAACCACAGCCGCAACAAGCAGAGCACGTTGTATTATTGTAGTCCAACAGAGTTCATACTTGTTAGTTCTATCACTAACTAGATTCGTTGTCCATGACCTGTTTTCTGGTCCAAATTGAACCGTGAACGTGGATCGGTGCTTGGATGGATACTTTCGAGGACAAATATGAGTAAGGTACACATTCATCTCAAAAGTAATAAACTCTATTTTATTTATTTATTTTGACTCATCTGATTTAAACACAAATATAGCACACACTCAGTGCTTTGTGCCACACGAGCATGTATTTGTACTCCTTATAGCATATATATGTACAAAGCCCAGACACATTTTTTCAATAAAAAAATCCCAAACAAGCAGCCATATCTCTACTAGCTAGCACTTGCGCCGTAAAAATAGTGAATAATTCAACAATTCTGTTATCACTTTTGCTTCTTTCTTTTTTCATTTTATTTATCATACTAATTTAATTTTTATGTATCGGATATGAAAAGTTTTAAAACTTTTCATTCTAACAAATTTAAAATTGGTCTGTTTGTAATTTTCTTGTAAAGCATATCATATTTATTATAATAAGGTTCCTAAAAGGGTGAATTCTTAAACCGTGGTATTAGAGCTTTAACATCGGTCTGGGTCTGATTAAGTGAGTTAAGGAATTTAATTTTCTTAAAGAGAATAAAAGAGAAGGAGAGAAGAGAAAAACACATGAAAGGGAAAAGTAACAATTTTGTTCAACCATTAATTTTTAGGTTTGATGGTCACTATGACCATTGAATCATGCTTATGAAAAATCTTCTTCAATTGGAATTTAGTGGATAATGGGATTCCTACCATTATAGGATGAGCAAAACCAATAGAGACATAACAAAAGTCCATTAAAAAATACGTATTAAAAAATTTAAAAGTGAAAAACTATCTATATCAAGTCATAAATAGAAATATCATGTATACATTCTTTAACAAGGAAATAATAAAAGATATTTGAGATTTCATAAGATAAAAATATCAAGAGTCTACTAGAGTTAAGCATGCTCAATTACAAGTTTTTTTAAAGGGAGATCCTTGAAATGAATAAAGGAAGGAAAAATTGTTTGAGTATTTTGGATAAATACTTGTTATTACAAACAAGATAAAAGTCCATGGTGAGAAGATGGAGCAATGATACGAACATTGACCTGAAGGTTTAGTTTGCTCAATTAAGAAATCTAGTAATATAGATATAATAACCATTAATGAAGGCAATGATGAATATAGGACTCAAGGTCGAGAAAGAGTGCATGGAAATTTTAGAGAAAGGGATTAGCCAAAATAGATAACCTTTCAACAAAACTTGTATAAAATGTTATAAGTGTCACAAACTAGGACACTTTCCATATGAATGTCTGAAATGGTTGCTTGTTAGCATTATCATAGTAACGTGTTGTGTGGATGCGCTTGCAAATTTATATATCATTAAGCTAGTTAGCTAGGATCTCATGTTATGATATATGACTGTATTGTTCCCAGTTGGTTACGTTATTTTATGCTTCTTTGGTTGTGTTGGCTGTCACTTGTATTAATTAAAGAGTGTTATATGTATAATAATGGAGATGTGAGAGAACAAGTCCGCATCTCATATGTTTTTACTTCTTATTTCTTAAGCTAATGCTTAAATTTGTTGTAAAATCGTATATGAAACTGGTACAAGATTGAACAGTCAAAGTTGTATGACTAAACATAATATAATACTGTAGGACGATACAACAATAAGACTGAATGCGAAAAATGAAAAGGTGAAAAAAAAAACACCCTGCAACCCCAACTCCAGTTTCTATCATTAATTATTACAGTATATTATACAGGATATGCAGCGATTGATTTTGTTCTTGATCGGAAAACCTAGCTTGTTACAATTGAACAATGCATGATACCACGTTTGAAAAGAGAAATTAAGTCCGTTAATTAATATATGGTAATTTAATAAAACTATTCATTTGGTACTGTTTATTTTCAGGAATACAACACATGTATTTTCAGAAATGTTGTAACTAATCAGATATAATGGATGGTAGGTACCGGTTGAAATAGGTTTACTATATTAGATTAGTTATGTAAACGTGGAATCACATAATCAATTTTTAAAAGTGGACGAACTAATAAGTGGAGTACAACCTTTGGAAAACGTGCAGATGCAATGCAGTGTGTTCGACAAAGATAAGTTGATAACTATGGTTATTGGCTCGTCTCGCCTCTCACAGTCACAGCACTTGTTACTTCATGATTTTTTTTTTTGCTCAAGAACACAGACACCACACTTTGGTTTTCTGCCTCGTTCAAAACATTAATGGTTGGGAATAATTTTATATGCTCAAACTCCTGTTGAGATATCACTAGAATGGCTCAAGATTTTGTTTTCTCTGCAGGTTTGATGAATAGCTCTGGCTCCGGCAACGAACCACCAGATGGCGGCGGCGGTCATCCCTTTCCTACTCCACCTCCACGACCATCCTTCCGTGATATGTTCATGGGAGATAGACTCATTCCGGCACCCAGGCCTAGGGTAGATCTAATCCAACAGCAATTGGCAAGAATTGAATATGAAGACGGTAATTCCCTCAAACCAATGGTTCATATCTCTGACAAGGTGTTCGATGGGCTATGTGCTCCTTGGTAAGATGCATTAGTGGTGAAGCTTTTGGGCAAAAGTATAGGCTACTCTTTGATGCGGGATAAGCTACATAGACTATGGAAGCTAGTTGCGGGTTTTGAAATTATGGACATTGGCAATGGTTATTTCATGGTGAAGTTTGACAACGCAGGTGATCGCCAAAAGGTTATGGATGAAGGGCCCTCGGATGTTATTTGATCATTACCTTACAAAGTTGCAACGTTGGTCTCTTGAGTTTATCTCTCCATCTGCGAAGATTGAAAAAACGCTAGTGTAGATTCGCTTTCCGGGTCTCAACCTTATTTACTATGATGAAAGCATTTTGCTTGCACTAGCAGCGGCCATTGGGAAACCAGTTAAGGTGGACTCCAATACCAAAGACATAAGGCGAGGCAGGTTTGCACAAGTTTGCATTGAAATCGATCTTACTAAACCAGTTTGTTGGGAAGGTCCGGTTGAAAGGTTTTTGGTCTTGAGTGGAGTATGAAGGTCTCCATCGTATATGCTCCACATGTGGTTGTTACGGCCATGTTACAAGGGAGTGCACTAAGAAGCAACTAGAATCTCCGTTGGAAACCCCACTATCAACCTCGCAAGGAACAATGCCGCCAACTGCTCCGAATAACCACCGCAACAACAATGAGATCCGTCTCCAATTATTGAAATTAATGTCCCCATTAATTCAAGAGAGCAAGTGGAAACCACAACAAAAATAACAGTGCCAATCATGATCCTGTTCATGGTGATTGGCTTGTTGTGCAACGAAGGAAGAAACAGAATAACAATAATTCAAATTCAAAAAAGAAAGAGAATATGATGGCTCGGGATTTTATTCTTAAAAAGGATAAGAATAAATTCTCTCTCCCACAAATGTAATCCCAATATTCGTGGAAGAAAGAGAAAGTGGGAAATTTAAAAAGCAATCATGCAAATCAATCTAGCCACGTGGCCCCACCCGCTTATAAAAGATCACGTTAGATTTTTCTACCCCTATTGCACAATTAATTCAAAATGCTGCAAAGAACCAACATGAATTCACGTGAGACAAATAAAAAGGTACTACCTCCAGCTCATACTACTCCACCGGACCCCACATCAACACCATCATCGTCCATGTTCAATATTCATGCGAATAATCATGTAAATCAAAATGGGGTTAACACCACAGTACCTGGTGTGCATGCTGATGCTATTGCATCGAACCTTAATATTGATGTGGTTATGGTTGAAGATTCTCAAGGTAAAAAGGTGGCCAATGTGGCTCAAGAGTTAGTCCCTATAAGCCAAGCCATGCCAACGTAGGGCCATGGCTCAGGTTCCCCTCCTCTTTTCATTATGTTGTTATGAATTGTTTACAAGATATATCAATCATATCATGGAACATAAGAGGAGCAGTTGACCGTTGTACAAAACGGCATGTCAAACATATGATTAAAACCCATAAACCTTCCCTTTTCTTCATTTACGAAACTCATGTTCAATTCCATAGGGTTGAAAATTTTTGGAAGTCATTGGGGTATGAAAATGTATTTATTCAAGAGGCTAGAGGACATACAGGAAGTATTTGGGTCTTGTCAGAAAGGCTGGATGTCAACTTTACTCTTCTACACTCCACGAATCAATGTATTACCTTCAGGCTAGAGAAGGCGAATAGTAGGTGGAACTGCTCTGCTCTGTATGCCTCCCCTATTCCTACGGTGAGGGCTATTCTTTGGGACCACTTGATCAAGATTGGTAATGACATGGAAGGACCGTGGCTAGTCATTGGCGATTGGAATGAGATTACTCAACCATCGGAGGTCACAGGGGGAGCCTTCCACCAAGCTAGGGCCAATGCTCTTTACAACGTTCTTACCCAATGTGGCCTTATTGATATGGAAACCACAGGAGCTTCTTCACGTGGCGCAAGAATATTCAAGCAAGGGGGTTCATACAAAAAAAACTCGATAGGTGCGTGGCTAACGCTGATTGGTGTCTTGCCTACCCTAATGCATTGTTGGAAACTCTTCTCCCCCACAACTCGGACCACAATCCTCTCCTTCTTTCTTGTCGAAAAGCTGACTCTCGCATAAACCCTTCCTTTCATTTTCAAGCAGCTTGGCTTTCCCACCCGGAGTATGCAAATATTGTGACACAAGCATGGGGTCAAACTACCGGAGACACTTTCCATAAGCTTAATAAGGTTCGTGATAGCTCTATCACCTTTAACAAAGAGGTATTTGGGAATATTTTTCAGGACAAAAAGAAGTTGGAAGTTCGTATCAAAGGAGTCTACCGAGAACTAGAGACTCGGGCTACTTCCGACTTGATTCAGTTCGAGAAAGCCTTGCAAGACCAGTACAACCAGATCCTTTTTCGCGAAGAAATGTTATGGTTTTAGAAGTCCCGTGAGAATTGGGTAAGATTTGGCAACAAGAATACCAAATTCTTTCATACTCAAACGGTTATCAGAAGACGCAAGAATAACATTTTTGGCCTGTTTATCGATAATATTTGGTGCACTGATGCATCCCTTATTAAGAAGGAAGCTCAATCGTTCTACCAAGGTCTCTTCCAATCTACTGCTAGATGTCTTCCCAATTGCTTACAGCTAGTGCATGTTCCTCGATTAGAGGATCATGTCTCCCTCGGCCTAGCCGCCACCGTCACGTTACGAGAAGTGAAGGATGCCCTCTTTAGCATGAACCCTTACAAAGCCCCCTGGGCCAAACGGATTTCAACCTATATTTTTCAGAACCTTCTGGCCACATATCAAGGATGATATTACACGCATGGTAGTTGAGATCTTTGCCACAACTGTTGTCCCATCCCAAATGACTAACACTTTGATAGTTCCTATTCCTAAGTCGGAGAATCCTATGTCCATCAGGGACTTCAGACCGATCAGTGTTTGTAATGTTCTATTCAAATTGGTCTCCAAGGTCCTAGTGAATCGCCTTCGGCCATACCTAGATTCTATCATTGGTCCCCTTCAAAGTAGCTTCATCCCCAAGAGGGGAACTTGTGATAATGCCATCATCGCCCAAGAGATTGTTCATAGTATGCATAAGAAGACTGGAAAGACTGGATATGTTATGTTCAAGATTGATTTTGAAAAAGCCTATGATAAGGTTGATTGGAGCTTCTTGAGATTGACTCTGAAGGAATTTGGGTTTCCGGACCGCATAATAGATTTGGTTATGAATTGCACTACTACTACGTCCTTGTCCTTAAAATGGAATAATGAGAGATTGCCCTCTTTCTCGCCGAGACGTGGTCTTCATCAGGGAGATCTAATGTCACCTTATCTCTTTCTGTTATGCATGGAGAAGCTAGCACTTCTCATTCAAGAGAAAGTGAGTAGTGGGGATTGGCAACCAGTTACGGTCTCCAGAGGTGGTCCTAAGATATCACATTTATTTTTTTGCCGATGATTGCCTCGTTGTTCACTAAGGCGTCAAAGCAAATCAAGTGCGATTGGTCCAGGATGTTATCCGTCTATTTTGTCTTGCTTCTGGCTTGAAGTCAATAGTCGAAATCTAAGTTCTTCGTCTCTAAGAATGTTCCACGTAGCAAAATCCAGCAATTTGCCACTATATTAGAGTTCCAACACACTCATAATCTAGGCAGATACTTGGGGTTCCCTCTCTTGGTAGGTAGGACCACTAAGGCGGATTTTGCCTCCCTCATAAACCGTGTCAATAGCCGCATTGCAAGTTGGAAGGGCCAACTCCTTAGCCGTGTTGGTAGAGTAACTTTGGCTATGTCAGTTATATCTGCTATCCCCTCCTACTCTATGCAAAACCTATGGATCTCGGAGGGAATTTGCAATAAAATTGACTCTAGGTTAAGGTGCTTCATCTGGGGAGGGAATCACAATCATTGGGTAGATTGGTCTACGATCTCTAAAACTCGTACCAAAGGAGGTTTGGGCATTCGTCGATGTCGCCAAGCTAACATTTCCCTACTTGGCAAGCATGTGTGGGATCTTTTGCACGGCAAGGATAAGTTATGGGTTCGCTTACTATATGCGAAATATATTGGCCAAAAGAATATTCTTCACCTTAAGAATTCCACAAGCAGCTCGTATGTTTGGTCCTCTATCATGAAAGCCTTATCTCATCTCAAACAAGGTTTCACGTTTAGGATTGGAGACGGGGATTGCTCCTTTTGGTTTGATCCTTGGTTAGAGGAGAGACCATTGTATGGCATGGTAGATGAGGTCCATGAAAGGGACATGCAATTATGCGTTAAGGATGTCTATTTTGATGGCTATTGGCACTTTGACGTCCTTACTACAACCTTGCCCCAAGACATTCGGAACACCCTTCCATACTTGTTTCTTAATCCTTCTATGCCGGATATTATTAGGTGGAGTGCATCTAGCTTGGGAAGGTATGATACCAAGTCCGCCTATGTGTGGTTGAGCCGAGAGCCTGCTTTTCATCTTACTTGTGCTGAGTTCTGGTCGTGGGTGTGGAAGTCCAAGCTACCTGAGAATATTAAACACTTTATTTGGCTCACCTATAGAGGGAGTCTTCCTACTAACTCTTTCCGCTTCATGCGGCATATTACTACTGATTCTTCTTGTTGCAAGTGTGGAGATGCCAATGAAACATGGATTCACATCATTCGCGATTGTCCCTATGCATGTAAGGTGTGGCAATACATCCAGTTGTAGTATAGTCTTGATTTCTTCATTGATGATGCTGCATACTGGCTCAGAAGTAACATTCAAGGAAATTTTCAGCTCTTATTCGGCATCACTTGCTGGATGATTTGGCGTGCGAGGAATGAGGTGGTTTTTAACGATATAGTTTGGCCAGATTGGTATATGCATAACCAGATAAGTTCTCTTTTACATCTAGCCAAAGGGACAAGCTCGACCAGTTCGACCAGCTCATCCTCAATAGATAGGATACTGGTTAACTAGGAACCTCCTCCGCAAAACTACATCAAGATCAATACGGACGGTAGTTCCTTTGGTAATCCTGGCTTGTCAGGTTTTGGTGGCGTTCTACGAGATTTTACAGGCAATTGGATCATGGATTATATGGGCAATTGTGGTTTTACTTCAAATACCACCGCTGAGCTGTGTGCTATTTTCCATGGCATTAAACTTGCCCACACAAAAGGTTTCTCTAATGTTATTTGTGAGAAGGATTCCACCACTTCTCTGAAATTCATCATTGAAGGGCTCGACGTTGTTCATCCTCATGCAGGTGTGGTTTCGGCCATTCGTGATTACTTACAACTACCTTGGAACATTAGCTTCAAGCATACGCTTAGGCAAGGAAATAATGTGGCAGACATTCTTGATAAGTCAGGAGCCAAATCCTCCTCCCCGTTTATTTTATTAAATTCTTGTCCACTTGACTTTCAATTACTTAGTTGCTGATGCTTCAGGCACTCTCTTTTGTAGGCCTTAGTGCTATTTTTTTTTTTAATTTCTTTATTCATCAAAAAAAAAAACTCCAATTTATCATGTAATCAATTTCTATTTTTAAATAATAAAGTATTATTTCATTTCTTTATTATTTTATAATGGTTTGATAAAAATAGTTAAATTGATGAAGTCCTTGATTAAAATTGAAAATTGTTATCATAATAGAGATTATGATAAATGAGAAACAAGTCTCTTGAAATTTTAATCTAAAGTGTTCTTGATCATAGGATTATTTTGAATAGGATATTAATAATCCGGATAGATTAATATATGTGTAATAGTATTCATTGGATGAATATTAATAGATCTCATTTATTAATTTACATATATAGATGATGTACATGGAGATGTGATCATTGAACTGACTCGATATTGAGATTTTTCTAATGGTTAATATTATCTTAATTTGTCAATAAAAAAACTCTCAAGAAGAAATATAACATTTCCTTTGACGTGAATATAACATTTCCTTTGACGTGAGATTATCATAGTAATTAACAAGTCATTTGTTATATTTTAATTCCCGGACACCTAATGCTCTGAAGCACTAGTTGAATGGATATTGGATATAATTAAATACTTGTAGAATTAATGATTATTCAAGAAGGAATCCATTAACTCTACGTAATGTGTTTGAGCTCTATAAATCAAGACCTTGGTCAGGGCAATTGAATGAATGAAGAA
Source organism: Amphicarpaea edgeworthii (assembly GCA_014843725.1). NCBI lineage: Eukaryota > Viridiplantae > Streptophyta > Magnoliopsida > Fabales > Fabaceae > Amphicarpaea > Amphicarpaea edgeworthii. The sequence continues at coordinate 3,348,774 of CM026321.1, read as the reverse complement.
ATGAGTTTTTTAAAGTTATTCACTGATTAACGTGATTGAATTTGACAGTAATACTATATTCTAAAGTTAATCTAAAGTTAGAAATGATAGAAGGAAATATTATATATTACTCTTCTAGTGGTTTTTGAAAGTAACAACAAATTACTTCATGCTATCTGAACGTTGAGGAATGTTGCTAGACACCTCGGTGTGGATACACGAGTCTTCACATTATTGAAGAACATTTGCGCCTCAAAGACGGTAACAGGTACATGTTTACTGTAATTTTATATTACAATAATATTATTCTAAATTAAAAAAAATCATAAATTTCGCTGCCTGTGTTTTGAACACCAGAATGAACTAACATATTTAATTAGTGCTGAGGATCCACAATGGAATAAAAGTAAGCATTCTCACTAGCAATATCTGTTGCTTCTTCCTCCTCAAGTAGCGCAGCAAAGTCATTGTTGTGTCTATGATATGAGTAAATTATCGCTTCTTTCGCTTTCTCTTCACTGTCAAAGAATTACATGTGAATGTCATGCACAATTAATTCAATTCACCGCCGTAAAATTATTAATCTGTTTCTTTATCTACGTGAGAATAAGAGTATTTTAGAAATATAACATAAAATTACTTATTCAAAATTAAGGGTGTGTTTGAAAACTAACAGGTAATGACTCATATGACTGTAAAAACAGAGAGATATAGATATAAATAAAAATAATCATAAATTTTACTTTTTTAAAAACTATTTAATTACTTTATTTTTTTCTGATCCCCTCATGTACCTCCAATAGTAAAATTTGAAGCAAATTAGTTTTGTTATTTAATTTTAAGTAATTCCACTAATTTTTTTTCAAATAATTTTTATTAATAAATTAGTTAATTTATAAATATTTTTTTCATTTTATATTTAATGTAAAATTTATTTATATAATTAATTCCCTCCAAACTTTAATAAGTAGTAAAAAATAAATAAAGAACATGTTTTGATTGATGATAATAATAATAAGTCTACAAATTTCTTGCACAAATTATAACAATTGAGAGACCAAATTTAAATATTTATAACAATTGAACCTACAAATTACAAAGTCATACACCTAAAAAATAATGCAAATTAGTTCCTGACAAAAAAATAATATTTTATTTTTTCAGTTTTGATTTTTAAAAAAATTAAATAAAAAAATAAATATACCTTGTCTAAGCACCTTCACGAATGGAGAAATGCTTTGCTATGTAATTTAATGTGATCCTCATATTTATAATCATTGATAGAGATTAAAAAAATGAAAAAAAAAATCAATTTCACTTCACTTATTCTTTTATATATATATATATGAGAAGAAGAAGAAAAAGTGGAACCTTTTTACTCATATATTAGATGAACTGAAGTTATTAATTTATAAAATTAGGGAGCCCAATTTATAATTTAACCTAAAATCTAGCATGCTTAACTTGTCCAGCCTATTATTAATGATTTTAATTTTTTCCTTAAAAAAAATGTATTCTAGTACAAATATGTTTAATTGTCATAAAATATCTGACATTGATTGCTTCATGACTGAAGTATCTGAAATAAATATAAAAGAAAAAAGTGAAATAGATTATATAAGTTACTAATAACTTAACTGGGATGAAAAGTTCAATTTCAATACCTCATGAAGATTTTGCTCCATATCCCGAACATAGTTTCCACAAGCTGTGAGAGGAAAATTCAAACATACCCAGAGAAAAGATGCATACTTTGGTCCAAAAACTATTTAAATATGTTCTTTTATCATCAAAAAAGAAGTTAGATTTTCACGGAAATCTCATTTATACAATAGTTCTATTAAACAAGTCAGGAATCGATTCATTCCTATTAAAGCAAAACAGAGGAGTCAAGACAGAGGAAGAGGAAGCAAAACAGAGAAAGTTATGCAAACTATGATAAGTATTGTTTTTACTAGTATAATAATACATTAAAGTTAAAACTCATTTATTTAATATAAAAGTGGATTTTATCAATTTTATTACTTGATCAAAATATTATTCTACTATTGTGTTTCTTGCATGAGATAGTGGCCATATGCATTGACCTGGCCAAGGAGCACTCTTTATTCTTTCTGAGTGGGTGTGGAATTTATGCGTTAGCTGTTACCTTAGACCTGCATTCCACAACCATGGGAAGCTTCTTAGGGCAAAAGAAGAACACAAAAGTTTAATTAAAGTTAAAAGGGAATTATGAGATTTAAAAAAAATTACATTACCCACTTAAACTTGACAGAGTAATAATGCGACATTACCTAATCCACACCACCAAAAGGAATAATGACCTTAACATTATTTGACAAACATCTTAGATTTTCAGCTTTGCTAGAAAATTTACTGGCTAGTCATAACAAGGCATGGACATATTAGTTTGAGAAAGAACAAAAATTAGAATCAGAAAACGATTAAAAGAAAAACTTTCCTAGAAAGAAAAAAAAAATTGGCCAAAAGCACTAGTAGAACGCAATAGTATTTCATTCACATCACATGGACCTTCATTCCTTCAAGTTAAAACGTTGTCTAATTCATATCAATTACGAGTATCAAATAGTAGTAACATGTAAATCCAGTTCAAAATAATTTCCCTTTTACCAATTGGATCAAACCTTTACTTTCTACCCACAATGGGTAGAAAGTTAAAATGGATGGGGTATTTTATCATAAATTAATGGTTAAAATAAATTTTTAATTCCTATAAATATAATAATATAAGTTTTTAGTATAGTAAATTTTTTTTTTAATTTAAATTTGAAATGTATTGATTTTTGGTTGGAAGTTAAGTTTCACTATTCAAACTTAAGTGTATGATTTTTTTTTTAGTATTTTTTATTTTATTTTTTACATTTTCATTTTACTTATTCTCATTCTCACTTTACTTTTTACACCTCCACATTTTTAATTTTTTTTTATAATTTTTTTTTATTTTTTGTTCCATTGTATACATCAAGTACAATATTTGAAAATACTTCATGTGATGTGAGTACTGGGCTTTGTCATATGCTTGGGCCCTGAATTTCTTATCATGTGCTTTTGCTGGCTTGAGCTTCCTGCACCTCTCATAAAGCAGATTTAGGAGGTGTAGAAAGCTTCTGTTGTGTAAACCCAAAATCACTTCCCAAGCGCATGCAGATACAGCTTCCTGACCCATAGCAACTGCTTTTATTCTTCCTTATTGAATACATGGACTAAAACTTCATGCAATTCCAAAAATTACTTCATGAACCTTCAATGCATTTCAAAAAAACCCATTTTGAAAGGTAAACCTCTGACATGTTAAATTTTTAATTATGCACGAATCCAATGTGTTCAAATATTATTGGTTAAAATGTTAAACTAAAAAAATACAAAAATAAATCTTTGGTAAAATTCAGGATGTTGCAGCTATATATAACTTTCATATATGTACGAATTTGTAAGAACCATTTCCCTATAAAAAAAAAATGTGCCTTTTGAAATAACTAGCATTTGGTTACTTTTTCAACTACTAACAGAGTTGTATTTTTATCTCATCTTTCTATTAAAAAAATAAATTTAAATATTAAATAAAAAATAACGTATTGGTTAGTACAGTATTAATTAATAAAAACATTTGTTTAGATTTGAATGCATTCGTTTTTTCTTTAAAAATATAAAACTATTTTGCTGTTTTGGTTAATAGTATTTTATTTTATTTGAAAAATAAGATTAGTTATAATTCCCTTTTCGAAATATTAACATACACACGGTAAACAAAATTCTTAATTATGAAAAAAAAAAAAAAAGAACAAAAACTTTAGCAGATACCCCCACCTTATGTGTCGGTGATACATTTTTTTGGTGAAAGTGTGTCGGTGATACATACCGCTATGTAAATTTTGAAAAACATAAAGGGTATTCAAGACTTTTCCCGTGAATTTTGAGTCTTTTCACGGTTTTTCTGGCCACGTGATTCATAAGCTTTTCCACGCGTTGGAGTTCATTAGTTTTTATCTTTTTTTTTTTTTTTATCTATCAACTTATCATATTATTTATATTATTAGTATTTTATTTTTTGTTAAATAAAATCTATATTAAATAATTAATTTTGTAGTGTGTATGTGTACGTGTCACCTGTATAGAGGGGAGACTAAAGAATGGGATTCTCCATGATGACTACTTAGTTTGAAGTCTTCAACCCTGTTTTTGAATATCATACATAGCTAGCTAAATGATTCATTCGATACAATGTAATGAAAGTAAGTAAATTGAAATGAAAAATTTTCACTATAAAAAAAAGAAGAAACAAACTAGCTTAATATGGCTAAACACAGTAAAAATAGCAAATGCCTTTATAAATGTGAAATATAATATGTCTTTTTGCTTTGTTTCGACTTTCCAGCGCACTAGACCAATAGGAATAATAATATAGTCCTATCACACTTTTCTGCTCTTCTCTCTTTTACTAAAGTTAGTCCGGACAAGAAAAAAAAAACAGTACAAAAATAGTAAAATATCTTTTATGTTAATAGAATTATCCATTATTGACCAAAATAAATAAGTCGCTCGTACCTACCATCCGCAGCGAACTGCCAAACAGATGGTGGGTCCCACCACCACAAGATGGCCAATCATCAAGTTAGATCTTTCATTTGGCTCTCTACTTTAAAAAAAAATAAAAAATTCAGTTAGATCTTTTAACTTTTACAAGTTTCAATTAGTTCATTTTTTCAGGAAAAAAAAACTAGTTCATTTATTTATTTTTTAAAATATTTTTAATTAGGTTCTTATTTTTTTACACGGGTTCAATTTAATTTTATTTAAAATCAAATTGAAAAAAAAATCAAATTGAACATATTTTAAAAATAAATAATTTAATTGAATATATTTTAAAAAATAAAATATCTAATTAAACATATTTTATAAATAAATAAAATAAAATACTCATTGTGTAAAATTATTTTACATAATTAATCATAATTTACCATTATGATTATGATTAATTTTAAAATAATTTTATAAAAATTAAATGTCTTAACATAAATGAAAGATTATGATTAAACGATTTGATAAAATAATTTTACACAGTTTATAATTCTTTTTCTCAAATAAATAACTTGAATCAAACTTCTCATGATTGAAAGAACCAATTAAACTATTTAAAAAATTAGAAGACTGAATTAAATATTATGAGGAGTACAATTAAACTTTTATTAATAATCAAGGTAACAAATATGTAACTAAGTTCTTTGTAACAACAATCATTTTTGAATATTCTACGTTTTCAAATATACGAACAATATTTCTCATCATTTGTAACTCTATTTTTATTATATCATGATGTTATTTGTTATATTTATATTTTATTTTTCATTCTTATTACCGAATGTTTTTTTTTTAAGAGTATCTCTCTATTCACTACATGAAAAATTATTTTTGTTCGTGATATTAAAGAAAGAACTCACTGTTATGGGATAAAGTAAAATATGGTAATTAAACTTATACACTTATTTTATACATTTTATAATTTATTTACTTAAATATGTCAAGAGTAGCTATTTTTTTTTTTATATATGTAGAGGATGCTTTTACTAAAATCAAATTATGAATAATAATAATAATAATTATTCTTATATTTGTAAAGTCTTGCGTCGTTTAAGAATATCTTATAAATATCCTCTTTTCATATCACCGATACATTTGAGGATTATCGAATATTTAATTGAACAATAATGAAGACCCTAGTCCTACAGATTCGAGGACAAACCAATAATAAAAAAAAAATAGAGCTAAAAGATTTGGAAAATATTGGAAACAAAAGAAAAAGTTTAATTCTCTCTGTCTCTGTGTCTTGAAAAGCAAAAGCTAATAAGTTGTGTCCAGCACACCTCCCAAGGACCAATGAGATGCTATCAGTACTATTTTTAGAATTAGAGTTGATTCATATTAGTCATTAATATATATTTTTTTTTTTCAGTGGAGAGTAGAGTTGGTTCATATTAGTTATTAATATATTAGTTTTTTTTTTCAGTGGAGAGTCGAATAATTTTTTTTTATTCATCCTACTTATCTTATAAGTCCCACCGAATTAATAAATTACCAGTCAAACTTATAAGTTTGCTAATTAATCATAATAGTCTAAAATGGTTCACTAATTTAACCAAACTAGTTCATTGGTTCAACTTAATAATAGACTGCATAAAATTATTTTAATTCGATTAAAAAATGTATCTAATCCAATGAACAATTCGAATATGCTATATCATCAGCTTTCTATTCAACAGGTAGAATTGACCGGTTTTAGTCAATTTTAAAACTATAAACTCCATTTTCTAAAATATCTCATGTTTAAGGTTTTCATACAGATTAAGAATATCAATAAATAAGTTAGTTATTGAAATATTTTTATTAATATATCATATAGTTTGTGATTTTAGATAAATGTTTATATACATATAGTTTGATGTTAAAAAAATATAAACTCAATTAATATTAAATTATATTACTAATTTATTTTGAAAATAAAACATCTAAATATAAGTTATACCACATTAAAATTAAAATTTAGTTTGTTTAAACTTAACAAAATAATTTTAAAAAGCTATTCTTTAGAAAGTAGATAAGTTTTTCTTATTAAAAAAAAAGCAAAAAAAAAAGAAAAGAATACTTTTTAAGAAAAAATAATTTAGACAAATTTAACGAAAAAAACTACTTATTTTGTTAAAAAAAAACCTTATTTAAAAAAGAAGTTAAAACAAGTGATCCTAATTAATAATTATAACGAAAATATGAATTTTAGAAATGCTCATTCAGGAGTCTAGAGAGTCTAGACCCTATAAAGGCATTGTATGGGTAATATGGGTGACAACACAAGCAAGCAATTCCGAAAGAATGAACAGCTCCGTCATATTTCGGCTTCGTAACCTCATTGTTTCGTCCTTTCTTCTTTTCACTTTCCTGCTTCAAGCTGTTCATGGCAGCAAAAAGGCATGTTTAATGATTTGCTCATTTATTTAACACTATAGTACTTTCTAGCTACCATGAAATTATGATGTTGCCGGATTTCCCAGCATTTGCTTGGCGATCGATCATGACTGACATTTCAGCAATATAATCGTTTGGTGATATTTTTGACAGTGTTACATTGTATACTTGGGAGCTCATTCTCATGGTCCCAGCCCTACCTCTTTTGACCTCCAACTTGCTACCAATTCTCATTATGCTTTACTAGCTTCTATCTTGGGAAGGTATAACAATATCATGGATTTTTTTTTCCTTTTTTTTTTTTCCTTCTCTGTGTAAACTTTTTTTTATTAACCATCACCTAATTATATATATATATATATTTTTTTATGGCCAAATTATATATTAATCAGGAGTCGATAAAAATCATATTATAACATAATTTTTGTCCTACTTTTTTTTATTAGAAAAAAATTTATTTTATTAAAAGAAAAACGATGATATTTAATGAATTAACTTTAAAACCAGTTATATTTACTTCATTTGATAAAGACATACAAGTGATCTATTCTATATATTTCAAACATTTATTAGCTAGAGAATAAAGTAAAGCAAACTTCATTGGATAAAGTTGACAATGATTTATGCATCACTGTAATAGTGAGGAGAAAGCAAAAGAAGCAATTATTTACTCATATAATAAACACGTCAATGGCTTCGCTGCGCTACTTGAGGAGGAAGAAGCAGCTGATATTGCAAGTGAGCATGTTTAATTTCATGTCAGGATCGATGAATTTCAATTATGTTGATACGATTATTAATTAATGGGGCATGCATGCAGAAAAACCAAATGTGGTGTCTGTGTTCTTGAGTAAAAAACATAAATTGCACACTACCCGGTCATATGAATTTCTTGGACTACACAGAAATGGCGCCCAGAACTCTGCATGGCAAAAGGGAAGATTTGGTGAAAATACAATAATTGCCAACATCGACACAGGTATGTATATATATATAAACTTTATTGTCTGAAATATATATTATAAATATAGCAGAAATTAAATATGATTTTCTTAATTAATAGGTGTTTGGCCTGAATCTGAGAGCTTCAATGATAAAGGATTTGGGCCGATCCCGTCAAAATGGCGCGGGGGTAATGTTTGTCAAATTAACAAACTCCCAGGCTCAAAGAAAAATCTATGCAACAGAAAGCTGATTGGAGCAAGCTACTATAGTGATGCTTACGAGGCATCTAATGGGGAACTTCCTGCATTTGAAAAAACAGCGCGTGACTTAATGGGGCATGGAACCCATACTCTATCAACAGCTGGGGGCAATTTCGTCCCACGCGCGGGTGTATTTGCACTTGGGAACGGCACTGCAAAGGGTGGGTCCCCGAGAGCTCGAGTTGCAGCTTACAAAGTGTGTTGGCTTCTAACAGATCCAGCCGGTTGTTATGGCGCGGATATGTTAAAGGCTATTGATCAAGCAATAAACGATGGTGTTGATATCATCAATCTTTCTATTGGAGGCTTTCACGTTCTCACTCCCGAAGGAATATTCACGGATGAGGTTTCGATTGGGGCATTCCATGCAACTGCTAGAAACATACTTTTAGTTGCTTCTGCAGGGAATGATGGAGCAACGCCTGAATCTGTTGTCAATGTGGCTCCCTGGGTCTTCACTATTGCAGCTAGCACAATTGACAGAGATTTTAACAGTAATTTAACCATTAACAATCAGATCATCGAGGGAGCCAGTCTTTTTGTAGATTTGCCACCGAATCAGGCCTTTACTCTCATCCTCTCCACTGATGCTAAACTGGCGAATGCGACATTTCGAGATGCGTAAGTACAAATGAATTAATTAATTAATTAATCTGAATGAATGGTTTCTTACTTAATTATTTGTTGCGCAGTCAAGTTTGTAGGGCTGGAACACTTGATCCTAGAAAAGTAAAAGGGAAAATAGTGTCATGTACTCGAGAAGGAAAAATAAAATCAGTTTCTGAGGGTCAGGTAGCTCTATCTGCAGGCGCCAAGGGAATGGTTTTGACAAATCCAAAGGAATATGGGAAAACAACTTTTGGAGAGTCCCATGTTTTCTCCGCTGTGGCCGTGTCTCGAAAGCATCCCCCCAAACATCCCCCCGCATCCCCTCTTCACATAACTGCCACGTAACTATTTATTTATTTATTTATATATATTTTCAAACGACATGCATTGCAACAACTACAAGTGATCCATTTGCAGGGACGACAACCCTATACAATCGGGTGCCACCATAAAATTTTCCCAAGCAAGAACATTATTTGGAAGAAAGCCAGCTCCAGTCATGGCTTCATTCTCATCTAGAGGACCCAATCCAATTCAGCCATCAATACTCAAGGTGAGTGCATGCTCGATCCACATATATATATAATTTGTATTGGATCGATTAATGATCTTATTTAATTAATTATGGTTTCAGCCTGATGTAACTGCGCCTGGTGTGAACATACTTGCTGCCTATTCAGAATTCGCAACTGCATCGACCTTGCCAACAGACCCTCGTCGAGGGTTTAAATTCAATGTCTTGGAAGGAACTTCTATGTCCTGTCCTCATGTCGCAGGCATCGCTGGACTTCTCAAAACTCATCATCCTACTTGGACTCCTGCTGCTATTAAATCAGCAATCATGACCACTGGTATAGTACACTACTGCATGCTCTACATCTCTAACTATATATATATATAAATGCCATGCTTGATCATTTTGTATAATATATATCCGTGCAGCAACCACACGCGACAACACAAATAGGCCAATCCAGGATGCGTTTGATGACAAACTAGCAGATCCCTTTGCATATGGTTCGGGACATGTTCAACCTGACCTTGCAATAGATCCTGGACTTGTTTATGATCTAAGCATTAAGGATTACCTGAACTTCTTATGTGCTTCCGGATACAATCAACAACTCATTTCCGCGCTCAATTTCAATAGCACTTTCATTTGTTCTGGAACTCACAGCGTAAATGACTTGAACTACCCTTCAATCACATTGCCAATTCTTGGCTTGAAACCCGTAACCATTACTCGCACGGTCACAAATGTTGGGCCAGCAAGCACATACACTGCAAGTACCCACTCTCTAGATGGGTATAGCATTGTTGTTGTGCCAAGATCCTTGACTTTCACGAAAATTGGTGAAAAAAAGACATTCAAAGTTGTTGTGCAGGCTAGCAGTGTAACAAAGCGGAGAAAGTATGAATTCGGGGAATTGAGTTGGACAAACGGAAAGCATGTAGTAAGGAGTCCTGTTACTGTTAGGCGCAGATGAAAATTCCCCGCAATGGGGTTGCTTGTTGTGTGGATTGGATGCATCGTGTGTGTTTAGATATAAGCTAGGATTTCATGTTATGACATGACTGTGTTGTTCCTTGGTTGTTTTACGTACGCCTTTATGGTTATTTGGCTGTCAATCATATCATGCACTGTATAATAAGATAAATGGAGATGTGCATCCCTCAATGGGATTGCTTGTTGTGTGGATTGGATGCATCGTGCATGTTTAGATATAAGCTAGGATTTCATGTTATGACATGACTGTGTTGTTCCTTGGTTGTTCAATCATATCATGGACTGTATGATAAGATAAATGGAGATGTGCATCTCAGCTTTCTCTTCAAATGTGGCTGCAATATTGGATATGCTCATACATAAATATAGCAATGAAAATGGAATAGGAACACAATTTGAAAAGGGTAAAAAAGGCATTAGCTGTTAATATATATTTTAATTTATAATTTAAAATTTTCAAAAGAAATTATTTCCTTAACGACTATTTGAAAAAGTTATTTTCTTAACGGTTATATACTTTTTCCTATATATATTTCTTGTGGGCATGAGAAATATACATTCAAAAAGAGTAATTGTTATAAACAATTATTATAATTATATTTTCTAAACATTGATGTTCAGAAGATTCGGGATATTCAATTGGTTTGACGGACTTGGGAGAGAAACGCATAAATTACAGAACCTCCATTGCAGTGAAGGCGTTTTCTCTATCTAAGGATAACGCACAACATGCTTCAACCTAAGTTACTCTTAAAATCTTTACTTTGTATTTATTCTCTCTTTGTGCTTATTGAATATTTTGTTAAAACATTCTCTTATGATTTTGTTCAATCACATAATCTGAAATTGCTTTGTTAATGTGTTCTTTGATTTTTCTCCTGGTGTCTTTCTAATTGCTAAATTTTCAAGATGTCTGCTTTGGATATGATTAAGTCCCTTTCAAGTAATCTTGAAAAATTTATAGGTGAGGACTTTTTTTGTTGGCAACAACAAATGAGTTTCTGATTTATTGAATTGAATTTCTAGATGAAAAGAATGGGCAGATCCATAAATTTTCGCCTTCACCTTATCGTTTCGTCATTTATTCTTTTCACTTTCTTGCAGGAAGCTGTCCATGGAAATGGCAGCAAAAAGGTAGGCTTAGTTATGTTTTCCAGCATTTGCTTGGTGATCGATCATGAGGGACATTTCAGCAATATAATCGTTTGGTGATCATTTTGACAGTGTTACATTGTATACTTGGGAGCTGGTCCCAGCCCTACCTCTGTTGACCTCCAACTTGCTACCAATTCTCCCTATGATTTACTAGCTTCTATCTTGGGAGGGTATAACAATATCATGGATTTAATTTTCCTTTTTTTTATTTTATTCCTGTGTAAACTTTTTTTATTAAGGAAAGGTTGAGGATGCAATGGGTGACTTATCCAGTACAAAAGAAAAATATGTATAATTGCACACTCCAGAGTTGAGAGCTTACTTCCAATGTCTGGTCTCCACTCCCCTCCCTTTAATTGAATAAAGGAATCTAAAAGCAAAAGATTTCCTAAATCAATTATCTAGTAAAAAAAAAGTAGAAATTGAGTTAATCGATGGATTATTGTTTTGTATTTTATATTTTTTTTGCTTTTTGGGACTAATTCAAATTTCAATCACTCTACTTTTATTCAAACCAATAGCTTGTGCATATGCATGCTCACACTCCACTAAGGATTATTCCCCACAAAGTAAATACCCCGTATTAGAGTCCTAGTCCCACTAGCATTCGAACCATAAAGTACATGATGATACATTAGAGTGACAATACATTCAAGCTTACAACATAAGATAAAGAAAACATGGTGTACAGAAGAAAAAGAAAAAAACAAGAAAAACACAACATTTCAGTAGTTCACTTCTTTAGAAGAGTTGTCCAAGCCTAATCATAGGGAACTGGTCTGCTAAAGGTGATTTCCCCATAAGCTTTTTGGACACTTGATCCATGGTTGGGCGAGAACATGGATTTTCACTTATGCAAGAAAATGCCAAGCTTGCAACCAAAATGATATCCCCAACAATTGAATTTAGAATTTGAGGAGGTCTTTGGTCTAGAACATCAGTTAGTAACAAATTAAAAGTTATTGTTGCTGAAGATGGAGATAACAATGAAGAAATGACATCTCCAGGATGCTTCCCCATGATGATCTCTAGGGAAAGCACTCCAAAACTGAATACATCACATTTCTCGGTCGCTTCCACAGTCTGGGCAAGCTCTACAATAAATGGAAATTTTTAAGTTACACTAAACCGGTGTATAGATATTTGTATAAGCTAAAGTTCTTGCTTAAGGATTGATTAGTCTAATTCCTCTACAAGTAAACAATATATGTTTAAACAAAAACTGAATATAAATTGAAGTGGTGTAAATTAATTGCAAAAAATATGTAATCATTTTTATATACATTTCTAAGAAAGTAAGAATGAGGATATATAAGCTTGGGGGTCTAACCTGGAGCTGCATACCCAAAAGTGCCTGCAAACATGGTCGAAGTGTGTGAACCAGGCTTAAGAATCTTAGCTGTCCCAAAATCAGAGACATGGGCTTCATTTTGTGAATCCAAAAGAATATTTTTGCTGGATATTTCACGATGAATTATTGAAGGTGAGCAATCATGATGCATATAGGATAAAGCATTGGCAACACCTCTAACAACATTCACTCTCATTTCCCAGTCAAATTCAGCTGCTTTTGTGTCATTGCTTAGTATTTGATCCAAGCTTCCCCCTTCCAAGAGTTTATAAACTAAAAACGAGAACCGCGAATGCTTGCAAAATCCACATAGCTTTATAATGTTACGGTGCCTGATTTCGGTCAAAGCTCGGATTTCATTTTCAAAAGCTTTAAAATTGGGTTGCTCTCCATTTGCATCCATAAGAAGTTTCTTCACCGCATAAACCTCACCCGAAAGCAGCTCAGCCTTGTAAACAGTTCCTTGGCCTCCAACTCCAATGAGATATTTGTCATTGAAGTTATCTATAGCTGCAATGATATTTTCATACATAATTTTTCCATCATCATCACTCCATATGGAAAACACTTCTTCAGACAGTGCTTTTTCTGATTGATCTTTTTCCTTAGCATGGGTTTCTTTTTTGCTTGCTTTCCAATAAAGAATGTACATTGAATCTCCCACCACACACAATACTAATATTAAAATCGATAATTTTATTAATGACATAATTATTATATTTTATTCCTAAATTAAATTTTGATTAATTAATTTAAATAAAAATTAAGTAAATTTTGATAAAATTAAGATTTGAACCTACTTTTAAATGTTAGAATAATTAGTAAGTCAATGATTTAATTAATAATTATTATGAAATATTTATATATTTATTATGGTTGTATTTATAGTTCACTTCTATTTTTGCGAATTTAATGTATTTATAGTTTTAATAGAAGAATGAATCCACTATACTTTGTCATTATCCTACAAATTAAAGATCTCAGTCCCCGTGACCATTTCATAATGTCTACGTACCTTAAACTTGTTGCTTTCATTAGTTGTTCTCTTTTTATGTTGATCCAAGTTCATCAGTTATCTAATAATATATATGAAATATAGGACCAAAATCAAAATAGGACCATTATATATGTAAACTAGATTTCAGAGCAACAAGCCCTGTCAGTAACCAGAATCAGAATAGGAAACAGATTGCATTCCAACAATTGAGTTATAGGAATAAGAAATAACAGCATACCAGTATTAGAAGAGCAAGCATCAGCAACAAATAAATTTATTCAAGCTAAACCAGTACTACCAGTATCATAATTTCCAAACAAATCAACATTAAGAGTGTTACATTCCAACAAGAATTGTTATTAGTCTGTTATTAAAAATATATTCTAAAATGAATTTGTTAGGAATCTGTTTCACTTATAGCAGTATGTGCATTTCTATATGCTAACAATAACACACTCATTCTCATTCTTATCCACTCAAAATAAGGTGTTAGCTTGATCACATTATTTTTTGTGGGGATCTCTAAAGTTGTATCTTTTTTGGGTCTTTCCTTATGGTCTTGTTTGTTAATTTCTGTTTTACTATTCGAATGAAATAATGTCTCTTTGAGACGTGACTTCAGAGTTCAGACCCCTTTTTTCAAAAGCAGTGCATGTTTTTCTCCAAAGCAATATGAAATGTGAAAAATGAATGAGTTTTGTTGGTGTAGCGGATCCGTTCCTATTGTGACTTTCATGTATTTACTACTATTCTTTTTAAATATCCAATTGTACGTTTTTGTAATCAATAATTTAGTTAAATAATAGCAACAATAGACTCCTTAAAGTGACAACAAATATTTTCAATTAGAGCTGCCAAACAAAGTAACAAACAATACAATCTTTGGATAAAATATTATATTACCTTTTGAAAACCTCCTGCATAATTGTATTTTGTAATTATTGATGTTTGTTGGCTTAGTGCTAGACTTTGAAAGGTGTAGTAATGTCACATCACATGTGACACTTGATTATTTCCTTATAAGCATCTCTGGCTTCAACTTCTCTACTCAGTCACCTCGATCAATACAATAAACCTTTCCCTCCCTTACAAGAATATGCTATGGTTGTTAATCCCAAAATCCAGTTAGTTAGTTAGTTAGTTATAGTTGAAGCATGGTATTTGTATCCATCAAGATTCCAGCCAGCTTGTGGCTTCTTTTGCTGTTTCTAACACACTCAGCAGCCAGCACTGTTCGTGATCAAGCAAATGCACTGCTAAAGTGGAAACGCAGCCTTGAGCTTGACAGTCAAAATCTATTGTCAACATGGAGAGGTTCTGGTAGTCCATGCAGTTGGGAAGGAATTCAGTGTGGCAAATCTAATTATGTCTCCACTGTAGATCTTTCAAATTATGGACTGAAAGGTACACTTCATACCCTCAACTTCTCCGCTTTCCCTAACCTCCTCAGCCTAAATATCTACAACAACTCCTTTTATGGAACCATCCCCCCACAAATTGGTAACATGTCCAAACTAAATGTTTTGAATTTTTCTTTAAATTCTTTCCACGGTTCCATCCCTCAAGAAATGTGGACACTAAGGAGTTTAATTGGCCTTGATCTTGCCATATGTCAACTACTTAGTGGACCAATTCCAAATTCCATAGCAAACCTGTCCAACCTCTCGTATCTAGATTTAAGTACCGCCAATTTTTCTGGCCACATTCCACCAGGGATTGGGAAGTTGAACAACTTGGGGTTTCTACGTATTGCAGAAAATAATCTTTCCGGTCCCATTCCTCCAGAAATTGGAATGTTAACAAAGCTTAGGCGTTTTGATGTGTCACAAAACTCTCTCTCCGGTACTATCCCTGAAACAATAAGTAACATGACTAATTTAATTGCACTTTTGATTTCTAATAACTCCCTTCTATCTGGCCCAATCCCATCCTCCTTATGGACCATGTCTAACTTGACATTGCTCGACCTTTATGGCAACAACCATTCTGGGTCAATCCCTGCTTCCATTGGAAATTTGGCCAATTTAGTTGAACTTGCACTTGATGGCAACCACCTTTCCGGATCCATTCCTTCCACCATTGGAAACTTGACAAATCTCACCTATTTGTATTTAAGCTTCAACAATCTTTCTGGATCAATTCCTCCCTCTATAGGAAATTTGATCAACTTGGATACACTTAGTATCCAAGGAAACAATCTCTCCGGAACAATTCCTGACACAATTGGAAATTTGAAAATGCTCACCATTGTAGAATTGTCCGACAACAAACTTAATGGCACCATTCCACAGGTCTTGAATAACATTCCCAACTTGGATACCTTGTCTCTAAATAGTAATGATTTCACTGGCCATTTACCGTCTCAAATTTGCTCAGCTGGCTCACTAGCGTACTTCTTTGCTCATCGCAACCATTTCACGGGTCCAGTGCCTAGAAGCTTAAAGAATTGCTCTACTATTGTTAGACTCAGGCTGGAAGGAAACCAATTGGAAGGAGACATAGCACAAGATTTTGGTGTATATCCAAATTTGGAATACATTGATTTGAGCGACAATAAGTTTTATGGCCATATTTCACCAAACTGGGGGAGGTGTCCAAATCTTAATACATTCAGGATATCCAACAATAATATTTCTGGTGGTATACCACTACAACTTGTTGAGGCAACCAACCTAGGTCGGCTTCACCTTTCTTCAAACCACTTGAATGGAAAGCTACCAAAAGAGTTAGGGAATATGAAATCCTTAATTGAACTCAAGATTAGCAACAACCATCTTTCTGGAAACATTCCAACAGAAATTGGATCGTTGCAAAATCTTGAAGATTTAGATCTTGGAGATAACCAGTTGAGTGGCGCAATACCAACAAAAGTCGTGGAATTACCCAAGTTACGGAATTTGAATTTGAGCAATAATCAAATAAATGGAAGCATTCCATTTGAGTTTCGCCAATTTCAGCCTCTTGAATCTCTCGATCTTAGTGGAAATTTGTTGAGTGGAACAATACCAAGACAACTTGGAGAGGTGACGCAACTGGAATTGTTGAATCTCTCTCGCAATAATCTTTCTGGAAGTATTCCATCCACTTTTGATGGCATGTCAGGTTTGCTTTCGATCAACATATCATACAACCAGTTGCAAGGGCCTCTTCCAAAAAATCGAGCCTTTCTTAAGGCTCCATTTGAATCATTGAAAAATAACAAAGGCCTGTGTGGCAACATCCCTGGCTTGATGCTTTGCCCAACCAATAGCAATCAAAAGAGGCACAAGGGCATTCTACTGGCATTACTTCTTATCTTGGGTGCTCTATTAATATTAGTATTGTGTGTGGTGGGGGTTTCAATGTACATTCTTTATTGGAAAGCAACCAAAAAAGAAACCCATGCTAAGGAAAGAGAACTGTCTGGGGAAGTGTCTTCCATATGGAGTAATGATTGCAAAATTACGTTCGAAAATATCATTGAAGCTACAGATAACTTCAATGACAAATATCTCATTGGAGTTGGAGGCCAAGGAACTGTTTACAAGGCTGAGTTGTCTTCAGTTCAGGTTTATGCGGTGAAGAAACTTCATGTGGAAGCAGATGGGGAGCAGCACAATCTTAAAGCTTTTGAAAATGAAATTCAAGCTTTGACCGAAATCAGGCACCGTAACATTATCAAGCTCTGTGGATTTTGCAAACATGCACAGTTCTCATTTTTGGTTTATAAGTTCTTGGAAGGGGGTAGCTTGGATCATATACTAAGCAATGACACAAAAGCAGCTGCATTTGAATGGGAAATGAGGGTGAATATTGTTAAAGGAGTGGCCAATGCTTTATCCTATATGCATCATGATTGCTCACCTCCAATAATTCATCGTGACATATCCAGCAAGAATATTCTTTTGGATTCACAATATGAAGCCCATGTCTCTGATTTTGGGACAGCTAAGATTCTTAAGCCTGGTTCACACACTTGGACCACGTTTGCAGCCACATTTGGGTATGCAGCTCCAGGTTAGACCCCCTTTCCTAATTCTTATTTTCTTATAATTAGTATGCAAAATTGAAGTAAAAAGGGACATGTGCCAGTACAAAATCCATTTAGAAAATATAAGTTAGTGAACTTGTAGCTTATACAAAAACCTATACACTGGTGTATGTGTAACTTTAAAATTTTCATTTATTGTAGAGCTTGCACAGACTATGGAAGTGACTGAGAAATGTGATGTGTTCAGTTTTGGAGTGCTTTCTCTAGAAATCATCATGGGGAAGCATCCAGGAGATCTCATTTCTTCATTGTTATCTTCATCTTCAGCAACAATAACTTATAATTTGTTACTAACTGATGTGCTAGACCAAAGGCCTCCTCAACCGCTAAATTCAATTGTTGGGGACATCATTTTGGTTGCAAGCTTGGCATTTTCTTGCATAAGTGAAAATCCATGTTCTCGCCCAACCATGGATCAAGTGTCCAAAAAGCTTATGGGGAAATCACCTTTAGCAGACCAGTTCCCTATGATTAGGCTTGGACAACTCTTCTAAACAAGTGAACTACTGAAATGTTGTGTGTTTCTTGTTTTTTCTTTTCTTTGTACAGCATGTTTTCTTTATCTTATGTTGTAAGCTTGAATGTATTGTCACTGTAATGTATCATCATGTACTTTGTGGTTCTAATGCTAGTAGGACTGGGACTCTGATATGGGGCATTTACTTTTGTGGGGAATAATCTTAGTGGAGTGTGAGCATGCATATGCACAAGCTATTGGTTTGAATAAAAGTAAAGTAAGAGTGATTGAAATTTGAATTAGTCCCAAAAGCAAAAAAAAAATATAAAATACAAAACACTAATCTATCAATTAACTCAATTTCTACTTTTTTGTTACTAGATAGTTGATTTAGGAAATCTTATGCTTTTAGATTCCTTTATTCAATTAAAGGGAGGGGAGTGGGGAACAGACATTGGAAGTAAGCTCCCAACTCTGGAGTGTGTGCAATTATATATATTTTCCTTTTGTACTAGATAAGTCACACATTGCATCCCCGACCTTTCTTTATTATCAGAGTTGAGTTTGAGCATTGGTTAATTTGCTTGAGTGAAAATCCTCGTTCTGACACAACCATTGAACAAGTAACAATAACAGGGAAATCACCTTTAGCCGGCTAATCAATTTCCTATGATCAAACTACTACAATAAGGCTGATTAATCATTGGAATACTCAAATATTTTGTTTGCTTTTTATTCTTGTGTATATCTATCTCACCATTCTATCTCTCGTAAGCTTATATGCTTTAATTTGTTCATTAATTCATTGTGTACATCATGTACAATTTGAAAATACTATTTTTTTTTCGAGTAACATTTATGATTAAGAAATAAAGTAAAATTAAAATGAAAAAAATGAAATGGAGAAAATAAACTCCTCCAATACAAATAATATTAATAATTAAACATATAGATAGATAAATGAGGTTTATAATAATACACAAAACATAGTTAGTTAGATAAAATCAGTTGATGGAAAGTCATAAAAAGATATTTTTCTTATCCAATGTACATTACTACAAAATAGACCTTCCATATAAGCTTTATCAGCTTTGGAGGGGATAAGGGAGATGTGAGGGGGGTTCTTCCACATAGTTGCGCAATTAATGTGGTAGGGATCTTTCACATCGGTTCCTAGACCGATGTGGAAGAGTCGAAAAAATGACACTTTTAAACAAAATTGGCGCACCTTTTGACAACGGTTCTACAAGAAACCGATGTGGAAAATTGTTTTGTGACATCGGTTAAGTCCATAACCGATGTGAAAATTTGGGTTTTCCACCTCAGCCACTGCCAAATGCTTGAACAAGAAGGTGGACAGAGAAAGTGGGATGTTACCTTGAGAGAAAGCTGGAAGTGGAAATGCAAGATTGATTTCAAGCTCTAAACACTGCCGTGCTGTCAACTCTTGTGAAAATGAGCCATTACCAAGCTCATCTAACTGAGAAACATGATCAGCAATATTAGTTATAAACACGACCAATATGACATAATAAAAAAGAGCCATCCAAACTACGCATTAAAATTTGTATCAAGTTTCAAGTTAGTTTCACCAAAAATCTTAAGACATGATAACTATTTGATTGAAAGATGCACCTTACTCACCCTTACTTAACTAAACTGTGTGAAGGACAGTATCAAGAGTTTTTAATATTCTAATGCACCAGACAGATCTGAAAGTTGGTTGAACTTGAAACCAAGACAAGTTTGTTGTTTTACAGCAAAACTTCTTGCTCCTACACATCATGCATCATCCTGAGACTGCAGTCTGTTAAGCAAGTGAGGGACATATTACTAAAGCAGATCTGGATGCAGCGCAGAGATAAATACTAATTACCTTTCAGATCTATGTGTTGTTGCATTTTCTTGCAAATATTAACTGTAGTTGATAAAATGGTTCAAATATTAATTTTAGACCTTCATTTAAAATTGTGCAGAAGTTGCATGTTTATTTTCATTAGCTGCCAACTCTATCTGTATGCCACAGAACTTTGTCATGCGATCTTAGGTAGAAAAACTGAAACCTTTTTCTTCTTTTTTTCCCCTTATGTTTGAAAGATTTTTCTAGTACCATAGTGTTGGATTTGATACTCCAGGTTCTATTTCCACCCGATTACTAAGGATGGGGAAATGGTGGAATAAAAGTTTTCATGCATTAATTAACGAGACTTTTTGCTGCTGTGGCATGAATACAAGGAGTCAGTCACAGTAAGTTTTGTTGTTCCTATCCTTTTTCACAAACTACTCATGTCAATAATACCTTAATTTAAACTACTTTAAGTTAATTATGTGAATCCATCCTTGAGAATGGGAAGAGTCTTGAGTTTATAAGCTATTTTCTTGTTCTGTGATCTAAGAAAGCTCAGAGTTTGAGACATGACCAGAAGCTATTCTTCTTCATTGTATGAGTCTAACAATGATAAAGAAAAAGGCTTATAAAAAAATGATAAAGAAAAATTGTATGGGTGTAACTAGAGTTTTTTATTTGTTTTTTTACAACAGTGTAACTAGAGTTATATCTAACATTATTAGATTTTTCTTTTTTTAAAATAGATGGCAAAAGTGGAACACTAGTTAGAACTTTAATAACAAAGTTCTCATTATCATACACACCATCCATGATCAGCAATGATAGAAAAGAAACCTTATTACTCTATACTTGACTATTTATGTTAGATCCAATATTTGTTTCTCTAATAAAACACGATTTACTTTATATGCTCCCTACATTTGGTTAGTGGTGTTTGCAAGACCACACACAAAACACCAAGGATGCCAGCATCCACAAAAGCAAGACTAGTAAGCCAGGAAAAAGTTCTAAGTATATTTATGCTCACCAGGATCATCAAAATTTACTCTTTCTCCAGTAGCGAATAGGAAATAGAAAATAGCAGCAAGAAAATAAAGAAGCAATGTAAGCAACAGACATCCTGGGAAGGAACCAACTAGCTCAACAAAAAACCCAGTTCCAAATGTTCCAATTATAGCAGCCAAGCAGTATTTGATATTCCTAGAACAAGAAATCAAGAGATCTTCATTATGAGAGATCTTATTGTAAAGTACATAGACAAGTATATTTAAAGTAGAAGACAAATTTAATGCCGTACTTGTTGGAGGTTGGAGTATTATACATTATGTTTACATTACCCTTTTTTTCATGTCAAGCTATGATCTTATATTCTGTTCTCTATTTTTCTGTCTTTATCCTAATCTTAACCAAAACTTGAGCTTCATTTTCACTTTTGACACTATCCTCACAAAACTTTTGTTCATTTATTTGCTTCTAAGTTCTAACCATTGTCAAACAAGTAAAAAATATACTTGACCATTTAATTGTTCTGTTTTTTCAACTTGTGATACACATGATCTTCACGTTTCCATATGTTAAAAGATTAATTAATTTTCACTTTCAGGTCTTCATTGTGGCAAGAGTTGCAGACTTAGGTGGACAAACTATCTCAGACCAGACATCAAGCGTGGTCCCTTTACTCTTGAGGAAGAAAAACTAGTCATACAGCTTCATGGCATCCTAGGAAATAGGTAAACAATTAATATTTCTGTTTTTCAATATTTTTTGTATGAATAAGTATTAAACAAAAATAAATCTTGCTTTAAATATTTCCATGTTTTGTCTTTTGCCTCAGATAGCCATAAAACTAAGACACAACAAATGGTGTGAATATATGTTCATCTGTGCTTATTAGCTTATTAAGCTTTTTCCTCCCCACTCAAAATCTCAACTTTTTCTGTTTTTTTTTTTTTTTTTCTCAAGATCCACTCGTTGTGACTGTGAAAAGACCTTCTAGACCTCTCATCAAGATTATCTTTGCAAAACTTTATAATAAGAGAAATTCTATGAATTTTTGTACTTCAAAATCTCTGTTTTATTCTGTGAACTACCTGAATCAGTTCAAATGCTTATTTTAAAATCACATTTATATGACAAGATACACTCTGAACGAAAAACCTTTCAGGTGGGCTACAATAGCATCTCAGCTACCAGGAAGAACAGACAATGAGATAAAGAACTTATGGAACACTCACTTGAAGAAGTGTCTGAAAAGCATGGGTCTTGACCCCGAAACCCATGAGACAATAATAGCCTCATCAACTTACCCCTTTCACAAGCCTCAACAACATTATCATAAGCGTTACATTCAGAGAAGCATAAACCATCCAAGACAAAACAAAACACCTTAGAATTATTATTATTATTATATAAAAAAAAAAAAGTCAAACACTGAAAACCACAGTGGAAGACCCCAAATCCAATCGAACTCCAATCCACCACCCCATAATCTTAAACCCCCAAATAAGAAACAGCGATACACTGATACAGCAACAAAAACCAAAACCCGTAACCTTCAGGATAGCCCGTAAACTGATTAGCATCGATGGGGAAAAGGTACATATCAGTAGATAAGTAGGGATCACCACCACGACCACCCGATCTCGCCCCCGATTCCATCTACTCCAAAACTACCATCACCCGCAACCAAAACTAAATCCTAATTCCACAAAGTTCCCCCATCCCCCCCGGACCAAATCAAAATTTCAACGGAATCTTATCTCGCCGGAAAATTCACGGATTCCGTCCCTCGCAGTAAATTGTGTCATGCGAGTGCGATGCAAGTCCCCGCCAATAAACCCAGAATGATCCGAGAGCAAGCCGAGCCGGAGAGAAATTAAAACCAAAATTGATACGAGAAAGAGAGGGAGAGAAGTACGGACATGTTTGAGCTGTGATTATGTAGATGCAGCGCTAAGCTAATGTCCGTAAATAAACAAAATAAAACTCTTTTAACTATATCAAAATTTAATATTTATGTTTTTTTGTTATAAAAGATAATATCAATTATGATATTATTGATAATATAAATTAAAATAATTTTGTAATCAAAATATTTTTAACATGGAGTCAAAATAATAGTTTGTAATGATAATATTAACTAAAGATATTTAAATTTTTAAATCTTTTTCCTGTAAAAAAAAAACTTGTAATATAAATATTAATTAATCAATAAAATTGGAAGGAAGACTTTTATGGTTAAGAGCATTTAGAATACAGATTGCTTAAATGAGTTGTTTATATAAATTTTGTAAACCTTTAAATTTCATGTAAATTTAAACTCATTTAATATTATCATTGAATATGCTATTAGTCAAAAATCATTAGAAATGTGAAAGATTACCATTTAACATCTATTTTTCTATGTTCGCTTGTGAATTTATGTGATTTATTTATAAATTTGTTGCTACTCAGCTTTTCACATTGGTTGTCTTGATAAGGCGAGGTTCTACATCATATTTGTAGTTGTAGTAGTGGTATTAATGTGCATGTGCAACATTTATGATTAAAGCGATTAGTATGTCATTGGTGGTAACATATATTATCCATGACAGAAGTTTGGAGTTTGAAAGAAGGTTTAACTACCATGGGTTCAGCTAAGATTAAGGCTTATGCATGTGACATCAGAATATTTCCAAAAATATTTTTAAAATGGGATACATAATAAATATTTATTTTATAAAAAAATGACTATATAGCAGACAATATGTAATATGTTGCAACTAATAATAATAAAAATACCAGAACAGTGCTTCAAAACCACATATTCATGTACCTGAATAAAAGGAAACAATATTCAAAACAGCCGCAACAAGCAGAGTACGTTGTATTATTTTAGTCCAACAGAGTTCATAGTTGTTAGTTCTATCACTAGATTCGTTGTCCATCACCTGTTTTCTGGTCCAAATTGAAATGAACCGTGAACGTGGATCTGTGCTTGGATGGATACTTTCGAGGACAAATATAAGTAACGTACACATTCATCTCAAAATCAATAAACTCTATTTTTTTTTATTTGAGTCATCTTAGGTTTATATATCTCTCTCTGATTAAACACAAATATAGCACACACTCCTCAGGATATTACACGTGGCACGAGCTGAACTGCTGATTTAATACAAAGTCAAACCATGTCCATCACCACTATCCTACTATAGTGGATTGTGCCACACGAGCATGTATTTGTACTCCTTATAGCATATATATGTACAAAGCCCAGACACATTTTTTCATATTGATATCATATTTTAGAATAGTAATTTCTGAATAACTATTTCGTATTTTATAACAGTGATTTTGGATTAGTTATCCTAACACGTACCAAAATTTTCAACAATCATCACGGCAAATTTCAAAATTTTATTTCTTACACTCAATCTAGCATAAAAGAGAAAGAGATATGTACAATGGGGCGGAGGCTTACCAACAATAACAGGGAGCCTGAGTTGACGGCGAGAAGAAAAAGAAAAAGATCACATCCTCTGTGTTCATGAAATTGTACACGAATTATAAAATAATAGATTAATAGTCTATTTTCACCAATCTAATCTATTTATAGTTTTAATAGAAGAATTAATCCCCTCTACTTTCGTCGTTATCCTAAAAATTAAAGGTCTCAGTCCGACAGTCCCGGTAACCATTTAATAATGTCTACGTACCTTAAACTTGTTGCTTTCATTAGTTGTTCTCTTTTTATTTTGATCCAAGTTCATCAGTTATCTAATAATATATATAAATATATAGGACCAAAATCAAAATAGGACTATATATCTATAACTAAATTTCAGAGCAACGAGCCATATTAATCAAAATAGGACTATTACATATGTAAACTAGATTTCAGAGCAACAAGCCCAGTCAGTAACCAGTATCAGAATAGGAAACAAATTGCATTCCAACAAATCAACAATTGAGTTATAGGAATAAGAAATAACAGTATACAAGTATCAGAAGAGCAAGCAACAGCAACAAATCAATTTATTCAAGCTAAACCAGTACTACCAGTATCATAATTTCCAGCCAAATCAACATTCGCACAAGAAGAGTGTTACATTCCAAAAAGAATTGTTATTAGTCTGTTATTTAAAATATATTCTAAAATGAATTTGTTAGGAATCTGTTTAACTTATAGCAGTATGTGCATTTCTATATGCTAACAGTAACACTCATTCTCATTCTTATCCACTCAAAATAAGGTGTTAGCTTGATCACATTATTTTTTGTGGGGATCTCTAAAGTTGTATCTTTTTTGGGTCTTTCCTTATGGTCTTGTTTGTTAATTTCTGTTTTACTATTCGAATGAAATAATGTCTCTTTGAGACGTGACTTCAGAGTTCAGACCCCTTTTTTCAAAAGCAGTGCATGTTTTTCTCCAAAGCAATATGAAATGTGAAAAATGAATGAGTTTTGTTGGTGTAGCGGATCCGTTCCTATTGTGACTTTCATGTATTTACTACTATTCTTTTTAAATATCCAATTTTACGTTTTTGTAATCAATAATTTAGTTAAATAATAGCAACAATAGACTTCTTAAAGTGACAACAAATATTTTCAATTAGAGCTGCCAAACAAAGTAACAAACAATACAATCTTTGGATAAAATATTATATTACCTTTTGAAAACCTCCAGCATAATTGTATTTTGTAATTATTGATGTTTGTTGGCTTAGTACTAGACTTTGAAAGGTGTAGTAATGTCACATCACATGTGACACTTGATTATTTCCTTATAATCATCTCTGGCTCCAACTTCTCTACTCAGTCACCTCGATCAATACAATAAACCTTTCCCTCCCTTACAAGAATATATATGGTTGTTGATCCCAAAACAAGAATATATATGGTTGTTGATCCCAAAATCCAGTTAGTTAGTTATAGTTGAAACATGGTATTTATATCCATCAAGATTCCAGCCAGCTTGTGGTTTCTTTTGCTGTTTCTAACACACTCAGCAGCCAGCACTGTTCGTGATGATCAAGCAAATGCACTGCTAAAGTGGAAACACAACCTTGAGCTTGACAATGAAAATCCATTGCCAACATGGAGAGGTTCTAGTAGTCCATGCAGTTGGGAAGGAATTCAGTGTGGCAAATCTAATTATGTCTCCACTGTAGATCTTTCAAATTATGGACTGAAAGGTACACTTTATACCCTCAACTTCTCCGCTTTCCCTAACCTCCTCAGCCTAAATATCTACAACAACTTCTTTTATGGAACCATTCCCCCACAAATTGGTAACATGTCCAAACTAAATGTTCTGAATTTTTCTTTAAATTCTTTCCACGGTTCCATCCCTCAAGAAATGTGGACACTAAGGAGTTTAATTGGCCTTGATCTTGCCAGATGTCAACTACTCAGTGGACCGATTCCAAATTCCATAGCTAACCTGTCCAACCTCTCATATCTAGATTTAAGTAATGCCAGTTTTTCTGGCCACATTCCACCAGGGATTGGGAAGATGAACAAGTTGAAGTTTCTAGGTATTAGAGAAAATAACCTTTCCGGATCCATTCCTTCCACCATTGGAAACTTGACAAATCTCACCTGTTTGTATTTAAGCTTCAACAATCTCTCCGGAACAATTCCTGACACAATTGGAAATTTGAAAATGCTCACCGTTGTAGAATTGTCAGACAACAAACTTAATGGCACCATTCCACAGGTCTTGAATAACATTCCCAACTTGAATTACTTGTTTCTAGATGAGAATGATTTCACTGGCCATTTACCATCTCAAATCTTCTCAGCTGGCTCACTAGCGTACTTCGTTGCTCATCGCAACCGCTTTACAGGTCCAGTGCCAATAAGCTTGAAGAATTGTTCTAGTATTGTTGAACTCAGGCTGGAAGGAAACCAATTGGAAGGAGACATAGCACAAGATTTTGGTGTATATCCAAATTTGAAATACATTGATTTGAGCGACAATAAGTTTTATGGCCATATTTCACCAAACTGGGGGAGGTGCCCTAATCTTGAAAATTTGATAATATCGAACAACAATATTTCTGGTGGTATTCCAATCGAGCTTGTTGAGGCAACTAAGCTAGGAAAGCTTCACCTTTCTTCCAACCACATGAATGGAAAGCTTCCAAAGGAATTAGGGAATATGGCATCCTTAATTGAACTCAAGATTGACAACAACCATCTTTCTGGAAACATTCCAACAGAAATTGGATCGTGGCAAAATCTTGAAGATTTAGATCTTGGAGATAACCAGTTGACTGGCGCAATACCAATAAAAGTTGTGGAATTACCCCGGTTACGGAATTTGAATTTGAGCAATAATCAAATAAATGGAAGCATTCCATTTGGGTTTAACCAATTTCAGCCTCTTAAATCTCTCGATCTTAGTGGGAATTTGTTGAGTGGAACAATACCAAGACAACTTGGAAAGATGAAGCAACTGGAATTGTTGAATCTCTCTCGCAATAATCTTTCTGGAACTATTCCATTCACTCTTGTTGGCATGTCAGGTTTGCTTTCGATCAACATATCATACAACCAGTTAGAAGGGCCTCTTCCAAAAAATCAAGCCTTTCTTAAGGCTCCATTTGAATCCTTGAAAAATAACAAAGGCCTGTGTGGCAACGTCGCTGGCTTGATGCATTGCCCAACCAATAGCAGTCAACAGACACAGGACATTCTACTGGCATTACTTATTATCTTGGATGCTCTATTAATATTAGTATTGTGTGTGGTGGGGACTTCAATATACATTATTTATTGGAAAGCAAGCAAAAAAGAAACCCATGCTAAGGAAAAAGAACTGTCTGGAGAAGTGTTTTCCATATGGAGTCATGATCGCAAAATTACGTTCGAAAATATCATTGAAGCTACAGATAACTTCAATGACAAATATCTCATTGGAGTTGGAGGCCAAGGAACTGTTTACAAGGCTGAGTTGTTTTCAGATCAGGTTTATGCGGTGAAGAAACTTCATGTGGAAGCAGATGGGGATCAGCACAATCTTAAAGCTTTTGAAAATGAAATTCAAGCTTTGACGGAAATCAGGCACCGTAACATTATCAAGCTCTGTGGATTTTGCAAACATGCACGGTTCTCATTTTTGGTTTATAAGTTCTTGGAAGGGGGTAGCTTGGATCATATATTAAGCAATGGCACAAAAGCAGCTGCATTTGAATGGGAAATGAGGGTGAATGTGGTTAAAGGTGTGGCCTATGCTTTATCCTATATGCATCATGATTGCTCACCTCCAATAATTCATCGTGACATATCCAGCAAGAATATTCTTTTGGATTCACAATATGAAGCCCATGTCTCTGATTTTGGGACAGCTAAGATTCTTAAGCCTGGTTCACACACTTGGACCACGTTTGCAGCCACATTTGGGTATGCAGCTCCAGGTTAGACCCCCTTTCCTAATTCTTATTTTCTTATGATTAGTATGCAAAATTGAAGTAAAAAGGGACATGTGCCAGTACAAAATCCATTTAGAAAATATAAGTTAGTGAACTTGTAGCTTATACAAAAACCTATACACTGGTTTATGTGTAACTTTAAAATTTTCATTTATTGTAGAGCTTGCACAGACTATGGAAGTGACTGAGAAATGTGATGTCTTCAGTTTTGGAGTGCTTTCTCTAGAAATCATCATGGGGAAGCATCCAGGAGATCTCATTTCTTCATTGTTATTTTCATCTTCAGCAACAATAACTTATAATTTGTTACTAACTGATGTGCTAGACCAAAGGCTTCCTCAACCGCTAAATTCAATTGTTGGGGATATCATTTTGGTTGCAAGCTTGGCATTTTCTTGCATAAGTGAAAATCCATGTTCTCGCCCAACCATGGATCAAGTGTCCAAAAAACTTATGGGGAAATCACCTTTAGCAGACCAGTTCCCTATGATTAGGCTTGGACAACTCTTCTAAAGAAGTGAACTACTGAAATGTTGTGTTTTTCTTTTTCTTTTGTACAGCATGTTTTCTTTATCTCATGTTGTAAGCTTGAATGTATTGTCACTGTAATGCATCATCATGTACTTTGTGGTTCCAATGCTGGTGGGACTGGGACTCTGATATGGGGCATTTACTTTTGTGGGGAATAATCCTTAGTGGAGTGAGCATGCATATGCATAAGCTATTGGTTTGAATAAAAGTAAAGTAAGAATGATTGAAATTTAAGTTAGTCCCAAAAGCAAAAAAAATATAAAATACAAAACACTAATCCATCAATTGACTCAATTTCTACTTTTTTGTTACTAGATAATTGATTTAGGAAATCTTTTGCTTTTAGATTCCTTTATTCAATTATAGGGAGGAGAGTGAAGACCAAACATTGGAAGTAAGCTCTCAACTCTGGAGTGTGTAATTATATATATTTTCCTTTATTCATCTCGGGCTTCTAATTTTGGTGGTGAAAATGAGTTAAAATTAAATCATATATGGCATACTGCAGAGGTAATGAATGTAGAAGCCAACGTGGATTGTTGTTGAAAAATTATGTTAAAAAATATTATTTAATAAAAAAATTTGAAAAAAATAATAATAAGACAGAACAGAAACAAATAGGATATACTTATCTTCATTGGGTATGGAAAAATAATCATATACTCGCCACAGGGACGATTTTGTGGGAGTGGGAAGAGGGGACTGGAAATCATAAACACATCCCCGTCCCACCCGTTGCCATGCCTAGTTGCACCTAATAATAATAAAAAAATACCAGAACAATGCTCCAAAATCACTTTTTCATGTACCTGAGAAAAAGAAAACTATTCAAAACAGCCGCAACAAGCAGAGTACGTTGTATTATTTTAGTCCAACAGAGTTCATAGTTGTTAGTTCTATCACTAGATTCGTTGTCCATCACCTGTTTTCTGGTCCAAATTGAAATGAACCGTAAACGTTAATCGGTGCTTGGATGGATAATTTCGAGGACAAATATAAGTAAGGTACACATTCATCTCAAAATCAATAAACTCTATTTTTTTTTATTTGACTCATCTTAGGTATATATATATATCTTTTCTTCTTTTTTTTTGGTGAAGCATATATCTCTCTGATTAAACACAAATATAGCACACACTCCTCAGGATATTACACGTGACGTGCTAAACTGCTGATTTAATACAAAGTCAAAACTTGTCCATCACCACTATCCTACTATAGTGGTTTGTGTCACACGAGCATGTATTTGTACTCCTTATAGCATATATATGTACAAAGCCCAGACACATTTTTCAATAAAAAAATCCCAAACAAACAGCCATATCTCCACTAGCTAGCACTTGCGCCGTAAAAATAGTGAATCAATTCAACAATTCTGTCATCACTTTTTGCTCTTGTTTTTTTTTTCCCATTTTGACTTCAATTCCCATCATCACTCAGATCTGGGGCTACTGTATAATCATTAATTCAATACACACTCTCTTTTGAACGAAAATATATTTTTTGTACTTTCTTGCATGTACAATGTAAGTGAACTAACTTAAAGAAATGTGGATAGAGGACTATCATGAATGAAATCCACTACTAGAACATACGCTTATAAATAGATCTAGATGATTAGCTTAATATCTCAAATCTCAATACCATTGGAAATGGAGGGAGATAGTGCTTCTTCGTTTAGTAGTACTGTGAGTCTTGACCAGCTTGGAGTGTCTTCTATACCTCAACGATATGTTCTTCCACCATCACAACGTCCTAGCCCTCATGTTCCCATCTCCACCACTCATCCCATTATAGATTTGTCTACTTTGTGCAATCAATCTAAGAAGATCAACGAAATTCGAATTGCCTGCAAGGAGATTGGTTGCTTTCAGGTATATATAGCTAGCACATGCTCATTTTGCATATCATGCAACTTTTCTAATACACCAAAAATACACATGCACATATATACATATTTAATTATTAAATATAGGAGCTAACATATGATGCATTTTGTAAGAAAGTATTTTTTATACAATATATAAATAATCAAAATTACTAAAAAAGTAAATATATATACTTATATTTAGTGCGAGACTTTTATAAGTAATTTAAAAAGTAACAGCAAAAACGTTTTAAATAAGCAATTATTTTATTCAATATGTCTCATTCGACCAATCATTGTTACAATTCTGATTTCCTAGCTAGGGCTACTTCTTCTTTTTCTATATAAGTCGCAATTTCTGGTATCAACTTACAATTCATACAACTTTGCTAGTGAACACCAAGCATATATAGTTCTGAAAAGTAAAGAAATTCAGAAGAGACAATTATATATACTTCATTTTGCTGCTAAACATTTCTATATATGATTTTTATTATACTATATATACCATTGATTATTATATGTTTGTAGGTTATTAACCATGGGATTGATCAATCAGTAATGGATGAATCCCTAGAAGTGCCAACAGAGTTCTTCAACCTCCCTAGTGAAGAAAAGATGTGTTTATTTTCTAAAGATGCTCACAAACCACTATCGGATTGGATTCTTAAGTTGTTAAAATATAAACTTGATTTTGGGTCATATGTCTCTAAGCATAGACCAATATCTTAAAACATCTTTAAATAAAAGTCTAGAAATATGTTATAGAAGATTCTTTTAGATGATAATTCTAGAGTAGAATGTAGAATTATCTAGAATGTATGCCTATGTTTGTAACTGTAAAGAAAGTTCTAGAGACTTATTTGTAGCCATTAGATTAATCACGTGTTGGCAAAATCCTAGTCATTGGTTTAGGAGGAGTCACTAGTATAAATAAGAGTAATGTCTTACAGTTTGGAACACACATCATCAAGCCAAAAACAATAAGTGTTATTTTGTACAAATAACCTCTTCCTCCATATTTCTAAACCTTTTATTCCCAAATATTCCTTCAATACTAAAATTACATTTCAACAAATTAGTATCGGAGCTTGAAGATCCTTTCTAAAGAGATGGCAAGTGGCGGCATGGTTCCATTCTAAGACCCGACGCTCTAGAAGAGCAGTGACTACGATAACTAGTGTATCAAGATGAGGGCTCTCCTTGACTCACAAGATGTGTGAGAGACAGTAGAAAAAGGTCACACCAAGCTAGAGAATGTGGATAGTCTTTCTCAAACTTAAAGGGATAGTTTGAGATACTCGAGAAAGAGAGACAAGAAGGCTCTCTACTTAATCTATCAAGGATTGGATGACGATGCTTTTAAGAATATTTTAGAAGCAAAGTCAGCGCAAGAAGCATGGAAGAAGCTTCAAACCTCATAGAAGGGAGTAGATTCGATTAAGAAGGTACATCTTCAAACTCTAAGAGTTGAGTTTGAAACTTTGCATATGAAAGAAGGTGAAGTTATCTCCGACTATTTCCTTAAAGTTTTGCAATTACCAATCAATTTAAGAGAAATGGTGAAAAACTTAATGTAAAAATTATGGAGAAAATTCTTAGATCCTTAAATTCAAAGTTTGAAAAAATAGAGTCAAAAGTGAAAAATGAAGCTCAAGTTTTGTGAGGATAGTGTCAAAAGTGAAAATGAAGCTCAAGTTTTGGTTAAGATTAGGATAAAGACAAAAAAATAGAGAACAGAATATAAGATTCAAAGTTTGAACATATTGTCGCCATCATTGAAGAAACAAAAGATTTGGAGGTTATGACCATTAAGCAACTTTTGGGTTCATTACAAGCTTATGAAGAAAGGAAAAAGAAAAAGGAAGGGATCATGAAGCAACTATTCAAGACATAAGTTGATTTGACCAACGAAGAAAGAAATCGCAATAGTCGAAGCCAACAAGGACGTAGTCATGGACAAGGACAAGGACGAGGTTAGAGGTCCTTTGAGGACAACAACAACAACTTTCAAAGAGGAGGAAGCTCAATAAGAGGTCGTGGACAAGATAACTCAAGATCAAGGTATGACAAGTCAAATATCAAGTGCTACAATTGTGAAAAGTTTGGTCATTAAGCTTATGAATGTAAAACTCCTAGCAACAATAAAATTGAAGAGAAGGTCAACTATATTGATGAAAGAAGTAAAAAAGGTGACACATTATTTATGGCTTGCATGAATAATGAAAAAAGTGAAGGCAGTAGATGGTACCTAGATACTGGTGCAAGCAATCATATGTGTGAAAAAAAGAGCATGTTCGTGGAACTTGATGAATCAGTGAGTGAGGTCACGGCGAGATGGCGAAGAAAATCGATTGTATGGAATTAAAGGAGTCGCCACCAATGTTTATTAAAGAAACATCGGAAAAATCTTTTTTAGAAAAAAAAAATGGTCTTTGGAACCAAATTTGAGTTCGAGGAGTCCATTATGCGTAGGGAAGGTATTAGTACCTTTTAACGTCCGTCACAAAGACTACCTTTAATTAATTAAGCAAAATCTTTATAACTTTTTAGATATTTATCTCACCCAAACATTACTAGAAAATAAATTAATTAATTTTTATGAAGATCAATTTTATTAAAGGAAGGAATGAAAAACATTATTTTTATTCTTTTATTTTTATTACTTTAAGACTCTTGAGTTGTCGCAACTCATTTATCATAAAAAGACATTTGAAAAATAGACAGAGGTGTACATCTAAGTTAATTCATTTCTATTTTTTTAAAATGATTTTAAACAAAAAAACAAAAAAAAGAAAGTGCAACTTAGAAATTTTACATGTTGTTATAAGTAAAAAGCTGGCCCAAAACAAATATGTTGCAACTTAATAATGTTAGTGGTGTAAATAGAAAGTTGGCCCAAAACACAAAATTAAAAACTTAAGGGTTCCATCCTCCTCCCTCAGTAGCTTGGTTCACGAAAGTAAACTTAGGGCTTACGAGAGAGTAGAGAAAGGGGAACGAGGAGTGGCGAGGCCTGGCTGACGGCCACTGCCGCCCAGTCGCAACGCCTCTACAAAGGGATGGCGTTTGGGTTTGAGGTCACGGAGGAATGGCATTTGGGTTCGAGGTCGCAGGATGGTTTAGCATTTGGGTTCGAGGTCACGAGGTGGTTTGGCGGAGGGCGAGGACAACGACGATGGCAGCCATGGGGGTTGTGGTGCTTGGGCGAGGGTCGAGGGGTAAGGTTTGGCGAAGGGTGACGCCGTGGGTGGGTCATTCACATGGTGGCTAGCGGCTAAGGGTTTCTAGGTAAGTTTTCTCTTCCCCTTTCTTCCCATGTTTCTCTATTGCTTTGATTTTAGTTTTCTGGTGACTCACTTTGTTGTCTGGATTTGGTCTAGGGCTATGATTTTGGGTTTTGGGATAATTGTAAAATGATTTCTATGTTTTAGGTATGAAGTATTTGCTTTAGTCCCTATTTCAATTACTTATTGGAACTCAGTCCTTGCTCATATGTCTAATTTTGTCTCTGCTTATGTTCCTGGCTCTATTTGTGCTGGGTCTACTTGTGTTGGGTCTCTATTTGGGATTGAGCTCAATGATTCTGGTGTCCTTTGATGTTTTGAATCTGTCTCTGTTTATGTTCTTATGTTTCTATATCTAGTGTTCTTGGTGTTCTTATGTTCCTATATCTGTCTCTGCATATATCCTTGATGTTTTTTGGTATCTGTTCTTGGTATCCAATCCTTGGTCCTGCTTATGTTTTGGATCTTTACAATGCATGTCTGATTCTGATTCTAAGGTCAGGTTTACATCTTTGATAGGTTTGATTAATTTAAATTTAAACATGGTATTTTCTTCTCAAGATTTATATCTCGTTATTGTTTTGAGCAAATAGATTACAAGATAGTATGTTGTTTACAATTAAACATAAAAAAAAAAAAAAAAAGCTAATACATGATGAAGATTATATGAAGATTGAAAGAAAACCTGTTTGTTCACTGTTCTCTGTTTTCTTTGTTATTCCTTTGCTGTTCTTTTCCCTGTATTGCTTTCCTATTTTGTATGTTGTGCTCTCTTCTTCTCTGTCTTCTCTTTTGTTCTTTTTTCTTGTCTTCTCTGATCTGAATTGACTTGTGCCATTTTTAGATTTGTAAGCTTTGCTAAAACTTCATTTCAATTTTATAGTGTTGCAAAAATTTGTAATAGCTTTGTGATAGAGGAACATGAAAGAAATGATAAAAGATTGATTTTATGTGTATCTTTCTTCTTCTTTTTTCTCTCTTTTTTTTTTTTATGTGGCAAGATACCACTTGTGAAACAATAATAATAATTATAATAGTGTAATTATAATTAAACAAACAAAATTAGGTGTTGACAAGTGGCAATGTGACTTTTGGAGATGAATCTAAGGTAAAAGTGAAAGGAAAATGTAACATTCTTATCCGTTTGAAGAATGGTGAGCATCAATTTATCTCAAATGGTTATTATGTGTCAAATATGAAAAGTAATGTCTTGAGCTTAGGGAAACTCCCAGAGAGAGACTATGATATTTGTCTAAAAGATAATAACCTTTTTATTAAAGACAATGAAAGTAACTTGATTGTTAAGGTGTTAATGTCAAGAAATAGAATGTTCGTATTCAACATTCAAAACGATGTTGCAAAATGTTTCAAGATGTGTTACAAGGATGCGAGAATTACCTTGCATTAATCATTCCGATTAAGTGTGTGAAGGGTATTTACTTGGAAAACAATTCAAGAAGAGTTTTTCAAAAGAGTCTAACTTAAGAGATAAAAAGTCGTTGGAATTCATACATACAGATACATGCAGTTCAATCAAGCCGAGTTCACTTGGTAAGAGTAATTACTTCCTTCTCTTCATTGACGATTTTTCAAGAAAAACACGGGTGTATTTTTTGAAACATAAATCGAAAGTGTTCAAGAATTTCAAGAAGTTTAAAGCCCTTGTTGAGAAAGAAAGTGGTCTTAAGATGAAAGTCATCAGATCCAATCATGAAGGAGAGTTTACATCAAATGAATTTCATAAGTATTGTGAAGATCATGGAATTCGACGACCTTTAACGGTGCCAAGATCCCCTCAGCAAAATGGAGTGGTAGAAAGGAAAAATAAAACAATCTTAAACATGACGAGGAGCATTCTCAAAAGCAAGAGACTTCCAAAGGAGTTTTGGGCAGAAACAATAGCTTGTGCAGTTTACCTTTCCAACCGGTCTCCAACAAGAAGCATATTGGAAAAAACACCACAAGAAGCATGGAGTGGAAGGAAGCTTGGGATTTCTCATCTAAGAGTCTTTGTAAGCATTGCCCATGTGCACATACCAAATGAGAAAAGAAGCAAGTTGGATGACAAAAGCGAGAAATACATCTTCATTGGTTATGACTCAAATTCAAAAGGTTACAAACTATACAATCCTAATATAGGGAAAACAATCATTAGCCGAGACGTTGTTTTTAACAAAGAAGGAGAATGGAATTGCAAACAACATGATGAAAACTACAACTTCTTTCTATGTCTTGAAGAAGATGGCATAGAGCAATCAAGAATAGAGCTAACAAGAGATGATCCAATTACCGCACCAACTTCACCAATTACAACTTCTTAGGAAGATAAAAGCTCAAGTGAAAGAGTTCCACGCTTCAAGAGCTTACAAGAACTTTATGAGGTAACTAAAAATCAAGATAATCTTACTTTATTTTACCTATTTGTTAATTGTGTGTTGTGCATCTGAGGGGGTTAAACACCGGGGAGATTTAACCAATGGGCTCGAGCACACCACATAAGTAAACTAGACACCACACTTCAACCCAAAAACCTTAAGGCTCAGGTTTATGGGTCTTTCCCTCACTTATATGGTGTTTAACTCTCCCATTCCTATCCGATGTGGGACTTCACCTTCACACTTGTACTCAGACATATTCCTGCCTTAAAGAGAAATTTAATATTTATAGGGCAGTTGGATGATGAAGGGCATTACCCCACTTTTGGAGATGGAGCTTGGAAGGTAACAAAAGGCAATCTCGTTGTGGCTCGTGGAAAGAAGCGAGGATCTCTTTACATGATTGCAGATGAGGATATGGTAGCAATTACTGAGGCTGTCAATAATTCAACCCTATGGCATCAAGGACTTGGACACATGAGTGGAAAAGGAATGAAGCTTATGGCGGCAAAGGGTAAGCTATCAAGCCTGAAGCATGTTAATGTTGGTGTTTGTGAACACTGTATCTTTGGAAAGCAGAAAAAGGTTAGCTTCTCAAGGGCAGGGAAGACTCCTAAAGTTGAAAAGGGAGGAGATTTTGATACCAAGAAAAGCACCACAGGTTACATTTTTACTTTGGGAGGTACTACTGTGAGTTGGAAGTCCAAACTTCAACATAGAGTTGCTCTCTCAACCACCGAAGCCGAGTACACAGCTATCTCAGAAGCAGCTAAGGAGATGATTTGGCTAAAGAATTTTCTCAATGAATTAGGGAAAGAACAAGATAATGCTTCAATGTTCAATGACAGTCAAAGTGCTATAAGTCTTGCTAAGAATCCAGTCTTCCATTCTAGATGCAAGCATATTCAATTAAGATACCATTTTATCAGGGAGTTGATAAATGATGGAGACTTATCTTTGCTGAAGATCTTAGGATCAGAGAATCCAACAGATATGTTGACTAAAGCTGTTACAACTGACAAGCTGAGGCTTTGCATTGCCTCAGTTGGCCTTCGAGGATAATTGAAGATGAAGGCGCTACACTAGGTGAAGAGTTGATGAACTCATTGCTTACAAGGAGCTGTTACAGTTTGGAACTTAGACCCCAAGTGGGAGAATTGTTAGATTGTTGTCTCAGTTCCAAAGTCCTACATCACTTGGTTTGTAAAAACTTATGTCTCATTAGTGTTATATATAGAGACACCTTGTAAGCTTAAGATGCACGAAATAAAAAGTCTTTCTTAGTGTAGCCGTGGACGTAGGTACATACATTGTGTGCCGAACCACGTAAATACTTTGTGTCTTCTCTCTCCTCTCCTTATTCCTTTTGGTTGTTATTGCTCTATACTAACAACTGGTATCAGAGCCAGGTTACTCCATAAGATTTCCTCAGTTTAGAGGAATTAGTGGGAGTCTTCTCAGCTTAGAGGAGGCAGTGGGAGCAATGGCATTGGAAGAGGGGAAGGTGAAGATCGAGAAGTTCGATGGCAGAGATTTCAGCTTTTGGAAGATGCAGATAGAGGATTATCTATATCAAAAGAAGTTGTATCAACCCTTATCAGGGGATAAGCCAGACGACATAAAGCAAGAAGAATGGAACTTGCTAGACCGGCAGGCTCTTGGCGTGATCAGATTGACATTAGCCAAGAACGTCGCGTTCAACATCGTAAACGAGAAGACTACTGTAGGCCTGATGAAGGCGTTATCAGATATGTACGAGAAGCCGTCTGCAGCCAACAAAGTATACTTGATGTGTCGCTTGTTCAACCTCAAAATGGGAGAAGGTATCTCTGTAACTGATCATATTAATGAATTTAATACTATTCATGCCCAGTTGGAGTCAGTGCAGATTAAATTTGAGGATGAGGTGAAGGCATTGATTCTATTGTCATCACTACCGGATAGCTGGGCTGCAACTGTTACTGCGGTTAGTAGTTCTGCAAGGGAGAACACATTAAAGCTTAGTGACATCCGTGACTTGATCTTAAGCGAAGATATTCGCAAGAGAGATTCAGGAGAATCTTCTAGCCATATTCCCAATTCAGCATTGAATACTGAAGGCAGAGGAAGGACTACCTAGAAGGGTCAGAATGGTCGAGGCAGATCAAAGTCAAGAGGAAGAGGTCAGACAAAATTTCGAAGTGATATTATCTGTTGGAATTGTGACAAGAGAGGTCACTTTACCAATCAGTGCAAGGCACCAAAGAAGAACAAGACTCACAAAAATAAGAAGCACGATGATGATGAATCCGCAAATGCAGCAACTAATGAACTTGATGATGCATTAATTTGTAGCTTGGATAGTCCTGTTGATTCATGGGTTATGGACTCAGGTGCGTCGTTCCACACTACTCCCTCTAAAGATTTATTGTCTAACTATATTTCTGGAAGGTTTGGGAAAGTTTACCTTGTAGATGGAAAATCTCTTGACATTGTCGGAAGAGGTGATATTGACATCAAAACCTCCAGTGGAACCCTATGGACATTGCACAATGTCATTGTGAGCCCATGAACTTCCAAGAAGCCGTAGACAACAAGAATTGGAAAAATGCTATGGATGAAGAAATTAAGGCGATTAAAAAGAACAATACATAGGAGCTAGTTTCACTTCCAAAAGGGCACAAGGCGATTGGTGTAAGTAGGTGTACAAAGCCAAGAAAAACACTAAAGGAGAAGTCGAAAGATATAAGGCAAAATTAGTGGCAAAAGGCTACAATCAAAGAGTTGGTATCGATTATGATGAGGTATTTGCTCCTGTTGCTCGAATAGAAACTGTTAGACTAATTATTTCATTAGCAACTCAAAATAATTGGAAGATACATCAAATAGACATGAAATCTACCTTCCTTAATGGGGTCCTTGAATAAGAAGTATACATTGAGCAACCTCAAGGATATGAAGTCAAGGAAAAAGAAGATGAGGTTTTAAAGTTAAAAAAGACACTTTATGGGTTAAAGCAAGCTCCAAGAGCTTGGAATGCTTAAATTGACAAATACCTACATGAGAGAAACTTCATCAAGTGTTCATATGAGCATGCACTCTACATCAAAGCTCAAAATAATGATGTTTTGATTGTATGCTTGTATGTAGATGACTTGATCTTTACAAGTAGCAATCCATGTTCAATTAGTTTAAGAAAGAGATGACGAAAGAGTTTGAGATGATCAACATTGGTCTCATGTATTACTAGCTCGACATTAAAGTGAAGCAAGAAGACAAAGGCATCTTCATCACTTAAGAAGGTTATGTTATAGAGGTGATTAAGAAGTTCAAGATGGATGACTCTAATCCGGTTGATACATCAATTGAATGTGGAAACAAGCTATCAATGAGGAAGGAGAAAGAGTAGATCCAACACTCTTTAAAAGCTTGGTTAGTAGTTTACGGTATTTAACATGCACAAGGCTTGATATTCTTTATGCAATCGGAATTGTTAGTCGCTACATGGAGAATCCAACAACCACTCA
Organism: Amphicarpaea edgeworthii; assembly: GCA_014843725.1. NCBI lineage: Eukaryota > Viridiplantae > Streptophyta > Magnoliopsida > Fabales > Fabaceae > Amphicarpaea > Amphicarpaea edgeworthii. The sequence continues at coordinate 3,308,674 of CM026321.1, read as the reverse complement.
TTTGAAGGCAACAAAAAGAATTTTTCAATACATCAAAAGTACAGTAAATTTCAACTTGTACTATTCCATTTTTTTATAAGTGATAGTGATTGGAGTGGAGATGTGGATGATTGCAAGAGCACAACTGGCTTTGTGTTCTACATGGGAGACACTACATTCACATGGGTGTTAAAGAAGCAACCGATTGTTACTCTTTCTACGTGTGAAGCAGAGTATGTAGTTACTACCTCATGTGTTTGCCATGCAATTTGGTTATGAAACCTACTTAAGGAGTTGGGTTTGTCACAAGAAGAGCCGACCAAGATTTGTGTGATAACAAGTCAGCAATAACTTTGGCTAAGAACCCAGTTTTCCATGACTGAAGTAAGCACATTGATACACGATACCATTACATTAAAGAATGCATCACGAGAAAGGATGTGCATTTAGAGTACATGAAGACTCATGATCAAGTAGCCCATATTTTCACCAAGCCACTTAAGAAAGAAGACTTCGCAAGATTGAGAAGTTTGATTGGAGTAACAAAATCAAGTTTAAGAGGGGGTGTTGAAATATAAACTTGATTTTGGACCATATTTGTCTAAACATAGTCCAATATCTAGAAACATCTTTAGCTAAAAGTTTAGAAACATGTTCTAAAAGGTTCTTTTAGATGGTAATTCTAAAGTAAAATGTAGAATTATTTAGAACGTGGGAATATGTTTATAACTATGAAGAAAGTTCTAAAGACTTATTTGTAACTATTAAATTAATCACATGTTGACAAAATCCTAGCATTGATTTAGGAGAAGCAACTAGTATAAATAGGAGTGATGTCTTAGAGTTTGGAACATACATCATCAAGCCAAAAACAAAAGGTATTATCTTGTATAAATAACCTCTCCTCCTCCATATTTCTAAACCTTTTATTCCCAAATATTCCTTCCCTACTAAAATTACATTCCAACACATGTGGCCTTCAAATCCACCCAATTACATTTACAGGTACTAAATCAACACAACATGTGTTAATTAATTAATGCAGGGAGAAGATGGGAAAGTACGTAAAAGCAGTGCAAGTTCTACAAAACCAACTACTGGAGACAATTTTTGAAAGCCTAGGGTTGAACCCTAGTTACCAACACAAAGAAATCAACGGAGGGTCGCAAACACTCGCCATGAACTGCTACCCTGCATGTCCAGAACCGGGACTCACCTTAGGTATCCACCCTCACTCCGGTTAATGGGGATGAGAAGAGGTTTTCCATTGCGAGTCTTCACAGCTTTGCAATGGACACAAAGATGGGTCCGGCACTTGACCTTGTTGATGACCTGCACCTTAAGTCCTACAAAGACTTCAGCTTCAGGAAGTTTCTGGATTTCATTTCCAGATATGATATCACTAAGGGTAGGTTTCTTGACACTTTGAAGATGAACAAACCCTAGATGTTTTTGAGGGTTAAGTAAGGGTGTGATATATATATAGTATGCTGTGTTTGTATCTTAATTATAAAGTGGTCTAAGAAAATGGGCATCTATAAACTTTAGTATGTATGTTTTCCTAATTTCTCTCTAGTTAGTGTGTGGCTGGCTATATATGGATCTTGTAGTATTATGTACTTGGAATAAAGAAAAGCAATAAATAAAGTTCAGCTTTTTGTCAATTGAAGGTACTAACATCACACATAAAAGAATTAGTGGATTCTCAGGTTCAACAAAATCGATCATAACGAAAATACTGAAACAAACTTGCTGCCTGATTACATGACAGTATGTTCTGATCTCTAGCCTTAACTTTTACTGTTATTTTATCTACTGGCCACTTAATTGGGAGATCCTATTATATTCTAAGAGCATTCGTTAGTTATTCTCATCCCAGTCACACCTTGGCATACAAACATATAATAACTAGTATTAATTTCTTAAAAAAAGAAAAAGAAAAGACAGAGTTTCTACTTAATTTTAATTATTTATAACATTGTGACATAGAAAGGAGATCGAATTCATATATTATACCTATATATAGTAAAATGATACTTCCCATAATATCAAAGTCCTCAATCTATGTATACTCAACAAATTAATGTTTTTATATAGAAAATTTATCTGTTAAAAATGAAATAACGAATAAGAATTTTACCCGGATTTTCCCTCTTGTTTTTCGTGATCTTCTCTTCATTTCCAAAAGCCCTTCAGAAAAATGAAGACTAGATAATGTTCTTTATGTCTGATATATAGCATTCTCCTATACTTTACACGTGTAGAAGAATAATATTGTGGAGGCTCCTCTGCTCGACGCGTAGAGGCCATATTTGTGTTCGTTCTTTATGTTTTGTTTCTCGTGGAGGCTCCTCAACTCAACACGTAAGTAAATGCACCTGTTCTTTTTTCTTCAAAACGGTGTCCCTATTCTTTGAATTCTATCTACCTTTCTTAATTGTTATTTAGGCTTCCAGGACCATGATTTTGCGATAAACTCTCACACTCACACTCACACAACTATAAATAAATTAAAAATAGAAAGTTGGTTTGTGGCATTACTGTGGCATCTTGTAGTAAAGGCCCCAAAGAATCTCGCACCTACGTACGAGTCTCCACAACGTGGCTAAAACATATAGCCTACGTAGACGTTTGATGGATCCATGAGGGAAGTTCTCCTTTTCTCACTCAGTTATCAACATCTAACCATGACCTTGCTTCGAGAGCAATGAATATATTGCCTCTTCTTCCTTTTGTTTTGTTGCTGTGGTTGCTTCATCCATCAATTGAGACTATTCATGAATTCCGAATTGGAGGACCATTGGCCCCCTCTTCCTTATGTTTTTCTGCCACAAGTCCCCATCCGTTTACACACACTCACACAATCATAAATTGTTGAATGAGTTGTTCAATTTATATTTACCAATTTTGATTAACGTACTGCTATTGTTTCAATGACTTCAAATCCTAAAAATTTAGAGAAAAAAATAATAATAAATCCGATGTTGTTGCCTGACTAAAAAAAATTATTTTTTGAATATATATATATATATATGCGCTCAGCAAAACAATTGCTATGTAATTAAGAAATTATGTTTTTTACTTATAAATAGGCTACTCATTAAAAATAAAAATAATACAAACAGTTATCATTTCTTTCTACATTCTACATTCTTGTTTTCTCTTCACCTTTATTTTTCAGCCAATTGGTGTAACCAAAAATATATTGTGATAAATTTTATTCATTTCTATCCTGAGAGAGCCGAACCACGACCACCTTATAACTCCCTTTTGTTTTTACATTGTTAAACGGTGTTGTCTGTGTTGGTAGTTGAGATTGAACAAGTAATCAAGTTGCATCGTGAGTGTTGAGAGAGATGCGGAATAAGTAGTTGTAGAGTCCACCCACCAGTACTGCACTATTGATGGAGGAATGGTAGTTGGAGTAAAAACCGCATGCGGGAATTTAAATGGCCACAATAATTGTAAATGGAGAATTATTACAACCATGGACTAGCTGCATCTAAATCTAAATTATAATCTTTTGAATTTACTCTATCCATCTATAAATAGTGGAATGTTAAACGACCAAATCAGTCACAGCCAGAAACACAAAAATCATGAGCTATACCATTATTGTATATATCCCTTTAATTTCTTCAGTGATTAATTTTATGCCTTTGGTCAGTCTCTTGAGGATCATGTGATATGCAATGGTGATCCATTCTGGTGTATCAAATCAAACCATTAATGATATTCCGAAGGTTCTGGTTTATATATGAGCATGGAATGTTTAAAGTTTTTGTTGTAGTATATGATGAAATGATTATTAATAACGTGTTCAGGCATGTTTCTTTATCCTCTCCATTTTTTTTTATATATATTTCTCATGAGTACTCTTCATGTCATGTGTTCGCCAGTTTGTGAGAACTATCTTCAACTAAAACTCAACTCATCATGTTCTTGTTTATTACAACAACAAAAAAATTATTTTAAGCATATTTATATCGTTCAAACTTTATTATACATGTATATCTTAGGAAAGCTATCACAGTCAAACAAGAGAAGAAATTAATTCGTGCAAAAACAGTATCATGATTTTCATTATTTTTGCTGATAAGACAGGGCAAGGAAGCAAATATATATGCGTGAATGCATGTGAAAAATACATAATAATTTAACGGTATCTCCAAATTAAACTCTTAGCCTTAATTAAATAACATACAGTATGTTACTGGGTTATTTGATACACTAGTATGGATCATTTTTGTGAGTCACGTCACAAAGCAAGGTGTTATTCTTGTGTTCTTGGTAGTTGGAGAGGGAATTAATCAATCTCATGCTGGAAAGAGCTTTTTTTTATAAGAAAAGGAAGACTAGCTAGCTGTAGAACCAACAAATTAGCAGGGATCACTGCATCCAAATACTGCGCAGGTACCTTTTAGAAATCATTAATTTTTTTGTTACGTATTTCGATGCATGGACTGGAAGGACTAATTAATTTACACCTTGCTTTTTTCAGGGAGGAGTACGTAGCACAGACAAATGTATGTATTTGTTACAACTTACAAGTCATATACTTACGTATATACTTATGAGTGAACAATTATTTCACAATATTATTTTTTAAATAAAGATGCTTTCACAGATGATGTTATTATATATCTTAAATGATATCATTTAATTTGATATGAAAAAAAATAAAAATAAAAAAGATAATGCGTATGTTAATAATTGAGTTAATTCATAAATTAGTTTATTATTTAAACCAGTAACTGGTAATACGCATGCTCACAGCACTCCACTTAGAATTTTCGACAAAAGTAAATGTTCCAAATTAATCCCCCAAATCCCCAATCCCCATGTTTGCGCTAGAAAATTAATCTGTAGTACATGATGTATTACCATGACAAAACAAACAAGCTTACAACATAAGACAAAGGATAAGAGGTGTATACAGAAGAAAACAAGACAAACAAAATATTTAAGCAGTTCAATGATTTAGAGGAGTTGACCAAGTCGAATCATAGGAAACTGGTTTACTAAAGGTGATTTCCCCATCAAAAGGTTTTTAGACACTTGATCCATGGTTGGGCGAGAACATGGATTTTCACTCATGCAAGAAAATGCCATGCTTGCAACCAAAATGTCATCCCCAACAATTGATTTTGGAGGTTGAGGAGGTCTTTCGTCTAGCACATCAATTAGTGGCAGATTACAAGTTATTGTTGCTGACGATGAAGATAACAATGAAGAAATGAGATCTCATGGATGCTTCCCCATGATGATTTCTAAAGAAAGCACTCCAAAACTGAACACATCACATTTCTCAGTCACTTCCATAGTCTGGGCAAGTTCTGCAATACAATAAATGAAAACATTAAAGTTACTCTTAAATGCATTTGGTATTGACGCTTATCGATCACTTTATACTCTATTTTTTTGCATCATAATAATTCTAAGAAAGTAAGAATGAGGAAAAGGGGTCTAACCTGGAGCTGCATACCCAAACGTGCCTGCAAACGTGGTCCAACTGTGTGAACCAGGCCTCAAAATCTTAGCTATCCCAAAATCAGAGACATGAGCTTCATATTGTGAATCCAAAAGAACATTCTTGCTGGATATGTCACGATGAACTATCGGAGGTGAGCAACCATGATGTATATAAGATAAAGTATTGGCAACACCTTTAACAACGTTTACCCTCTTTTCCCATTCAAATGCAGCTGCTTTTGTGTCATTGCTTAGTATTTCATTCAAGCTACCACCTTCCAAGAACTTATAAACCAAAAATGAGAACCGTGCATGTGAGCAAAATCCATAAAGCTTTATAATGTTGCCATGCCTGATTTTGGTCAATGCTTGAATTTCATTTTCAAAAGCTTTGAAATTGGGCTTCTCCCCCTCTGTTTCCAAATGAAATTCCTTCACAGCATAAACCTTACCTGAAGGGAACTCAACCCTGTAAACATATCCTTGCCCTCCAACTCCGATGAGATATTCATCACTAAAATTATTGGTAACTTCAATGATTTGTTTGAACATAACTTGTCCATCATGGCTCCATATGGAAAACACTTCTTTAGACTGGACATTTTCTTTAACGTGGATATTTTTCTTCCTTCTTGCTTCTCGACAAAGAATATACATTGAAAGTACTCCCACCCCACATAATACAAGAGCACCCCAAGACAAGAAATAATACCTGTAGAATGCTCTTTTGAATGCGGTTGGTTGGGCAAGGCATCAAGCCAGTAACGTTGTCACACAAGCCTTTGTTATTTTTCAATGATTCAATTGGAGCCTTAAGAAAGGCTTTATTTTTTTGGAAGTGACCCTTCTAACTGGCTGTATGATATGTTGACCGAAATCAAACCTGACATGCCATCAAAACTAGATGGAATACTTCCAGAAATATTATTGCAAGAGAGATTCAACCATTGCAATTGCTTCACCACTCCAAGCTCTCTTGGTATTGTTCCACTCAACAAATTTCCACTTAGAACAAGAGATTCAAGAGACTGATATTGGCGAAACTCAAAGGGAATGCTCCCTCTTAGTTTATTATTGCTCAAATTCAACTCTATTAAATTGTGCCACTCAAGTCATTTTTTGCAAGATCCAAGAGTTTAAGATTCTGCAACAATCCTATTTCAGTGGCAATGTTTCCTGAAAGATGATTGTTGTTAATCTTGAGTTCAATCAATGGTTGTAGCTTACTTAACTCTTTTGGTAGCTTTCCAGTCAAGTGATTGGAAGAAAGGTGAATCCTCCCTAGCTTAGTTGCCTCAGCAAGCTCGATAGGTGTACCGCCAGAAAGATTATTGTTGGATATCTTCAAACTATCAAGATTAGGGCACCTCCCCCAGTTTAGTGAAATATGGCCATAAAACTAATTGTCGCTCAAATCAATGTATTTCAAATTTGGATATGCACCAAAATCTTGTGCTATGTCTCCTTCCAATTGGTTTCCATCCAGCCTGAGTCTAAAAATAGTAGAGCAATTCTTTAAGCTTCTAGGCACTGGACCCATGAAATGGTTGTGTTGAGCAGTAAAGAATATTAGTGACCCAGCAGAGCAAACTTGAGGTGGCAAATGGCCTATGAAGTTATTATCAGCTATTATCAAGTAAAGTCAGTTGTTGTTATTCAAGACTTGTGGAATGCTGCCATTAAGTTTGTTGTTGGACAATTCCAAGTGGTTGAGCCTTTTCAAATTTCCAATTGTGACAGGAATTGTTCCGGAGAGATTGTTCCCTTGGAGACGAAGGGCTGTCAAATTGATCAAATTTCCTATAGAGGAAGGAATTGATCCAGAAAGATTGTTGAAGTTTAAATACAAATAGGTGAGCTTTGTCAAGTTTCCAATGGTGGAAGGAATGGATCCAGAAAGGTGGCTTTGTGCAAGTGCAGGTCGCTCTAAATTGACCAAGTTTTCTATGGACGTAGGGATTGATCCAGAAAGGTCATTAGAATTAAGGTAAAGAAATATCAAGTTAGACATGTTCCATATGGAGGATGGCCTGGATGGGATTGCGCCAGATAGGGAGTTATTGGAAAGGCGAAGTAGATTTAAATTACTCATGTTACCTATTGTTTCAGGGATAGTTCCAGATAAAGAGTTTTCTGACAAATCAAAATTCTTAAGGGTTGTCAACATTCCAATTAATCTTGAGGAATGGAACCGGAAAGGTTGTTAACAGCAATGTCCAGAAGCTCCAACTTGTTCAACTTTCCAATCTCTGGTGGAATGTGGCCAGAAAAGATGTTGTTAGCTAAATCTAGATATGACAGGTTGGATAAGTTTTCTTTGAAATTAGGAATCGGTCCACTTAGTTCACATATGGAAAGATCAAGGCCAAGTAAAGTCCTTAGTGTCCACATTTCTCGAGGGATGGAACCATGGAAAGAATTTAAAGAAAAATTCAGAAGATTTAGTTTGGACATGTTACCAATTTGTGGGGGAATGGTCCCATAAAAGGAGTTGTTGTAGATATTGAGGCTGAGGAGGTTAGGAAAAGAGGAAAAGTTGAGAGTGTGAAGTGTACCTTTCAGTCCATAATATGCAAGATTTATGCTGGAGACGGACTTAGATTTGTCACACTGAATTCCTTGCCAATATTTGCATGGACTAGTAGTACCTCTCCATGTTGACAAGAGAGCTTGGCTGTAGTTGTCAAAGCTGTGTTTCCACTTCAACAGTGCGTTTGCTTCACTGTTGTCAGGTGCAGCTTGACCACGAGCAGTAACTGTGTCTGTGGTGGCAGCATAGGCCAAATAAACGGTTTTGGAAAAACAATTAGCAAGTTGGAGTGAAGAGTACGTGTGTTAGAAAGTACACCACCAAAAGAAACGAGAAATGAATCCGCAAGTAGTCTAGAATCTTGTTGGATACCATGGTTGAAGTGTACACAATCAGAGGCTGCAGAATCTTTGTAAGTGAAGGTGTATTATTGTGGTGAGGACCACTTGCCTAGAACTCAAGAAGGGAGACAAACATTCTAGAGTTAAATATCATTTAAAAACAAGTTAAAATATAACAAAAATTATTTTTGATTTTGAAAGAGGATTTGAATTTTATTTTTTTTATTATATTCATTTTCAAGAAAATTATGAAACTCAACTAATGTTTTAATAAAAATAAAAAAAACGATAACAAGATTAAAAATCCTATAAAAAGTGTATCCAATGAACCAATATTAAAAATCTAATATTAAATTAATTTTTCATTTATTCATGAAATTATTTTTTCATACGATTTCCATTATTTCTTATCTTTTTTTTACTTGTACATCAACTAAATTTCATTATTTTCATACAAATAAATCTAAAGAAATATTTTTCGCGTTTCAAAATCATCAAAATTAATTCATAAATAATTTATAATTTATAATCAACTCACAAAATCGAAAACAATCTTTTGATTCAAAATGACTATTTTAATTAATATTAAAAACACAGAACCTATAATAAAAAAAATTCTAAAAAAGACTAATATAACAAGTTTTACTTTAACATATAACATATTAAAAATAATATAATTAAAAAAAATATACAAATTATATATACTATTTTTTATATTCAACATTTTCCGTAATAGAAAATATATACATAAAAAAAATTTAACATCTTTTATTTTTCAAATAGATTTAAAATTTCATGTCAATCATCAATTTTATTTACATCTCACATATACTTTAATGAGATAGAAAATAATATCTATATTAATTAATTATAATTTTTTTAAGAAAAATATCCTATTAATAAAAAGAAAATCTTAAGTCAATTAAAATAAAATAAATATAAATAAAAGACTAATAAAATTATGTGGTTGCAAATATAATTATTTAATTATGACATTTAAAATAGAAATAACATATTATAAAAGGAAAATATTATAAAAAGAAAAAATAAATAAATATTTTATCTAAAATGAGGACTGAAGTTGGAGCTAGCTAGGAGATGCTTATAAAGGAAATAAGCAAGCTGCACGAGATCACCTTTTTCAAAGTTCTAGCACACTAACATGTTATTTAACGCGGATCATCAAATACCTTTTTTTGCATGTCTAACACACCTCATGTAGTAACTTCTCATAGGCTTTTGGATCCGTTAAACCTAAATTCGGAAGCAAAAGCTACGTACGGTACATACATATTTATTTTAAGTCTTGAGCAGGTTTCAAACGTGTGCTTATATAGCCAACAAACATGCAGTGATGCAGTACTTCAAATGCGCTTTACAAGAATGCAGTAATTATCTGCCAACTTACTCAAAAGTGTTTAATATGAATCTGGAAGTTCTTGTCAATGTGAAAAAACAAAGCAAAAAGAAAAGGAGAATGATATCAGAGACTCATAATTGAAAATGCCAAGATTAATGAAAACATGAGGGGAACTTTGAAATGGTTCAAGGTTGCACCAATAAAGCGGAAACTTACTTTTGATTATTCAAATTTTGTTATAAGATCAAGAAAGCGGAAAACTTTTGATTGAATCTTATTCATTTTTACTCCACAATGAATACATGTATGTAAATTAACTAAACGTTCGTATATAAGTGACAAAAGAATAATTAAATATTATTTTAAACTTTTAAAAAATAATCTAACGATTAAAAAAGAACAGTATAAGTCAAAAAATAAAAGAGTATGAATTGAAAAAAGAAAAAAGAAGTGAAGATATAATCTCGCCGTTAAATAAAAAGAAAGATTCAATAAAGATAAAACTTTAAATTAAAGGTCCCCCAAAAACAATGTGATTACAAAATTAATCTGTTCTTTATGTTTGATATGATCACACTCATACTCTTTCAAAATGACGAGTAGGACCTGGTTTAAGAAAACTAGCTGGTTGATTGTTAATATTCAAATAGCTAGTTTGTATTTGCTTCTTTTTTTTTTGGTATTATAAGGGGCTAAAAAGCCCAAAAACAGAAAACTACACAGGAACCTTGAGAGGATTTTCAACTCATACAGAATCTGCAATCAGAAACCTGCTTAATTAAAAGAGAGCTTACTTCCCTGTAAACATGCTTAATATGTACTTGCCAATTACTATGAATCAACTTTTGGATGGCTGCTACAATTAAGAGTGGCAAATTAATCTATTTATCAGCACTATCTATCCAATCCATCCAAAGACAGAAGCAGAAACATATTAATACCGAGGGGCAAAAATATCTGTAAGGCACTGGCCCTTCTAACATCAAAAATGATTTTTGGAGACCCAAATGTTATTTAACACCTAGAGAAAAATATAATCAAGAGAAAAATATAAATATAATAGGTTATATACTTTGATAACAAAAACGATAAAAATAACTCGTGTTAATGGAGTATTTAAACAATGAATGTTAAAAAAAGTTGTTCCTCCAAAATGGTTGTAGTCTAAAAGAAAAAGAGAAACTCAAAATAAAAAAATAAAATAGTTATTTGTGTTATAAAAAAGTTCAAAACATATATAATGGTAAAATAGAGTTTTGCTGACCATTATTCTACGAGCATTTGTTATAGTCTATGTGGACGACCGTTGAATCCATTTTTAGAGGGACATTATATTTATTTATTTTAGTATATATAAATAATAAAAATAAAAATTATATAATTATATAATTATAATTATAATTAGTATTGTATAATTTTATTTTAAGAAATAAAATAATTATTAATAAGACAATAATTAGTCAATAAAATTAATAATATTTTCATTACCTAAGTCATAATTTTGAAAAATAAGTAAATGATGTAATCTATACTCAATTAATATTTAATGTTAAATGAGATAAGCTTGATTTAAGATTTAACATTAATAACTTATAGTTAAATCTCATTCCGTTGCATAGTGTTGTCTTTTATAGGTTATAGTAAGTTTTTTAATCTAATATTAATTCTATCAAGTATTAATTTCATTTAGGTTAATTACTAGCATAATTCAATATTTATGCTTTAGTGATTAGATTCTTTACTTAATTTTGGTTTGTTGAATTGATTAATCCTTTTATGTTTTTTAATTGGAAGTGGTGGTCGATGGGTGGTGCGAATAATTAAAGGTCAATGCACGTATAACTCAGAATAATATTAACTATTCTTATTAACGTTGTATGTTAAAATAAGTTTTTTAAAATTAAAATGGTTAAAATCTTATTTGCAATCTAATATTGTTTTAATTTCTATTGAAATTAATTTTGTAAAGAATTTTAATTATAAAATAATTATCAATAATTTTACAATAAAAATTAAAGAAAAACAATATTCAAATAATCGAATGAAAATAATTTTTTTCAACTCAGTCCCAGACTTCCGTAATATCAGGGACCCACCTTAAACTTTAATACAGTAAGTTTAAAGTATATTACCATGTTTGTCACTAGATTTTTTTATTTAGAGTGCAGAAAAAGAATAAATTGGTTTCAAGGACTCACTAAATTTCTTATATCAAGAACATTAGTTGATAATAAAATTAACGAATAAAATTCGGTATAACTCTTAAAATGTTAGACTGATATAATTTGATTCCACTTTTTTTATATACAGGGATGCTTAAAAATGAACTTCCAATAATGGAGACATGATTTTTTCTCTCATCCTAATCTTTTTTCTGTTACAGATCTCTCGTCCTAATCCTAGTAAGCATTAAGCATCCGTAAAAAAAAAAGAAAAAAAGTAAGCAATAAGCATGGTAAAAATCAATAAAGTTATTATATAATAATTGATAATTAAATAATAGTATAATATATTTTCTTATTTTATAATTAAATAATAGTATAATTTATATAAAAACAAGTATTCCAATAAGTTTCTTTAAAAAAAAAAAGGATAAATTATAATTTTAATTTCTTAATTTCTTAAATACATTTTGATTTTCTTAATTTAAAATTGATATTTTTGTCTCTTTAATTTTAAAAATCAACAATTTTGATCATCGAATCAATTATTAATTAATAATTGTAATTAGTAGAGTTATTAAATTAATTATAAATTTATTAAAAAATATTAGTTATTTAAAGAGATTAAAAATAATTTTTATTTTTATTATTTTTAAATATTAAAAACAATTTTTTTATACTCGATAATTAACAACTTTTTTTAATATTAAAAATAATTTTTTTATTTTTTCATTATTTTTTCTTTTATTATTATAATTTTTAATTAATTCAATAACTTTAGTAATCATAATTAATAATTAATAAAGAAATTAAAATTATTTTTTTTTAATTAAAAGAATTAAAAAAATTTAAAATTAAAACAATTAAAACTTTCATTTTAAAGTTAAAGAGAGCAAAATCAATAAATTTCAAAGAATTAAAATTGCAAGAAAAAAAAAGGTACTCCAATAGGTAAAGTAATTCACCTAAATCTTGAACTAAATAAATAGAGGTGGGTCAATTTAATTGATTCTACCACACGACCCGGCCATTACCATTACAAATACGTCACCGTATTTGTCCCGTTTCCAAGCAATATTCATTCAAGAAGAGAAAAGAAGCATCAAGCGAAGCCAACTAGGTTGTCTTTCGATTCCTTCGTGCGTGCGATTCTTCTGAAATTCCGAGGTGAAGCACCGACACCGGACCTATCTCCGGCGACATCTCACCGATCTCCGGCGAATCCCCGGTCTCCCCACTTTCTTCCCTCTAAATGAATCCCGAGTAGTACGTTCCTCTTTCCCCTTTCCTTCTAATCGTGTCTGATTTCAGCGAAGTTCGTTCCTTTTTCGCTTTTTTGATGTTCCATTCCAAAAGGGTATGTGGGGTGCAGTTAAATTGGTGAATGTGTTCTGTTTCTGTTAGCATCAAATCTAGTTTCTGTGTAACCCTAGATTGATTGGTTTCCATAGATTTTGACCCACTCGACTTTTTATTCTTTTATTTTTTGGGGAGATTGAAATTTACTGTTTTTCAATCACAGGTTCACAAGTGAATAGCGATCGCTTTCTTTTGTGATTTTGTGATTGATTTTGAAGTGAAGAGTTACCCTGATCCAGCCCCTTGTTGATTTCAAAGAGTCTTATGAGTTTGTGTCTATTCTTTCCTTTGCCCATATCTTCGTGCTGATCAATACCTGTAATCATAAACTGGATTGAAAGCTGAACTGCACATACTGTATGGTACTGGTAGTTTGATTTGTGGTTTGCTTGATTTGAGTGGCAGCTCATTGGGAGAATCATCAAACCATTCTAAACACATGAGATTAGGGGAAACATGAGAGGTTGTCTGCAAGGTTGTTACATTGATATGGGAGTTGACTTCCGGTATTGGAAGTATGGGATTTGGATGTTCCACTTAGATCAAGCAATAAGAGAAAAAGATAATGATGTCTTATGTTATGTTGCTTTATAGATCTTAATGAATCAAGACTTTACTGTTGGTTTTCAATTTAATTGTTATCTTAATGTGTGTGTGAAATAGAAATGCTTGCTTCTGTGTCTGATTCACATTCTATTTTAAGAGACAAAGTTGATTTGCTGTGGTTATTCTTTGCAGTGATTATCTGTTCAAGCTCCTTCTTATTGGAGACTCTGGTGTTGGTAAATCATGCCTTCTTCTGAGATTTGCTGTAAGCTTTTGACTTCTTTTTCTGCTAGTTATTATTGTGACTACTACTGGATTTTATTTCCTATAACATTATGTTATAATTTTTATTTCCATTTGGTGTCTTTCTACTTAGTTACATCTCCATTCCTAAAAAATAATAGCATCCTTTGGGTCTGCTGTGATTGAGTATGTTAATTGGTAGCTGCAACATTTTAATAAATGATAGCTTCATGTTTTATTCTCTGTTTGAGGTTTTGACTGTGTTGAATATCTGTAATATGAAAATAAAAAGTGAAATAAAGATCATTTTGCGTCTCTCCCTATGTGTGTAATAGCGTATGCTTTCCCCAATTCCCCACACAGAGTGGTTGCAAATTTGAAGGTTTATCATATAGCTGTCCAATACAATAATACATGTTATAGTTATTAAAGAAAATATAAATTTATAATAAACTTTTGGTAGGAATTTTGATATGAACTCAATTTTAGAGTAGAAAATTTAAGGGGATCAAACTCCTTACTAGCATAGGTAGGCCTCTGTGACTGAAAATGCAGAAGAAAAAATACAGAATGTTTCAAAGGAATTCAGCTCTGCAGATGCACTGAATTCTCATTTAATTCCTATTCAATTCTCCTATTGGATTATGCTGAAAATGACGAGGTTATGCCTCCTGTTTGTTTTGTTATGATTTGAACGAGTGAATTTGACCTTTGGAGAATGTCTAATTAAAAAATAAGGGTGAAAAAAAAGGAATTATTAACCTGTTTTAGTTCATTTATGTGAATTTCATTAATCTGCTTAAAAAGAAAACTTACTGCTAGTGTCATAAAATATTTGTCTTTGACATGTAGTCTACTTTTTAGATATTATGTTAGGCATGCCACTTTCTATCCTAATGCAGTACTTTGGATTAACTTTCTGATAATTTCTATATTATGCCACAGGATGATTCGTACATTGATAGCTACATTAGCACCATTGGAGTTGATTTTGTGAGTACAGCTCTACAAACTTTTAGCTGAAACTGTTTAAAGCAATGTCTAAACTCACCATTTCATGTCAACTTGTGTAGAAAATACGTACCGTTGAGCAGGATGGAAAGACTATTAAACTACAGATCGTATGTATCCAATTGGCTTTTGCTCTTTTATTTATTGATCTATTAATATTAAGTCTCCAGTGAGCTTGACCTAACTTTCTTATTCTCTTTGTTGGAGTAATATTTTGCTTTAAGTGATCATGTTTGTAGGTAGACCTTGTGGATCACCAAAATTCATGGTTGTGTTGACAGATAGTTTTCTTACCTTGATTTGTGGTCTGTTTTATATGTAGTGGGACACAGCCGGCCAAGAACGATTTAGGACCATCACCAGTAGCTACTACCGTGGGGCCCATGGAATCATTGTGGGTGATGATTTTCTTGGCATGTGTTTTTAGATATTGATTTCCCCTTTGTATGTGGATCCTTGCATGCGTTACTAACTGGTTCCTCTGGCAGATTGTTTATGATGTGACAGATGAAGAGAGCTTCAATAATGTGAAGCAGTGGCTCAGTGAAATTGATCGCTATGCAAGTGATAATGTTAACAAGCTTTTGGTTGGCAACAAGTGTGATCTGGCAGCAAATAGAGCTGTGTCATACGATACAGCTAAAGTATAGCTTTGTTGCACATCCCTTGAATTTTTCATTTTTTCATATTAAGTTTCAAACTTTTGTTCATGCCTAGACCTGTTGAGTTATTACGATTTTATTCCTATTTCAGCTACCCTTACCCTACCTTTTATGTTCTGTTTTTTCTTTGACAGGCATTTGCAGATGAAATAGGCATACCTTTTATGGAAACAAGTGCAAAAGATGCTACAAATGTTGAACAGGCTTTCATGGCAATGGCTGCTTCAATCAAGGATAGGTATACATTCCTGTTTATAATTTAACACTAGATATTCAAGAAGATAACACAAGTTTAATGCAGCTTGGCCTTAAAAGCAAACCCATGAAAATGGTTTACAATTTACTCGATGAATAATTTACCTTGTATCTGATGTTGTCAGTTTCCACAGCTGAGAAAAGTCAATTGCGAAAGGAAATAATTTGAAAATCCAAAATTCCATTGCCCTTCCTTTTTCAGTCAGCCGTCAGCAGCACAACTTGTCTTTTTTAAAATCCCCCACCCCTACTACAATGAAATGTCTCAATTATATCCCAACGGAAGAGTTGACCCACAAGTTTGAACTTAGAGTTTCCCTCCTAGTAACAAGGTCCCTTCCATAGTTCCATGTATGCAGATGCTACTACTACCCAAGGAAAACCCCAAGTGACCCTTCAAGCTTGAACTTGGCAACCAGTGTGAGAGACACGAGAGAATATGATTCTTACCATTCAGGTCTATGATGGCAATGCTGATCAGCCTATAATTATTTGGTGAAGCCATTCCATCACATGGAAATTTGATGATATTTTTCTTTTTCTTTAAATAGCTTATGAAAAAGTCGATAAAAGTCAATGAACAAACACAATGCACATATTATGATTAGCACATTTAGGACCTATTTGGGTAAGCTTCTCCAGAAGTGTTTATAGGAGAGGAAAATAAGAAAAAAAAATATAATGAGTTCTCCATGAGAGAACTTTTACAATTTAGTTATTAGAGAAACTAGTTTTAACATATGGAGAAACTCATTTTATATTTTCTTCTCCTAAAAGTGTTTATAAAGAAGCTTATCCAAACAGACTCTTATAATTTAATTGTCATACCTAAGTACAAACACTAATGTATAGATCATATTCATAGACTTTTTCTTGTATTGCAACTGTTCCTTCAAAGATTGTTATCTGATGGTAACTTTCTCTTGTGGATTTAGAATGGCAAGCCAACCTACAAATAATACCAGGCCTCCAACAGTGCAGATCAAGGGACAGCCAGTTGCACAGAAAGGTGGGTGCTGCTCTTCCTAACTGCAAGTTACTCAGATCCATTACATTTGGTCACCTATTTCATGTATAAGATTGTTTTTTTTACTATTATGTTTCACTAAATAGTGGACCAGTGTCAGAATTTGTCTGTTGGTTTGGAACTGACTTAGATGATCCCATTCTTTGAATATACTTAATGATGTGGCTTGTGCAAAGTATAATTAATACTCATCAATGCTAAATATATATTCCTATTCATATCTTTTCCCAGTTTCCATTTGGGACTACTACTTTGAACTGCATAATTCGCTTTCCAAACAAATATTCCCTATGTTCGTTACTACGAGCAACAAAAAAATACTTTTTTTTTGTTCATTTTTATGAGCAAAAATTGACTTTTTTAACTCATTTAATGTTGTCTTAAATATCCTCCCTTAATTTTTCAATAAATCTTTTCAGTTGTCCATTTTATGAGTAAAGAGGAGTCTTTAAAGAAAATTGAAGGGTAATTTAGGAAAAATAATGTCAAAAATGGAAAATTTATTGCATTTAACTGATTTATTTTATTTGTGTAAAGTGTTTTTTGTCCATTTGTATTTTTTTGGCTTAATATTCATTATAATTAATTATTCGATTTGATTCTTTAAGTTTTAAAATTTTTTAATTTGGTCATTTTTTAATCAAATTTTGCTATTTACACCCCTCATTTTACTAAGTAAATTTGTCATTTATTATATTTTTAGAGTGTATTTAATAAAAGTGTGGTATAAATAGTAAAATTTGATGAAAATGAACCAAATTGAAGTAATTATAACTTGTGACTAATACGAGTATTAAGCCTATTTTTTAAACCCGTGTAATTTCATTTCCAAGCTTCCAACTTTAAGTTAGTTGGACTCATTTTTACTTGTAAATAGCGCCATAGAAGAAAGAGAGATGTGCAAGATTAGTAAATCCTCTCACACAAGTAATTTCATTTGAAGATATTATTATTTTTTATATTTTTCAAGTTTTTAATTTAATTTTTTATACATGTAGTGTTTAAAAAACATTCATATCAATATCCTTGCATTTTCATATTTTTAATTTACTTTTTTTCAATTTTTTTACATTCAATGCTTTTAAAGAAATTAAAATTATCTTTTCATATTCAAAAAAAAAAAACAAGATATTACTTTGGTATTTTCAAAAAAAAAATTATCAATTTTTTTGCATCCAAAGTATTTAAATAAATTAATATTGTTTTTCTTTTTCTTTTTTTCATTTTAGATTTTTTAAGACATTACTCTGGTATTTTTATTTTTTTTTTGTATTGATTGCTTTGAAATGTTTTAAGACATTAATATTTTTTTTCTTTATATATTTTAAAATATTTTAATTATTTTCATCCTATACTTTTAAAATTTTCATCTCATTATTACACTTAATATTTTATATTTTAAAATCATCATTTTTCCATTTTTTTTAGAAAAAAAATCAAAATTTTTTAATTTGATAAAATATATTTTTGTTCCTCGTAAAATATCACAAATATTAGTTTCGTCCTATAAATATTGTTTCATATTAATTGGCCCCTATAAAATTAAAATATATTTTTACAAGTACTTAATTGTAACAATTTTAAGAGTATTCACAATAATACTAAATGTAAAATAGCAAAATAATACAATTTAGGTTTAAATCATTCAATATGTATTTTTGAATTGTTGTAAGGGTTTTGATCTGAATATTTTTATTGACATTGATGATTACCACTAGGAAATAAAATATGGAAATCAGTATTTAACAAATTTTCAAAGAAATATAGATGATCAAATACTTCTAAAAACGTTAAATTCTGGTTTACCATAGTAATCACAAGGACGCAATTAATATTTGTGATATTTTACCAAGACAAATATATTCTAAAATATTATTAATGTATTTTCTTATTTAATTTTTTTTCATTTTTACTATATCCAACAGATACATAATTTTAAAGGTATTAGTCATGAAATATCATATTTTTAATTTTTTAATTAAATGTTTACAAAATTTTAAAGATAGTATTATTGTTTATTCATATTTTAAAAATTAAATTTTTTTTGTATCCACTATTTTTCAAATTTTGAAGATATTTCTCTAATTTTATTTTATTTTTAATATAATTCTTATATCCAACATTTTCATATTTTCAAAACATTACTCATCTAAAAAATTAAAAAAATCAGCAAAAAAAAAAAACATTACTCATCTTTGTTCATATTTTTTAAAAAAAATTGTTTTTGCAACTAAAATTTTCAAATTTTCAAAAAAATTTCTTTTTATTGTATTTTTCAAAAAAAATCCATCTTTTTTTGTTTTCAATGTATTCAAAATTTTAAAGACAATACTCTTTCTCGTTTATATTTTTAAAAAAAATGTTTTTTTATTCATTATTTTCAACACATTTCTCCTACGTTTTCATATTTTTAATTTTTTTTTTATTGAATGTTTTCAATATTTTAAAGTCATTAACCTTGCACTTTTTTTTATAAAAAAAAAAATCTATTATTTTTGTAACGACAATTTCCAAAACATTACCCTTACATTTTCATAACTACAGTATTTTTTTTTTCTATCTTTTTATATTAAATATTTAAAAAATTTGAAGACGTTTATCTTGTTTTAAAAAAAATTTAATCCAATATTTTGAAATTTTTTGAAACATTTCTGCTGTATTTCATATTTTTAAAATTATACTTGATTTTTAGATTTTTTTTTAATTTGAAAAATTCAAAATATTTTCTGTTTAATATATGGAACCTTAAATAATTTGGGTTTCCGAAACCCAAATATTTAGAGTTTCTATTTATGACTTTATTTATTAAATCCTAAATATTTAGTGTGTCAATCTATGGTAAAATTTAGGGTTTCATAAAGTTGTAAATATTTTATATTTTCTTTATTAAACTCTAAATATTTATAGTTTAATTTATCAAAATCTTAAATATTTAAGGTTTTATTTGCGAAATTTTAATTATTCAAGTTTTAAGGGTGAAATTTATGGTTTCATTAATAAATTTCTGATAAAATCCTAAATAATTTTTGTTTTATTAATGAAATTTCAAATTTTATGATGAAATTTAAGGTTTCATTAATAAAAATCAAAATAATTTAGATTTTTTTTAAATCATAAATATTTATTGTTTTAATTTAAGGTTTTATTTATCAAAACCTCAAATATTTATGATAAAATTTAGGATTTTATTGATGTTACTAAATATTTAGGGTCTCAATTAAATATAGTTCGAATTTTCAAACCCTAAATATTCACGGAGTTAATCTGAGGTGATATTTTGGATTTCATTAATGAAATCCTAAATAACTAAGGTTTTATTCATTAAATATAAATAATTAATACTTCATATATGAAACTATAAATATTTAAGACATTACCCTTGTTATTTCACCATTTAATCAAATTTTCAAGACAATCATTGTTTTTTCAAATTTTCATAGTTTTCATTTTTTATTTTTTTTTTAGTTTTTGAAGATTTTACACTTGTTTTTTCACAATTTTTTTAATTTCAATTTTTTAAAAACATATCAAGACATTACATCGGCATTTTCATTTTTATTTCAACATAACAATAATATAAAGTTTCAAAATATTACACTTGTTTTCTAATATTTTTGTCAAATTTTCAGGATAATAATCTGTCTTTTTTTAATTTTCAACAAAATTCACATATTTTTTAATTTTTTTTCAATTTCAAAACAATACAGCTGCTTTTTCATGTTTTGAATTTTTTTTTCAAATTTTCAAAACATTACAAATGTTTTCTGATATTTTAAAATATTTTTTCATATTTTCAAGAATGAACCCTTTGCTTTCTCATATTTTGAAATTTTCATTTTTTTTTAATTTTCAATATATTACAATTATTTTTTCATGTTTTTTAAATATTTTCAAGACATTACACTTTGCTTTTTCATTTTAAAAAAATCAATTAACCAAATCTATTCTAGTATTTTTTTCATATTTTTAATTTTTCCTTTTATTTCAAATTTTCTACACCTTACACTTCTTTTTTCAAAAATTTTAAAATTTTCATTTTTACAAAAAATTTCAAGACATTACACTTTTTTTTCATTTTTTTTTTTCAAATTTTCAAGATAATGATTTTTTTTTTTATATTTTTATGAAATTTTCAAGTCATAACTTTTATTTTTTCATATTTTTCAAATTTTCATTATTATATATTCATATTTTTGAAAACTTTTCAAGATATTACACTTGTTTTTTTTTATATTTTTATTGAATTTTCAAGATATTATTCCTGTTTTTTCATATTTTTAAACTCTATTTTTTTTTCAAATTTTCAAGATTTTACTCTTATTTTTTCGTACTTTAAAATAATTAGGAATTCAATTTAAAGTTATATTTATAAAACCCTAAATATTGAAGGTGAAATTTATTATTTCATTAATGAAACATTAAATAATTTAGGTTTTTCTTATGAAACTCATAAATATTTAACGGATTATTTATGAACCCTTAATTTTTTACAGTTTCAATTTAAGTTGAAATTTATGGTTTTATTAATAAAACACTAAATAATGAGGATTTCATTAAAAAAAATTCTAAATATTTATGATTTCAATTTAAAGTTTAATTTATGGAACCCAACATATGTATGGTTTGATTTACGAAACACTACTTATTCAAGATTTCAATTTAAAGTGAAATTTAGAGTTTATTAATGAAATCCTAAATAATAAGGTTTCATTTATGAAATCTTCGATATTTAGGGTTTTGTTTATAAAATCCTATATATTAAAGTTTTTAATTTAGGATTTTATTGATAAAAGCCTGCATATTTAAGTTTTTATTAATTAAACACTAAATAACTATAGTATTATTTATGAAACCCAAAATAATTAAAATTTCATTAATGAAACCTACATATTTTGAGTTTCTATTTATGACTTTATTTATAAAACTCAAAATATTAGGGTTTCATTTAAGGTTTTTTTAACTTTAAATATTTAAAGGATTTATTTATCAAACCTTAAATATTTTGGAATTTATTTGTGAAATTCTAATTATTCAAACTTTCAATTGAAGGTGAAATTTAGGATTTCCTTGGTCAAACCCTTAAAAATTAAGGATTCATTTTTGAAATCCTAACCATTAAAGGTTTCGATTTAATATTTCAATTATCAAAATCTAAATATTTAAAGTTTAAATTTATGATTTCATTTATTAAACCTTAAATAATTTGAGTTTTATTTACAAAATTCTAACTATTCCAGTTTCCATATTTTTACAATTTTCAATGTTTCAACACATTCCACTTTTTTCTTCATTTTTTTAAAATTTCAAAACAATACACTTGTTTTTTCATTTTTTTTTTTTTAATTTCAAAACAGTACTCTTCCTTTTTTAATTTTTTTTTTTAAAATTTATAACAAATTACTTTTATATTTTCATAATTTTATCAAATTTTCACGATAATACTCTTGCTTTTTCAAAAACTTAAATTAAGGATTTATTTGTGAAACCTTAAATATTTTAGGTTTTGATTGTAAAATCTTAAATATTGAGGTTTTCAATTTAGGGTTTTAATTATGAAAATGTACATGTTTAAAGTTTCATTAATGAAACACTAAATAACTTTAATTTCATTTATGAAACCCTAAATAATTAAGGTTTCATTAATGAAACTATATATTTGCGGTTTCGATTTATGACTTTATTTATGCAAATTTAAATGTTTAGGGTTTCATTTAAGGTTTTATTTATAAAACCCTAAATATTTAAGGTTTCAATCTAGAGTTAAATTTAGCATTTCATTAATTAAACCCTAAATAATTCAAGTTTCATTTATTAAACCCTAAATAATTAGAGTTTTATTTGCGAAATACTAAGTATTCAAGTTTTCAATTTAAGTGAAAATTTAAAATTTCATTAATGAAACCCTAAATAATTCAAGTTTCATTATTGAAACCATCAAAAATTAAGGTTACATTTTTTTAACTTTGAATATTTAAGGTTTCAATTTAATGTTTCATTAATTAAATTTTAAATAATTAGGTTTTCAATTTATAATTTCAGTTATGAAACCATTAATATTTCAGGTGTTATAAATGAAACTTAAAATATTTATGAAACCTTACATATTTAAGGTTTCATTTATGAAATCCTAAATATTCAGGGTTTTAATTTATTGTTTCATTTATGAAATTCTAAATATTTAGGATTTCATTTAAGGTTTTAAAGATAAAACCCTAAATATCTAGGGTTTTTCAATTTGTGGTTTTATTAAACTCTAAATACTTATGCTCTATTTAGCCCTGCTTATTTTTAATTATAAGTTACTTGTAAGTAAAAGTTAAAAATAAGAGTTTAAAAAAATAAGTAAAAAGTTGTTTGTTAATTTTATTTTTTTTATAACTTAAAAACTCCTTAAAGTTAAAATATAATCAGATGGAGAGATCTTAGATTCAATCCCCCCTCCCACTAATAAAAATTAACAAACTAATCATTAATATTTTCTAATGAAAAAATACTAATTATTCCAAAAGTTGACCTTACTAGGATTCGAAGAGAGAACATGAAAATAAGTTCCGCATAAGTAGCATTGGGTGGCTTGTTATAAAACTCCTTATTCTTAATTTTTCTTCATTAAAAATAAGTAAATATTTCTTTTAAGTAGCTTTTACAAATTGGTATTTGACCCAACTTTTACTTAAAATTTACTTATAAATTAAAAATAAGTTGGGTCAAACGGTACCTTAATATTTCAATTTAGGGTGAAATTTAATGTTTAATTTATAAAACTTTAACTAATTGAGGTTTTGTTTATAAAACCTTGAAGATTTAAGGTTTAATTTATCAAATCCCTAAATATTTAGGGATTTATTTATGAAATCCTAAATATTTAGAATTTCAATTTAGGGTTTCAATTGAAGGTGAAATTTAGGGTTTCATTAATCAAACCCTTAATAATTATGGTTTCATTAATGAAATCCTAAATAATTAAGGATTTATTTATGAAACTTCAAATATTTAAGGTTTTAATTTAATTTTTCATTTATCAACATCTAAATATTTAGAATTTAAATTTATTATTTCATTTATTATATTTAAATAATTAGGATTTTAATTATCAAACTTTAAATATTTAATTATTTATTTATGAAATACTATGTATTCAAGTTTGTAAAATTTAAGGTTTCATTAATGAAACCTTAAATATTTAAGGTTATGATTTAACGTTTCATTTACCAAATATTAAATATTTAGGGTTTTAATTTACGATTTCATTTTTGAAACCATAAATATTTACGGTGTGAAAAATGAAATCCAAAATATTTATGATATACAATTTATTTAAAGTTTCTATTTAAGGTAAATTATAAGGTTTCATTCAAGAAATTTTACATTATTATGATTTTATTCATCAAACCCTAAATAATTATGGATTCATTATGAAACTTTAAAATATTTAATGTTTTGATTATGAAATCATATACATTGAGGTTTAAAATTTAGGATTATATTTATGAAACCTTACAAATTTAGGATTTTATTAATAAAACTTTATATCTGTAAAGTGAATTTTAGTGTTTCATTAAACGAAACCTTGAATAAGTAGGGTTTTATTTGTGAAACCCACATATTTAGGGATTCAATTTATCATTTCATTTTTAAAACCTTAAACAATTAGGATGAAATTTAAGGTTTCATTAATGAAACCATAAATAATTGAGGATTTATTTTTGAAACCTTAAATATTTATGTTTTAATTTTGAGTTTAATTTATCTAAACACTAATTATTTAGGGTTTTATTTGCAAAATTTTAATTATTCAACCTTTCAATTGAAAGTAAAATTTATGGTTTAATTATGGATTCATATAAGAAGCCCAAAATATTTAAGGTTTTGATTTAATGTTTCATTTATCAAAATATAAATGTTTAAAGTTAAAATTTATGGTTTCATTTATAAAGTCATAAATAATTAAGATTTTATTTATGAAATGCTAAATATTTATGATTTTAATTAGTAATCCTAAATATTCAAATTTTCATTATAGGAGAAATTTATGATTTTATTAATGAATTCCTAATGAAAACCTAAATATTTAGTGGTTCAATTTTTTGTTTTATTTATAAATCCTAAATATTTAGGGTATTATAAATAAAAGCATAAATATTTGCATTTTCATGTATGAAACCCTATATATTTATGATGAAATTTAAGATTTTATTAATTAAATCCAAAATCATTTTTTTTAAATCCTAAATATTTCTGGTTTCAATTTAGGATAAATATTTTAGATTTCAATTTAATGTTTCATTTATCAACACCTAATTATTTAAAGTTTCAATTTATGGTTTCTTTTATGAAACCTTAAATATTTAAAATTACATTTATAAAATTCTTAATATTTAAGATTTCATTCATAAATATTTAAGATTTTATTTACAAAAGCATAATTATTTAAGGTTTCAAATTAAGCTAAAAATTAAGATTTCATTCATGAAACCCTAAATATTTTAGTCATGAATCTTATTATTTTCATATTTTCATATTTTTAAAATTTTTATTTTTTAAAAAACTTTTCAACACATTACTTGCATTTTCATATTTTTTTAAATAACAATAACATAAATTTCCAAGATATTACACTTTTTTTTTTAATATTTGATCAAATTTTCAAGACACTCATATTTCTTTTTATTTTTTTAAAAATTTCAATACAGTAAACTTATTTTTTCATATTTTTATTTATTTATTTCAATTTTTCAAGTGTTGCCATATTTTTATTAAATTTTCAAGATATAACTCTTCTACTTTTTTTTTTCAAATTTCAAGATATTATTTTTTTTTTCGTATTGTTATCAAATTTTCAGAACAATATACTTTGTTTTTTCATAATTCATTAAATTTTTAAAACTTTATAATTGTTTTTTCATATTTTATCTTTTTCCAAATTGTCATCACATTATTTTATTTTTTCATATTTTCTCAATTTTTCAAATTATAACTCTTGCTTTTTCATATTTTTAAAATTTTCAATATATTACACTTTCTTTTTCATTCATTAGAAACTTTTCAAAACACTTGCTTTTTATATTTTATAAAAAAAATTTGTTAGACATTTCTCTTATTTTGTTATATTTTTATCAAATTTTCAAGTCATAACTCTTACATTTTCATTTTATTTCAAATCTTCAAAATATTACGCTAGTTTTTTCATATTTTTAAAAACTTTTCAAATTATTACATTTTCTTTTTCATATTTTTTTAAAATCTATTCAAGATATTACTCTTTTTTTATATATACTTTTTTAAAATTTTCAAGTTATAGCTATTGTTTTTTCATTTTATTTCAAATGTTCAAAATATTACACTTTTTTATATTTTTAAAACTTTTAAATATATTATTACACTTGCTTTTTCACATTTTAAATTTCTTTTTTTAAATATTACTTTTGTTTTTTTGTATTATTATCATTATTTCAAAATATTTTTGTATTTTCCTAAAATTTCTAAGACTTTCTTTTATCCATAAAAATTAAACACTAGTAACATAGAAAGCTTACAATAATCAAGTACACTACTGAACTAAACTAGACCCCCTCAATAAAATACGAAAATTTAGTGTTACATTACAGTTTCTTTTTAATATTTTTAAATACTTCAATTTATAAAAAAAAATTCAAAAATCATACTTTTATTTTTTTCAAATTTTCAAAACTTCATTCTAGTTTTTTCAAATTTTCAATACATTGCAATTGCTTTTTAAATTTTTTTAAAATAAAGTACTTTATTTAAAATTTTCAAGATATCTCTAAAATTTTCATTGCTTTTGTTTTTTCATATATTTATCAAATATTCAAAACATTATTCTTAATTTTTCTTTTTGTAAAATTCAGTTTTTTTAAATTTTCAGGACCATTACTTGCTATTAAGGTTTTTACATTTTCCTTGTGCCTCTACAAATAGGTGCAAAGCCAGGCACAAAACCATGGTGCGGCTATTCAAAAATGTCATGCTCTCCGGTAGTGAGTGTTATGCCATGCAGTAACCATGTTAAAATATACAAATATTTGTTTGATAAAAAAAAAAAAAAACTTTGCTTTTATTTTAAAAAGCTTTGGCGAGTGGGTTTTAAAACAACTGGTTGGGTTATGTTTAAATGCATTTAAAAAAAGAGAAAAAAAATTTGGTTCCATCGAAAGGATGAAACCAAAGAACACCGAATAGGGCAAAATGTCCAATTCTGTGCTACACGTGTCAAAAAGGCTTACTCCAAAAAATTTGGTAGCACCATATCTCCACAAAAGAAATAAACAAGGATACTTGAAACATATTTTAACTTATTCTTGACATCTCTACTGGAATTGAGGACGAGAAACCAAAAATTTGAAGCAAAACTGAGATGTCTAACTATGAAGAAAAGGAAACTCAACAACATTTATGTCTTACCCCAACCATATATCCCCAAGATATCGAACGCAGTAAAAGCAAAGCACAGGGGGATAAGGCTTCAAGGGATACAGAACCGTATGAGGAACAACCTAAATTTACACTTTTAAGGCATAAAATTTAATGAACCTTCTAATCCAGGAAATCCAATTACCATAGTTCTTTTCCTGCTTAAGTTCAAATAAGAAACCCAAAATTGAAAATAAGACAACGATATGACAAAAGGGTTCTAGGAAACCTCACTTGGCACCCAAGGTTGGGAAATGCCCAGGATCTTCAATGGATGGAGCCGGTGCATTGTTGGTGGGACCTCCACGGAAACCACCTCGTGAACCACGGCCACGGCCCCTGCCACGTCCTGGGTTATAGTATGCTTCCCCCTCAGTAGGCTTCAGAAACTCGGTGATGCTCACAGACTATGAGAATATGAAATCCAACAAACAAAATTATTCAGCAAAACCAAAGAAAATTAACATGTTCAAAAGCAAACTAAAGAGATCATGAAAATCAACAATTTATTGTTTAAAAACCCTTCTAAAGAAGAGGAAAATATCTGAAGTTTGTGGACGAAAGTATAATAAATAATGGAAGAAGGGCATCCATACACATGCAGAATATCTGAAGTCTTCACTTCAAAGCACAGTAATCACAACATGTTCCTATCTTTAATTCACCCAATAGTACAGATAATAAAATTTGGAATAGATGACAATTAAAATCATAAAAATCAAATAGGGATAAAGACAGCTTCATGTGATCATCCCAAGAAGCCTAGGGCTAACCAAAAATGGTAAAATAAAAAATTAGGCTATAAGTTATAGAAGTAATTAATTAACCCATATATTATATGTTAGCCACATATTAGGCTTGATTTCCTTAATTATTTTAATAATAAGATATTTAATAATAATAATTAAAACAATATTCCATAAATAAAAAAAATCCAAAAGATTTATTTATATTTTAACTTTTATAAAATTCTTTAAATAAAGTCATGGAGTTATAAATTCAAACCAAGGATCAAGGACAAGCAAATTCAACAAAGTCAAACCTTTTTGGATTTTTCTTCCTTCTCAAAGGCCTCTTTTCGCTTATCTTTATCAGAACCCTGGAAAGAAGATGAATGTATTTAAAACATGTTAGCAGGTAGTATTATCAATATAATATGCACAGCAGATAGTTAGAAGGGCAGATGATAGTCAAAAACATACTCACCAGTTTAATGAATATGTCATGATTGTCTTTCTTGCTTGATAAGGGCTGCATGGTTTCAAACTCTTTAGTGTCCACCTTTCTCCCTTCAGTCTTGAGAGCTTGGAAGGCCTTTCTTCTCTCTTCCAACACTTTCTCATATTCCTCCAGAGTCATCTCCTAACAAATGAACAGAACAAACCACTGATAAATAAATTTCCAATGCAAAACACAACAATAACAAAGTATGTAATTAACAAAGATTTAGATCCTCTAAAGGCTAAAATAGCACATCAAAGAGTAAACTGCAAGCAGTAACCCTCCAATGAAAAAATCAAGGGAGTATATATACCAGCAAGTCCATAATTTGTTATCAATGCTCCTACATGATAACATAAACAGTTGAAATTTTAATCAGATGATATCAAATCTGTATCTCTTTTTAGATCCTAGGGAAATCCTATAGGACCCAAAGGAGATCAAGGAAATGAGGATGTAGATTGTAGGGGATCAAGTCGCTACAGAATAACCACATCCCACTAGTAAGGTTCCAGAGATACCAGAGCCATGCACTGTACTAATTAATTAAAAATACACATGAGAACTTAAAAAAATTAAAAGTTACAAAAGGCTAACCAATATTGAGGAAAAAACATAGTCATAATCAAGGAAAAGACAGTATATAAAAAGTGAATGAGCACAAGATAAGTAATTATAATAAAGATGAAAAACAAAAATATTATTCAATCAGTTTAGAGAGATGCAATCATCAAACAATCCAAGATGGAACACACATCTTATATTGGTACTTCAATTGGGCAAACACAGAAAACTCAGAGCATAATGCAACAGTACCAGTGAGTACTAAGTAAAAGCTAAATAGGCTTTAAATTCACCTTATCTTCGGGCTCTTTTTCTTCAGTCTCATTAGTAGGAGTGTCCTTGTTTCCATCAGCTACATCTTCTTCAACTGCAGGCTTCTCATCAGCCAAATTCTTTTCAGTTTCATTCGCAACCTCGTCAGTTGCCCTAATATAAATCAGGAGAAGAAAAAATAAACAATGGAAATAAATAAAAACAGAATTTTCATTGAAATAATGCAAAAGTTATTAATATTAAAATAATAGAATACTAGATTTTGAGAAGAATGCTTACTGAGCAATATCATCAGTTTGTGTTCCCCAGTTACCACGTCCAGAGCCTTCACGTTTGAAATCATTTCTGCAAATATACCAAGGGACAACATCAATATTGATAGAAACAGAAATTCAATAAAGAAATCATTCATCAGAGATAACATCACCCTCGTCCAGTCCCACTGCGACGATCAAATTCTCTTCGAGGTCGTCCTTCTTCACCTTCACCAGTTTCACCATTGCTGAAACCTCCACGACGAGCACCACCACGGTAAGGAACTCGTGGTCCACCATAACCACGTCTTTCAGAAGACTTCCCAGCATCTCCTTCAAAAGAACCCTGATTATAAGGAGCTCCAGTGGTAGGGAATGAGTTCTCTTGATTGGAAGAGTCACGACTAAACCCGCGACCACGTCCACCACCTCCACGGCCTCCACGAAACGGCTCACTTCTGGCATCCCTCACTATCACCAAGATAGCAGCAGAAAATGTGTATACACAAGAACATGAGGATCATCAATAAACATTCAGAATCACAGAGGGACAAATGCCATCATAAACTCAACTGGCAAAAAACACATTAACTTTAGTTCTGGTGATGTCATACCCAAATAATAAGAACAAATTTGAATGGTAAATCCATATTATCATATCACACATTCTAATTGACTCGTGAATTCACACATCATGTGATTTGAACCAAAACACATCAAATTACTCCAACCACAAATTCCAATGCATTGTGCACAAAAACTGAATACCGTACAAGAAAACTGAGTCAACATAGTTACCGCCACTTGATACCATTGCCTTTCAATAAACATGACCAACTTTACACATGTAATTTCTGTTTTGATTCTAAAACAAAGTCAGTAGTAAAAGTCAAAAAGTATTTAACTCGATCAATGTTAGACCCAGAATCAATTCCTCAATAGAGAACATTTACCAAAAATCACACTAGCCAGTATTTTAAAATGATTCAGTGTTATCGAAACACGACACTAAAATAAAATATCAAAGCTGTATACATGTATGAAAGACAAATGCAACAACGAAACCATGATCAACAACGTACGTAAACAAAGAACACACAATACAGACTTCCAATGACCACTCAATAGCAACAACAACATAATATAAGGAGAACAAAAACACACAACACGGTTTACTTAAATAAACGGATTGACACAAACAAGACAACAATAAACAAATCATAAAGTTGAGATTTTTGAAGATAGCATCAAACAAACAGGATTAGCACTCTCTTAACCCCCAAGCACAAAGAAAAATGAAAAACTCACCAGCCTGAGCCGGAGG
The DNA here is from genome assembly GCA_014843725.1 of Amphicarpaea edgeworthii. Classification (NCBI taxonomy): domain Eukaryota; kingdom Viridiplantae; phylum Streptophyta; class Magnoliopsida; order Fabales; family Fabaceae; genus Amphicarpaea; species Amphicarpaea edgeworthii. The sequence goes on along the minus strand of CM026321.1, from coordinate 3,277,660 downwards.
AGGCGGCTTGGAAGGGAGCTGAGCCGGCTTGTTCTGCTGAGCCGGCGCCTTCTTGGGAGCCGCGGCTGCAGCAGCAGCCGCCTTGAGTTGTTCGGATGCGATGAGCTGAGAAGGGTCCTCAGCGTCGTCGCCCAACAAATCAAAAGGGTTCATGGATGCCATCTCTCAGAATAATTATTTTCCCAACCCCAAAACGACACCGTACGCTCCCAATTCGACCACCGCTTAGTACTAAACCCGCAACGTATCCATCGTCGCCGAAACTACTCAGAGATCAAAGAGAAGGAGAAGATTGAAGGAATGGAGAGGAGATAAAAACCAAAACCCTAGCCGCAATAGGAGAGAGAATGAGAGTGTGTATGTGTGTGTGTGTGTGTGTGTGTGTGTGTGAGTGAGTGAAAGAGTGAGGGGAATAGAATAGAATAGAATAGACAGGGAGGGCAACCTAATCCTGAAGGTCTCTTAATTTATTCGGGACCTAGGAAGGAATGTATGCACATACTATTATTATAGATTAATCTAAAAAAATATAATAATCATATATTTATCACTATTAATAAAATATATTTTCATATTTTTACTATAATTTTTTAAAAATAAAAAAATATATCTAAATAGACATTCATTAAAAAAAAAGCATAAATACAGTCATAAAAATTAATTCAAATCACTCCTATAATGTATAGATACGATAATCATGAATTGATTCACTTTGATGCTTGCCCCTGAAACTTGTGCCTGGTCTCTGTTTATATTCAACAACAATAATTCATAGTTTGAACATACAAGGACAAGCTGCTTCCTTCTCAGCATGTAATATTGTACCAATTGTCAAGAAAAATAAAATAAAAGCATCTTAAAATTATATGAAAGCAGTAGTATAATTGAATTTGAACCCAACTAAGTTGTTTTTTTCAGTCGTCACATAATTCATTTAGTAAAGCTCCAAATACGTTAGTTTAATTTCCTATAAGCACGACATTGTAAGTTTGTGACGTTCAGCACCTTCTCTTACGTATGAAAAATGAAAAATACAGTGTGATGTTGTGAACACAACACTTTACCTGGAAAAGATGTTATGTTTCTCCACAATCCTTTTCGGTATTCACTTCAGCAGTGTACAAAAGAAACAAATGGCTATGGATCAACAGTCATACAAGCCCAATCGACATCGATAAGCAATATCAAGCCCAAGTTACTAGTTAGTGAGTAGTTTTTTTATTATTATTATTATTATTTATTTTTAAAAAAATGAAGAGGCTCCAGTTAGGAAATATGTTGAACGAATATTGGTCCCCAGCAAATTGGAAAGGCTATTGTTTTTTGCACCCTCTCTTTTTTTCATTCACATTCTTATATGTTTTTTTTATTATTTTATTAAAAAAGCTCCTAATATTACATTAATTAAAATAGTGAGTTTTTCCTTTGTTAGTCTGTCTTCCAGAATTCTAATTACATAATTTTGTAAAAAACTGGCTTCTGAAGCTAACTTTTTAGAAGTCTATTTACCACACTCGGATATTAAGCTTCTAGAAGAAGTCTATTCATTCACATACATGTTCTGAAGTCACTGATACTGAAATTCGTATTAATTAATTAAGGATGCTGGTGTTATTCATGAAGCTCGGTGGAATCTTTCCAAATTTTCCACTCAGATTCCCGAGTCCATGCAGCATATATTTCCAAAATTGTTTGGCTTATTTTATTTGGCACCACACCTTGACAATGACAACTAATTAAAGACATGTTGTTGCACTCTCGGGGCAAAATAATGGCCTTTTGTCATGCCCGTTCTCCATTCAATGAAACTACTCTTCACTGCTTCGTGATTGCAATTGAATTTGCTTTCATTTTTTAATCCTGCGAGGTTTTTTTCTCTACTAACTAATGATCTTAAAGAGTAGATTATTCTTGTGCAACCTGCACAAAATGAGACCATTTTTTTTCTGGCAGCATGTTGGCCTGTTTTAAGGGTTTACAAGTTGCTTAATTGGAATTCTGGCTGTAGAGATGTGTGCGAATCTATTCTGATTCTTCTTAGCTTGTTTTTTCGTTTTTTTCCATACTGTACCAAAAATATATATATGTAAGTATAACTGTGTTATTAAACTCCTCAAAGTCTATATTTGTTATCTATTTGTGCATATTTTGAGATTCAACTTTCAAAAGTCTATTCATATATATATATATATAAAGTACTCCAAATTTTATTATTAGAACTGTACAGATGGACTTCTGAAACGTTTAGATACACAATTATATATGAATATGCGCCTCCGGAAGTTCAACTCCATAATATGAAAATAGACTTACAAACTTTAATTTTTTAAATTCATTACCCTTAATTTACATACCTGCAGAATCTAAATTCCAGGAGAATGAAACCAAGTTCATGTATAAGGGCATTATTGAAATAAGAAAATGACAAAAAGTTGTGGGTGAATAGCAGAAAAAGGTAGTGTAAATAGCCGAAAGAAAATGGACATGGTTTTAACTTTTATGAATAGAATTATTGGCCCAAAATAAGAACCTCAATTGGCATGGATTCGTCCAATTAAGTTATAACAACATCTTCAAAACAACCACTAGGTTTTGCAGCAGTTTGTATGAGGAGAGGACCATTGAGTGGTGATAGCTTGAAGAACAGTAGACCACAAGCAACGTTGCACCCAGAAATCAGACAACAACCCCACTACCAAATAATATAAGAACTAATCAAACTTTTATACAATTATACATTAAAAAAAGATTTACTTTTTTAATAGGTGGGACAATTATTTGATTATTTTAAGATTAGTACAATCGGTATCTTAGACATTATTGAATTCCTAATGCTTTACAATTAGTAACTTATTCGTGCACCCCTTTTTATGCAACTTAAGATTTCATTAAATAGGTTCCTTTTCAGGAAGCAATAAAAATCCCCGACATAAATGCATGGCTTATAACAAAATGAAGACGTGTATTATTCGTACAATATATTCATAATTAATAGTACTATTATTTAGATACTTTTACTATACGACAACAAAAGTATGGTATAAAGTATTAAATGTATTTTAATAAACACTTTAAACTATATAAAATAATATTAAAATATTTTATGCTTTTATATAATAATAAATATTTTTTAGTTTTAATTTTCTTATCATATACATATTTTCTATACATAGTAGTAGTTATCTAATAGAATTTGCAAAGATTATTTTCATCTAATTAAATTTATCTTTAATTAGAAACCAGCTATTTTAAAAAAAATTATTAATTATATACATATAGTGTGCATACCTGGTTTTACTAATTATTGTCCTAGAAAATAACAGATAATGATATCTAATACTATTTTTTATTAAATAAATGTTTGATAACATTAAATATTATGCTTTAAATACATACTTATTATTAGTTTAGATTATTTTATCTTTGTCCTTGCCAACCCGTTACATAATTAAAAATGACCAATATTAAAGTCTAGGGTTTCAAAGTTCCATAGTTCCATAGCAAACTCCTTAATAAATATCCCCACATGGTAAACAACTGTACTTTTGACTTTAAATTCGTACTCTCTAGTCTCTATGTAAATTCACTTACAATTATTGGTGTATGTAGGTTCTCCCTCGATCGTCATGGAAAGTTTTGGATTTGAACGATGTTCTGAATAAATATTTAATGTTCTATGACTTGACCGTGTGGTTCAAATTAAACCACGATTCCATTTGTATACCAAATTTTTGACCATTTTTTTAGAGTATATCACTGCCAAACTCAACAATATTGTGCTGCGGCGTAACGTAGAAAATATGGCATGACTTACCTATTTGATTGCTTTGGTGATATATTGCAGCTGGATCCTTTTCTTTACTGTAAAGGTAGTTTTGATTAAGTCAATAATATACTCTAAATCAATGAGAAAATTGCAAATGATATGATTTGTTTTACTTTAATTTTTTCAACATATATATTTTATATATCAATTCTCAAACCTTTTATTTACCTATTTTTTTTATCGACAATTATTACACACTTTATTTTTTAAAAATATACCCTTCTTCTTAATGAATACAAAATCTATTTCTTGCTACTTGTCAGAGCAAAAATTGAAAAAGGCAAAAAAATGATGCATATGGAATAGTAAAACAACATGACTTTCTATCTACATCGACTACCTTACAAGGACAACATGGGTCCAAACGGCAGAAGAAAATTTGTATGATTGGTGAAATCGATGAAGCTATAGCTCCATCTCTTATGTATCGTCTTCACAACTCACAAGACAAGGGGTTTGGCACGAGAGTAATTGGCAATAAATAAAATGTGAAAAGGCCTGATTTGAGATGAATGAAATGAAATCTCATAAGGATCACCAATTATATATGTGGATAAAAAGGAAATTACATGCACTCCATGTTTTTCATATACTTCTTTTAATTTGAAATTTAAATATAACTTTTATTAATTTGGAGAAATTGATCGATCCCATTGTCCATTATGCATTGTAACGTTTACCGCATGTGCCAAATTATAAGTATCGTATTGTGCCATCTAATAAAATACAGATGATTTTAGCTAGATTTTAATCTAAATGACATTTTTTTTAAAATTTAGTTTCAGCTTTAAAAGAAGACACCATTACGCTGTTTTACATTATTTAATTATTAGTTTATTACTTACAACTTTAAACTTTCTGATACATAGACTTCCTAGATATAAGAATGTTTGACTGAGACTCATCTCTTTGTACTTCAAGATATTAATACATTAAATATATATCCAATTCAGACTTTAAGTAAAAGTAGGTAATCAAAATTATAGAGTTGAAAATAGTTTTATTACTAAAAATGTTTTTTTCTTCTCAAATCACTATTTTCAGATATTATTACAGTATAATGAGACAATGCTATATTTGTAATATTGAACTGGACATATTTCATCAGTTATCTTAGAATTAATCTAGAACACACTTTCTAAGACAATTATCAACGTCGGAATGTCGGATGAAGACGTTCTTGCATGAAATTTTTTGACAAAACATTTGAGATTGGTTATATCATAAACAGATATAAAAAAGACTTTCCTACATCAGTTATTAATGCAACCAGTACAGAATACTAATACCTTTTTACTATCTTGCTCCTATTGGTATTTTCGTCCAACTTTCAATCACTATTTTCTATAGTTCCAAGACACCCAGAGGAAAGGATAATCTAATATTCCACGTATCCATTGATTTTCCATTTATATATGTATGACTTCAACCTATGTTTTCTTATTATACACACATATCGTTGTCGTTGTTGTTTTTTTAAAAAAAAATCTGCCTCTATCATTTCCAATTTCATTATGTATTAGAGTACTGTTTAAGACTTCAAAAAAAAAAAAGAGTACTGTTTAAGTGTCACTCATTCAGACCTACCCTAATTTCCAATACATTTTTTTAAGCAGAAAGTATTTGAGACTTTTTATTTTCAGTAAGCCAGTTTATTTTAGGATAATATAATTAATCCTTCCAGTCGTGACTCTATTTTCAAACTAGAAATTAAACTCTATATTCTTTATACACCAAATCACTTCTGTCAAAGACTTCTCTATATTCTATACGCTGCTAAGTTTACCAAAACGGCTACATTTCTCATGATCAAGATATATATGTTGTGTGGTCCATAACAATGGAAAAATTCTAGATATTCCATATTAAGAATATTATGGGATCAATATGACAAATGTCATGTGGTTATTACATACTTCAATATTGGGTGCACGAACACACAACTAATTTGAATTTGGCAAGACTTGTGAGTTGTGACGGTTAATGTACGCAAGTACACCGCAGCCATGCATATCTAATTAAGTTTCAAATAAGTTCATGATAAGTACCATAACTGCTTCAAAAAAAAAAAAAGATAAGTGCCATAAAAAAAAGTTCATGATAAGTTTCATGTTAACTGCCTTTTAGTATATTTATTATAAAAATATTTTTTAAATAACTTAAACAAAAATCGTTAGATAAGAAAAAACTAAAAACACTCTAAAATTGATTATTAACTTAGTTTATAAAAAAACGAAATACAGTTGTCATAATTAGTACCTTTTTTTAATGTAGTATAATTATAATATTTTAAAATACAAAAATAAAAAATAACATTAGTTTTTCATTAGTGTAAAAATGATTATGTTACTGATTAATAAAAAAAATGTTTATGGTTTTATATTAAATAATTATTACAAAAACTAAACTTATTATATATGGTAATTTAGGAGTGGATGGTAAGATAAAGTATTTTATATTATTATTATATTTATTATTTATTTATTTATGGTGAATATGTATTGTTTATTCTACTGTTTATATTAATGATGACCTACTAACTTTTATTATAATTCCAATTAAGCTTTTCGACGGTTCCTGATTTCCAACATTAAGATTTAAGAAGCTGATCTTAATAAGAAAATGGGAGTGGACCATAATATGTTGGGCATATGTAATGCCAACTTTTCTCAGGATATTAAGTGCTACACTCCTTAATCCTTATAAAGTTATATATAAGAAAATAATAATAAAATAAACAGTATCCTAACGTGTATCTTTTTTCAGCCTTATGACCTAAAGTCCCTACAATTATAAATAATAAAAAAGACCCTTTCAAAAAATAATAGAAGAGTAATGTTACATTTATTACATTTTCTATATCACAATACTTTATAGATTTTATTTTATTTTACTTTTACTTTTACTTCATTTAATCATGTCACTCAATTTGTCCTACATTTGTCTCTTTGTCTGTCTCTCTTTTTATCTATCTCTTAAATTGAAAGACTTATTGTGAAAAATAGTGAGAGTAACGTACATTTTTCCTAATTGAAATATAGTATTCCCCTTCAAGACATACATGCACTTATTCATCAACTCATTAATCAAATCATTTGAAACTATCTAGATGGAAAACAAAATGAATTATGATCTTTAATTTACACGGCTTCTAAAATCTAAATTCTAAAGTCATTTGATATGTGACTTATACATATATTTGTAATTATTATATTTCTTAACATCATTATATTTTTTTTTTGGTGGCTTCTTAACTTCATTATATTTCATTAGAAGGAAGCTCACACCACATGCATGAGATGCTACGTGCATGGCTTGTGTCGTTCAATAGGAAAATTATATTAATTGCTGAATGATGAAAAAATCAAGACAATTGAGCTAGCTAGTATTAATGCTTGAACCTTTTCCAAATATGATGGCTGAAAATAAAGTCAATACAGTATATATCATGTTATTAGAAAAATAGTTAATTAGCTAAATAGTGTTAGTATTTAGTCGATGCGGAAGTAGCCATTTGGGTAGCTTCTCAATTTGGGTTCCTTCTAAATAGTGTTAGTATTACTGTTTATTTTTTTTATAAACAAAAATTTCATTAATAAAGATTGAAAGATGCGCTCAATATTTCATAAAAAAAATTACAACAAAAATAACAAATAACACACAACAAAAAAAAAAAAACAATTGTAGGATCTTAAATCTAGGGATCCTAATATTCCAAATCAGCGAACGCACCAGAAAAGACAAGATTTGAAATTTAGATTTAACTTAATTAATGTTTTATTTTATCCCTCAAAAAAGAAAAACCTCCAGCTCCACCTGAGGGAAAAATGATTTGTACATTTGGGAATGTTTCACATACATATATAAAGTTATAAAAAGAAACGTCATAGGTCTGGTTTGGATAAACATCTATATAAACATTTTTAAGAGAAAAAAATATTAAAAAAATGTAATAAAATTTTTTATAAATTAAATTTTTTAATAGCTAATTTTGTAAAAAATTATTTATATAACTTCTTTAAAAGATACTAAACTTTCACAAATATTAGAAAAAATAATTTTGATATATGAACAAGTTAATTTATTTTTTTTTATTTTTAATTTCAATTGGAAAAATTGGTACAAACAAATTCATATATACAAAAATTTTAATTTATTAAGTAATAATATGTATGCATGTGTGACTGTGTACAAGTTATATACTATCTGTGTATTCTTCTCAGCATAGTAGTCCTGAATCTTGGTGTAAAAGCAGTTTTTTTTTTTTTTGACGATAAGATACTGGATTACGATTGATTAGAAACAAAAGTTACATCAGCGGGTTTGTTTGATATTTTAAGGCTAGAGTAAGATTGTGGGTTTGTTTGATATTTTAAGGCTAAGAGAGACAAGAACTCTCAGCACTAGCTACAACGGTGGAAAGAGGGTAGAAAGGGAAGAGTGAGTGATTTATGCGGTGCGGTAGTGCCAAAGTTTCCTTTTTCATGAAAATTTACTGTATTTCAATGACATTAACCTAGCAACATTAACGTGTACAAAATTTGAACCACAAATTCAAATTGTCTTTTATAATTTTTAAATATAAATTAATCATAGTCATTTAAATGGACATTTGAATCAATCAATTATTAATACAGTAAAATCTAAAAGTCATCTCAAACAATAGAGATTCAAGAATAATATCTACACTAACGTTAGTTAGGCCTAGCAAAGAGACAGTAAAATAAAGGTTACAGTGAGTATATATATTATATATATGAGACATTTACAATTAATTTACTTAGTGCATAAAGGCTTGCAAACGTGTCCATACACAAAGGGATCTACGTAAGGAAGATCTATAAGGTTTTCTTGATAATAAAAGTATAGCAAAAGAAAAAAAGAATTCCACGTACCATGTCCATTGTCCATCACACATACACTTTCTATCTCTAGGCAAACTTGCACTCATCATAAAGGCGACCCACTCTATACGGTAAATGCAATTATGCACTCTCATCAACTAAACGCTTATTTTTCACCTATAAATTTCCCTCCCAAACCAAACCACACCAATACCACACTCTCTCTTTCTTTTTCATTCTCTTCTCTCACTCAGTAGTGCCACTAATGAGAACTCTTCACTGCACTCCAACCCTCATTAGACCACAGTGCACAACCCTCGTTCAACCAACCAAACCCATTCAAAAGATGGAGAAAATTATCAACATGCCCCAATTGCAACGATCATCACCGTCGTTATCTTCACCATCACCGTTACCGTTGTCGAAGAAAGTTGGAAAGAGATGGAAGGAGTATCAAGGAATGAACAACTGGGACGGTTTATTAGACCCATTGGACGAGAACCTTCGGGCTGAGATTCTCCGCTATGGACATTTCGTTGAGGCAGCGTACAAGTCCTTCGAAGTTAACCCTTCTTCTCCAAACTATGCCACATGCAAGTTCCCAAAGAGCACACTATTTCAACAGTGCGGGTTACACAACACCGGTTACAAGGTAACCAAACACCTACGTGCAACCTCGGGGATCAAATTACCTAGTTGGGTAGACACAGCATCAAGCTGGGTAGGACGACAATCAAGCTACGTTGGATACGTAGCAGTGTGTGACAACAAAGAAGAGATCAAACGATTGGGTCGAAGAGACATTGTTGTAGCCTTCAGAGGAACAACAACGTGCTTAGAATGGCTCGAGAACCTTCGAGCCACTCTGACACACGTTCCTGTCGCAACCGAACCATGCAGCATAGAAGAAAATGGAGCAATGGTGGAAAGTGGGTTCTTGAGTTTGTACACGTCAGCAGTTAGTGACAACAAATCATTATTTATGAGTTTGCAAGATATGGTGAGGAAAGAGATTGCTCAGATCCTTAAAACTTACGAAGGAGAGAATTTGAGTTTGACCATAACTGGGCATAGTTTGGGGGCGGCATTGGCCACTCTCACGGCGTATGACATAAGGAACAGTTTCATCCGGCCGCCTCCAGTGACGGTGATCTCCTTCGGCGGCCCCCGTGTCGGAAATCGGAGCTTCAGGCGGCGGCTGGAGGAGCAAGGGACCAAGGTGTTGCGAATAGTGAACTCCGATGATGTTATAACAAAGGTACCCGGGTTTGTGTTTGATCATGACGTGGACAAAACCGATGGTGCACACGTGGCGAGTTTTCAGAGATGGATTAGAAAGCGAGCAGAAGAGGTACAGTGGTTATTGTACTCTGAGGTTGGGGAGGAGCTACGCCTTTGTAGCAGGGATTCTCCGTACCTCAGGGGTGTCAACATTGCCACGTGTCACGATTTGAACACCTACCTGCACCTTGTTGACGGCTTTGTCAGTTCCACTTGTCCTTTTAGAGCTACTGCCAAAAGGTTCCTTCACCATTGAGTTCAAGAATTTTCATTTACTTGACAAAAAGTAAGAAATCAAAATATGTTTACTGTTGGTTTAATTTGTTTTAAATCAACGATAAATATGTTTTTATTTTATTACTTTTTCTTATAATTTTTTTTTTTTCATTTTAGAAGAATGAGTTTGTAAATAGCGCGCAAATCTTAACTCATGAGAAACAACCCCCCGGGAAATTAGTTACTTGTAATTATCTGAAATCAGTTGTGTTTGATCTGTCAGTTTTCACATAACATGGCTTTATTTTTTTTGGAATATACTATTCAATGTCTTTAGTTACAATTCTGTCAGTTTTCATATTCTTATGCTTCTGTCCTTAATACTATAGCCACCGAACTTAGCAACAATTGATTGCAGAAAGTTATAGATTGGTGCCGTAGAATTTTAATGTATTATTTCAAATATCATGTATTTGCTAATTTGCATATATATAACTTTAATATTATATCTCGTGTTAAAAAATAACATAGCACGAAAATATCAAAGAGTGGTGTGCAAAGAAATTGGCTCAAAAAAGAAAAGCTGGTATCAGCAACTAATATAATAGTTTTACAAAACTAAAGTTGTAAGTGAGCGAAGAATGGGTAACCAAGGTCCCATTTAGATGGCCCCAATTGGTCAATTTGCAAGTTCTAAGTAGAGAGCATGCGTGCTTTCCACCATTGATGTTCGCACTGTCCACATCAAGTTGCTAACGATAGCTACTTCCAATATTTGAAGGTTAATAATGCAAACATGTTTCCGTGTAAGGAATACATTTGAATAATCTTTGGTAAGAAAAACAAGTGCTCTTACCTATTAGGAAAGCAAGCTCAGAAGATATCTTCCCTACAATTTGACAACAGTATGCAATATTTTTCATTCAGGATATACTTTCTTCAACCCTACATATTTGAGTTAGATAACTTTTTTGATATTTTTCATTCCAATATCTTTGCGAATGACCAATCCATTGCCGCCAGTCTCGATCACATCCTAAGAAGAGGGAAAAGGGTGTTTCCATTGCACCGTTTTAATTTTGGTCCTAACTACGTCACTGTTTCCAGAATAAGCAACGAACAATTGGAAATAAAAACCTAGGATTAGTCATTTCGTGTAGTTCAAATCATTCTTCTCCAATGGCAGTGCGCATGAAATGAAAGCAGCCTTACTACTAGGCAATATTAGTCTATTGGTCTAAAAGAATGGGTCAATTTTAAGTAGTCAAGTTGATATGAATGGAATCCTAGCTAGCTTCAGCAATATATAATATATATGCAATGGTAAGTCAATGATCACATACATTGCATATATTAAGAAATATTTGGAGTCAAAAAGTGGTTGAAATTAAAGTTTAGTTACATAGGAAAAGTAGTTTTCATTTGTTAACAAACTGATAGATAGATAGATACGCCAGTCCCTTTCGTTTTGATAATAACTTGTCAACCGAATCAAGGAGTTAATGCGAAAAGATGTATATGATTGTAATATATATAATTTATAAAAATAGGAAATTAAATCATTTTTGTAGTTGTGGTTGTAATACATAATTTATTTATAAGGAAGAAAAATATAAGAAAGAAATATGATAAATATAAGGAATGATGTGATAAAAGAAAGAAATAGAAAAAAAAAATGTAATATGAATATAAAATTATTTATTCGTTAAGTATAATCGTCGGGTTCTTTGACCGTTTTTTCCTTTCCAAGTTTTGAATCTTTGATCTAGAATGTTAATTTTGAACAAACAAAAGTGTTAGGTTGTTGCGCACAATGATATATAATCAAGTCTTTGTATACATCTAGCAATTCTTCCTAACCACTATCATATCATTGTTTCTGAAGGCAATGGTGGAAGTCCTTTTCTTTTTGCCATTGCCAAATGATTCCGTACGTGCAGGGCCATGGTATGTATATAGTATTTCTTATTTGGACATTCTAATAACAGTATTTTTGTACTATTTTGGCATTCGATCGACATCAACATATATCTGATCGAGGATCGTGATAAGCAGCCATTCTTGGTGGTTAGAGACAACGACATAAAAATAAGGGAAAGTACATATATATAAATGTAAAAGAAACCTTTGACAATTACATTCAGCAACAAAAATAAAAACTGCTAATTTGGAGGAATATACTTCCAATCATTTAGTTTGATCATGTATATTTGATTTTTTTTTTTTTTGGTGTGGATCATATATTTGAATATTAGAGAGTCTGCAGAGATAGAGATTGTACACACACAAAAAAAGGATAAAGATTGCTTCACGTCCCCTTTAAGTGTATACAGGAAATCAAAAGTCAAAAAATGACACATATGATGCCATGGTGAAGAGATTGACAAGTGTATGTAACACACATATCAAACCAATGGGAGTTGTTTTATGGTTAATTAATTAACATTGTTCTGATTCGCATTTGTGCATGAAGCTAGTGACTTCATTTTTGTGGATGAGGTACATGATGTGATTATTTTATAGATTAAAAGCTTATGACCTGTTTACATGATTCTTTGTAGCGTTACCCGGACAACTTTTTCCACTTAATTACATACGCTTTGGATTCAATGATAATTCTTAAATAAAAATCTAAGTTACTACTTATATTTGAGAATAATGGAATTAATTAATAGCAAAACAGGAGATTATTGCTGGGTTGATTAAATAATTATACTTTTGATAATAAAGTGTTGTTACCATTTTTAAGACACCTGTTCTTCCATCTAGAAAAGAATCAATTAGCATTTCCAAAGCAACCACGTACCCACGACATTCAGTGATTAAACCATGTAAGAAAGTTGACCAAAGATATTAGTAATACCCAACCAAGTTAATGCGTCGTGTAAAAGAAAAATATCGTCTCAAGTCAAGATATATCTTGCGCGTTTTACTTCTCCAAGCAAAATATAGTCTTCACCTAATTTTATCTTGTTTGTTAACAAATTGGACTTGAAATGCAATATATGCATGGCTTGGTTATTTTGAGATTTTGTCTAATGATATTTCTACTCTTTATTATGTTCAATTTAACTCTATCTTAGGAGGAAAAATATGTGTTTTGTTTTGATATATCTTATTGGGCACGCCATAATATGGTCTACTTGATTAGACCATGCATTCATGCGTAACAATATTGTGTTTGAATGTGAAATGTGTTCATTTAAGTACTTCAATACTACTTTAGACTTGATTAAGGTTAAATCATGAACATAGTTGATGGTCAAGATGGGTAGTGTTTAATTATTATTTTTTATTGATGTATATATTGACTTTGTAGTTTGTTTCTTTTCATTTCTCTAATTTGACCTTATAAGACCTTTTGTTTGTGGCTTGGAGTAGCCCATATAAATTTGTATTTTTAATAATATTCTACTTACTTATAAAAGAAAAAAGAAAATATATATATATATATACAGTAGTGTTATATTGTTATATAAATTAAGAGGATCAAGTAAAAATTGGGAGTGTAAGTATTAGTTGCCTTAATAATAACAAAGGTAAATGACGATATGGTAGTGTGTTGGTCTCATGTGCTCAAAGGTTTTTGTGGCACGCTTTTACTAAGATAGACATTTGATGGATTAAATTAAATCATGGTTCTCTTGCACGGGCCAAAAATTGAAAAGGATAAAAAAAAGATGCATATGAGATGACCTAATAACACAAAATTCAATATCTAAACTAAGGACATGAAATGGGTCCCAAAAGAAAGATCACAGCTGTATGATTGGCTAAATCACTCAAGATGTTGGTCCCATCTCACTTGACAAAGGTCTTAAAATAGCACCAAAGAGTGATCAAAAAGTTGTATGATTGGTTAAATCACCCAAAGTAATTAAGTCCATCCCATCTCATATATATTCACTAGACAACTTGGGTGCATGTGGCTTTTGGCATCATGAGAGTATTTGTCAGCAAGTTAAACGTGAAACGGCCTAATTTGAAGTGTAGTTAAATATCTTTAGCTCCTACAAAAGTTTATGAAAGGAAAATTCCATGTCATTCACGTTTTATTCAATTCTATTGATCGAACAATATCAATTTAAATCTGTTTGCAAAATTCACGGTCCATTATAATTAATCACAGTACTTCTAAATATTGGAGAGAATATTGATCCCAGTGATATAGGATATGTATATTTTAGATGACAAAATATGGAGTAATAACTATTTATTTTATGACAGTATAAAAAAAAAAAACTATTTATTTGAAAATTAATAGTTGAAACTTTAATAACTCCCCAATTTATTTACGTGTAGATGGATTCAATTAATATAATAACCATTTTGTTTTCAATAAAAAAAAAAAGTTATTACTAAACTTTATTTGTCTTGAGATACATGTGATTACTTTTCTTGAGATACATGTGAAACACTTCTTGTAAGAGGCACCAAACTGCATATCAGATATTTCAATCCTATATTTCTTGTTAAGAGGCACTTCTTGTGCTGTTATTAATATAATTTTTTTTTCTGATAAAAAAAATGTGAAACACGTGCAAATTAAGCTGCAGCTTTTCATTTTTTCCCAAGCAAATAAACTGCAATTAATGGTTTTATAACTAGTAACCAAGTTAATTATAACAATTTTGTATACATATGTTTTGACTTATTAGATTGAAAGACATCAATCCAATGTGTTATGCCCATCATTTAATATTTAAGTTGTTTATTTAAATTATCTTAAAAAACTTAATTAATAAAATAAAGTGAAAACAACAATTATAAACATATCATAATAAGTTTTCTAAACATTTGTACAAGTATTTTTTCATAATTAAAAAATCCAAACAAATTATAAATAAATTCTTTAAAGTATATTCATAATGTTGTAGATTATAATTGTCTCAAACAAATGCTATACCGGTATGCCTTGAAAGTTGGAAAAAAAAAACTCTAAGACACTACATAGGTTGCCAAAGACAATATTAATTTAATTAGTATTAGTTTATATAGGCTAGGGAGTTATGTGATTGGAAGATTCAAAGAACTTATAGTGGGTTAATTTTTGGATTTAATTATTTTAACAATTAATATAAATGTAATTGATTGTATGAAATAAGTTTTGTGCTTGACTTAAGTGAGAAGTGACTTTAAAATAACTTATTTCATTTAAATTATTTAAAAAAAACCAGTTTTATGTAAATTTACAAAAATAAATAAATAAATGAAGTACTTGTTTAATTTAATTATAGAGTATAAAGAAGATCACGTGTTTTGGTAAACAAGGTAATCATCAATTATGAAGATATTATAAAAAGTTTGCGGGGTCTATAGTTGCAACTTGCAATTTGCAAACATATGCTTTACATGACCTACATCATTCTCTTGAAAGATATTGATGATGGGTCAAAACCAAACTAAAACTGGGTTAGACTCACAATTTGCAATTCCTCTGACACATGCAGCTGTTAGATAGGATATCTTATTTTTCTAATTTGAACTTTCATTAAAAAAAAAAAAGAAGATAAGTTGGGTTTAAAAAGTATTTTAATTTAAACTAATGCTATAGAAACATGCAATGCCTGGTGTGGTGTGGCAACCACATGGAATCGTTGTTGAACAACCACAAAAACTTCATCAAACTCCCAAATCTACGTACAGTTGTTCAACATAACCAAACTGAATGTTCTACTTCTAAGTTAAATTTGTTTCATATATCAACCTCCTATTTATCGAGTATGCAGGTTGCGTCACATGTTGGTTTCTAATTGAATGCTAACAAACATATTTTTCAAGTCTCAATTAAATTTATGCATGAAGTTAAATTTATAAAATGGGTTCCAAACGAATTGGGTCAGCCCAACTTGCCAACTGAAAGCCTTTTTAGTTTTCTTATAAGATACTAGTTAAACAATAATTAAATGTTATTCAAAATCAGTGATCGATTAAGCCGTCTTAGCTCAGTGGTAGAGCGCGTGGCTTTTAACCACGTGGTCGTGGGTTCGATCCCCACAGACGGCGTTTTTCATTTATTTAATGATATTACTATTTATTTTAAATTTAGCTATGCTAAAATGATTTTTTTTTTAACAAACTAAAAGTGTGTTTAAGCTTATTTGGTGAAATAATATTTATTTTAATAAAATAGGTAATTTTCTGTATTTTTAATATGTTACTTAAAATAAGTTATTTTCTATTTATTTAAATAAACAAATTCTATCAGCTTATTTGATAATCAATTATTTTATAAACACTTATTATAAACTTAAATTATATTTTCAACAACTAAACCATTCTTCATTTTATTTATTTGAATTTAAAATTTCCACTAAAAAATTATTTTAAAATCTTTTGACCATTTCTGTTTCAAAACTGAATGCTAATGTGCATGCTAATTAATTCCAGTGATACAGTAGTATTATATAAATAGAAAAAGACCCGTACGTTGAATAACTTGTGTAGTGTTAGTAAGTTCCATGCAATTCATGTTTTCATCAATTGCATTAGAAATTTTATGTTAATATTTTAGATGATTATTAATTTTCATGGTGGACTGTGGTCATCAACCTGGTCTCCTCGTCTCATGCATGTGATACACGGACAAACACAAGCTTTTTCTCATATCATTTCGAAGCAAAATAAATAAATCTCAACACCCTTTAAATGAATCGTGTGAAATGATCTAAGAATAGTTTTTTGTTTAAAAAATTAGTTCAGTAAAACAGATTCATATATAAAACTGTATCACTCATTCTTGTTAAGAGTACAAAAGAGAAATAATTTTAAGAATTATTAATTCAATACTCTTTATGAGATTGCTTAAAAAAATTAAGGAAAGAAATTATATGATGCAAAATAATAAATTTTTGCCTTGATTTTTTTTATAGAGTACGTAGTTTTTCATATTTGTCCATTGTAAAGTCTAGGATGAGCGAGTGGTTCTTAATTAACAATTTATTCCATCCAATAACCACTTAAACTTTAGTATTTATCTCATAGTGTGTTTATAATGTAAATATAAAAAAATTTGTAAGTCAGATGCCATCTTTAAAACGTTCAAATAAAAATACAGGGTTTGACTTTTTAATCATTATGAATTTTAATAGTTAGTATTTATAAATTATGAGAAAATGGCAGGTTTTGCTTGAATTTGATTTGAATTTATACAGTTACACTTACACCACTTGTTAACAGGTTTCCTTACATCATAATAGTAAAAATATAAAATAAAATACATTAATCCAGGTCAATTCTATTTTTAACTTAATTTTAAGCACAAAAGTTAATTTACAAATTAATTTAAATGTAGTATAATTTCCATAACCAATTTCAACCTAAACTCTAAGTTGAAGTATTGTGTGTGGAGTTTATTTGAGGCACTTCTCCCCCAACTCTTAGAAAATCATCTGAACCTTATATATTTGCCTTGACCCTCAAGTCAAACGCATGTGTGGTTGGTTCTTTTATTCGGAGTCAGCACGGGAAGTTACTATATTTTTTTTCTTTTGTTGTTAAACTCATGTTTCTCGGATGAAAAATAGGCTCGCCGTACTTTGAATTTCGAGGTAAGCTTAAAATTTGAATCCCTTGTGTGGACTGGAAAATGGGTCCAAAGTCAAAGAGTTGAATTCAATAGGCCCAAAAATATTAATGTATGGTCCATAATACACATACGGCTCCAATTCTATTTGAACAGAAGTTTTTAGTGTTGTTAATTACAAACAAACAAGTGTGAAATATTATGTGTATCTTGCATACTAATAAAACACATTTTGTTTTCATTTTTGTTACAAACTACATATAGAATATAGTAAGGTTTATTATGTATACGATAAAGAATTACATATAACTGCGGCAGAGTACTGAGTACGCATAAAGTTAAACAAATTTTATCTAGAATATTTAAAATAAAGGCTTATCTAAACTAGAATTTAAATGTTATCATCTATAATTATTATATTTGAATTAAACGAAAACTATTTATCTAAAGGTGATAGTTCCGATCTTATATTTTAAGAGTATTATCAATACTACAATTGTATGGATATCTCCAACTCAGAATAAGTTCCATTTTGACAGTAGTTTCTTAAGGCTCATTACACATCAGATTGATATAATACAAAAAAGGGAATTAATCTTGGCCTCTGATTTAAATGTGAATACTCAGTACAAAGAAATAATATTTTTGCTTCTTTAACCACTTGGCTAATCCCTTAGTTGTGTGTATAAACAAGATTTATTCCTTATTGTTGTTAATCATTACCATTATATGCCAAGAATATTTAAGAAATTATTGAAAGAGGAAATACAAGCTTGCATTTTAGGAAGACTATTTCAGTTTTACTGTATGGTACGATGCTTCTGTAGTAGACAATAAGTGTTATAATATTTGTATAGCTACAACTACGTACAATGTTACCAACATTGTGCACGAAAACAAAAACATGCATGCAAAAAAAATCAATTAATCTCGTTCTCATAAGATTGTGAATCCCTGAATACGAACGAGCTTTGTCCAAATTCATTGCATAAATATTTGGTCAACAAGCCAGGACACTGACTGAAGAGTGAAGACATGTTGAAAGAATGAAAGGCACGTTTATCATCATACTCGTGGTTTTGAAATTAACGATCCTGCTTCAAAATAACATAACATAACGAAAAAACTTTGATATATAAAACCGTATATGCCCTAACAATGAGGCTCCCAAAACTGCGAGTGTCCATTTCTTTTTTATTTAAATTAGTTTCACGAAATATATTTATCATTTACAAATTATAATTTCAACTAAAAAGATTTTAAAATTTGTAAATCTAATATTTCAAATTATGTATTTAAAACTCAAAAAGATTAATCCAATATATAAAAAATGTATAACACGTTAGGCTCCATATAAAATTTGAATCCTAAATATATATATTTTTAATTACATCCATTGGTATAAATATATTACGATACAAATAATTAAAAAGTACATCACTTAAAATAATTTTAATTTATATATATTAATAGGAAGTGACGACACCAAAGGTACCATGATACAGAAAACAGAAAAACATACACCTCCCATCCCATTGATGACAAACCCATCACACTTACACCTAAATTACAAAACAAATACGACCAGTTACGTACATATACCTCCAAGGCTCCAACACCAGTGTTACCAGTCTAGGTGCATGTAAACTTCTATCATGCAAATTGCGAAACACGTTTTTTTTTTATTATATATTATTAAGTGATCGTCCCTTAAAACTTCATAGGTTATATCACAAACCAAACATATACCTAATACTCAAACAAGATACACATATTTAGCGTGAAGATAGAGCTTAGAATGTCATATATCACATTGATACGAAGTCGATTAGAACAAACCATAGAGCAGGGGCGGTGCACTGGTTCAGTCGCAACCACGTGATTTTAGAAAACAAATGTGGTCGGTGATGATGTTCTAAGCAAAAACATATTTCAGCCCTAAGTATTAATCATAGTGTTCATATTTGTGTTCAATTGTTGACAACAAAATCTCATCAATTTTCAAGCACAATATTTAGTTTTCTTTTCTATAGGCTGAGGCTGGATATATAGTCTAGCAGCTACACAACTTATCATGATGAACACGAGAGGCACTAGTAGTAATTTGGACGGAAAAAATAGTTTATAATTATAAAATGGTTGTGTAATATTTAAGTCTAAGCAATCCTTTCCTGATTTTTGGAACATTTTATTAGAAATAAAAGTGAGGGTTTTACATGATGCTATTGCTGATAGTGAAAGCATTGAAAGAGTCTATTTGTTGACGCAGTTTTTTTGGTCATACACGAGTCTTCTCCATTTACTCTTTGAATGTAAAGCTTATAATGCACACTTGAAGCATAGAGAAACGAGGTCTTTTGTTTTTGTTTTATTAATATATGCCTTTTTGAATGTAGATTATTTCTTCCTAATTGACATTTCTCATTATATTAATCACATAGAACATCTCTAATAGTGCACTGTACTTTAATAACTTTCCACATAAATAATCAAACTGTTTAATTAAGAGCTTTAAATAGTGTTGACACTTAGTTTAATTCTGATTTTTCCCTATCTCTCAATTCTCTCTCTCTTTATGTTCTATCTCTATCATTCTTTTTGTTTGATATTGATATAGAGGTTATTGTCATTGTTTTTTGAAAATGCTATAATAGTGAAAAAGAAACATTACGAATCATCGATCGTGGCTGTTTTGTATTGGCGAGAAGACCAAACATAAAGATATGAAGCGAAAGTTAACCGCAAACATATATAGATCACGCCAGACTATTCATCGTGGCTTTTTTTGTATTGGTGACACTGACATGTAATGCATGCATGTATATTTAGTTATACATAATATTTAATTTCTCTTGCGGAGTTAACACTAAAATTTCTCGGTATAATTAGAACCACGAAATACGATCCCACTATCCGTTTGTTGAACAATGTTCAACTGAGGGCAAATGAGTCTTATCAGTAATGCCTTGTTTGGTGCTGAACTCCATTTGTTTAATTAATTAACTGTTTTGGATAATTATTTCTGTTAACTAGATGCAAAACTACGTACTTTCAATACTTGTGCTTTTCACGCTAGAATATGGTTGTTCGAACAGTGTGAAAGGTTTTTCTTTTTCGATTTTAAAATGAAGTATTGACACACGAAATGTTTCAATCTCAACTAAGTGTATTGGAAACATTGGTTAAATAACTATTTTTAAAGATAATTATCTTGATATTTCAATATATCTGAGCTTTTTTTACCTTATTTATACTTAATTTGTAAATAAATTAGAATAACTTTGAAATTGTTAGTTATGTGATTTTTTTTAATTTAATTTTGATTTATTTTAGTGAAGAAATAAATTATTAGAAAAGTACAGCATATTTTATCGAGTTTTGGTGCATCCACAATGTGGCTAAGCTTGAAGTTTTGAGAAGAATAACTGAAGTTTAAAGTAATACTAAGTTTCAATTGAGACTTAGTCACAATTCGTCTCTATCTAATAAATTTGAGGAATTTGTTTAGCCTCATTTCAAGGCTAAGCGAGAATCAAATTTTCTTGTTAAAGATTTTTTATTATGCTTAGCTTTAATTGAGGCTTAACGTGAAGTCACATACAAAAAAAATATGAAATACACATTCTTCACACACATATTTAAGGCATTTCTTATCATTGGACAAATTGAAGGGTTTTGGGGAGGAGAAATTTAGGATTTTTGGGAAAGTTAGGAAGCTTTTCGTTACTCTTTATATGGATTCTCTTTTGATTTCTTTCCTCTTTAGTTTTTTCTTTTTCTTTTTCTTCTTCTTGTTCTTTTAATTTTGTAGTTTGTTTAAATTTTGTTGGGAATTGATGTAACTTTGAATTCTTTCTCTTTTGTGATACTCTAAGTTTGTATTCAATTTCAACTTAATGTTATTATCTTTTTCTATGTTTAATGTTTACTTAGCTTGATCACTCTTTGCTTGATGTTAGGATTTGAATGATCATTAGAAAGCATATTTGAACCTTCAATTGAAAATGATAACTAATCAATCTTATATCTAAGAATAGAATAGGGTTTATTAACTATCCTGTAATCTCTTGGCCAAATGCAAATTGTTTGACTAGGTCATTCAAGGAATTGATGGATTAGTTAAGAAATTTAGGTTTTTTTCATCTAAGAAATTACCATTAGAATAAACTAGTTGGTTGATAGTGATATTAATGTTAGAATTTGATTATTTAATATTATTGATACATGAAAAAAAAAAGGTGGAATGAAAACAAGCCCAACTGATTTATGCACATTAAGTGTTTGTGAAAATGCAAATCTTCCTCCATAAGATGAAGGACTACGCAACTACAGTGTGACCTTTCGAACGACGAGTAATTAATTAGTTGATTTTAAATTCATTACTTGAGTGAGGAACGAGATGATGTATATAAGTAGAAAGAGGACCCATTAATTCAAAGTCCGCGGTATGATTGGATTTTCTTAGAAATACGTGTTTAGTTTCGCGTCCAAGAAAACAAAGCGTGAATCACTTACGTGGAAATTAGAACTATAGAAAATACATTTGAGTTTAAATGATAGAATACGTACGTCACTTTGGAAGAAACCCCATTTGTCATGTTTCTACTACTTGACCATTAAATTAAACAGCGAATATATATGTTTTTATTTTCTTCTCTTTAATGTTACCGCTGCAGCCTGCAAGCACTTAGGTTAAAAAAAAAAAAAACTATTGATAAAGAGAAAAATTATGAGTAGTAAAACTTGTTGAATAAGTCAGATACCCTATCTGCGACCTAATCTCATATTTTCTTATAGTCTAGCTAGCGAGGGCCGTAAATTAATGTCGTTGAAGATCATTCACAAATCACAAGTTAGTATAGAGTCCTCCTTTTGTTGATAAAGCAATAATTGAAATTTTCATCAAGAAGTGCCAATTAATTAAGTTCGACCATGGATATATTTGAGGCATGAAGAGATCCACTAGATATATTGATTGCTATTTTCAAAGGACAAATTAATACCTCAAAATCTTTTGATCCAAAATAGTCAACATTTTCTGTGGCCTCTCCCTCTCTCTGTTTTTTTTTTTTTTCTTTTAATAACACCTCTTTATTTTTTTTAATTAATTAGGGTATTTTTCTATCGAAAGTCAAACAACAATCGAGCTGCCTTTTGGTGTTGCTTGAATTGTAGTGATAGCAATACCATTGTACTTATATTTTCATTATAATGGGTTAGATTTGATCCCTCTATTTTTTCTTTGTAATCTTGAAAATGTTACTTTTGATATGTCCTTCACCCTTTTATTGAAAATTGGTTAGTCTGATTGAGAAAAAAATATATCAAAATTCATTCAAGTAACTTATCTCTTTCCACATATATTTTTTTACATACACAAATTTGAAAACAAACTCATACTCAGATAATTATCTATTAAGCAAGTCACATGATGGTTCTCTCTTATTAATTAGTTACGTACTTATTACATTATTTATATCTAAAGATTTATGGTGAATGAGCGATTTGATTGCGATTAGTCAATTAATTGTAAGGTTAATAATTATTATAATAGATTTAATTTTTTTTTATAGATTAGTAATTTGAACGAAAAATTGATCCAAAAACATATACTGCCAATCTATATTAATAACGATGGATCTTTATTAACATTTATCAATCACTGTACTATCAAGCTACTAATAAAATTCAGATTAATATAATTATTTTGAATTGTTTATAATAGGTTTTATACGTATATATTATTTATTTATACTTTTTATTAATTTTTAAATCTTTTCAATAATATAATTTTTTAAAAATTATTTTTAATGGATTTTACAAAATTAAATTTTAAAAATTTCTTCCAAAAAAAATAAAATAATAGTGCTCGAAAAAATACATTACTTCACAAATAATTCATAATCAACACACATTTAATATCACACAAAATAAGTGTTTAATAAATATTATAATTTTTTGCTCTTACTTACAGTTAAGGGTGTTCAAAATAATCAATTATAAAAAAAATAACAATAACTAATAATAATAAGTTATATTAAAGTGATTATAAAACTATAACTAATTTTATAGGTATAGTTATTTTTCAATAACTTATTTATCAAGTATTTAAAAAAAATAGTTATAATCAATTATTTATTTTATAATTAATTTTAAATATAATAACCTATTATAAATTTATAATCAATTTTTAAAAATAATAACTAGTTATTTTAAATTATAACTAGTTATAATTATAGTTATAATAACTATTTATAAAATAATTATTTTTAATTATAATTATAATTATTAAAATAATCCAATTTTTAACACCGTATTGCTTGCAACCAATACTTTACCACCAACCCCAATGTTAAATATTTATATCCATTCTAATCATTTCAGGCTCAAAGAATTCCGACGGCAAGAAAAAAGAAAAATAAAAAAAACATTACAATAGTCACCGACATTAGGTATGATCGTACATTCGAATGAGAACCTGAGTCAGTTGACAGCGTTAATTATAGCGCGTATATGTTGCATTGGATTATTGCTAAGTTTTTTTTTTTTTTTTTTTTTCCGTTAGTGCGCTAACACTAGTCATCGTTTATTGACAGCGACACTCCTGAGAGGCAACATATTTGTGGATGAAAAATTTGACCTTTCTTGCACGAAAGCAGAAACTAATACCATAGTCCATATTCCATAGATATTAGAAAGTAAATACACTTGCACCAAAAAAAAAAAAGTAAATACACTGCAACCACAAGTTTATGTCTATATTATAAATTGTACTGGTATGGTTTGCCTAGATAAAAATGTATAATAAGGTAAAAGTATAGTGTTGTATTCGTAAAAGTAAAAAGTATTTTCTTATATGAGTACTAAAAATATAGTTTATTTAATTTGATTTTATTTATCGTCCAAGATATATTTTTATAATATTTTTAATTATTGAAAGGAAAAACTTATATAAATTTAGATGGAGCCGTAGTTCTTCATCACATTGCAAAATTTCTTTTAAATAAGATTGATTTTAAAAATTAATTTTAGTTTAAATTAATTTTGAAATAAAGTGATATTTATTTATTTGAATTATTATCTACACGCAAATTAATAATAAAATTTAAGATTTTTTTTTATCTAACATAGAAGTGATCTAAACTTACTGTAAATGCATGAATCTATTTTAAACTGAGACTGAATTCTTTCATATAAAATCAAGCAAGTGAATATTTACATGAAATCATATTTCAACAGATGTTAAATAATTTAACGTGAATCTAAACATAAGCTTAGTCTCTCCATGATATTCAAATAATATATTTATATTTATATTAAAATAGTTTGTTTAAAATTATTTGATAAAAAAATATTTATTTTAATAAATAATTAATTATTTGATTTTTATTATGTTTATTTAAATTATTTCTGTTTAAAATAAATAATTTTTTTATTTATTTAAAGAAATAAATTTAATCTACTTATAAATAATTACTTATTTTAAAATATTTATTTTAATTTTAAACAAATGACGCATTTTGATGTCACTTAAAAGTTAAAAGAGTACCAATGTGGATGTTATTAGTGTGCTTGGTGTTGCAGTAATTTGGTAAATGTTAATAAAGATCCATCATTATTAATATAGATATCATTATTAATATAGATTGGTAGTATATGTTTTTGGATCAATTTTTCGTTCAAATTACTAATCTATATATATATATATAAATTAAATCTATTATAATAATTATTAACCTTACAATTAATTGACTGATCGCAATCAAATCTTTCATTCACCATAAATCTTTAGATATAAATAATTTGTAACATAAATTTTGTCATTCTTTCTCCTCTGTCTTCTTCCATCTGCATCAAGGAACACTTTTTTTGCCACTTATAAAACCCCTTCCGTCCTAACATGTGTTCCAACGAATTAGGACATTCTCCCTTCTCATTCTCTTGCTCCCTCTTTTCAGTGTCATATATTCTCTAAACCCACACTACAACAATGAAGCTTACATTAAAAACACCACACGGACACCCACTCCCTTCACCCCAATCCAAGACCCTCCTCAAACCTCGATGCATATTAACCACAACCACGATCCAAACATCTAAACAAGCCAGCAAAAACATACACCTCTCTAATGTAGAAACACGAGAAGCCGCATTAAACTTGGAGAAAATGATAAACTTGGAAGACCATAGTAATAACAATTATTTTCCATCAAAACTTGGGAATCGGTGGAAGGAGTACCATGGCATGAGCAATTGGGACGGTTTGCTAGACCCATTAGACGACAACCTACGTTCTGAAATCCTAAGGTACGGTCATTTCGTGGAAACCGCGTACAAATCCTTCGACTTTGACCCTTCTTCTCCCAACTATGCAAACTCGAAGTTTCCCAAAAAAGCACTTTTAGAACGGTGTGGTTTACCTAACACGGGCTACAAGGTAACAAAATACCTACGTGCAACCTCGGGTATTCAGCTACCTAGTTGGGTGGACAAAGCACCAGCATGGGTAGCGAAACAAACGAGCTATGTTGGATACGTAGCGGTGTGTTGTGACAAGGAAGTTATCAAAAGGCTTGGTCGGCGCGATGTTGTGGTGGCATATAGAGGAACCACCACATGCTTGGAATGGTTGGAGAATTTCCGTGCATCTCTCACCAACCTCCCCATTCCATGCACCACAAAGAGGGCCTTTGAAAAAAATGGAGTCATGGACGGAAGTGGGGCCATGGTGGAAAGCGGATTCTTGAGTCTTTACACCTCCTCACTTCCTGCAAAGACGACATCTTTGCAGGAAATGCTGAGACGGGAGATCTCAAGAATCCTCCGGATGTATCCCGGAGAACAACTGAGCTTGACCGTCACCGGTCATAGTCTGGGGGCGGCATTGGCAACGCTCACGGCGTATGACTTGAAGACTGTCTTTCCCAAACTGTCGGTGACGGTCATCTCTTTTGGCGGGCCCCGTGTCGGGGACCTGAAGTTCCGACGACAGCTTGAGAGGCAAGGGACCAAGGTTTTGCGGATAGTGAACTCCGACGATGTCATCACCAAGGTTCCGGGGTTTGTCTTTGATGATGATGTGGCAACCGGTGGAGGGGTCCATGTGGCGGGATTTCCGAGCTGGATACAGAAGAGAGTGGAGGAGGCACAGTTGGTGTACGCAGAGGTTGGGAGAGAACTACGGTTATGTAGCAGGGATTCTCCGTACCTAGGAAACACGAATGTTGCCACGTGTCATGAGCTCAACACGTATCTGCATCTCGTTGATGGCTTTGTCAGCTCCACGTGTCCCTTCAGAGCCTCAGCGAAGAGGTTCCTCCGTCGTTGACAGCCACCGCAGTGTGGTGCTCTAACCCTATTAAGCAATTAACAGAAAAATACAAGTGTTAATGGGTAAATGTAACTATTAGTTGTAGTTGTGTAAATTGTAGCACAAACATTATCGTAATCTTGACCAAGATTGTAGTTAGTGATAGGGTTAATATATATATACACTTAACTTCTTTATTTAGTGATAGGGTTTACATCATCTTTCGCATTAATCACTCATTTTTTCTCTTCATTTAAATATGTCTACATCATTATTGTTGAACTTGAGATCCTTTCTAAGAGGAAAAGGATATAAAACTCATAATTTAGAAATTGTAACTCTAATTATAAGATTCTATACATAATGCATATGCATTGAAAATAACGTAAATAAATAAAATAATCCCTAAATCACAACATTAAAGAAATTTAAATTAAAAATTCATAATGGTAATAATATATTATAATTAACAGAGTAATTATAATATGTCATTATGATTATGAATAAATAACTGAACAGAAAAACACATTAAACTATTTGAAAAAGAATAATTAACAGGAGAGATAATTTTGGCTCATTCAAAATAAAATAATTATATAAATATAATCATTGACATAAAAGATACAAACATGTATACGTTCGAAAAAAAAAATCATATTAAAAGTCACGGTCCTACTATTTTGAGGGAAACAACAAACAACTCTTTCAATGACAAAAACAAACAAATGACAATTTACAGAAGAGAAATAAGTGAGAAAAGTTCACTTCCAAATAAGAGAAGAGAGAAAACTTGAGAAGAAAATGTCAAGCTTCATGAATAGAGGGTTCTTTCAGATTTTTAGACACTTTTGGAGCATCAAGATCTCTTTTAATATGGTGTGATCAGATGGAGATAATAAAAAGTGTTAGCTCTTGCTTGCTAGCTAAGAACTGGGCAGTCTCGGCCTTGTGTTGTAGTATGTCATGCGGGTACTGACTAGTGACTACTAATAATGTTGGAATATCCGGCGCATGTCACAATTCTAACCATTAAAACTAATTTTAATATATTAAATAACAAAATAAAATATAACTACAAAAGTTGATTTGAAGCCTTCTGTGTAAGCCTTGTAATTGAAATTTTTTTTTTTTTTAAGGTTTGTAATTGAGAATCATGGTAGTAGGCGTTATGTCTATCTCAGCGTTGCCATCCAGGTCAAATGGGAAAACAAGAACGTACAGTTTTGTTAACTACATGCATGCGCAAGAGTCAAAATTAAATGAAAAATATATATAAAAAAAACAACGAAATTGATAAATTTAGCTAAAATAATAAATCATAATCTAGCTAGGCTATGATTTCTATATGTAGATAAGATTAGGAAAGGCTAGGAAAGTGTGGATGGGACTAGGAATTAAAGTGCATGTGTTTTGAATGCTTGTAAAAATTAAATTATTTTAATAATTAATTATAATTATAATTAATTTTTGTTTAGATAAATTTGTTGTATTGGGATATAATAAAAAAATCCACTGCTACAAAATAAAATAAAAAAACATGAAAATAGCTGAAAAACTAAACTGTTAAAAATAGTATAATCTTTTTTTGTTTTTTTACTAATTTAAGTTGTTGTCTCAAATATACAACTTATTCTACAAACAAATTTTTTACAACAAAAATAGCTAAAATATTAATTAAAATACTCAAGAATGATGTTCAAAATAACTAAATAATAATTAACGTAAGTTAAAGTTAAAACATTTTTGCTTGATCTAAACTTGAAGGGGTTAAGTATTATATGAAAAGAAAAGCTAAGATAATTATTTTAAAAATAAACGAAGAGTAATTTACATAAAATAAGTGCAAATTACTATTAAATTAAAAATGTTTATTAATTAGAATACAACATAGAAACAGAGTTTTGTCAATATTATGATACACGTTTCAGGCGACCAGAGGGCGGTGCGCCTGTATGCATGGTAGCAAGAAAGCGATATGGTAGAATTGTGTTGTTTGAAGATGGAACAAATTAAGCGATTGGGTTTTAATCTTTTGTATCTTTCTTTTGTTGAATTTTCTGAACTATATATTTGACTACTTTTCTTTTAGACTTTAATTAAAGGATGTTGTTTTGCATTGTTTAATTAACAATTAATCATTTGTTAATTCTAACGATTATTCAAAAAAATTCTAAGTTTTATATAAGATAAAGTGAAAGTTCAAGATAAAATATATAAGTGTGAAGTAATCCCCATTCTATGAACTAGATTTTTAGGTTGAATTAAACCTAAATTTATATTTTAAAAGTGATATACTCGTGTTTAATTAGATTATTCTAACTCCTAGGTAATTATAAATTACAGCATTAATTAGCTAGCAAGGTCATTAACCAAAATTTTTATCATGTTACCTAACATGGCGCCGTCCAAATCCAACACATACACACGGTCGGTAATGAGCATGCAATTGAGCACACACTAAAGCTGTTTAATTTCTTAGTTCTAGTTCTAGCTGTCTTCTTTTGCATCAAGACAGTGATGTTCAAATGAAAAATATGACATGGCGACGCGTGCACCACCATTCACCAATTAATCATTCAATGGAGTATGAATATATGATCAATTACGACACCTGTTACTCCCTTGCATTTCTCGTGAGATCTTTCTTTCAACTTTTCGATCATAGTATAATAATATAGTGAGCTGCATTAATGCAAACACCTCAAAACAATCTAATTTTCTCTGTTCAAAATTATTTTAATCATAAGTTAACAAATTCTTTGTAAATGGTAACTTGTGATCGGATATTGTAGGGTAAAATTATTTTATTCTTTCAATTAATTATTATTATTTTCTTATATTTAACTCAACGAATTAGTAAATTAAATATTTGTGTTTAATATTTTGACTATTCAACTTTAAACTATAAAGTGAACACAAATAAATAAACTAGTAAATTAAATATTTGGGTTTAATCTTTGTTGCTGAATTCAGCTTTTATTTTATGTTTTGTTCAGGTGATTTTTTTCCAATAAAAATTGAACGATTAACCGTATCAAAAACATCCATATGGTATACAACATGAAAAGCTTGATATTGTTTCATGAACGTTCTTTTTGTGCTTATACTGTTTTTCCATAATTTGCTATGCATTGTTTGTGATCTTTATGGTTTGGTATTGTTTGGAAGTGATTTGACCTCATACAGCTCAAAACTTTAATTTTTCCCAAAGGCACATAAGCTTGAAGAATTTAATCTTGAACCATGGACATGCTTCTTAAGTCATGTTGGGTACTAATTAAATAGTAAATAGAAGCAATAATTTTATCATTTTGTTATTTTGCACTTTTTTTTTTTGCTTTCACTTTTCTACATAAAATAAGGAGAAAAAATAGTTTTCTTTCTTCTTCTTTTTCTCTTACTAATCGGCCTAAATTAAAAACATCTCACTAGCTTTCTTTTTTTTCGAATTTTATTCTTTTCACCCATGCCAAAGATGCATAAAGAGAAATGTCTATTCATACTTTAAAGATTTTGTATTCTTTTCTCTTTTTTTCTTTCTCACATAAATATCAATTCATTTCCATGTGTACTAAATGTATGTTTGCATTTTGGACACGAAAGATATTTGAGATAAAAATCATTTTATAAAATATTAAAACTCTTATTATTTTTATTTTTTTATAGATTAAATTTATATTAAAATACATACACAATATTTTCTACCCAACATACCTAAATTAAATTAAATAACTAACTTTAGTAGAGGCACATGAAACATGTGTAACTTTAGCAGAGGTACATATGAAACCTGTGTCACATGGTGCATATATAAGTATAATCAATAGCAAAAGAACTTTGCGGCTTTATTGTTAAGGTTTCACAATCAATATTTACGTCAAACTTGGACAATTAACAGTTTAAAGTCAATATATATCCAATTAATAGTACGATAGATAGATCGATCGATCGATAGAATTGGGATGAAGCTACTGCACTAGCGAGAGGCTCAAGCATGCAACAGTGGGACCAATATTAATATTAATTGATTCATACAAAAGTAATTATAACTACCTTAATTAATTTAAGTCACATTCAACACCCCACAGGCACCGCTCCGCGTGCCATGATACCCTGCACAAGTTGCTCACAGAAGCATCGATCAGAGTTCACCTTAAACTCTAACATTTATTTTGTTAGAGACTGTTTTTAACTCTCACTATCTTAATTTTAAATTAATCAAATTTAATTATTTTAATTTTTTTTTTATAGCGGCTGTATTTTAATAATTTTAAAAATTAGTATTTTGACACGTACGTACATTGCACAAAACGAATGAATGTTTGTTTTATGCAACTAAAATTTATAATTAATTATAAATTTATATTTTTCACATTGATAAATAATTTTATTCATCTTTTAAATTTATGATAAATCATTGATTGATAATTTATTTTAAAAAATATTCAAATTAAAAGTTGGAACTAAGATTTTAAAAATGATATATTAAAATAGATAAAAAAAAAAAATTGAAGTCAAACCGTTCAATTATGTTTTTTTTTTTTTATCTACAAAGTTCCAATTTGAAATCTCCTATAAAAAAAAACTTGAGCCTAAATACAGTCAAATAAGGAATGTAATTAATTAATGCTGGTAATTCATGTGCTCACACACATGAACTTTTGTTTATTTTTAGTCTTTAATTACATTGTAATTTTTGTTCACCAACACGAAACGCGTTGTCTGCCTCATATGAAGACGACTTAGTTGGTAAAATTGGCTGTCTTATGTATGTTTTCGATCTCAGTATGAATGAGCTGTAGTAAACAAAGTAAGTTTCCTGCAAAGTCAATTTCTGGACACGAATTTACAATGTTTTCCATAAACAAATGGATATGCAATCTTTTTAAGAGGCGAAAATCATATCGCCACAGCTTCTTAAAGGATCAGAAAATAATAAATTAAGAACTTGTGTGTTGAATTAATTGTGCAATAAAACAACCACCTTTGTCTGTGCATGGTGTACGTGCCCTTGTCTTCACTTTTCCACGCACGCTTTCTTCTCAGCAACCAATGACAAAAGAATATTGACCATATAATATTTGTCGACGTAACTCAAAGTCAAAAGATGATCACATCCACTGGCAATTAGACTCTACCACTGATGATCGAGTATTTAATGTAAAATGTTTAACTACCAAATACCCGTGTTGACAATATTTTTTTATTAATTTTTATAATTGAAGTTTGTCAACTCATACGTTTGCTTTCGAAATTTGGTTTCTGTTTTAGTATTGGTGGTAATTAGGCTTAAATGTACAAATAATGTGTGCTTAATTAAAATCCTTGATATACTATATATTTATCCCAAACCTTAGTAATTAACTATAAAATCATACTACTAATCCATATGAATCATGTGTCGCGCGCGTGTATACCTAAAAGAGAATCTTGTTCAAAATTTTCAATGAGTTTTATAATTTCAACATCTAAGAGTTGACATTATATATGTAAATTTTCTTCTATTTTTCTATGACTTTTTATCCTTTTCATATATATACATCTTAAAAATACATCCAAGTCAATATGATCGACATTTTATTTTCCATTTTTTAGATTTTTAAATACGTTTTCCTTTTCCAATCCGGTAGGTGGTTCTTTGAAAGTGCATTTTGTCCACGTATTTTTTATATTTATATATTTTTCTTTTAAATTTTACTCATAAATTATTTTCATAATAAGAAAATGCAATATTTAAATAAGAAACTATTCAGAAAAGTTGTATAAAAAATTGTTTAAGAAGCTTATGAATTGTGATATTTAACTTTAGAGATCGATTATTGCAAAGCAGATTGTGTTACACACTAAAATATCTTGTCCAAACTAGATACAATATATATCTCTATACTGTATTTAGCTCAAATAAGGTATTTTAGTGTGCAACACAATCTGCTTTACAATCGTTGATCTCTAAAGTCAAATGTCACAATTCACAAACTTGTTAAATAGTTTCTTATGCAACTTTTTTGAATAGTTTTTTATTGGAATATTGCACTTTCTTATTGTGGAAATAACTTATGAGTAAAATTTAAAGGAAAAATATATAAATATAAAAAATACATGGAAAAAGCATCATATTTGATCGTGGCTTGATTAATAATGGACTAGTTTGTTTAAAATTATAATAAGTGTTTATAAAATAAATGATTATTAGATAACTGATTATTTTATAAGCTAATATAATTTGTTTCTTTAAATAAGCAGAAAAAAACTTATATTTTAAGTAGAAACAGTTTAGAAAA
Organism: Amphicarpaea edgeworthii; assembly: GCA_014843725.1. Taxonomy (NCBI): domain Eukaryota; kingdom Viridiplantae; phylum Streptophyta; class Magnoliopsida; order Fabales; family Fabaceae; genus Amphicarpaea; species Amphicarpaea edgeworthii. Next base: position 3,244,377 of record CM026321.1, on the reverse strand, counting down.
ACATATTAAAAACATAAATAATTACTTATTTTATTAAAATAAGTAATTATTTTATCAAATAAGTTTAAACAAACCAACCCAATAATTAACTATATGTTTAATATTATGTAGTAGCTTAATAATAAAATCATGAAATATCGATCAAGTTAGATAAAATCCTATACAACATAAACAATCATATTAAATATTTTGTAAGATAAAAACTGATTGAATATCTTCAACAAAAGTATTAACTTAAATCAAATTTAAGAAGTAATAAACTAAGGATTTTGTTTTAATGTCAATAGCTAAGACTTTCTTTGGGTAAAACAAAAGTAATTATTTCACATATCACTTCTTTTACGCTTCTTTTGAAAAGGAGTTTCTGTTATTTATTTAATTTTATTCGTTCTTTCACCACTTAAGTTTTTATCACATTAAAAGGAGTACAAACTAGAAAGTATTTTGAAAATAATGTGAATGAGGATATTGATGTATCAAAGAAATCAGCCTTCAATTCGGAACAATTTAATACAAGCCCAACTCACAAAAACAAAAACAGAATGATCGAGGATCATAGAGTTTCCTACCTTTATAAAGAGCAGCAAATAAGCCCACCAATCGTGTCCTTAAATAAGCCCAAAAAGAAAAGTACAAAAGTACATTACACGGAAGGTTTATTTGCAATCACTGTTCACGACGCACGGTAGCTACAAATACACACACTACTAAAATCAGAAGTGCAGTAGTTTACCTGACCCACTTCCACATTAAAAATAAATGCGATACCCAAACAGACCCTATTGTGCAAGAAGGATATATAAAGAAATAAAATAGTAAAATAGAAACAACCTTTTACTTTGCCTGTTGGATAACGAACGAACGAACGTGTGAATCAGCTTCCCGCTGGCTGAAAAACAATTATGTGAGCAAATGCAAAAGAACCATTTTAGTGCCATGAAGCCATCCGAATTGTTTTAATATTATGTGGTCCACCACACGCATGATCGTTGGATAAGTGGTTTCTTGATTCGCAGATTAGCTTCATAATATTTATCGAGGAATATGTTATCCTAATCCTACGTACCCTTGCCAGATCTTCCCACTTCCACCTAAACAAATCCAAATCCGGGTTGTTTTCGGTTGCTTACTTCATCATCAAAAGTTTAATTTCCAAATGAAAATGATATCTAAAACCTTACCATGTTGAAAGTTGCATTGCTCAATATATTTTGTGGGTCCGAAATCGCCCAATAAGATGGTTAAGAATCTGGATTATATGTTTTGGATGAAACTAAAAGAACTGATGAGAGAATGTACGATTTAAATGAGCCATCGTAAAGTTAAAATATTAATGATACAACAACTTATCAGAATCAATTAGCGAATATTTATATCTATACAAAAATATTATACTAAAGCTACATAAAAAAAAACTTAGATCAATAACAGATCTAATTTATGTATAAAAAAAGTGTTGAAAAAAATAGTAAATTCATTTTTTTAATCCTTTTATTTATATTGATTGCTTTTGAAATCGAATTCTACTTTAAAGTTATGCGATGTATAGTATATATTTGTAGGAACGTACGTAGGAAAAGATGCATGCATATGCATGGCTCCACTCTTTGGGAAAATAATATAAACCCTTAAAGGGTGACGCGAGATAACGGAGGAAAAAGATGCTGCGTAAGCATACGTACACAGCTGAAAGAAATCTAAATTAGAGTACGTAAGTTTAGTTTATTTTGTTCGATTCTATGCTATCCATTGACAACTAACGCCGCCTGTTTAATCCCTTAATCCCCAATGTATGCTTAAGCAAATATTAAAATATTCTATGCGAGAGCACTCAGCAGCCCTCTAATGTACACGTACCGAAAGATCAATTTTACTCGTTAGTGATAAAGACTAGGTAATTAAGGGATAAGAATGAACATAATCAACATATATAGATAGCTAGGCACAGGAATATTCTTCGCTTTTTTTTAGTACTGCACAATTAGTTCTGTTTTTAACTATTTATTTCTCTCTTTACTCTTTCCAGCTTTCCGTCATACTATATTTGACTTTTAATTTGAATAAATTTGCCATGTCTGCCTTCATATATAGCTTGTTTATTAAGGTTTTAAATAGGTCAGTGAACATGTATGTTCTTAAATAGATTAAGAAGCTAAAGAATCTATTACTCAACAGACCAATAAATTTATATATAGAGTAATATTTATAAGCAAGCCAATCTATCAAGACTTATGGGTTTTTCTAAAAGCCATACTTTAGCCTACTTAACTGTAAAAATGTTTTAAAAAAGTCTGAACTTTTTACGAAAAATAGGTTATTATATAAATCAAATCAGACTGATCTTAAATAATCTATCTACGTTGTTATGTACTAATGTAAGTCCTTGACGAGCAGCATATTGTCTTTTCTTTCCTAAATGTAATGAAGAGGAGTAAAAACTAATAATAATATTATAAACCATTATATGCATTTTGATGGAGATTTTATCCGTTTCTTGCATGCCACAAATTAATTTTTCAATTCGTGAAAATTAACAGTAAGAGCAAAATATTCGGGGTATGACATACAACAATAAGCTTTACTATTAAAATTTTAACTTCCACTAATTTATTTATTTTTATCAATTTTCACTAAAAAATTAACTTTTAAATAATAATTGCTATTGTGTTTTTCTATTACGCTCTAGTTGACTCATATACTTTGACGCTTGACCAATCCACTACTCTCTTATCAGTCTCATGACTTTCACCTAACGCGGCTAGCCTCTATGCTAAAAGGGCATTGATACTTTTCAAAATTCCCTTTTTTTCTATATACCTATATATTATCTTTCTTTATAGTTATGGAATAACTGGGAGAATTTTTCTTTCGGTGTCTTTTCACAATGGAAAATACTAAAACTGTACCATTTGCTTATCGATCGAACTCTTTTCTACTCTATTTTCTTTTGCATTACGTTACATTTTTTCCTATTATTTTCACCTAAATTCACCTCAAAATATATAGGATGGACATTTATATGATTTTCTCTTCTTTTTTTTTCAACTAAAGAAAAATCGTAAATAACTTTGAAAGTTAGTGAGCGAGTAGCAACAGTGACACACACGTAGCTCCTCCCTTTGGCGTGGGAAGAATTTAAAACATTTTTGTGTTTAGTACAAGGAAATGAATTAACTAAAGTGATTTAGGTCCCACTAGCTGCGTCAAAATCTTCGTAACTTTCACGTCCAACTCCACATCATTTCCTTATTCCCATCATTCACTTCACTCACCCATAATCCCGCAGCCATTTTTCAGTTACCCAAATCACAAACCTCTCTCTCTAGATCCCTTTTACACCACCGTCCATTTCCCTCCCTTTCTTTCTCCTAATATAAATCGCCATGCAAACCCAAACATCACTTGTAATAACACAACACAACTGTCTCTAACTCTCGAAAGCAATGACACTCTCTATAAGCCCAACTACCCAACCACGCACTTCACCTTATTCCATCTCCAAACCCAACGTTAACCCAACTTTCTCACACGCCACCACCCCAACCTTACCCTTCAACAAGTCCCAACTCGCTTGGGATCGCCTCAAACATGACTCAGTACAATGCAACTCTCCCAAACTCGGCCACAAGTGGACACAATACCAAGGAATCAACCACTGGGAAGGCTTGCTAGACCCTCTTGACGACAACCTACGAATGGAAATCCTTAGATACGGCCAGTTCGTAGAATCCACATATCGCGCATTCGACTTCGACACCAATTCTCCCACTTACGCCACATGTTGTTACCCAAAACCATCCCTACTCGATCACACTGGAATGAGAAAATCAGGCTACCGGGTAACAAAATACTTACACGCCACATGCGGGATACAATTACCCAAATGGATTTCTTCCATGTCTCAGCTTCCACGTGATCAATCCAGTTGGATTGGTTACGTGGCTGTGTGCGAAGACAAAGAGGAAATCGAACGTCTGGGAAGACGTGACGTGGTGATTGCACTTAGGGGAACTGCCACGTGTCTCGAGTGGTTGGAAAATCTTCGTGTTACCCTTACAAAATTGCCTAACCATATGGGCTGTGGATCCGAAGATTGCATGGTGGAAAACGGTTTTTTGAGTCTCTATGTCTCCAGAACGGGCGCGTGTCCGAGTTTGCAAGACATGGTTCGGGAAGAGGTGGCGAGAGTGATCCAATCGTACGGCGACGAGCCAATCAGCATTACAATAACCGGCCACAGCCTCGGAGCCGCACTCGCGACTCTCAGCGCGTACGATATAACCGCCACGTTCGAAAACGCGCCGTTGGTCACCGTGGTTTCCTTCGGTGGGCCCCGCGTGGGTAACGATAAGTTCAGGGGTCAGCTGGAGAAGAGTGGGACCCGCATACTAAGAATCGTAAACTCCGATGATGTCATCACAAAAGTTCCTGGACTCCTGGTTCGAGACGATGACGTGGCGGGGTTGCACAGTTGGTTCCGTAGGGTTGTTGAGGACATGCAGCTTGTGTACGCTGACGTTGGACAAGAGTTGAGAGTGAGTAGCAGGGAATCGCCTTATCTCAAGAAAGGAGATGTTGCCACGTGTCATGATCTCAAGACGTATCTTCACTTGGTGAATGGTTTTGTTAGTTCCTCGTGTCCGTACATGAACAAAACAACACAGTATCCAGCGGAAGCATGGCTTTGAAGAATTTTTTGGTTTTAAGTTTAACCATGATGTGTATAATTCTCACAATTTTAACTGTTCATAATAACCTAAACTAATATTATTATGACTTTGCTCAGATGATTGAAAGGAAAGAATGAAGTGGAACCAATTTTTTGGATGTTTTATATTGATGCAATTGCATGAAATATAAAATTAAGAATGATTTTAATTTGAAACTTTTCTATTCTTCCTTAAAATAGATTTTTCACTTTTTGAATTTAAAGCTTCACATGCGTCTTCCATAATGCGTTTCTCCTTCTGCTTTTGTCGCTCTCTCTCAAATCTCAGCTGATTATGATTTCCATAAAGAGACATTGTATAGTGTACTGCACTGCACTATTGTCTACTATATATCTATGAAAATAGTTTGTACGAGTAATCTTTCCTAATTCATGGTCACTGTACGATTTTGTATTATTTATGTACGTACAATTTCAAGTTAGTCCAAGTCAATGTAACACTCATTATATATTTTTTAATCAATTAATTTACTGCATTCGTACTTGCCAATAAGAATGATAAACAGAAATTTTAGTATCACCTTATATGTTGTAGCTAGGGACACTTACATTAGAGGAATATTACTTAACCAACCAAATATCAATTATAACTTACAAGAGATAGAAATAAGTTAACATCATCGTAACATATACACACACTTATATATAATTGATATGGATAAAATAGGAACAGTAGGTAAAATTATAACACTTGTCAATTCATTTCAAGCAATGAATGACAAATTTATTTCATTGCATATCATAGAATATCAATAAACTAATGATAACATTATTCCAATTCATTTCGTATTGCACATCATTTTATCTAATTCAATTCCATGATTAAATTCATACTCATGTCTCGTTGAGTGATCCATCCAATTTTAAATTAGCCATTACTTAATTATCTCATTTCTTTGGGGTAAAAAATTTCTCAGACTGAAGAATTGATTTGATCATTGATTGTATGTTAATTGACCACATCTTTTTTTCTTATACTTTCTTTACATAATTCTTTGAATTATCTATTTCTTTTCTTTTCTGTTATGTGTGGAGTGGATAAAAATATTAACCACGTGTATAACATGTAACATAATAGTGGTGTAAAAATAATGATATAGAAAATAATTTTTTATTCTCGATCGATGGAGAAGAAATTGACCCAATTGGAAAAGTAAGCGTAAAACAAGGTCATCTTGGAGTGTGAAGATAACTTATATATTATACACAATATACTTTTTATGAATTGTTTTATTATTTTTCATTAATTAACAGACTACTTCTTTCATATATTTTATAACATCTTATATTGTGCTAGTTGAAAATTATTATAGAGAAAAGATTTCCCATGTGTACCTTAATCACGATTCTTTAATAAGCTACTGTAAGCATTTAATTGTTTGAATTTATGTTTTTTTCTGAGATGATAGATATGGTCAAATATTGGTAAATGTTCTGAATATAGATTGTTCCTTGAAAAAAAATATAATTAACCTCCTCCGGAAAATACTCATGGGGAAAAAATATTTTAAATGTAAAACTGGTTGTATTCAAATCTTAATTAACTATTGCTCTCTGTAGGTTTTAAATTGTTACAGTAGTAGTAATATATATTAAAAGTTGGATCAGTTTTAATAAAATAAATTTAAAGTTTTGTTTAACTTTTAATTTATTAGTTTTAAAAACATTAATTCTCACCCTATATATTTTTTTTAAAATATATCTAATTTTAGTCTTTTAAAAGTGAGAAGCTAAAGGCAAAATTTCATAGTTTTTTCACATGGATGATGATCCTTAAAAAGAAAACTTGTTAACTACGCGGTAAACAGTTTTGAATGAAAATATTTGTATACTATTCAATTCCAATGGGGTCGATCGCCATTGGTGATGGGACTGATGGTAAAGTTAAGTTCCTTGTTTGTTATGAAAGTTATGATTGGCCACAGTAATGGAATTGACCTGGGAATGACAGTGACAAAATTATATGAGAATGTAATGATGATAATGCTGAAAGAGATCCAAAGAAGAAGTGTAAGGTATAAAATAGGTTGTGATACTAATGACTTTTTATAACTGAACATAATTACTTAATAATTTTTATACAAAACAAACTTAATATATTAAGTGTCAAGATTTATCCAGTTTAAAAAACAACGACAGAGGATCTGAATCCCAAAAGTATTTAGTTAATTTTTTTAATTGCTTTATCTCTCTTGACAAAATCCACCTAAAATTCAAGTATAATACTAATCCATCTTTATTATAAGCCACAGATAAAAGTATATATTATAAACAACAAATAATAATATAAAGTACAGTTGTTACTTATAATAAGAATTACTATATAATAGTGCAGTCGTTTCGTTTCCTTAACAAATAAAGTTATCATCATTAGAAATGATATATATGTACTTGACGAAATCATCGATTTGACCGTATGAATTGCCAACATAGTATGGAAAAAGGAGATAAAAGAATGAGCATGCAGCACTACTATTTATACATAAAAAAAATTGCACGCCACAGAACCCATGGTATTCTTTTAAATTTTTTTTTACTTGCATTACATTTGTTTATCTCTTTCTTAATCTTCATTACATTATTTTTCACAATCTATCATTTTTTCTCTTTTATTTTTGAACTCTCTTATTTTCATTTTTTTTAATATATTTTCCTTTTGTCAAATTATTTAAGTTGAACATTTTAGCTAATGAATAGATTCCAATACCATCGTGTTATCGTGTTATAGAGTTTCTTTTATGGCAAAAAATATATGAGAAAGTCATGGTACGTAGGTGCAACGAACATTGCTTGTTTCCTTTTGTTTGAAATTAAGAGTTATAATAATGAAATCCAATTTACATTCAAATGATGAGTTCTAGTTTTTTTGGAAAGATGTTGAGAGTACTCTGACAGAAACAAAAATGTCCAACACCTTACCCGAATCATACATGAGATGCAATGCAACGAACATTGCTTGTTTCTTTTTGAAGCCTTTACCAATTACCATCAAACATCAATTAAGTTCATGAGGCTTTTCTTTTTATTCATTTTGTTGGAAAGATCAATGCATCATGCATGAGTGTTAGAGACACAAATAAATAGTAATGTACATTAGAATGAGAAGATCTAATTCCTGTGTAAATATAAAATTTTATAATTAAATGTGATTGACTTGAAAAAGTGAGTTAAAATAATTACCTATTTTGATTTTTGATTAAAACGCCTTAAAAGGGTAAAGGAAAGGGACGAGGACGGTTGAGACGACTTGAGTGCGTGTGTGTGTGTGTGTATCTAGAGGCATTATGGGACGAAATCTTAGCACAAGTTTTAAAAGTTGGTAGCCCCATAGAAATAGAAGGTTAAAAATCATCATACAAAGGAATAAAAACAACAATGCATCATGTGTAACATGCCACTCTTGAATCTTGATAGACAGATGGGGATAAGATAGCTTTGAAAAAGAAGTGGCTACCAAAATATTTTCGGTGGACTTGGTCGTACAATATTCCATTGTGCATATTCTACCCCACAATCATTGCCACTGATTACCGGCCACTTCAACATAACCAAATTTTGTTATGTACAGGAACATGAGGTTTCTTGAAATCTGAATTAGTCATAAAGTTCATTAACCAACAATGTAGAGGTTTTATAACATCAAATAAAAGAAAGTGTCATTTACTTTTTTTAGACTTAAATTATGAAAATCAATGCATTTCATCTTTGATCTAGAAATTTCAGATACCCAACCTGATGTTTGAAAATAAGTAGCTCTGGATCGACTAAAGAAAATTCATGAAAGTCAATGCCTAATCATCTTTATCCCCTTTTCCTTTTCTTGCTCATTCCAAAACAATTCCTTTTACATTTCTTTTTCTCAAGTTTTCGATTTTTAGGTTTCTTTTGGCTTGTTGATTATTAGTTTTCAGCTTAATTATTGGAATTTGTTGAAAACTAATTTCTGTAAAAAAAAATCTGGCTTGATCACCTTTAATCTCATTTGAAATACATTTTTATTTCATCATAAAAGCTCGAATATTGTACATTTTTCTTTCTTTCTTTCAAATCAATTATTATTCTCTGCCTATCGCAATGGGCTAGCGAGCAAGGAAGCAATTACAAACTGCATAGCAAAACAAAAGAACTACGATAATTGATAAACATAACAGCACCGCGAAAAAGAATCCTACACAATCGACAATGGCAATAAAGTCACACAACACCAAAATGATGATTTCCATAAAGCCGATACACACATACGTTTACATACCAAATAGGGGAGTGTATTTTTTGAAAGAGGACACTTATGGTCATGGAAAACAAATTAAAAAAGGAAGTGTGTAAGTAAAGAGGGAGAGTGGATATAGCAACTGACAACTTCAACCCGCCATTAAATTGATCTTGTTTGACCCAATCTAAAAAACATTGACAAGCCCAAATAGACCTCACTAACGTAACCCAAAATTGATAGCTCTATTCTAATGACATAACTTACGAATGAGCGGGCATTCACTTTATAGTATCTCTATTCAATTTCAGGATTACCTCATCTTGATTACTATCAAATTTCTTTGATTTGAGCAAAACACTATCCTTGTTTCTTAATCCTCGTTTCTCGTGTGACGATCGTTTATGTCGTGATAATGCATGTCAGTGTCAGAATTGAATACCGGCAATATATAAAAAAAATAATTAATTCATATAATGCTATCTTGGAGCATTCTAAATAATAGACACTTGAAGGAATAACACGACAAATGACATAAGCTTAATGAGAAATATCTAGATTTGTATTGAGACACTAGATCGTAGATTATCTATAAGAATTCTTGTATTTGACAAGGGCCTACCCTCTGAATACGGGGGTATCATTTCCAACTGAAATGGAATTCTGCTAAGTGTGACTAAACTGAAATATAACATGATAAATAATGTAGCTTTCATCTCTTGTAAAAAATTAACTGAAGATGGAAATACAATACAAAGTACATTGAGGAATCCAAACTAGAAGAACTCAAAGTCTAGATATTTACCCCCAGACTTCATCTCATTATTATTATTACCCACCATCCTCTTACTACTATTGTTGTTGTTTATATTGTTGTTGTTGTTGTTGCCAACCCCAACAGTATCAACTGGTTCAAACTTTGCCGGTAGATCACATTCAACTGGTCTTGGAACTTCTGGGGGTGTGCTGCACCTAATCAACGCCCAGTTCACGCCTTCAAAGAAGGGGTGCTGTTTGATCTCGGTAGCGCCCCTCTTCACCCCGAGCCGGTGCTGCGGCTCCTTCACCAGCAAGCCCCGGATCAGATCACGGGCTGCATAACTCGTGGCCGGCGATTCAGGGAATCTGAGCTGCTGGCCTACTACATTGAACAATGTAGCACGGTTTCCTGATCCTTTGAAAGGAGTTTTACCATATAGTAACTCATGCAAGAAAATTCCAAATGTCCACCAATCAACTGCACTTCCATGACCTTCTCCTTTGATGATTTCAGGGGCAAGGTATTCGTGAGTGCCCACGAAAGACTCCGACCGAGCTGTTGTTGGTTCGGCAACAAGCTCAGGAAGCATGCTGGATGGCACGCCGCCAGGTTTGGCTTTAGACTTTCGTTGTGACTTCTTGTTTTTCTGAGCAAAGAGGCGAGGCATGAAACACGAAGGCTGGATGCATACTGATGAAGGCTCAATACAGGCGGGCTGGACACAGAATGCACCACCAGCTCGCTTTGAGGGGTCGCCGTCGAAATTTCTAATAAGGGTTGGTGAAACAGCACATCTGAGAGAAAGATCAAAGTCTGAGAGCATTATGTGACCATCATCTCGTACCAGTACATTTTCAGGTTTAAGGTCTCGGTACACAACTCCAAGCATGTGAAGATATTCAAGTGCCAACAGGACCTCTGCAGCATAAAAGCTACATACAGAAAGTGACAACAATCTTAGTAGTTGACATGGGAAAGATAAAGTACATTTTCCAATCTATGTAGAAAAATACATATTTGTCAATTAAATTATATAACAAATAAGATTATTTTGACATCTCCCTCTCCATGTTATTGAACCACCAAGCATTTCTTGTATTAGTACAACTGTACAAGTGCAATTAAACATTTCTCCATGTTAACATAATCACATATGAATGCATAAAGATCACAGAGACCAGAAAAAAGGAGAACTTTATACTGGAAAGCAATTAAAAAATAGTTTTGGTGGTAAATTAATGCATATTGCAACAAAATCCAAACATACCGTGCAGCATACTCTGAGAAATGCTTCCCAGGTTGCCGTTGCCTTAAGGTGTGTAGATCACCCCCTGGACAGTATTCCATTACCAAACAGCAGAATCTGTCAGTCTCAAAATGTGTATACAAAGTAGGCAGAAATGGATGGTCAAGCAACTGCAATATCTCTCTTTCCGTCTGTGCCCTACTTAGCTTATTCCTGCTTGCCAAGGATGCCTTGTCCATAACTTTCATTGCAAAAAAGCACCGAGTTGCACTCAACTCCGAGAGATATACACTTCCAATATCGCCACAGCCAAGCCGTTTGAGTAACCTGAAATGACTCATGCCCAAAATTCCGTCCCGTGCTCGGATGGCAAGGATAGCCTTCCACCTAGGATCATTCCCTTTGTGTGGCTTATTGGCACTGCCGGTAATGTTACTCCAGTTGCTGTCATCACTGAGGCCACTGCTATCACTTGCTCGACTAGCACTAGTTTTTGCGCTCTCAAGTGAATCCCCTCTTACACTTCCTTTAGTGCTATCGCAATTCCTGTCCAAACTAAGCATGCCATCACTTGTGACTGCATCACTCCGATATGTACTTGCACAACTATTCACAATGCTCATTGTTCTGACAACGCTAGTACTATCGATACTGCTATGAGGACTCACATTGCCACTTGGAGGCAAAGATGCATCCCAAACACATTCTTTCTCCTCAGAATCTGGAGCCAGGGGAGAGTTTTCAGTATTCTGCGATGCACGAGCACCTGAAACTGAAAATGGCGAGGATAAGTTACACATAATCATCTCATTTGTTTCTTCAACCAGGCTTGGTTTCTTAGGAGGGACACGAATTGAAAGATCCTCTAAGAAAGGACTCTTCAAGGACACGCTCTTCATTAAGCATCCAGCTTCAGGTTTAGTTTGACCTATTGGCACATAAACCGTTCTCATAAGATCAGTATCAACAGGTTCCGGGGGATGACTAGCACCAGCAAATGAGCTCGAACCAGTTTCCAGAAAAGAATCATTGCCACCCTTCAATTTCTCAATATCAGGTACAAGTTCTACAACTTCTGATGGTAAAGAACCCTTTCCTTTCCAAGTTCTTATAGGCGCTGCTGCCGGGGAGGGAGGCTCTTGACAGCGTGTATCAAATCCCATATCATCTCTTACCAAAACTATTCGTGCATTTGATAACTGCGCCACTTCTCTGATGGAGGCCAGCCTTGTCATAGGGGCGCGCACATCCTGCCCGTTTAGTCTTTGACTTGCTTCTCTTATTGCAGCCGTGTGTGCGTTAGATACCTCAACCAGAACTGGCAAGGACCGTGGAAGTACCTTTGGCTCTGCTACCCTCTCCATATCACATATCATTAAACAGAGGCTTCTAGTTCAGAAAACCCTGCAAATAGAGCCAAGAACTGATTAAATAGAAGCATTACTCGATTTTAATTAAGTGTGAGCTTTTAATACATAACCAATTATCAATTATCAATTAAGAACAGGACGTGATTCACACAATTGAAAAAGTTGGGAACTGAGTAACAGAAGAAGAATTGGAATGAAAGAATAAAGTTACCATATTTTTCTTAGTAGTAGTGACTAGTGATAGCTGCTGAAAGCGCAAACAGCATTATAAATTGGACCAACATAGATACGACAAATGCAGAAAGCTCAATTAAAAATCTTCAAGTATCGGGTATCAGAAATCAAAGACACAATCAACATTAAAACGTTTTGTAAATTATTAAAGTTCGAAAATTGATTTGAAATGGACAAACATATAACATGGTTAATCAAAGCAAATAGCATTAGATGGAGAAAATTGGAATGGATGCTAGAATATATAAATCAGACATAACCTCACCGACCCATCAATCAGACAACCTCAAAGTACAAACCTTTGGCAAGAAACCTCAACTTCAAAGGAAATAAGAAACATACAGAGAGAGAGAGAGAGAGAAAAGAAGAACCCAAAAAGAGGTCGAGAAATGCCAAAATGCAAAAACTCCCTACATTCCCTTTTGTCTCCATTGGAAAATTATCACCTTGAACACTTCAAACAGAAAAAATAGGGGGAAAAATGATGAAACAAAGGGAGATCTAGGCACCTAAAAGGAGAATAGGAAGGAAAAACAAATGAAGCAGCATAATAGAAAGAAGGAATAGAGAGACCCACCATTGAAATGAAGAAGAGAAAAAATAGAAATCCCTTGGTTTCCCCTCTTGTTCTCTATATTATCTCCTTTCAGTGTGAAACAAAACAAACCACAATGGTCAGAGAAGATTGGAAGATGAAGCAAGAACACAAAAACAAAAGACTTGTGGAGGAGTGCCTTTTCTTTTTGTTGTTTCTCTCACTAAGTAGAAGTGAGTTAGTAGTAGTTTCTCTGTCTAGGGAAGGGGCTGTGTGTGAGTGAGTCGGAAACTAAAGTGGTGTTGGAGATAGTTATGGTTAGCTTTTGCTTTCTCTTTTTTGATTTTTGGTATTTGAATGAGTGGGAAGAAGTTTAATGATAGTCTGTAGTAGTACTGTGATTGTGGTACACTTTTTCAGCGGGACAGAGAGAGAAACTGGGCCCACACATGTTCCTTCTTTAAGGTACACTGCTTTTCAAAGGTGGGACTGAATGAAAGAAAGAAAGTGAATGCCCAACTCTAACCATTTTAATGTTTTTTTTTTTTTTTCTTTAGGATCTGGGTTTTGTGATTGTGGTTTTGGCACATGCCAATCACTCGCCTTAGTTTTTATTTTTATTATTATTATTTGTGAGAAAGAACTTTACCCTAACTCAAATTTATAGTGTAAAAAACTAAAAATAGATAAATAATTTGTGTATTTAAATTAAGATATTATAAATCATGTTAAACAAACCATTTATTGAGGAGGTTATGGAGATTTTGTCTTTTGTAAGTTAAACTGTTGCTGTTGGGTGGTTTATTTTTTTTGTTTTGGTCAAGATGGATATTCGGGATGCTGAAGAGATGAGGTTTTGGAAAAATCCTTTCCCTTGGCTTAGATTCGTTGCTGCTCATGGATACTTTTATTTTGGGAATCATGTTCTTTTGTTGATGTCCTTTCATTTTGTTTTGTCTTATTTCTAACTCTAATTAATAATACTACTATATATTATTATAAGGTACTTAGAGCAAATATATCCCTAAAATATTTAAAATGCAAACGTATTTTCAAAGGGACACAATTACACAAAGATGGTCTAATGTAGGTTAAATAACCTTATTTTATAAGAATAAAGAATCTTAAACCAAAAAAAGTGTAACTTAAACTCAAAATAAATGAGGCCTAATATTAATTTAAAATCGAGGCTGACCAAACTAGATGGGGTTGTACCAAATTAGGTGATGAGAAAATAGATACAGCGGATTGAAAGTTTGAAACCCCACCATGTGAGTTACGTTACACCCGTCATTTTTGTTGTACACTGACAATGTATGTTGGTGTGTTATGTCAAAAAAAAAAAAAGTTTTTGTCAAATATGAAAATTGAAAAGAAACCAGTTTTAATCCATATCTATTACGTACGTGTTTCCTTATGCTCATTTAAAAATACATTTATTTGCCTTTAATTTTTTATTTTTTTATCCTCACACACGCAGTTATTCAAATCGTAGTACCACATCAAATCTAGTTCAGCTGATTGAATTAATATTAGAAACTAATAATCCGATTCCAATATATTTATATCAAATTATTGATTATTGATCATGTAAAAATAAGATTAATTCACACCAGTTTAGGTTCACACGCACGAACTTTTGTAGTAAAAGAATTCCACTAATAACATAAGCTAATAGCCTAGTATTTGGCGGGAATCAAGATTTTTCTTTCTAATTTAATGATTTTATATATAGGACGTCACCTAAAGAGATCAATGCTTTCACTGAAACAAAAGGTTAGGTACAAGAAATGTAACAAAAAAAATCACTCTCACCCTCCTTTTTCCTTTGAGTAATGAGTCAAACTATGATGACAAATTCCTCACTCATTATTCTCCCTGAATTTCTTCTTTAATTTTGTTCTTATACTGAAAAAGCAAATTGAACCCAGGCAACGATAACAAGAATGAATAGTATTTGATTAGAATAATTGATGTCCTAAAGGTAATAATTTAGAGAGTAAACAAATGATGAGTGGCAGAGTACGTAGCATAGTATGATGTTTACACAAAAGATGCGATAGTGGACTCCACCAAAGTGCCTGCATGGTCTTAATTCGCATGCTTCAGTTTTAATTCCATATATCACTCTTTGGAGGCAATAATTTCTTCTCTGTCCACAATAAAGTTTGCCTTATTAATTTGTACGTAGAATATGACAGACTCTTCATTTTAGAGTATTAGCTACTAATAATTTTACGTATGCATGAATGCACTTATCAAACATTTGAGGTACTACGTACAATTTAGTGAACAATCCAACTAACCCAAAAATGATATAAAGTAAAAAATCACGAATCTAAAGTAATGGAAAAAGAATTTGATAGAAGTAACTAAGTATATTAATTGAGTGAATAAGACGCTGATCTATATAGATATAGAGGCAGGGCTATATATACACATGTAATGTGGCAAGTACAACACTACAGCTTGCTAAGCTAACTACTAGTCAGTCTACTAGTACATGCTAATCAACTAACTCTAACGGCTACGCATGCAGCAATTCAATTACTACTATATAACTTCTGATTCTTAGATTTGATTAATTTTAGTTGAATTGGGTGAATAAATTTAAGAAGATTAAACCCTCCTAATACCTATAGTCTATAGAAAAGTTGAATTTGAAATCTTACTTAAAAAATAATATTTTATTTATCGATCACTTGTATTAATAAAGGTTACTAAATCACTATATAACTAACTTATAACAATTTTTTGCACTGCAAAATTATGACATGCAGTTATACATTATGAAACCCCACCAATTAATACCATATGGTTCTCATTGTACCACATCCGATCAAGCCTCTGGCCCAAAAGCACAATGATCTCAACAAACTGTGAAATAAGGGACCATCATCAAAAGGACCCTTAGCTATGCTTGTTTAAACGAGAGAAAATGAAAAAATAAATAAGATAAGAAGATAAATTATTTTTCTCTTTAAATTTATTATTTGGATAAAAACTAATTCTTTTTCTTATTTTCTAATTAGAAAAATAAAAAATATAATGATTATATAAACTATCTTTTTATATATTTTGAATATGATTATGATGATGATGATATATATATATATATATATATATATATATATAAATAAAAGTAAATACATAATTTTGTTATTTTTTAAATAAGAAATTAATTTTCTTTATTTTTTTCCTACTTAAAAAGAATCCCATTTTAAAACTTTTTTTTAATCTCTTTTTTTTCCCTCACTAGTCACTACCCCTTCTCAAGTTCTCTGTCCCCAAATTGTAGATGATTAAGTGAGCCTTATCCTATATATTACTGGATTTTAATAGAGTAGAATAATTCAAATTAGATGAGAAAAAATAATTAGACTTGTGGGGCAAGGAGCTGGTGGCTGAGTTTGGCCTTTTGTTACCTATGGATTGGTAGAGATGGGTCCATGCCTGTGGGGCCCGCGGCACTTCTTCGTTGAGGTTGTGATTTCTATTATGCATACAACTTTAAACTCTGAGGACTTTATTTAACCACAACGGAGGATGATTTCTTTGGAGTTCTATGTTTTAACAACACAATGATATATTAGGATGGGACTCAAATGAACACAGCATTGGATCATTATCTTTTGCAAATTTTGTTTTGACACATTATGGTTTTTGTTTGTCAAGGGACAAAGTGAGGATTAGAAAACTTTGGAATATGTCATATGTAGATGTTTAATAGACAAATTTGAAGCATTAGAGGGGTACCACTGCCACAATGGGTCAAAAATAGTGGCAGGTGTAGCTACCATTGTATGGTCGCAGTTGGGTATACGTAATTCTGAACTTCGTACTGAGTATTGTTGGCTTCAATTGGACCATTCATGTCACGATCAACTCTATGCCAAAAATTATCTGCAGTGTCATCAAATTTACCACTAATAAAAAATATAAAATACAGAATAATAAAAAATCAAACATCATCGAAACCAAATACAGTATCTGACAAGATATTTAAACCTAACTATTTACTCATTGTGCTGAAAATCTGCCTGTATCGTTTTGAACATTTTCCTCGAAAACCTGATATATACTTACCACGTCCTGCATAATAATTCGGGAAACGACTTGGTACAAATGTTCTTCCTATGCCGACAATGGTGCTTCGATTTCATCAACAGTATAATTATGAGTCATCTAAAATCTTTAATAACTCATGGTTTTTATTACTTATGTCACTATTAGAAACAGTTTTTCTATATTGTAATTTCTTAAATTTTACTTGATATCAACTATTTATATAATAGACTTTAAAAAAACTACGTATATATAATAGCTTAGATACATCAAATAAATCAATTTATTATCTATTAGAAATGTAATGTTAAAATTATTTGGTTGTAAACTCCGATCATTAATTATGCATCTCATAAAATTGAAAAAAAAATATTATTTATATTAAATTAAAGTTTACATATAAAATATGCCTAAGAGGCTAAGACTACAAAAGTTTAAAACACCACCAACATGATCGACTTGGGTGACTAGATAAGAAAACAAAGAGAATAGGCAGTGACAAGCAAATGGTACGTAAGGTTGAGGCTGCTGAAGCTCCCACACTTCAAATTTATGCCTATAGTATAAGAACAATTTATTTATTTAAATTTAATAATATATATTAATAATAATTGCATTTGCATGAAACGAAACGTCGAAAATGCATGTGGCAAGGAGTGGTCAGGTTGTTCTATGAGTGAAGGGGAAAAAGACAGTGGACAGAAGTGGACGTATGCACGTGCTCAAGTGGCAATGCAGATTTGCAGTCAATAATCAGGGAGTGAGAAGAACAACAAACCAAATGAGTGGTCAGCTTCTTCAGTTTTCCTCTGTAAATAATGGTCCCTCTTCATCACTATATATCTTTTTTCTAACTTCTAACTAATCGCAATAGTAAACATCCTTAACAAATTACTACTTACTAGTACTTTTTAGTTGAATCCAATTCGGGTGATTTATATTTCATGTAAACAAATTGTTGTTTGGAGTAAAACTGAGTTTTTTATTAAGGTGTTTGTACTTATCTTTGATTCTTACAAATTAAAATAAAAAATATTGAATTATATCCCTTTGGATGAGGTTTTAGATTTGAATCTTCTAAATGAAAAAAAAAAAAAACATAATTCAAATGAGAGATTTAACTAAAAATGACCAATATTTTTTTTTTTTTTTTACAGAAACTGAACATCAACAAAATTAGTAAATACTTTACGCCAATAACAGTTAAAAAAAACATAACTAACTTCTTAAGATAAGATTGTTGTTTTGTTGTAGCAAGAATGTATGTGATCATGAGACGCCATCAAAGGCTTCGTTAGGAACTTCTCCTTTTAAAAAAAATTATGTATATTTTTGCCTACAGGGCTAGATTAAAGGATTTCAACTCACAGAAGCCCAAGCCTGTGCAGAATGAATTAGTGCTGGGTAGTTATGGACTTATGGTAGATATATCGTATGACTTTTGGGAAAAACCTTTTTATTTATTTATTATTATTAACATCTGTGTTCAATTCTATTTTCTTTTATACAAGTTCCACTTTTAAAAATAAAACTTCATTTAAAAAAATTATCACATAATGACCTCCATTTTATGTAACGTTTTATTTTCTTCCTTTCTATATCCTTTTTTTTTTTTTTTTTTATGAATGGGGTCAGTCTTCCCTCTTTATATCTATTTGACCATATAAAATGCTGATTTAGAAAAGACAGCTCCAATTACCCATAATTATAGGTTAAAAAAAAATCTGACAATGTCATAGCAGAATATATGACCAGAATATGAATTGGATTATAGAAAGGATACACGTTGTGTTCAAATTAATGATGTATTCCAATCCCATGAAGTCACTCTTAGTGATGAAAATTATTAGTTCAGGCTTTTTTATCATTGGAAAAAAATAAAATAATGTGCGGTTTGCACTTTGTTGTTCCTTGCTTTTTGAAAAGTTAGCAAATTAGAGGTCCGAAAGTGAGGGTGGGTTGGGGTACTGGAATTAGGAAAAAGAAGAAGAAAGTATTCAAAGATTTTGGCTCCTGATTTCTTTTTCTTTCTTTTTATGATATGAAATTTGGTCCTCTGATAAGGAGACTTTTCTCTCAGGTCCTGTTCTTGGATATTACCCGTTATAACTTATAATGACGCATTCAATATGTAAGATAGGTTAACTTCTTTGCCCTTTTTTTTAATTAAAAAATATTTACTTTATAGTATTTTGTTGGTTAAGTAAAAGTAAAATAATTGCGAGGCCTAAATGCTTTGGGGAAATATTTTTTAGACACCATAAGTTATTTCACACTTGGGGAGAGAAAGCATAAAAAGAAAATTTTATAGGTACTATATAAATAACATAATATGATAAGAGGAGAAAGATAAAAGAATATTAAAAGGAATTGATGGGTGTTTAAAAAAATTGGATGTTAAAATATTACCAATCAACTACTGCCCAAAGCACAATAATTGAGATAAAAAAAAAACTCTTGCAAACACCACTCAGCATAAACAATAGAGGTTTGCATCATTGTGTAGCAGAGGAGACACCAAAATGCAAATCCCCTGCCAACAACAAAAGCAGCACTGGCCAAGCATAAGACGATTCAAGTCCTTGTTTTAGGTCCCAAAATGTTATTTAATATCAGTATTTCTAAAACTTTTATTATTAGTTGGTTCAGTACTGTAGTAGTAATTAATTAAGGTGTCATTTATCTTTGGTTAATGGGATTCAAACCTTGTTAGAAGAAAAAAATGACTTTTATAACACAGTAAACAACATAAAATTGTTCTGCACACAGAAATGCCGTGTACTCATTCCATTACATGTTCTGCATAGATACCAACCACAGCACCATGCTTTTATACCAATCCTGCCAAACCACCCCTGACACCAATATAAGAGAAGGTTTTTGAATATGAAACGTCAAGTCAATCTTATTATTGAATGAGAGTTCCAATTTATAGAATATATAAACTAATAACAATAATTCAAATGTAGCTACTGATATGTTCAACAATAAACAGAATAATAAAATAACAACTAACAATATTATGAATTTAAAATTATAATAGAATGAATTGGAATCTAATAACCAAAACAATGACAAATAAATTTGAAATCAAATGTTTATATATATGTATGACAGTTTTTTCAATTGAGCTAATTGATAAACTTCCTTTTTAAGTCCTTGATTTTAAAGGATTTTTTCCACCATTTTACATATCATAATGTGTTTTTGTAGAACAGACATTGGAAAAATGAAATAAATAACTTTAAAAAATAAAATTTAGCCTTATTTTAAGTATGCACGGTCTTAAATAGTTCTTACACAATCGGAAGAAGCATGAGTTCGTGCATAACCAATAGTGCTTCGTATAAGAAGTACAAGGCCGTGCATAATAGTCTCCGCTTTGTAAAGTATGCATGGCCTCAAGCATGAGGCCATGCATAACCCTATTATGTACAATCTCATACTTGATTGCATACTTGTAAGATAGTAACAACTTTGTTTTCTATAAAAAAATCTAGCTTTAATCTTTTGAGTATAGATTTTTTTATATTTTTATCTAGATTTCTTTGAAACATTGAAAATTCTTGAGAGAACTATAAAGTAAGGAATTTCGCGAGAATTAATTTTTGTAAAGTTTTTTTTCCTTTAATGTCTCTATGGCTATTGTTTTGTTTATGATTAGTTAAATTTATAATTTAAGGTTGTGTGAATTTTATTTCTCTATTTTCAATCAAGTTTCTCAATTGTCTTTCAATTATATCTTTGCGTGTGATCATCTCCTTACTTTGATATTATTTAGGTATAAGAAACACGCATTAGAGCTTGAATGAGTGTCGCGTGTAACAGAGCTATCCATTAACCATGTCTTCTCCCACTTCAAAGAAAACCTTGTCTTCAAAATCTTCAACCATAACCATAAAAAGATTCAACCCAGACATTATTTATGAAATTCTTCACCGTTTACTTGTTATCCTTTCACTTCTTCATTGCAAATTTGTCACCAAACTATTCCAATGTGTCATTTCTAATCTATACTGCCTTCACTCGCGTCTAACTCATCATCATCATCACCAATCACCACCACCTCGTGCATTGTTCATCCTCTTACATATTCGTTCTAATAACTCCTCCAATCATGATGAGAAGAACAAGAAGATGTTTTTATGCATAGATTCCAACGACAAATCTCAAATACTAAAAGGGTTGAATTTTCTTCCATTTTCTTGGCTTGAAGATCATGACCAAGTTAGAGTGAAAGCCACACACTGAACCTTATCCTATGCAGCACTTAGAACCAATTCTACCAATTCTACATTCACTATTTCATATGCAACCCTTTTACAAAATAATGCGTTACATTGCTATCGTCCCACTTTCAACTCTAATGTCAACTTGTTGCACTAGGAACATTTTTGTGTGTGATAAAAATTTGTTTGGTGGATAAAGGAACGTTTTCTTGTGTGTCAACCCATGGTGAAAGGGATTGTTCCATGTGGCAAGAAATACACATGCAAATTCTTTGTACTTATTTTGTTAAAGATTATAATTCTTGGATTGATATATAAGTGGTGCCTTCTATTTCAAAGTTACGTCTCCCTCTCAACTAACAATAAAAAATTCATTTTAATATTATGTTTTCAAACCAAAGTTAAAATCGTGTATATATATATATATATATATATATATACACTTTATTTTAGGTGTATTGTCAAAGCCATATATATTATCATTAACTAAAAGATATTCTTTACCGTTTTAAATCAGTTAAAGAATCGAATTTCAATAGTATCACGAGATTGACAAGCCATATCTTCGCTGCTGGCAGTCGAAGAGGATATTGTGCTGCAATGCAATACAGTACTGATTAACTTATTCCACGGAGTTGACTCTTCAATTCACTGCTTATAAATACTAATATAATTAATCAACAATTGAATAAAAATATTAATTTTAAAAAACCAAATGGAAACTTGTTTTTGTTGAATCTTTAAAATTGAAAGAAAAATAATGGAAAATGATGGACTTGAACAATTGTCTGTCGAGGGAGTGAGGGAGCTGGAGGGACAATGAAGAGTTTAAGATAAAAAAGTAAGGTTGAGTATATGGATTAGTCCAATTTATAAAATTCGTCTTTTAAATAGATTAGACTAATTTGGTAATGAAAATAAATGGACTTTTTTATAAAATCCTTTGTGCATCGCAGATTAATCGGATCAGTTTGTTGAATTTGTTTAAATATTTTTTGAAAAAAAAAAATATGAAAAATTATTTATTTCACTTTCATTTAATTTTTTAAGCTATGAAATCAATCAAAATATAAATATTATGTATCAATATTTTTAACAACAAATATTCAAACATTAAGTAAGAAATTAGTAAATAAAAATATTACCAAAGTTATACACTTACAACAAATACTTTTATTTTTTTTAGGATTTAAGTGAGTTAAACGAGTTCGTAAATTTAGTCCGTTTAACTTGTGGATTAAACAAATTAGACCTAAATCTCAACAAAATATTATGAGAATGGAAAAAAATCAGATTCATTATTTGTAAGTTCATGAATTAAACGAACCGACTCGTTTCATATATTCATCCCTAAAAAGAATAATATGAAATAGATGTGATAATTTTTTTGGTTTGTATCTATAGTATTATGATTCAAACATAAAACTCGCCTAGTATTTAATACAATTAAGAGGGAACAATCCTGGTCTACAATTTAGAGTTTATAGTTGATGGTTTAAGGATTATAGATAATGATTCTAGAGTTTTATATTTATGGTTTAGTGTTTGGCCTTTATGTAGTTAGTGTTAAAGGTTGTAATAATAATTACTCCGGCTGTGGAAATAATGTGAAAAGGTGAAAATTATAAGAGTAGAGATTCAATGTTTCAGCTCTACTTAAATCAATGTTCTCTTGGATCCAAAAGCTACAATCCATGCCTCAACTGTATTCATACATGCAAGGTTATTCTAAAAACAAAAATGATAAAAGGTGTCAGTTATATTCAACGATCAATGGGAATCAAACTTGTTAGAATTGGGTAGTGATATATATAAACACTTTCATTAACACAATATTTTTTTTTTTACTTTTTCCTTCTATCATTTTATATAAATAGCCATACATTTTTTCTTTTGCTAAGTTTGATTTCATTATTTTGGTGTGAACCAGAACTACGATATAGTTAGCATATACTGTTCAGAAAAAACTTGAAACCATAATTAAAAATAAAGGCAAAGATGCAACATAAGATCGCATAAACATATAACCATAAACGTTCCATTCCATATACTTCCATTTACCATTCACTGGAACAAAGGTGCACTAATCAAAATATCAACGCTAGCCCTTATGAAAATGAACACAAGTTAATTAAAACTTTGATTACAAATATAACGAGCCATAAAAAATAATCATTCTCAGACCTTGGGTGCATTAAAAGTAGGAACTGGTGTTGGCCACTCAAGTAGAACAAGAGACATAACATTACCCCAGGCACATATATATTCATCATCTGCTAAAGTGTAGACAGGCTCCAGTTTAAACTTCTGATAATCACACAAGAAAACACATTTCTTAGATTTGGAGTAAAGATACACTTTGTATTCGCAATGAGGGTGAATAGCCAACAACTTGATATCTTTGATGCAAATTGCTTTCTGAATATAAATACACCACAAACCTTCCTCAAAATTCACACGTTCATAAATCGCACTTAACGAATTCAAGCTTGATAATGCACACGTCTTAACTCTCCCATTGCATATTCCAGTACACACATCCCATTTTCTACCTCCTCCATTTAAGGCAATACGACGTGGCATTGCCATTATTTCCCAGTTTGAATCCAAATTAGTACCATTCAATGGATCAAACACAAGAAAACCATGTCCCTTCATGCACCAAACCATTTTCTCATCATGCACAATAATGTGGCTTGAACAAGACCTTGTCATCATTAGAAACTTATCCGCACCAGGGAGTGCAACATTAGAAGCACTCCACTCACCTGTCTCGGACGAAAACATGTTCACTTGAAAGGTTGAAACGTGAAAATCTACGAAATTGATGGGGATGTATTTTTTTGGAAAGGCATCTACGATGGGGATGTGCACAACGCGAAACCTTGAAAGAGATTGGTCACAGATGAAGCCTACGCCAGCATCTTTTTCGCTGTTACTCAAACGTAACGGTGGCAGAGCGAGGTGTTGTTGTTTTGTAAAAGGGTTGCATATGAAGTAGTGAGTGTAGGAATTGTTCTGAGTGCTGCATAGGACAAGGTCGTGGTGCGTGGCTTTCACTCTAACTCGATCACGGTCTTTGGGCCATGAAGGAGGGAGAAAATCAGACCCTTTTAACATACATGTGTTGTTGTTGGAATAAACGGATAAAAGCATCTTCTTGTGGTAATTGGAAGATGAATGAATGTGAAAGAGGAGGAACGGTGTGTTGGTTCTTTTAGAACAACATTGATGATGAGTGAGACGTGGGTAGAAGAAGGTTGGCTCGGAAACCAGACGGAGGAAACGTTTGTTGAGGGATTTGCATTGAAGAAGATAACGGAGGGGTAAACGGTGAAGAACTTCAGCAATTAGGTTGTCGCTCAGTTCTTCTATGGTTGTTGTGGGGTTTCGCTTTTTAGGGTTTTGCATCTTTCTGCTGCCGAATGCGAGCCTCGTGCTTCGTTCTTATAGCCTAATGGTTAATTTTTGATCGAAGTCAATACATTAATTGATTTTTTTTTCATATATACCGTTTTAAATTAATAAATGGAATTTAATTTGGATATATAACTACTACGAGATTGACAAAGATTAATTAACCATATCTTCGCTAGCAATCAGGGGTGATATTGTGCCAAAATAAAAAATAGAATATTGATACGGATGAATCTGGATCTGAATGTGAAAAGTTTCCAAAAGGAGAATGACTGAGTACGTGATTAGCATTTTGCAACTTGCACAAATGACACATCTATTCTTGAACACGCCACGTGCTGTGTGGAACTTTCCACTTTCAATTGAGGCCCATTCATGTCCATATTAGCTGTCAGCCTCAGTACTCACCCTCCTTTTCAGGAAATGAAGATAAAGAGAATTTGACAACGTCAAAATATTTCACAGGATGACCCACCATTAAGTGTTTTTATAACCTGAACTATTTTAGTGCACACAAAATAATTACAGTTACATGTTAACATTCATGTCAATGATGATTTTTAATTGATTGATGTGTCGTTAATATATAGTAACCGTCAATAAAATGGAACGTGAGGGGGAGAATTTATAAATGGAACATGAAAGCAAGAAATAATAAATGGAAACATGAAAGCACAATGCGTATAATTTATTGATATATTAAAAATTGCAATCTTCTGACTGATACAATAAACCAAGAAATTTCCCTGTACAATGAGAAAATTCCCTTTCTTTTCCATCAAAATAGGTGGAACCCCAAAATTCTTCATATTTACATTTCAAAATATAACTCAAAATAGTGAGAGCAATAAGAGCTTGCCGCCAAAAAATCCCAGCCCTTATGAAGAACTTAGATCCCATGCAGAACAAATGAATTGCCTTGCCTTACCTTACCTACTTGATGGCATATGAACGAGTACACACTGATTCAAGAGCCTCAGTGAACAAGGAAGAGAAACTGGTCAGTGCCTGAAACACTCCAGGCAATCCTGTTTGCAAATTGTTGAGGGTCATGGCTCTTGTTACCTCCACAGCTTTTGAATGCCTCAGCATTTCATCTTCGACGCGCATTTGGCATGTTGCCAGTTCCAGTTTTTTCTCAGCAAGAGGGTCACGTGCATCCAAAACTTGTCCATTGTCAGGTGCAGTATCAGGAAGGCTAATGCCTACCATAGAATATGAGCTGTAGAACTTCCTCTCTAGGTTTCTCAGAGAGGAAGCCTTTTTCTCGAGTTCCTTGGATGTTGTCTCGGTTCGTTTTTTTATCTTCAGCTCTTCCACTTGCTTGGAAGATATCACATGGACAACATTGATAAAGCTCTTGATGGCTTCAGATGCAACCGTGTCCGGGACACGGTCAAGTGCGAGTTTCCATTCATCAAAAAAGTGGTATGTATCAGAGGTTTCCCTGCTGTTGTTGATGTTATCATTATGAACTGGAAGAAGGCTGAGTTTGAACCAGCCATGCAAGGACAGGATGAATTCACGTTGAAATTTGATAAGGCGACAAAAACTGGAGTGCCAAGCTGACACGGCCGATTCAAGGTCCCGGGTTGCCTGCCTGTGCAGTTCAGAAGTGGAGTCACCTCTTGATGATCTGTTCACAAGGCCGCGGACTTGCTGCACTATGTTGCTTTGAATTTCATGGTAGCGGTGCATTGATCTCCACATGTACTTGAATCTACATTAAACATGTCGCAAATTCACAAACATAATAAGACAACACTGTCATCTGTGAGCAGGCCATCCCCATTTTAAATTAAAAAACATGAGATAAAAAATTGTTGCACAGAAACAAATTCTTAAGGTAAAATTCTGGAACCTCTGTGCTTGGGTGTTTCAAAAGGGAGCAAAAAATATCTCAGCTTCAGTACAGAATAAGCAAACACTATCGAATGACACATAATCCCATTCCCATACTCAGTTGCAATTGTCAAGACTTATTATTCTCATGCGATGCACCTATTTTAATATATGCACTGACTCAACTCAATAATCATCTGCCACATTAAAGGTTTACTGTTTACACGAAAAGTGGAAACATCATACCATCATATGGCTAAGGTAGCTGACAATGGAAGCAAAGTTTATATCGTGCACATCAATAGCAACAACAAGAGAGCTTTCATCAGAATCATACTATCAAGTTTATATACAAACCTCTGGTCTCATATCATATATTACGGTGAAATTGCCTCTAATTGGTTATTTGGAACAATAAAGTAAAACAGATGAATATCAATAACAAAAAAAAAAAAATTACAACTTATAGCACCCACCAATCAAATAGTTTAGAATCAGTTAACAAGAGTTGCACCATCCTACAATAGTTGCTTTAACATACCAAATTCCATCAATAAATTATTTTTGCTCAAAGGGAGCCTAAAAGAGACAAAATAACATGTTGACAGGTAAAGTGGGCCAAGGTTTGATTATAAGAGGTAGGCATCAGTTGGACGGTACAAAGAAGCACATGCAATTACACAGAGCTGATAGAGCAAGTGGCATACGAAGGCAGTGAGCCATAATGTTTTCAACTACCACCCAAGATTTTCTTGACCCATACAAGGCAGCATATTCACACGAGATAAATGAGGGGAGGGGGATTTGAAAAAAAAGGAAAAAGCATTTCAATTGTTTACAGTTTGATACAGCTCAAAGACCTCACAGCCACAGGATGATCCTAAATTATGGCCACACCACACAACAAGCTGCACAGTCTTCAAAGTGCATTTGATCATGAAGTCTCAAATATCACATTTAATTTGTAAATGGACACAACAAGATCAAAATACTAGACAACTTTTGGGACCCAATGAAATTATTAAAGTTCATTTATTTACAGTAGTACAAATGGACAGATCAGTGAGCTCCCATATGACCGATTTATTGTCAAATTGGATTGATTTTTTATCACCATAGTTCTTCACTTGTTTGTTGATTAATGATGCAATGATCTAATCTAATTGTGCTAGAACTTGACCATTTAGCTATTCCCCCACATTTGGAGCTAACAAAACAGTAAAGCTATTGCAGAAGAAGAGCATACCCATGAATGAGATCAACAAGCTGAGGGACAAGATCAGAGTCCCTAAGGCCAATAATGGCAGTAGAGGTGGTAGACACGGCCTGAGATGTAACAATTATTAGTGACTGCAGCCTATTTATGGAAGTCTTGGTTTTGAATATCTTAGCTTCATCGTCTCCTTTGTATTCCTGAGACTGCAGCGCTGACAGTTTCTTTTCATGTTCAATCTTCACACCTTCTCTAGCCTAAATTTTCAAGCACAATTTGTAGAAAGTGTTAGCATAGCACACCTCGTTTCCAAACCACATGGTTTTAAGCTTTTAGCTAAAAATAAATGCAACAGAACCACCTGACTTCAGTTTGGTAAAAAGGCAGTCAAGTTGGACACAACATTTATGGTGACTTCAAACATACATAACAACATCCTAGGCATTACTTTTTTTTTTTTTCTTTTAGTGCCGTATGTCCAAAGAAACGTGCCTTTTTCAGTAAGTAAACCTACACCCACATGTGTATGAGACAGAAAATGCTTGCCCTTCATACATAGCTTGCAGACAACAAAAAAATGGTAAGATAGACCCAGTTGAGTGTGAACAGTTAATCACATGTAGGACAAAATTGGAAGAAACAGGCAAGTGCTTAAGTGACTAAAATCGGTTAATTACTTTGTTCTTCATTCCTTCATTGCTATTTTTCCTTCTAGTCAGTTTGTCTCGTTGGGGTAAAGAGTTAAAAAGGTGAGGGTATTTCAGTCATTTCACACAATAAATTATCATTATCATATTAACACAAGAAAAAATTTACCCAACTGCTTTATTCACACACCAAGAGTTTCCACCGCCCACCAAATCAGGAAATTATCCAAAACCATGAAAAATTCTTAGGCTAACTGTATCACCTAATATAACCCTTAAATCATTACTCGACATGTGTAAAGGTATTTTCGGGATAAGTATGTTCCTATCATGGAGCATTATTTGTACCACAATAATAAAGGTTGGTCCCAACAACGGAGGATATTTTGGTCAATTCATGTGAGGGAAAAAAAAAAGGGAAAAAGAGGTCATTTTCACACTTAACAGTCAAATTCGGCTGTGACCTTACGCCACCAAAGTCCAACATAACCTACAAGGCATACCCTCACTCGTTTCCTTTTTACCTTCACCTTTTTATCGTCTCGAAAAATATAATAATTAAACATTCTTAAAAGGGAACCGCCTTATCCCAAATAGCAAAAAAATGAAGGTAAAATTACCTTAACCTCCTCGTAGAGCTTCTTCTCCCAAGCCAAAAGGCGTTCCAAAGTGCTGCAAAGACTCTTGTGACTGCCCGGTTCCTCCAGTGAACCGGTGTCGAGCCGGTACTTAACCGCCAGCGGCGGTTTCGAGGTCCAACTCGAGCTCAAGTTGCTCAGTATGCTACTCGAGTGATACACCGTCTCTGCAAAATCAAAATTCAATATTCAATTCAAACCCACCCCATCCAAAAGCCGTAATCTTCATCCGAAATTGACGCAAAAATATTAAACTTAAAATCCCCTAATAACCAGACACAAAAAAAAAAAAAACCATTAAAAAGAACCCAATTAAATTTCCCAATTTACACATGGAATAAAACATAAAAATAGCTTCTCAAAAGGTTGCTTTCCAATTAAAATTAGTAATTACTAGTGTTTTGTAATAAAACGTTGCATTAAAGACAGGAAAAATCTTAAAATAAAATTTCTCAGATACTTTTCATACTAATTTCTTATCAGAATTGAATTTTGACCTCCATAATCTATATTGTAGATATTCCCGTGGTAAAATTCCATTCTGATTAAGGAACAGTATTAAAAATCCAATATTGATCGAAGAACACGACGAAAAAACATGAATGAAAGTGAGAAATTCCAGAAAGGGGGAATTTAAAGTTAAACATACTTCTCAATTGCTTGAAGCTTCGATCAAGCTGCGCCTTACTGATCTCGAGCATATCAGAAACCTGATCCCCAGCAGAAGCCGCGTTATCAAAATTCTCCTTAATAGCCTCCACGATCTCCTTCAAGTCCCTGTGCCTCACCACCATCTTCATCTCCGCCACCGACGACGCCGCGTCGAACCCCTTCATTCCGCCACCAACCACCGACTCGGCCCGCACCGAGGATCCGAAATTGGAGCGGGTTCCGATCTCGGAGCGCGACTCCACATCCCCCTCGACACCATCATCAGAGGAACTCGTGGTGCTGTAATGATCCCCCCACTCGCTACACTGAACCTCTTCTCTCTCAGTCTCGGTGTACTCCTCGGGAAGATGATGGTTAGAGAGATGAGAGTGAGAATCGGTTTTATCAGTTTCGAGCTTCCCGTCGAAGTAATCGTATTCAGATCTCTCGGAGTCGGAGTCGTGGGGATTGGTGCCGTGGTGCTGTGTCTTGTGAAAGTAATGAGAAGGTGTTTGTGACTTGTGAGAGTAATGAGAAGGTGTTTGTGTTTGTGTTTTGTGAGAGTAATGAGAAGGTGTTTGAGACTGTGAGTGTGAGAGTTTTTGTTGTTGTTGTTGTTGTTCGGGGAAGTAATCGGAGGCGGGAGGGGGAGGAGGAGGGTAGAAATTTTCCCAGTTCCAAACGGAGGAGGTTTGGGAAGGGGTGGAGGAGTAGGTGGACTGTGCGGTGGGGAAGAAGTTCGAGGCGAAATTCGACACGTGGCTTCTCGGGGTGGAGGAGGGGCTTGAGTCGGAGAGGATGTGCGGCAGCTTCGGCAGCGCCGGGGGTTTGCGGCGCCGGGGCTGGATGGGGGCGAGTTTCGGATGCGGCGGAGGAGATAGAGACGGAGAAGGAGGAGGGTGGTGTTGGTGGTGTTGAGGAGGTGGGGGTTGTGGTTGTTGGGAGTTGTTGAGGAACACGGCGGGGGTGTGGTCGGAGACGGAGAGGGGTTCACCGGCGGCGAAGGTGGAGAGGGCGGAGCCGGTAAGGCGGAGGGACCGGCAGTAGTCGGAGTGGGCCGCGGCCAGGTGGTGACGGGCGTACACGGCCTCCTTCATGAGGCGACGGCGCTCCTTGCACCGCCGCACAGTGTCCTCGTTTTCCAGCTTCGACGCCGCGCAACCCATTGGTGGTGGCGCGTGGGGAAACTGAAATGAGGAAGAAAGAGTTGAGAGAGGGAAAGGGAAAGAGTGTTTTAGGATGGAACAAGTGCCGGTTTATTACTTATTAGTTGTTTTCTGTTTTGTTTGTATTCTCATTGGAATTTATTAACAATGGCTGTGGACTGTGGTGATAAGAACACGTTCAAACAAGGTAATGATGGAGGATCAATGGGGATTTAATTCTGCTTCACTGCTCTAATTATTTTCCGCTGCTCGCTGTTTTTTTTTAAATTCAAACTTTTCCAATACTGATGTGGAAAGGGTTACAGTTGGGACTGTATGCAAGATTTGTGTTTCTACACTTTGTTTTCTTGTGTTCATTTTTTTTTTTTTTTAACCGGAGGTTAGTTTATTAGTTGTGTTTTAATTAGATTTAGAGAAAAAATGAAATAAATGATGTTTAAAATATGTGTCTTTTTTTTTTAGTATTTAAATTTGGAGTATGTTTTTTTAATTTTTTTTTCTTTAATTTGTGATTTTTTATATAATTGATTTTTATCGTTTGAATATATAATTTGTGATATTTTTTATTATCTAATAAAAGATTAAAAAAATATATTTGTATAGATTTGAACAATTAAAATAATAAAATTCAAGAATAAACATATTTCATAAGGAGACTAACATCATATTTAAGTTAATAAATAATATTTTTTTTAAAAAAAATTCAACAACAAATTGAATTAAGTGAAAAACATTGATTTAGTTATTAATATTAAGTTAGTTTTAATTGATTGATTAGAGTAGGATATATATATATATATATATATATATATATATATATATATATATATATATAAAGAATTGAATAAAAAATATTTATAAGAATTGAACAATATATTAAAATATTTATAATATTTATATATAGTGTGTTCAGTCAACTGCGTTAAACTTCTTAGTATTTATAAATTAGAATAGAATTTATGATTTCATATTTATGAATTTTTTAGTACTTGTATTTTATTATAAAAAAATAACCATTTTTTTTCAAATTTTAAGGTTCTTACTTGTTTTTTTACCATTAATTATTCGAGATTTATTTGAATCAATTATTTCATTAAATAAGTTACCATCATAATCTAATTTAATTTTAAAATGTAAGGTCTAAAATTTTTATACCATTAATTAATAAAAAGACAAACATGTGTTCATCAATCCAATATATTGAGTAATTTAATATAAAATTAACAAATATAAAAAAAAGATAAAAATGCAAAAGATAAAAATTAAAATTGACATAATTACGTGTGTTGAACCTTGTGATAAGATTTTATATATATAAAGATGAGATTTTTTTTAGTGTTTTGATATGTTAAAAAAGTCTTATATTACTTAGAAATCAAGATTAAAAGTCTTATAAACACATTTTTAAAAATAGAAGTATGAGTTTCATGAATCAATATTGGCAATATCTCATGTGAACCTAACAATGCATTGGACTTGAGATCTAGAAATATATGGTTATTAAAGAAGTTCGTGATTGAATTATAGTAACTTTATACTAATTAATCAACGTGCTCAATTTTATACTAATAAAAACAAATTTAAAACATAGGAGCAATCTTTTCAAGTTCATATATTGTTGTTCACCATCTACATAAGAAAATAACAAACGTGTTCTGGATTTTACAAAAGCGAGTTTATCGGCTTGACCAATAATACACATTGGTTCAAAGGTTATGAGAGCAAATAATTCAAAGTCCACCGAACTCAATTACAAAATAAACTGATAGCATTTTACTTCAAACAAGGAAAACTTCCAAGTTCCAACTTAAACCTTGCATTCATAATATACCTCAACTTATGTCAGGACAACCTTATATATAGATCATTGTTAAGAATATCAAGATCACATTCATGAACCAGATTTTTCAATGGAATATTGAAGTGTTTTGTTTTTCACAAATACTATAATTTATCATCACCGATCTCAATCATGCGTAAATAGAGAACCATGACGGAAAAATTTATAAACTATAGTTCGTTGAGTATCTCATATTTTCATAATTCAAAAATTAATTTATGGTTCAATAACAGAATAAGTTATAATCAAACTACATGTTAGCTTTTCAGAGAAAAATAAAAACTATGAAAATGTTGAATGTCTTTCGCATCCCTTGTGTCAGAGATGGCTTGTTACATCAGAAAGTCAACTATATATATATATATATATATATATATATTTTGTATACTTTTCATCAAATTTAATTTTAATTAAAAAGTCTTACACAATTTGTTTTATTATTTCAAGCCGTCAGAGATTATAGTTAAAAACAAGAGGCATCAACGCCATAAGTTAAGTGAACATTCGACATTAAAAAAAAAGTATAAGTAAAATAAGTAATATAATATATAAAAAATGGCATGTATTAGCGAAGTATTTGAAATAATTGATTATCCACATATCATTTCTCACTAAATTGAATACTTAATTATAAGTTATAACATGATTACTGTAAAAAAGAAGAAGTTATAACAGGATCGAGTGGGGAATCTCTCAAATCCGTAAAATGATTATTGTGCACATTTAATTTTAAGTTTATATGAGCGTACTGTTATTCGTTACAAAATCTTTTGTACAAATGTATAACGAAAATTAAAAATCAACATGCATGTTCTTCCAAGTAGTCGATCTCTGTTAGATATCAGTGAGGTGAACAAAGTAATTAAAAAACATCTTGTATTTTTCTTCTCTCCTAATCTCTGTTGATTTTTTTTATTTCACTAATTAATCTTTGAGAGAAAGATCGAAGAGTTGGTATGGTGTCTTAAAATGTTTTCTTTTAAAAGCAAAAGCTTTATGAAAATTGTTTTTTTTAGCGTTAGGACAAAGTTTGTGCCTCAAAATATTTTAATCTCACTTCTTTTATTTCGCTTTTCTCTTTATAATTATGATATACAGTATATAATATATATCGTTATTTTGAAAGACCTTTAATTGGACGTTAGCACATTGTCCTTAAAAATTAAGGCATCAATTTTTTTCTACAAAATCCAGTCATCAAATTTGTTTTCTTTAAAAAATAAAACGATAGATGGATTCAATTCAAGTCCCGTGAAAAAAGGTAAGAAATTTCTTAGGTTATAAGACAAAAAGGTTACTGATCAGTGATCACTAATTCTTTATATATAGTAATCCTTCCATTTTCCACCTATAGGAATGCAACTTGTATCGCTATCATGATTGTTTGGCAACCACATTCAACGAAACATCTTTTATTGTTTCATAATATTACTTCTCACTAACAACACAACAAAATGTGCCTTGCTGTTCGAAGCTGTAGAGTCTCACATGTCTTGTCACTTGTGTAATTCGCTTCTCTATAGGATGCTGTGGAATTTTCTGATCTCACATTTCATCATTGTATTCAACGTAATAGAAGAAAATGACATTATATTTTAATTAAGTTTCTATTATCAAGTTAATTGGCTTGAGTTTAAATCAGCCATATAAAATTGGTTTGTAAAGAGAGGATTGCTTCTTATTTATATACTTTAATTTAATCATATTACTGTAGTCATGTGTTAATGATATATTAATTTCTCTTAAAATAGTAGAGCATATATCTATCGATCCAATGAAAAAAACACTAACCAAAAAAGAAGAAACAAGAAAAGGGACAAAATAAAGAAGCTTTGAAGCAGGTGGAAAGTGTGAAATCAAGATCAACATCCACCCACAATATATAAAGTCAAGAGATTTTTCTCGTACTTCTTCTGATGAATAAAGAATTATCTAAAATACGTAAATATAATTAAGTTTAATCTTTTGTGGATTCCGTTAGAGGCCAAGAGTAATAACGTTAGTTGTTGAAGGCTTCATCACTTTCACTTCTTAAAACAACCTCTCGAGTCTTGACTACGATTTTTCACGTTCATGCAACTTTCCCACTTTTTTTTTTATCATCTCATTTTATAAAAAGATTAAATACGTGCACGACAAAGCATAGCAAGAGCAGAAGAGTGAAGAGTGAAGAGTGAAGCGTAATTAATAGGTAGGCAGCAGCATGCATGAATATTCCAGCAATAAGTGGAACCTTTTTGTAGTAAAGCAAATGATAAAAGAGAGAGTGAGAGGTGAAATTAAAGGCAGAAAATTCAAAAATAGTGAAAGAAAAGAGCCTTTCTTATCTAATAATCTATCCCCATCGTTGCACCCCTCTACCTTTCACTTCAAGACACATCACATGCATGCATACCTTTTTTCTTTCGTATATTTAATGGTCTA
Source organism: Amphicarpaea edgeworthii (assembly GCA_014843725.1). Lineage (NCBI taxonomy): Eukaryota > Viridiplantae > Streptophyta > Magnoliopsida > Fabales > Fabaceae > Amphicarpaea > Amphicarpaea edgeworthii. The sequence continues at coordinate 3,209,161 of CM026321.1, read as the reverse complement.
AAAATATAAACTAAAAAGCTAACATTGTTTTTGTTTGGCCTTCTACCGTTAATGTTAATGTTAACGGTGTGAATTAAAGGACCTTTCTTTCTTATTCTTGGACTTTCCAATGGGAATAAGCTAGCATGGAATGGAACCCCAACAGCTTTGTTCACTTTGAAAGAGTATCCAATTCTTCACAAAAGCATAGTGACGTTTTTATCAAAATATTCTTTTTTTTTTCTTTATCATCTTTCGAATTTTCCCTCCCTTTTTGCTCAACTGGATCATGCTTCTAGCTAGCTTGAATATCAATATGTTTCGGAGCTGAGGATCATGCCAATGACTGATAAAGTGAAAATTGCAAATTAATGAATAGAGTCATAGGCTGAACCTAAATTAAGGCCAGGCCAAAATGTGTTCTCTGTTACTGACTTGTACTTAATAAAAGAGTTTATTGAATCAATGCAAACAATTTTAAAAATATATAATTAGGATGAAATGAAAGTTGAAGATATCTATTTATGTAAAAAAGGATAAAGATTTGGAATTTCTCTCTCTGTTTTTAGATAGGTAACCTTTTTATTAGACTTGTCAAAACATGTCTAACAATTTTCAAATCGCATTAAATGTGGCCTAATACGATATGGTCCCCGTCAATGTTTTGTCAACTCATTTCAATGCTCTGGTCTTAAATAAAAAGAATAACTCTTCCATATCTTTCAAGTTTTTTATTGGACCAAGAAATGCAGTAAAATAAATACGATGATTAATGTGCTAAATTTCGCGTGGGGTGACATGGAGTAAAACAAAATTTGAAAAGAAGAAGAAAAAAAGAGAGTAATGTTTGAGGCAAAAAGATGAGGACATGGTGGCCTTTATTGAGACGGGTACTACTAGGGTGAGTAAGCAAAACGTGAAGCTTACGGACTCCACCACCACCACATGGGACTCATCCAACTATTCTATCATATATCCAAAGTTGCAACAATTTTATTTTTTTTTATTAGTAGAAGAAAGTTGAATTCATAATTTTTTCTTATCACTTCAATCAAAGTTTCGATAATTTATTTATATTTCGACCTCAAATCGTTATGCATCATTATGATTATCTTATTCGATGATATTGTCCATTTTAATATTGGTATAAACTTCACAAATTTGTCACTGAAATATGTTTTAGTTGGTTTGAATGAAGTCAATGTATATAAATTATCTTTTTTTTATCTCGATTCTTGTGAGATTTTGTAACCGGTGAAAGAAATCTTCAATAATCAAAATCAAGTAAAAAAGTGATAACATTGGATTTTAAGGTGAATGACAATGTTACAACCTCAAATTTTGGTTAATTTTATATAGGTAAAATGACTTTGGTCCTTTATTTTTATTTTGTTTAGTTTGGTAATTTAACTTTTATATACAGTAAGTATTATCTTATTTTTTTTATTATTGTTTCTATATTGTCAAAATAAAGATCACATTTTTTGATACATTGATGTCTTTCTGTACTTTTATTTTTTACAAAAAATTATTCATATATGTGATTTTGTATTTATATATTTTGATATAATACAAACTCTCATTTACAAAATTTAATTTTACTGAAGTGCATGAGGTAATTAACAATACAGCAAATTGATATTACAAATATATTCTACAACTCAAAAAGTAAAATTTATATTAATATAATGAATATTTTAAAACATAAAAGTTCAAAATAAACTTTCTAAAAGATAAAGATGAAACGGAACAAAATATATAAGAAAAAAAATATCATTTGAACTTTTATACATTCATTATTATATTTTTTTAATTATACCATTACTTTATATATATAAACTTTTTTTCTTATAGACCTATGAGTGCGAGTTATGTATCAATGCAAGAAAATGGACAGGTTTCTGTAACATAAAACTAAACAAACAAAATCTTGCTGTACAAATTAATTCACTATACAGTATGTGGTGGCCATAACTGTCACACCATTAAGTGTAGGGACCTTTAAACATGGCATTGAAAACTTCCTGAAAGTACTTGGGAAGATATATGCGCTTCTCTACTTTGGAGATATTCATAAATATATACGAGCTATCACCTCATTTGTTTTTTATCTACACAAACTATATATTATTTCATGTGTAAAAAACAATTAGAGATCTATGCATTAAATTATTGGGCTCAAAACACTTTATGTTAATTAATGCTATTAATTACAACCACAAATGCGGCATTAATTCAAGACTGTGATTTCGAGTTTGAATTTTCTCAAAAGCTGCTTTATTCCTAGATTATTTATTATGAGTTTTAGTCACTATACATTTGCAGTGCATAACATTTCCTTCTCATTTATTATAGAACCCGTATTAGATAATCTGTTATCAGGATTTTATTTTTTGTTGAAAATATAATCTGTTATCAAGTACGTTAATTTAAATGGTGAAAATAATGTATACACATAGAAGACAAACTTATGAACTAAGATTTGAAGTTAAATTAGGTTAAAAGTCAAATTCTTGAATCATCGATCGATCTCTACTCTACCCAAATACTACTACTATATATTACTGCAACCAAAGAAACCATTGTAAAACGAGGTCTGAAGAAATGAGTTAAAAGCTGCATGCAATAATAACAATAAACTGTTATTCATTCTCCATAATTATAGGCGTTATTGAAGCTACTACTATGGTACTGGTCGGTGTGGGGCAACACAACGCAGCAATCCAGAGAAAATGATGCATATAATTATTATAATGTATTGTTTACTTATAAAAAGCCACACGGGACCCCTTTCTTTCAAGGTCCATCGTTCTGAATGGGACTATTTTTAATTCATTCCAAACCAACTCATTTTTCCTTCTTTAGTGGACCCAATTGTTCACTATTGTTATTTAATAATGAGTGTGTATTTTTCAATGTCATAAATAAACAAACCATTTAAAGGAAGATGCTGACTTAAGAATGACCAGCATGTAGGAAAGATACTACTAATTAATTAATTGGAATCGGTGTGTCGATTTGAGTGCAAATATATATCCATAATTTGATTATAAAGACAACGACAAAACTTGTTTTATGCTCTATGTCTACGTACAAGTTTTCGCAAATGCATGTAATCATGTTGCTTGCGGTACGCTTTGTGAAAATACTATATAAACAAAATAGTTTATATTCAAAGTAGTATAAATATTTTCTTACATTATTATCCAATCATGAATTGTTATATATAGTAAAATTGTTGATATTTATAATATATATTTAAAATTAGTTTTAATTAATTAACATTAGATTTTCTTTTACAATGACAACATATTAAATTAAAAATACTCGTACTTGCCTATTATGCCTACTTCCACTTTAAAAACTCATCCAAATCCAAAAAGATTCAAATCTTATTTAAGAAAATTAAAAAGTGGGGCAAAAAATAAAATAAAAAAGAGTAATGATTGTACAACAGTCCCATTTGTGTGCGTATGATATGATTGAAACCAAGAAAGGGAAATTGAATTGTACAATTGAACAGTAAAGTTTAGCGCACTGTCCACGGTAATCGATCGATCGATCTTCATCTCAGGACTGAGATTGCTATTTGCTTCTAATAACGGTTTTCATCCTCGTTCTCACTTCACTCTCTTGCAATTGCAATGCAGCTAAAAATGTTGTCTTTGATAGATCTATTATTATTTTTATAAACTACACCAAAGACATTTTTATTTGAATATTTAACGTAGATTAAGTTAGTAGAACAAACGGGTCCCGATTAATTCAAGGATTCAACACTAGTTAGAACCTATTTTCCTAACCCAAAGCTGGGGAAAAAAATCATGTTTTGGTCAAATGGGGTGGAAAAAGATAATCTATGTTTCACTATTGCCTTCTGCTTCACCTACGTAGACTGTGGTACTTAATACTTATAAGTCACGTTTTGACCAATCCATCAAACGAGGTACCTTACCACAGACAAAATACAGTGCCATTGCTCAGGCTCAGCCATATCCAAATACAACACCGTTAGTTCAACCTCGGAAACTGAGAAAACAAAAACAAAAAGGGCATGCAAAGCAAAACAGTGCCAAAATATTGATGTTTTTAAAAACAGACCTAATATTAAACAGATAAAAGTACAGGTTGATGATTTATTGGTTCAACTGTGGTTGAATTGTAATCAAATCAATAATAGTTAAACTTATATATTATTAATGTTATATAATATTTTAAGTTATAAAATTGTATAGACTATAAGAAAATATAAAAATTATAAACTAATATAAATAACTAAATTATAAGTTTAAAAAATTAATACTATAATTTCCAAGACAATTTATAACTGTAATTTTTAAATATGTACTTCTATTTATATTTAAAATGTTTTAAAATAAATTAAAAAATACTTTCTTCAAACTGATTTTCACAAACTTTTGGACTAGTTCACTCTATTTCTTTACTGATTTTCACTGTTTCTGAGATGAACTGGTTTGAGACCAAACCAGTTTCCAGTTGAGCAGTTCAGTTTTTAAAGCAATGCAAAGCATAGAAAAACAGTATGTGTTGAAAAGAAGAAACAAGACATACTATTATTCATATTTGTTACTTCCACATGGACATCCCCACACAGGCCTAGCTAGAGTATGACACTGACTTCAACAGTTGGTTGTGTGGGAGCCACCACGTTTTCTTTGCCAAACAGCTAGCAGAAAATGGAAAGTATCTATGCTTTGTGTCAAAGAAACAATATCTGGAGGGATTTATACAAAAATACTAATAATCCATAAGGCTGAACTGAATTCTGATACAAATAACTAACAAGTTGCTGAAAGAACCTTTGTTTTTTTTTTTACCAGACAACAACATCCCCAGCAGTGAACTGGCACGTGCCACCGTGATACTTGGGCTGTGTTAACAGTTACTGCCATGGATGACAATTGGCATAAGAAATATAATATATTATATATAATATATATGCTATTGGAGTGTATCCCCGTGTTTCATGAGGAAGGAGGAAGCCCACTTTTGTCATTAACAAAACCAAAATCCCCAAAAAGACCCTGCATCATGGATTAAAATCAGAGTCAACTGCTAGTCCAGTATAGTTCCCCTAAATCCAAAGTAAGATAAATGAAATAAATATAGTTCCACCCACCAGAAACATATTATATTTTCATGTTTGGAATCATCTTCAGCAGCAGAATCCTATTCCCCACCTCATACTTTTTCCAAATTATTATCTTGTCATCACTCATCATGATTATAACCTAAGATTGCTAGAAATGGTACAGTAAAAGTAATGTGGTCTCTAATTTCAATCAGGAAAGATATTATAAAGATGTGGATTGATTTAAATGATGTGCTGTCCTATAATACTCCTATTCCCTTCCCGTACAGTAAATGAAGAAACTTTTGCTAATTTGCTACATATGATATGATATGACAGAACAAGTATGAGCAAGATCATACCATGGCATCATTGATTGCATAAGCCACACAGTAGTGCTCCTGAAAATCAATAGTATAGCAAGGAAAGAAAATTAAGATTGTAGTAGTGGAATAAACAAAAGAGGAGCTCTTCATTATGACAAAGCACATTGCTAAATTGTGGGTCATGTAACCACAAATTACTTGCATTCAACTGGACTATTGGTTACAACATTAATTCTTACTTTTAGTCTCTGATCAATGAATCAAAAAAAGAAGAAATAAGAACAAACAATTCACATCCCCACTTTAAACGAGGGATGATAAACTATGGCCTAGACCCACCCCGCCCCCCAATTCAAGGCCCCAGCAAAATGTGTGTAACAGAATACAGACACTTTTTATAGCAAACAATTAACAACAGAACAATAATAAAAAGCTGACTCGCCTGCATCATGTACCACTCTTCAAATTCATCAAACAATTCCAGCCGTTCAATCCTAAACAGTAAAGTATCACAAATTAGTATCTTTAGACAAAATATACAAAAGAGAGATACAGGCCACCAACCATAAAGGAGATAGTAAGAACAGAGGGGATGGAGAATCAGGGAAGAAAGAACTGCCTTTCATATGAAGATCTGAACTTTAGTATCTAATAGAAATCAAACAGTTCCATCATATGACAATCATAAGATATTGATAGAACATAGTACCTTCAACAGATTAAAATGCTGATAGAAGGAATACAAAACCAGGTAAAATGCTTCCTTAAAAGAGAAGCGAAGCACCAAGAAAAAGCAATTATTACTGATGCTTACTTAGGCAGAGCTAATGGGAGACCACTACCCTTCCCACCCTAAAAAAATTGGTTATTTCCATCATTATGTTTGTACACCATGACTTTTACATAAGTGTACTCTAATCAAAATAATCTTTTTGTACATAACAATATATTATTATATTATTGAACCAGACACAACAAAAGGGCCATGATGACTACAGAAGGGTACCATAAATTTGATTTATGAAATTTACTCTCCTTTAATCTTTGCAGGCCCCAAGGCTATTGCTGTTACAAACAACTAGTAAGTATCATCCCATTTTAAGATAATTAATCTATTGTTATTATTCAGTTAATTGGATTTAGCATTAAAACATCAGAAAACACTAAAGAATTTGTAAATTTAATACACAAACTTCCAGATCTAATTCAGCAAGAGAAAAAAAGAAGAAAAAAAATACCTGCGTCTTTCTTGCACATCAATAAAATCATTATAAACTCTCATCATGTCCCAGGCAACAGACTTCTGATACACAGAAAAAAATAAAAGGCATAAGAATATTAATATGTTAGTGATAGAATAAATACAAATTAATACTACATGATGAACCATTTCTGATGATATTGATAATAATTATGATAGCAAGAACTGTAGACTCTGAACCATTTCTAGTTTAGTCTGCTATGTTCTCAGACTATTCATCGTGCCTAGATGACTCCTTCATCATCATTTAGAAGGTTTTCCCGAAATGTAAATTGAATCACATACCAGATGCACTAAAATATTTTAAGAAAATAAAAACAAAGACTTTTTTGAGCAAAAATTACATGATCTACCTGCCATCCTTGGTCCAGAAATAATTTTTCCTTTGCAAGTAAAGTTGGTGTAGCATAAATACCCAACAGATCACAACCTCGACACTGATGCAAAACAGGAAAGCCAAATCATATTATGGTTTCATTTCATGTACATCAACGATTGTTACCTATGGAAGTATCAATCAATGACTGATGTATGACAATATTGAGAAAAGAAATTCACTTTCAAGATAAGACATTTCCAATGGTGTGGGTAATCTGAAACGAACCAATTGAAATCTAAAAACCACAGTATGAAACATTTTTTACATCCATACCTCCAAATTCCGCATCATTTGTTGTCCAAAAGCATCATCTGGGTGGATCTATTAACAAAGAACCATATAATGCAAAGATCCTACTTTCTTCACATAAAAGAAGTAGAAAAAGAAACATTGAAGGCTCTAACCTGCTCATAAAGAAAAAATATTGCTGTTGAAAATGTTTGGGAAGCCCAACCAACAATTGCACGAGTTGAATCAGGATCCAAGTAGATCAGAACACATTCTGCAATTATAAAAGTTGGCAGACTGATAATAATATCAGAATGAATCAATTTATCAAGCTTTGGTCATGAAAGAAATGAAGTTTAATTTAATTTAAACCAAATACACATTCACCATTATATATATAAAAATATAAAGTAGCTAAAGATTAATCAACAAAAAATAAGCATTAAATCCTTCAGCATGTGAATCTCTTTAGCAGATATAAGAACGGAATTCAATAACTATATATAACAGTAAGCACATGAAGCCAAACAAAGAAAGTGGAAATTAAGAATTCTTATGCTAAAACTTGTTTTCTTCCAATCATTTTCCATTATGTTAAATATGTAATTATAAACTGTGAAAAGAAACAAATTATCACGTTCCAATTATAAAATTCAGAAGTATTGCTTTCAAAGTCATTTTAAAACTTCCAAGTTGCATATTCTGTTGTAAGATGTGTAAAGAAACACAATATTGCTGTCTCTGTCCAATTATTAAAATCAGAATTGTTGTCTTTTAAAGAAAACTATTAGGAATGGAATTAACTAGAGAAGCAAAAGAACACAAGCACAGGAGAAGATATAGCCACTGTCTTTAAAACCCTTTTTGAATTAGAACTTTCTGATTCTAAGCGGTTTCAAAATTATTCTCATCTTTTCCTAGAGGCGGCTGATGCCTTCAAACAAATCAATTATATCTGAATGGTAACAGAATTTCACAACTGTACACAAAAGAATGAGAGATAGAAAGAGAGGTGACTCCAAATACATACCTTGGATCCAAACCAGCATGAGTTATAATAGCACTTAATTGTTGCCCATCACGCAAATCTGCAGGGAGTAGTTTATAGTGAGCGCTGAACACTTCTCCTTTTTCTGGCAAAGAAAGAAACATTACAAGCATTAGTTTGGATCAGCAGTAATCATGCATGCTAATTTTCAGAATTAATGTCCAACAATCACAGTGAAAAGATCAAATTGATTTTATTCTAAAACACTACAAGTCAAACGAGTTCTGAGATTAGGCCTAGTGGCAGAATCAAAGTTACTCTAATCTTCTGACATTTAGCTTTAAGTTTATCACCATGCTTTTTCCTTTCTCTCCTGTTTTGCTAAACGATCGATGAGCGAAAGCGGCTGCAACACTAGAGGGACTAAATGTGTAGACTTTGGAAACTTTAACTAATGTTTGCACTCCGGTACAACGTACCACCACAAAAGAAAAGGACCATAAAAAAATGAGAAAAAAAACCAAAGGAGAACATCCTGTCGATTTAAAGCATCACAGTATCACAGACAGACACAGTATTGCTTGCTTACCTCTTGATATGACTGCTGTCTCATCAACTTTATTCCTCAATGGACTGCAACTTTCAATAAGTGCTGCCTTTTTACTAGTTACCTAGATTACAAATACAATAGGCAGTTAAACTTTCTTTACCAATGATGGCAATGAAGCTAAAGATTTAAAAACTATATAACAGCTTTGTTCCTCTTCATTCTGAAATTAGATATAACTCTAGTATTAATCAAGACAAAGCATCTATAAATCAATCCGACTCAAAACCCACAAACAACTAGAAAAAAGGCTGCATAATTGGCAAACCTTTAAAAGGAATTCAAATTTCTACCTCCTTAAAATCCACTTCCACATATAAATATGGTGCTTTCCCCTCATCCTGCCAAGAAAAGATTTTAACATTTGTTACAGCTGTAAATAGGCACACCATAAATAAGTGAAGCTAAGAAATAAGATTTTTCGCCTTCATAAAAAAATAGTACAAAGTTTCACACTTTCAGTCCACATGCATAATCCCATCAAAACAATAGGATGGAGGCTATAAAAAAAGGCCTCAGGCTCCAATCAAGCTACATATAAAAGATACTTTGCATCTTTAATGTGCATGGGTTGATTGGTGAAAGAAGGAAACATTTTTCCTCACCAACCAGCAAACAATAATCCTATAACAGCATGATTAAAAATAATAGGAAAAATTGTGCACAGAAACTTTAGGCAAGTTGTACAAATGATTAAGTTTAGGTGAAAAAGCAAGAGTTTGTTCTTCAATAAGTGCAGTAACTATACAAGGGCACAAAGTTAACCATGTTCAAACTACCTTTGGTGCCATCAGGACAAACATGGGAAAAACAATGAGAACAAGAACAGAGCCAGGAGGGAAAACAAAAGTCTCAGTCACAAAATAATCACAAGGATTCGATACAGGATAGAGTTTTACATTTTTTTTTTTTGTTACTACATTTCTATAAACACAAGTACACAACAACAACAATATCCTTATCCCACTAATTCTAATATTCTACCATTCACTTATAAGAAAAGACAAGTCCAAAAGCCTTGAATTTATTAACAGCTAATCAGTAATTTAACATTATTATTCAGCCACAATTCCATGTTCATGCACCTACTCATCCTTTGTCCATTTTTCTTAAACTTAAATAATTAATCCACACAGTTTTGAGAGTTTGAGGGGAAGTCAAATTCCACCTCAAAATAAAAAAAAGATTTTGAGCTAAAAACACATTTGTGCCATGAGAACTCAAGTTTCAAACTTATCCTTGTTCCTGATGTCTTTGTCTTGTGTTGCACAAAGTATGATAGTCTGTCTCAGACTCTCATAAAGATTAAGATTAAAAAAAACAGCAGCCAACAGGCAATTAGCACAGGAGCACCAACAAGTATTCCAGAATCAAAAGTGCCCTCATAGCATGTTAAAACACAAAAATCAATTTTTACAGAGATTTAAATGCAAAATCTTTGGATCAATATGAAATTCAATCCAAACCGTCACTCAATCGACATGGCTCCAAAACATAGCAAACCTATAGTGTTATAGGTAGAAGCAAATTAGCTCTTATGTACAACTTGTGCAATACATATAAGAACTCACAAGGAAACCCAGGCACCTGCAACTGAAAATATGTTGTGTCAAAACCTGCTCCAAGTGATAATATCTGCTTCTTTATAGGGGGGTCTGCATCTGACTTCTTCTCAGCATCAAGAAACTGATAGAGAAGTTTCCGTATAGCAGCCCAGCGAGAAAAGTAACCTACATACTCACAAACAATACAAAAGCACTAATTAACTACTAAGTTGAAGTGCCAGAACTTAAACAAGTCAATTCCTTAAACAAGGTAAATCGTACCTCGATTAATTATTGGAGATCTCCTAATAGGTCTTCTCACAAATAAATGAATGTAATCATCTTTCATGTATCCCTTTTTCACACATGACCTACAACCAGTTTGTGGAGGTTAAATATTCATCATAAAATACTAATCACCAAACAAAGAATTATTAATTGTATACAAACAACATTATAATTAATTTAAACTCTGATAAAAGCTGAATTCAAAATGAAGTTTTGAAACCAAAAACGAGAGAGAGAGATATAAAGTATCAACATTATCTGAACCAATGATACATGGATTGTCATACGTACATGGTACACGACTTTTCTCAGTACACAGAACAGAGGATCAAAATTCATTTAGAATTGGGTCAGTATGCATAGACCATCTCTGTTTTATGATTTTTCTATCATATTTGTAAGTAAGTTTCAAACTTTAAGCGAAGAAGAAGCTGTTTTTTTCTCCAATCTGAAAGGGCTGGCCAAATTTAAAATATTAAACAAAAGAGCTATTCAGAAAGAATAAATGACGGAAAATTCATTACTTTGCATAAGAACAAGAAAAAAATAGGTGGGAAGGATGAAGCAATTTAGCAATTACCATAAACTAATCAAAACAAAAACAAAATATCTCATTTTCGATTTCAATTCCGCATTGGTCTAAGACAAAAAAAAAAAACCCAGAAAAGGATATGTGCGAACAATTTGCTGGCGGAGGCGTCATCGTTGGTAGCTTGCACCGCTGCAGTGTTGCCGTGTGAGCCGTCCATCAAACGTGATCGATATCTCGCTTCTTAGGTTCTGCTTCTGGCGCCGAGAGAGAAAAAATCCACTTAAGCTCTGCAACTATAAATTTACAAACAAATCATGTCATCATTACAATATCACTCAGCACTTATATATAGACAAATTTAATTAATTTATTCAAAAAATAATAATGTTCGTTATATTTGATTTGGCTGGTCATATATTTTTTTTCTTCTAAAGTGTTTTTTAATTGAAACTTAATATAAAAGTAAAAATGAGTCGTTATAACTAAAATCACCGTTAAATTTTAATTGAATGATATTTTTAGAATTATATGATTAAGATAATTAAAATTTACTTATAAATAATTTATAAGAAAAATACAAAACTTTAATCATAACAATTGAGATGTGTTAATGGCTGTTTGATTTTAATAAATATTAGTTTAGATTAGGATGAGTAGGATGGTATATAAGGAGAGGAGAAGTAGTAGAGGCAAAGAAGAGTTCGTTGTAACTTAGAAGATGGAGATGGAAATGGAAATGGAGCAGAAGCAATGCGAGGTGATGGAGAAGTTGGTGAAGCAAAGCCCTGCTGCCGCCAACGACGCTAACGCACTCACAGTCACTTCCCTCATTGTTGAAGCCACTTCTCACCCCAACCTCTTCTCTTTCTCACACTTTCTCGCCCTCCCTAACTTTCTACAACAGGTTCCTCTCTGAATTTCTCATTATTGAACGCTGTTTTCAGAATTTGTCTGATACTGGCGACGTGATTTCTCGCAGCTTCAAGCAACTCATAATTCTGCTTATCTTGATATGCTTCGGTTGTTTGCACATGGAACATTAACTGATTACAAAAGTAAACCTATGGAATATGGATTCACCTCACATTATTTGTACATTTAATTATTATTATTATTATTATTATTATAATAGTAGCGTTTATTGAAAAGTTTGAGTTGCTGCTTGTAGGTAATGCTGATCGTCTTCCACAATTGATACCTGATCAGATCCTGAAGCTTAAGCAAGTCACTTTTCTTACACTGGCTGAGACATGCAAGGTATTAGACCCGCTGTTATTGCCTATCTATTTTTATCTTTTGACATTTGTAATCAATTTTTACAAGTGCGTGTTTATTTTTCTTTATAGGTACTACCGTATGACCTACTGATGCAGGAGTTAGATGTGGCAAATGTTCGTGAACTTGAAGATTTTCTAATTCATGAATGCATGTACTCGGTAGGGATCATTCTCTTCGAGAGAATATGTTTCTGCTCAAACTCAAATCAAATGTGGCAAAATTAATGGAATGTGCATTAATTTGAAAAATCTTTGTTATGATTATTTGTTCATTGCTATTGTATGAGAGGAGTTGAGGGTATAATAACATCAATTCTTGTGCAAGAAAACATCAGCAAAAACCGTAGTAAATTTCATAAATCACACACAAAATCTGCTAAAGGAAATAATGGAAATGTTTGGGGATTATTCTTTACAAGATCTTTTCATATAAAGCGAATAATTTGTGTTAATACTATTTGAAATTACAATCCAAACAACAGCTACTCTGAGGGATCGGGGAACATTGTTGTAATTGTTATGTGATTGATCTGTTTTATACTGTTAATGCCTATAGATATTGCATGAAATGTCTTCTTTTTCTTTTCTGTTTTTTTTTGTTTTTATAATTTTCATTTTGTCTCTCTTCTAATTCATTAATTTTCATTTGCTATAATGATAAAATGCATTATAAATAAGAAATAATTTTTACGATAAATATATTTATCATTACTTTATGCTACTTTTTATTTTCTTTCTTATTTTTATTTGCTGGCTTTGTGCTATTTTCTTTCATAACCTTTTTTAAATAGTCATTATGCAGAAGATGTTAGATAGTCAAATTAATAAATTGGTATTCTAAGTTTTCTTGCTTTCATCAGGGAATAGTAAGAGGAAAACTGGATCATCTGCAGCGACGCTTTGAGGTTCTAGCCCATCATTATCTGTTATTTTTAAAAAATTTGCACTTTAGAATTTAGTTGATCTTTGAGAGTCATTTCAGGTCCAGTTTGCAGCATGTAGGGACTTGAGGCCCGCTCAACTAGGGAGTATGATACAAACACTCTCTAACTGGTAATGCATCGTTTTTCAAGTAGGAGCTTGATAACTTGTAGTCATATGTCTGATTATTAGTAAATCAACTATCTGTATGTGGAAAAAAGTATTTGAATTACCTCGTGGTGGTAAACATGGCTAGTGAGGCTGGAATCTGGATAGTGGTAATATCAGTGTAAAATTGTAATTTCTCTGCCTCATTACTTCCGATTTTGAATTTTTGGACTACGGCCTATTTTGAAAATAGGCTGTATTTAGTTTGCTCAGCATTCAAACTTTATTGAAGTTGGTTTGAACTTCCAACTATCCACTTGTCTCAAATTTTCTATTTTATAGGAAGCTTTTGATTCTTAGGTTTTTGCTTTCTGTTTGTCTTGTTTGTGGTTCAGAACTTTTCAAAATGGTATTTATCTATATTCTGCTGTTTTTTGGGATGTGATGGAGTTTCTCTCCAAAATACTATTGAAATTTAATTCATGACTAAGAAACATAGGTTGTCTACGTCAGAAAATCTGCTTGTATCAATTGAAGAGAACATAAAATGGGCTGCTACAATGAGTGAAATTGAGAAGAAGCACAGGAAGGATGTAAAAAAGAATCTACAAGAAGTAAAGTCCCTTATCGAGGTTGGTTACCCTGGAAGCTACATATGTGAAATCATAATATATCCTTTTTTTCATTGTTACTGATTGTCAGTACCTATTTGGGGCATTCATGGGTGGGATTCTGACAGAACTGGATCATATTTTCTTTTTTCATCAACTTGACATAACCATTTCTGCTTATACATCTGTTATTGAGCTACAATGTGGGGACAGTAAGAAAAAATGGGAAATTTATTCAAAAACAATCCCCACATTGTAGCTCAATCTCAATGTATAAACAGAAATGGTTATGTCAAATTGCTGAAAAAAGAAAATATGATTCAGTTATTTGAGACCTGGACTCTCCCATTGAAATTTTAAATCTTAGGTGCCCATTAACTCTCCCTCTTTCTTATTTATTCCAGTCTTCTCCTTATTATAAATTATTGTCTACTGGATGGATGGTGATAAACTCTTTCTTATTACAACTATTTGCCCACTAAACAGTTACAACTATTAATGAATCCTTATGACTCTAATATTCTGTTACCACTCTTCCTCTTCCTGCTATAATCCTTCTTAATGGATGATTAACTAACAGATTCTTAATTTCACATCTTTGAATCGAACCAGTCAGTGTCTGTAAAATATTACAAAACAATTGAACAGAATTTTCTTTATCAATTGGCTGTTAGTTTTTATTGTTGTGCTATATTGGTCGATGTGTCTTACTTCATGGCAGAAGTCACACATTGTATACAGGACAACATTAAGTTTGGGGGCATCAAGGATATTTGCTCTGAATCTCTTATATTGGCGATGGATTATGAAGAACGTGGTCAACAGAAGAGGTATTTTGAGAGAACTTTGTTGTATATACCAGAGTCAAGTAATAAATTAATGGATAAAATATATTTTAAATCCATTAATTTTCAATCAAAATTAATCCTCAAGTCCCAATATTTAAAAAACAGAGCTTTTGGTCGTCATATTTTTTTAATTGGTGACTTTCGTTTCGTCCCACTTTGATTAACTTAAGATACTAAGATGAGAGACGAAATTCACCAATTATAAAAAGTATGAGTACCAAAATCATTACTTTTAAAGTATAGGAACTAAGATGGGTCTTGGTGATCGGTTGGTCATGGACCCAAATCTGGAATCAATCTCTTTGCATATGTAAGGAGAAGGCTGTGTACTATTATCCTCTCTTATACCTTTGCGTCCCATACCTTCGTGAAGTGAGGAACTCACCAAGGTACATTAATTTTTATAAGAACTAAGATCAATTGACCAAAAATTCTAAGAACTAAAACACATTTTAGCCTTGATTTACAAGTTGCAACTGGACTTTGCTTTTTAATTAGCTGGCCTATCATCTTCAATGTGTGAATGAAACTGGGTTTTCTTGAATATTGCTATGTATAAATATTTAGCGACTTAAATCTCCACATACAATATAAGAAGTTTCTGTCCTTCTCCTTTCTTTTGACTTGTATGGCCTTGTAAAGAAACTTCGATATGAATGTTTTCTGTAGCATATATTTCAAGCTAGAATCTGATTGAGCTTGGAAATTTTGCAGGAAGCGGCAATTAAAACTTTGAACATTGTAATGGATGGGTGTTTTAGTAGCTAGCCTGACTTTTACTTGACAATACAGCTTGGAGACAAATATATCTCAGCAATATTGAACTTGTTGTCACCCCACAATGAGAGATAAGAACAAAGGAAAAGAGGAGAAATCCTGCTATTTCTTCAGGGTTTGTACTTTGGAAATTGATGGTACTTGTTGAACCAATGTTAGTCATATATTGAGTTGACATTTGGCAAGAACAAGATGAGATGGTGGTGTGGCCTTTTCTTTTTGGTTAGTAAATGATATGCTGTTTTTCTTTGTATTATGCCTCGTATATACTGCCTCTATGGCCGTGTTTGATTTCGGTTTCAATTTTTTAGAGGATATAAATGGGAGATGTTAAAATATAAGGAGAATTTAAGTAAAAACCAAAAAAAAAAAAAAAAACTGAAGTAAAAGACAAAGCAACAAAAATGTTTTTTTTTTCAATTTTACAAATTAAAAGAGATATATGGTACCTTACAAAGAGCTATATATACACCTAGACTAATGAGTTTTTTCAATATTGTATATAAGCATTTTTCTTACATAATATTATTTTGGTAAAAAAAATGCCCTCTGATGTGTGGTTCTTCTTTCTCACGCCGTCATCCTTTACTTACTATTTGGTGTGGCAATATTGTGTGAGGGAGAGACAATAGTTTTGCATATGAAAGATTAAAATATTTCAAGCAGCCTGGTTCTAGCATGCAAGACGTGCATATGTCTAATCATTTACCAACAACTTTCAAACAATTAGTTCAAACCAAGTAGCATGCGCATGACAATGACTGATTCTTACAAAATATCACGTACGTTTCTCAAACTACTACAATGTCCAAAAGCCATGAAAGGACTAAAATGTATACGATTGTCGATCGTAGAGAAGTTTTACCAATGTTTGCCCTTTATTACAAAAACGTGCGAACACTTATACAAATGTCTGTTAGTTCCGTTCAAGTAATGATTAACGAAGACTTAATTTGATTCCTTTTTCACTATGCTTTCTCGGTTTAAATTCCACGCAGAGAGATATGCTTTGGAGAACTTTACCTCTTACGTAAATGTATTAAAATTCAAAGATACTTTCAAGTTTCAAACACCATATTTTTTTGAACTCGTTTTTCGTTTGCTAACACCCCCCCCCCCTTCCCTTTAATATATATAAAAAATAAAAAATTATTAAAAAAATAGATTTTTAAGTTAATAATTTTTTTATTTTATACCTAATAAATATTTGATTTTATTATATTTTTTTATTTTTGATAAGTTTTATTTTTAATAAATTAATTTGATACTTTTCATCTACAATTTTTTAAAATCTTATAAATTTTACTTTATTATTTTACTTTTACATAATATGATTGTAGATTTTACTCATTTTTTTAAAAAATTATTAAATTTTATATCATTTTTTTTAATAAATTTTATATTAATTTTTTTTTTCAAAATTTTATCTTCAATTTTTTGTAAAAAAAATTTTAATCCATCTCTACTTAAATTCTTGGATCCATCCTATTTACAATAATGCTATTTATACTTTCCAGATAAAAAAAAAAAAAAAAAAACTCAACATGATTAATAATAGTATATGCATAAAATAATATAACATGGTCGGCAAATTAATGTGTGAACATGCATGTGTCGAAAACAACATCGCATATATATATTAGTCCATGCATGAGCTCGATCCTTAGAACGTTGTAGTAACAACTAACAACAAACCTAGCTATCTCCAAATTCAAACACTCTACAGTACACCTTTTGCATTAAGAAGATATATTATAATTATTACGTTACTACTACTACTACTGCTGCTGATTCCGATATGACACTTTCCGATCTTATTCAACATTACATGCATCATGATGGAGCCAACAACATTGTGGAGGGTGCTAAAGCAGTACAAGAGGAAGTTCCGAAGTGGACGAGGTACAAAGGAGTAAGGCGTAGGGCACATGGAAAGTTTGCTGCAGAGATAAAAGAGCCAAAGAAAAATGGTAGGGTTTGGCTTGGCACTTATGACACTGAAGAGGAAGCTGCTTTGGCTTATGACAATGCTGCTTTCGAGATTAGAGGCTCCAAAGCTAAGCTTAATTTTCCTCATCTCATTCCATCAAGTAGCCAGATGAGTGACCCTTTCAGGATCATCGTTTAGAAGGATCAAAGAAATGGAAGGGTCTAGCTGCTTTGCTAAATAAATTAGCACATCAAAGAAATAGAGTTTGAACAAGTTTTTTTTTTGGAAAAATGCTAAATGTTACGAATTAGTTTTCGTAACAAATAAAAATGGTGATTTTTGCCTTTTTTTTTTAAATATTTTTCTAGTTACTTTAATCGACATGTATTTTATTGCATCCTAGATTTGGTGGTAAGTGGGATTTGTGTGCCTATTTTTCTACTTAATAACAATGTTCTTCTTTTTTTATTATTATTACATTTGAATTATATTTTATTAATTTTTATAAAAAAAAAAGTAATTCTGTTAAAATTATTCTTAGTGTAATTTCATCTCTCATGCTCCTCATATAAGTATAAAAGAGTTTGTTTCCTCGTAAAAGTTACACATTCTAACAGTTGGTTGCGAATTTTATAATACATGAAAACTAGTTTTTGTTATTTCCCACTTTTCCTTGTGTATTGTAAAGTTACATCTCCCAACCAACCTTAATTACCACATAACAAAAACATATTGTGCATTATAAAGTGTCACCTCCCTATACACCAACTTACCACACAATAAAAACTTGTTTCCATTGTGTATGTTAACAAAATACACAATGAAAACTTACTAATTTGATATAGATGTACAACAGAAACAAGTTTCTGCAGTATAGTTTGGTGCATGATTGATCATTGGGCTTAGTTTTCTTAATTGGGGATTATTTTTTTGGGCTGTGTGTTTTGGGTTATTTAGAGTATGCTCAGGATGTCTAAAAAAAAAAAAGTTAAGAAAAGCTTACGCTCCCATTAAGTGGGGGGTTGAATCAGGTTGTGGAAATTAGACAATATTTTGATTTTCTTTCCTTTAAAAATTTATATATATAATTAAAACTCAGTGTAACTTCCTCTAAAAAAAAAAAAAAACCTCAGTGTAACTCACGCCTAACTTGGGTTGTTGAGAGGTTGATGACCATCTTTGTTCTATACATCATTATGTATATTTATTTTAAAATAAAAGTGATAGAATTTAATTTGTTGAGTTGTTTTAATTGTATATATCAGACAAACTTTAGGTAGTTCTTCGAAAGTGATTGCCATGTGGGTTGGCCAAAGTCTATGTGATCACTTGCTAGCAGTTGTTAATTATTCCCATCACTTTTTTTTTAGAATTCAATTCATTTATCAATATGATTACGTTTTCTTATCTTATCGCATATATACATATTTTTAATGTATATTCAGTTACGTGCGTGACGTATTGCGCCTGATAATAGGAACGTTTCATGACTTTCATCACTCAACCCACGCCTGTTTAATATTTTAATTAACTTCTTTTATATACAATTTTAACAACTTTAATGCCAAAATAAAAATTAATTATATATGAGAGAGAATCTTGCTAAGTGGAATACAGGCTACACCCTTTTTAACTTTAGTATTTAAAAAAGTTGACATATTTGATCTTTCTTTAAAAAATAAATATCATTACAAATTCCAACGGATACATGACAAGGAACCTAAATTTATCATTAAATTTATCTTATGATAGTAAATTAAAATAATAGAAAAAAAAAACAGTATGCAAAAAAGAAACTCCCTTTTTTCCCTACCATTTCATCATTGTCGTTGGTTCTCCTAACATTCTCACCTATAAATTCTTAGGCCTATAGTAGTCAATCATGACCACCACATACACCTGATAGAAAACTATAGATAAGAATGGCCACTAATAATAGTGAAGAGTCAAAATAAGTATTGGCATTAATTAATAAAGATCGATCGGGAACCTAATAAATTTTTAAATAAAGAAAAAATATTATTTTTAATACAATATTCGATCCATATGTTAGGAATATCATGAAGGGAAAAAGGCAAAAAATATTTAAATACTATTTAAAATCAAATAAAAATATATCCATTTTTTCGCTTTAGCAAGAAGTGGAGGCTAAGCTCACCAGAAGAGAAAAGTAAGCAATAGAATCAGTCAAACAGGTAAAAGGACATTGGAAGTAGAGAAATACTAGCATGGACATGATGATCCACTAAACTCGTGGATTAGGTTTATTTGCCTTTAAAAAAATTGCATTAAGTTTATTTTATGCAAATATTTACCACGATTTAATGTGATAATCACGAGATACTGGTTTTTACAGTATTTTTTATTTTTGTACAGTGGCAGACTGGCAGTAATAAAGTTTGAATATAGAATTTCATGTAAAGTATCCTACTTTCTATTAATAAGAGTATTTTTAATGATAAATTTTTAAATAACTTAATTTTTATCATTTAATTTTAAATAATTCATATAATTTTTTTTAATAATAAATTGTTTAATTCATAAATATTTTATTTTTATTTTTATATTTAATACAAAATTAAATAACTCATGAATAAGAGTTCATTTTACAGTGTAGGTACTATTTGAAGGAAATCTACCTTTTTAATTAGAAAGCGAAATAAATCAACAGGTTGAAGGACTCTAACTAAGAGAAAATAAAATGATAAAATGGTTCTAGCTAAGGGTTTTTATATATTATTAACAAGAACCAGTTTGGTGTATAAAATGATATAAAGTCTTTAAAATAAAGCTAAATTGTACAACAAATAAAACAAAGCTAAAGATAAATTTTCAAATAATTATTTACACCGGGAATATTTATATAAATAGTTAAACTACAAGTGGATCTGCCTGGTTAGTTAGATGAGGCGTGACTCACTGAATAAAAATAAAATAAAGTAAAAAGATGAAGTGCGATTCATAACACAATCTTCATCATTCAATACTTTACTCCATTACATAACTTACTGTTAAAAGTTTATAATAATAATATATAGAGTTTGCTATCAGTAGTAGTTAAAGTGAATAATAAACAGGAGACGACAAATATTGACAGTTCAAAATTCAAAGTTCAATAAGCACGATGCCAAAATCCATGGGACTTTCAAAGCAGCAACCATTGCAATTGCAAGAATATATTATAAAAAAAGACCTGCACGTTGTGCCACAGTAGTAGTTATCAGAAAAATACAATTATTTAAACAAATTCGATGCTATAAAATGATACACTGCACCACATGGTTCAACGCACTCACATTAATTGGTGCTAGCTTCCACCAAACACAGCGCTCAAAGTTGGCTTAAAATCAAAACATGGCTTCAGCCACCGTGGATTCCGATTTTGCATTCTTGGAATCTGTTCAACAATACCTACTTGGACATGACTCCAGCAATCTCATGTCTGAAACCCATCAAGTTGCATCTCATGATCCATTTTCAAGCCCTAAATGTGATGGTGATTCGGAGAACATTGTTTTCCGGAGAGAGGATGCAACTGCTGCGGTGGCACGTGATATTCACGCGCCACCAACATGGAAGCATTACAGAGGGGTGAGACGTAGGCCGTGGGGAAAGTTTGCGGCAGAGATTAGGGATCCAAAGAAGAATGGAGCTAGGGTTTGGCTTGGTACATATGACACAGAAGAGAAAGCAGCTTTGGCTTATGACAAAGCTGCTTTCAAAATGCGTGGCCGAAAGGCCAAGCTGAATTTTCCTCACCTTATTGACTCCGACAATGAAATATTGTCAGAAGAGGTGGTGGTGACAACTTCTAAGAGGAGTTTGTCTGAAATTTCTCAATCGTTGACATTACCATCATCACCATCATCATGTTCAGATAACAGCTCAGAGTCACAAGGGATAAAGAGAAGGAAGAGCTTGGCTGATCTACTGAATAAATTAGCCAAGAATAGAAGCCAAGTCAAGGTGGAATGTTGAGTGAGCTTCAGGGAATGTGTTGTACAATTTGATCAATCGTTAATGAGCCTTCAACGAGTGTAATCTAATCTGGTGGTGTTCATAGAATGTAATTTTGTTCACCAGTGTGCACTTGTCAAGTTTGATGAAATTATTTGCACACCATTGGTGAAGTTCAAGTTGTGATGTTTGACAATATGGATGGGTATTAATCCTGAAACATCAATAAAACAAACAAAAGGTTGATGCATTTACAACTTTTAACTTGTACTGTATATATGGACTGATTCTTAGTTTGTTTTTTTTTTTTTTTAAGTGAGGATCGGTTATTAGTTGTAAAATAGTAAAAATCCATACAGTAAAGATGTAGGTAGGGAAAAATTGAATGTATTTGGTTGATTATTACAACCTCATCCAAAACGATAGATATCATCATTTATACAATACTTAATTTTTTTGGTTAGCTCCACCCTCCGGTGGTTACAAAGTAATCGTCGTCAGCAAGTGATGAAACATAGCCGACAGAGGAGAATTAAAAAGTAGCATATGGTATGTATTGTTGGTGTTTGGATGCTTAATTTGAGTTTGAGTTAAAGAGAAGCAGGGGAATAATATTAAGAGAGGGAAAAAAAAAGTGATAGGAGAGAAAAAGGAAGAGAGGGGTGAGAATTAGGAAAGGAATGCCTTTGATTTTCCCTTTTTTGATCAAGTTGGTTTGATTCAATTAGTATGTAAAAATTT
Source organism: Amphicarpaea edgeworthii (assembly GCA_014843725.1). NCBI lineage: Eukaryota > Viridiplantae > Streptophyta > Magnoliopsida > Fabales > Fabaceae > Amphicarpaea > Amphicarpaea edgeworthii. The sequence goes on along the minus strand of CM026321.1, from coordinate 3,186,767 downwards.
CTAAATGTAAACCAACTAATGTGTTTTGATTGGCTTAGATATGTAGTTTTCTTCTTAAACCTAAACCATTTTAATTGGAGCTAGCCCACTCCTAATCTCCGGCTCCACAACCACCCCTACCTTTGCATCGCCGCCAGCTAAAGGGTCCTTCCCATCCTACCAACTTTCATTTCTTTAATCAAAATAGAAATGTTTCTTTAATTATAATTATTTTGCATATACCTGACTTTGAAGTAATATATATAGTACTCTGAGTTCATGTTGTGTGTGTAGGTGTAGGGATTTGTATAATAATATACTCTGGAAGAAGTACGTTAAGAAGTTATAATATCAAGTGTGTTAATATTTTTGAAAGTACTCTTACATGAGAGTATAGCTAGGTTAATAGCCCCCTTCAAATATACCCATATCGTACTTGTTTTTACTTTTTAAGCAGAGAGTACTCTAGCATGCATGCTACAAATTAAATTTGTTAAAACACATTTTTTTTTATCGGCTTTTTTAAAACACTTTAAAAGGTTTTACTTAATTACTGATATATCTTTTTAAAAGAACAAGGTGAAGTAAGTATATTTTTATTCTGCTGAAAAAAAAAAAATGTGATCAAAGTATATTAGCGAAGACAATCAAATTAAAATTAAAATGATAATCATAACCGCCTTCTCAAATTGGGAAGAGCAAAAATACAACCTCACAAGTGGCCAGTGGGTATGAGATTTAATAATTAACTTTAAAAGAAAATAAAAAATAAGATTTATAGATCTATAGGTGTTAAATAATTGGTGTACCAAGTTAGCCTTTTCTTTTATTATTCTTTTAACGGTTGTTGGGGGAATGAATTTATTTTATCATTGATGTATGATGTACGATGAAGTTCAATACTTATCCGGCAAGACGTTTTCACTTTTCTATCCAGTGTTGCAGTCTTGATCGGCGCCTTCTTTTATTTTTTTTTCAAATTATTTCTATAACGTCATTAAAATTTCTACATAGATCAATACCAATTGGTCTGTTCCGATCTCGAATTTTCGTGCATCGATAGAACCATCTCATTAAAAATATATTGATTGTTCGATTACCCTTCATAATTAGAAGTGTATTGACATATCGAAATAAAGTTTTCAATCGAGAACAAAAGACAAGAGTGGTGGCATGAACCTTATGATGGGTGTCAATGTTTAGACCTCAAATCCTCAAACATAGTTACGATCACCTTATTTGAGATATTTTCTAGATTTCGATATTAAGTGGTTGGTCACAATTTTGTCTTCGTTAAAAAGTGACTCGATATATAAAATGATGAGAAATTTTTATTAATTTTGATTACTCAAAAATCAATGTGAGATTTTTTTTTTATTAAAACAAGTTCCTAAATTAAGATAAGAATGATAATTTTAGATCCCACGATAATAATCAATATATCGACTTTAAATATTTATAAAGTTTATTTTTTTTCTTGATTAAACAAATTCCAATCCAATTGAAAGGATAAAAGTGATGGAATGAGATCAACACCTAATTAACCATGTATGCAATAAAGAGTTATAAGAATAATAAAAAATTATCAGGTTGGTGTGGTCTTCCCAGGTAAAAGGAGGAAGGAGAAGTATTGATTATCCCACTAACAAATAGTAACTATTAACATTTACTTTAAAATAATCAATATCCTCGTTAATTTGAAGTCAAAATAGAGGATAAGGCAAGCCATGAAAACCCACCCATTTTATATGTGTAGTATAATTTGAGATTATATTCATAATATATCGGATTTAATTTCTTAAATTTAGACCCGTCAAAAGTCTTTTTGGGTCAAATCAGTTAGTAGGATAAGACGAGAATACGGGATGGACAATAAAATCCTAATACCTTCGAAATTTATACTATGTTTATTATGTATGCATCTACAGCAGTGCATCAAGCGAAAATAATTCTTATCTTAATAATTATACATGGATAGTTAATATTATAAGTTATTCATAAAAATATTAAAAGTTGGGATTTTGGATTCAGCAAAATAATTTTTTTATGGCCATGTACAATATCATATTTCCATCTATAAAAAACTTTAATAACGGCACATGTCTAAAAAAACTAAAATTATATTTGTTTTTTTTGCCAAGAAACAATAGATTAAAAATTTCACTCATATTCAGGCATTTCATAAAAAAAAGAAATCACACTCAGGCATATTGCTATTAGTTTATTGAACAAATTTTACAAATCCCACGTGACAACAACGTACTGGTGTCGCTCCAAAACCCATTGAACTTTCATAGAAACAACCTTCAAAAGAAAGGAAATCACCCCTCATTAACAGTTCCATGATTAAACAGAAATCGTTGCTATATATAAATACATAGTTGCACAGTTCAAAGCTCAAGTTGTTTTCACAACCAGCAAACTTGAGCTAGCTCAACATCATTGTCCCCTTTAGCATTCAAACCATGTCATCCACCACCACGGATTCAGATAGTGCATATTTGGAACAAGTTCAACAATATCTCCTTCAAAATGATTCAAGTGTCAAATTAGAGCACCCTAATGAAGCGCGTGAAGTGAACGCGCCACCCAAATGGAGGCGTTACCGTGGTGTGAGGCGTAGGCCGTGGGGGAAGTTCGCGGCAGAGATAAGAGATCCAAAGAAAAATGGAGCTAGGATTTGGCTCGGAACTTATGTGACTGAGGAGGAAGCAGCTTTGGCTTATGACAAAGCTGCTTTCAAGATGCGTGGCCGAAAGGCTAAGCTGAATTTTCCTCACCTCATTGGCTCCGATGTGCCATCGGAGCCACCGAGTGTCACGGCTTCTAAGCGGATCTTACCAGAGCCTTCTCCCCCAACATCTCCGGATGATAGTTGTGAGTCAAAAGGGTCAAAGAGGAGGAAGAGCTTAGTTGATTTACTCAATAACTTAGCCAAGAATAAAAGCCAGGCTAAGGTGGTTGAAATGGCCTTAGAGGCAAAGGAGGTTGAGCAATGGGTGAATGATCAATTGAATGATTGCACTCTAATCTCGTGCTCCTAGTGTTGTTGTGTCTTCTTTAATTTGTTTCTGTAGTTCAAGTTCTTTGTTTTTTGCTGTATCAATGCAGTTCCTAAATAAGTTTGAAATGATTTTTGCACATATACCAATTGAAGAAATTCAAGTTCTGATCATCTGATGTTTCTCAACAGTTATGAGATAGCTATATGAGCTTAAATGGAACTAAGAATGCTGACATATTTCCAAAAGAACAATTTGTTTGGATATCTGATGGTAGTAGTTGAAAAACATAGTTAAGCATTATTATATAATTTGTTTGACTTATGATCACTTTAAATTTGGTCGAAGACAATATTGTCTTAGAATTTTATCCAAATATAAATATTAACAGTCGCTCATGAGATAAATGAAAATTATGATTTGTTAATTTTCTCCTCAAGCTGCATAATTTTCAAGTTGGACAATTGATTTCCTTGTAGTAGACCTACTGAGTTACTACTGTATAGAGTTTTAATTAAATGTTAATTTGCTTGAAAGAAATGGTGGAAATCATTAATTTTCTTAATTTTCATCTGTTGAGTTTTAAAAAGCGGATCCCAAATTGATGTGTTGGTAAGGTCCTGATTGATTACTAGCTTTTGTTCGAATTTTATCTGGGATAACTATAACTAAAGTTAAGTTATAATCGAGGATTTCCTTGCAAATCCCTTGATTTCGGCATAGATGACTTTTCTATTAGTTGGAATATGCACCCAGCTGAATTTTGTTTTTTGAACAAAGCCAAAACACCCAGCTGATTTTTAAATCAATGTTTTTACTTTTTAAAAGGTAGACAGTAATATAACAGGGTTGTGTTTAGCAGATCAGAAAGAATCATATGCATATTAGTCTCCATAAAATGATGCATTGTGATTCAAGTTTTTTCTTAAAAGAGATACTTACTTATGATATATGATCCTGTTCTGAGAGGGTTGTTTTCTATGTAAAGATGTCTATAAAAAAAATTTAAATTAATTAAAGGACCATTATTGAACTGTGATCAAGAGATTATATCAATTCAAATTTCAACGGATAAATTTAATTAAATGAGAAATTGTTGTTTCATATCATTTTGAAGATATATTATTGTAACGAAATTAACTTAGTAGCAGGTTTTTATGGCATTCATGTGAATAATGTTTGTAATTTGTTCAAGGATACATTTGTTCAAGGGTTGTACCCTTGAACAAATTAGCGCCGGACATAAGAACCTTTTATTCTAAGTTTACTTGGATTAATCTAACTTCATTAAAACTACATTATATCCGAAGTTATAGCAGGAGGATATCATGAACTTATAAGTTGAAATACATGATACAATTGCTTTGATTGTATTTTAAAATGAAAAAAATTGCTTTTTGTCAGAAACCTAGCTGAGACTACCTAGTGACATTTCTCATTTCAATTACAATTTTCTCACCTACATACCAATAACTTATTGGTTCATGATCACTGTACATTTGAGAATACGTGTACATTAGTCAGCTAATAATTATTTTTTATAAACAAACTCCGATTTGAATGGATTCCCCTTTAGAAAAGTGTAAGAGGAAAGTGTATGCACATGTGCTGTTAGTGAGTATAAAATGTGATTGCTCTATCCCATATATTGATATCATCAATAACTATGTTATACTAATAACACGTGAAAATGGCCTTTTATTTTTCTATTTAAGTTTGAAGTTCAGTTGATAGGCTCAGCTGCTATACTCCAATAATTTATGAATGCTTTTGCACATCAGAATCTGCATGACAAGATTTGATTCCTTTTGTTATTCAGGAAATTAGTGCAACGCGTCAACTTATATATTGCTAGCATCTGAAGTTCTGAACAAAATTGTTATCTCAGGTCAATTTGATTTGAGCCTTCTCGACTTGGCAACACAGTAAATTAAAACAACCAACGAGGGGAAGAAAAAATACTAGCAGATCAATAATTTTCTTTATTTGGCATTGGATTTTCGTTTCACAAAAACATCCTTTTATACAGTAGGTGAATGATTTACAAGAGAGGGTGAAAATTGTTCTACGTAGGGTGATTCAATTTTTCTCTTTCTATTTGACAAATTTCACTTTATAAAGTTTAATTAATGCAAACCCGCAAGAGAAACTCTTGAAAATAAAACTATTTTAATGAATAAAATAAATAAAAAAAAGACAAAATTAAACTTGTATATTTAAGTTATTTGGGAGACTTTTTGCTTTTAAAAAGAATGAAAATCCAAAAAAAAAAAAAAAATCAGATTAAACACTATCTATAAAACTACATTAATTCATTTATCTTAATCACCAATGCTGATTTACTGACGGATTTAAAAGAAAAAACTACATTAATTCATTTTTCTTATACTGGAATAAGAAAAAATTGAAATATTTAAAAATATAAAAGTAATGTCTAGAATTTTTTTTTAAAAATTTAAAATTTTAAAAATATGAAAAAACAATAGTAATATCTTTAAATTTTTGAAGAAAATTGAATTTTTTTAAATTATATAAAAACAAAAATAATGTCTTAAAAATTTAAAATAAATAAAGATTTTAAAAATATGAAAAGACAACCCTAATGTGTTGAAAATTTTGAAAAAAAATTAAAAAATAAAATAATATGAAAAAATAAGAATATTTTCTTACAAATTTGAAAAAAAATTAAAAATTTAAAAAACATGAAAAAACAAGAATATTGTCTTAAAAATTTTTTAAAAAATAAAATTTTTAAAAAATAAGACTAATCTCTTGAAAATTTTAAAAAATATATATATATTAAAAAAAATTTAAACTAAATGGAATGTTTTGAAATTTTGAAAAAAAAATAAAAAAATTAAACAAAATGAAAATTAAGAGTAATTTCTTGATTTAAAAAAATATATATATTAAAATACGATAGGAATGTTGAAAGATTGAAAAAACAAAAAATATATAAAAAAAAAAGTGTGTCGAAAATTTGGAAAATAAAATAAAATTTAAAAAGAAAAAATAAAAATAAAGTCTTGAAAATTTCTAAAAAATAAAATTTTAAAAAATCCTAAGAGGAATGTGTGGAAAAAATGAAAAGTTTCAAAACATAAAAATTAAGAATAATGCCCTTAAAAATTTGAAAAATAAATAAAAATTATAAAAATATTTAAATACAATAGGAATATCTTGAAATTTTTTTAAAAAATATATAAATTTTTTTAAAATATTTAAATACAAGAAAAATGTCTTGAAAATTAAAAAAAAATTCAAAAATAATTGTAGTATCTTGTAAATTTTTTTTTTAAAAAAAATTCTAAAAAAATTCTAAAAATGAAATAATATCTTGAAATATTGAAAAAAAAAAATCAAAAATATGAAAAAAAAAGTAAGAATAATGACTTGAAATGTTTTTTAAAAAATAAAAATAAGATTAATGTCTTGAAAAATATTTTTTTTAAATATTAAAAATTAAGAGAAATGTCTTGAAATTTAAAAATAAATAAAATTTTAAAAATATAAAAATTAAGAGTAATGTCTTGAAAATTAAAAGAAATTAAAAAAAAAATATAAAGGATTGGAATGTCACGAAAATTTGATAAAATATGAAAAAGATGAAAATTTGAAATAAATAAAAAAAAAGAAGTAATTCTTGAAAGATTGAAAAGACTTAAAATAAAAAATCAAAATACGGAAAAACAGTAATAATGACTTAAAAATTTTTAAAATATAAAAAAATAAGTATAATAACTTAAAAAATTGATTTTTTTAAAAATATTAAAAACTAAAAGGAATGTCTTGAAAACCCTAGCATTAAGTCTGCTTCAATGATAGTACCCCGGCTAAGAAGGGCATTTCTTTCAAGTGAGAGCTTACGTTGGATTTTTCATTGGTGACTAAAAACCCATCAAAGCAGAATGATATTTTGAAGGGACTAGGGAAGGTCAAACCTATTCTGTGAGTCTATAAAACGCAACATTGCCTTAACTAAAGCGTTTTATGACACTAACATGAGACCTTAAACTACTAGGGTGAGAACTCTTAGGAAACGAAACTAAGGACTTTCTTACACATAGATTTACACCATCACCAAGGTTAAGATGTCACACATGGTGGAATACAATCTTTGTTATTTCTTCTTTGTTTAATAAAGAAAGGAAGATACAATGTTTTGCATGATTACACAAACAGAAGTAAATAAAAATAAATAAATAAATAAAAGAATAGCGACCCAGAATGGAGGTTGTAGACACTGTAATAGCAGTGCTACAAACAACTGGGAGAAAAATACAGGGAAAAAAAGAGTGCAGGTAAAATAGATGTGATATATAATAATATACCAACCGTTCATATTTGAGGTTACGGGAGATTGGGATACTGTTTGAAATCACCACTCTGTATGAAGAATTTCAACAATATCATCCTTTAATAAGCAAATCAGCTCCTTAACACATTTGTATCTGCCAGGAGTAGATCGTATGTTGCCTTGAGGCTCTTGATACTAGTACAACAGCAGCATGATATCTCTCTTCATTTGTTTTTCATCTGGCAGGAGATGCTTAGATTTTAGCAGTCGTGTATATATTTCTGTAGACCAAAAATTTTCTCTGACATCGAATCAATTTCAGTAGAGAATTGTTACTGAATTTGCAAATCTGCAGTGGAATTGAACTAAATATGGTCTTCTTATTGATAGAAAGTGAGAGGTCGTTGGGATAAAGGGTGAGTGACACTGCCATTTAAACAAGCCAAAAGAGAACGACATTCCCCTATAATCCAATTGAGACAGCCATTTCAAACATCACAAGGATTTCAAACTTCCTAGAATTTCAATTGGAAGAGGCAAATGCAAGGTTAGCTGACAAATTACAGAATCTGTGCCATTCATAACCCCAGATGTTAATCACATTAACATAATAATTGAGTGCAGAATTCAGTATCAAGATGCCAAAAATCTCACATCATCTCCAGCAAGTATATTTTTGACCCCAAATACTTTGACAACAAAATCCAACTAGTTACTGATCCACGGATGTAACCAGCCTTGGAAAAAATCAAAGCACATCATTAGTTTTGTTACTTAGTGACTTTGATTGCTAAACGGTTATCCTTGTATATTCTTGCAGACAAATCAGAAACAAGAGCATACTTATTGCTCTCATAGCATGCAGTCATAAATGCCGCTAGTGCTACACGATTGACATGAGGGTCCATGTCCAGTAACTTATGAAAGAACAGTGCTGCCATACCTACTTTCTGCTCGCTACATAGCTTCCTGACCAGGGTATTAACTGTCCGGACCCAGAGTTTCTTTTCCAGCCTTTCAAGAACAGCCATAGCAGAGCAACCATCGTCTATCTTGCAATATTCATAAGCCAGAGTTACTCGGGTAACTTCACATGGAGTAAGTCCCTTTTCTATCATGGCATCATACAACCGACGAGCCTCATCCAACTTTGACTGTTTGCACAGCCCACTTATAAGAGCACCATAAGTAATAGAATCCGGAGCACAACCATGGTCACTCATCCTATGGAAAAACTTCAAAGCCAAACTCAAGTTCCCCTCCCTGCAATAACCACATATCATCGACGTATAAGTTTTGTTTGTAGGAACAAGTCCAAATCTCACAGCTTCCTCAAAAAACATCTCACTTTCTTTCATTCTTTTTTCCCTACAGAAGACTGCAATCAATGTGGTGTATGAATGAATGTCAGGTTGAATACCACTCTTGACCATCTTATTGAACAACACCAACGCTTGCTTAATCTCCGCCTGTTTGCAATGTTCAGATATGAGAATAGTATAAGTAACTTTATCAGCTTCCAATCCATTATGAAACCCACTCTTAAGTACCTTGTAAGCCTCTAGCACCCTTCCCTTTTTACAAAGGCCATCAACAATGGCATTATAAGTACAAACATTGGGACTAAAACCTTCCTTGCTCATCACATTCATCAACTCATATGCCCTTTCAAAATTCCCAGCTTTGCAGTGCCCATCAACGAGAGTCGTGTACGTATTTGTGTTTGGCACCAATCCCTGCTCCTTCATCCGGCTCAGCAGCATTTCAGCACGGTTCATTTTCTCATCTCTACAATACCCACTAATCATGGCAGTATACGTAAGCACATTCGGCTTGTGATTGTCGCTCCGAACAAGCTTAAGAAACAATCTAAACGCCTTCTCAGTCCACCCCTTCTTGCACAGACCATCAATCAAAGCCGTGTGTGTGTACACATTCGGCTTCCAACCTCTCCCAACCATCTCCTCCAACATCTCAAACGCTTGTTTCACACTACCCCTCTTGCACAACCCCTCAATAATACACGTGAAGTTAATCAAATTAGGCCTCAACCCCATCTCGCAGAACCTCCGAAAATACCACAATGCCCTGGCCACAAAACCCTTCTCACAGAACTCCCCCACTAACAAACTCAACGTCGCATTATCAACCACAAACCCCCTCTCAATCATTTCACCCAACCACCTATCCGCCTCCAAAACATTAGCCATTTTACAATAAGCAACAACCATGACCCTGTAGCTAACACAGTTGGGTTGCACTCCTCTCGCACACATTTCATCAAACAGGTTCTCTGCATACTCAACCAACCCCGCTTCCGTTACAATCTTAACGACCCAGTTCAGCGTTTTGGTACTGGGAGCCATCCCCTGGTTGTGCATTTCGATGACCATTTCCACGGCCTCTTTGACCCTACCGATTTCAGCGAAACTCTTCACCATGCACTGCAACACGTCATGGGCCTTCTCGAAATTTTTGTTCAAAATGAGAGATGTTGCGCACGCGATATAGAGGCGCGTGAAGTGGCGGAACCTGGAGGAGGCGATGGCCCAGTTGAAGAAACTGAGAGCCACCATTGAACCAGCGTCGGAGGCGAGTGAAGCGACGATGGTGACGACTTGGTCGTGGGTTAAGGAATCGGGGTCAACGTCAAGGTGGAGTTTTGGGGGGGAAAATCTCGTGTGGGCGTGGTGGTGGTGGAAAGAATCGTATACCAGTGAGCACACCCGTGTTACCGTGGACTGCACACATGATGATGATGTGGTGTGGGTGAGTGTTTTTGTGCGAAGGATGAAGAGTGAGGTGAGTCTGTGTGGAGAGGCATGAGTTCTGAGAATCACAGAGGACAACATGAAAAAGAGTGTTAACTGCAACTCTGCAAGTGATTGAGATTGAGGCCTCAACTCATGTAACCAAGAAGGTTACAGAGAACGGGTGAAAGTAAATTATTTGATAAACACTAGTATTGATTTTGAAAAGCCGCTGCAAATTGTTGAGAAAATATGCAATTTGTAACGATTTTTCTTTAATTTACGGCTGTTCTTCTTTTGGGTGTATATTTCACGATAAGTATCTTTGTTGATTTTATCAAACTATCTTAAAATGTGTATTAATGTGACGTGATTTTTATATTAAATTTTTTATGAAAAAAAAAGTAAAAAAATATATATTTTGTCGTGCATTTTTTTAATATCACGTTGATCACATGAGTGTGAAATTGCAACATTACTACGATGATATGCTATAAAATTATTATACTCAGTTTCAATTTTCAATCATTACAAACTAACTTAATTTTTCTATTTTAAATTTTTAAAAAATATGAGATATATAATTTATAAAAAAAATATCTAATAAAATTATTAAATCAAATACAATATTTAATTTTTAATCATAATTTCATGAAAAATATTATAATAAATATGATGAATTTAATTAAAAAAATATACATAATATTTTTTTAATGAATATTCATAATATCTTAAAAATCACTTTTTATGCTTCCGAATTTCACATTATAACTAATATACACTTAAATAATTAATGTATTAATTAACTTATAATAAAAATAATAAATAATTTAATTTTTCTTTACTTATAAGGAACCGTGCAAATAATTTATTTGTGTCTTCTCTCACTGGTCTCTCTCCCCTCCTCTGACAAGACAATTTCCGAGTCCTTCTACTTTCCAATGGCTTCTACAAAGGTGGGTTTGTCTTCAATCTCTAAGCAATGTTCCATAATTGCCTCATTCGTACTAAAGTTCTTTTTTTTTTTTTCTGTGTGTTACTGTGTGGGTTTCGCTTACCCTTGTTATCAGGTCAATAATCGAGGTTCCCCTGGATCGAAAAGGTTTCGAAACGACGGTAAATATATGATCTTTGTGGTCTCTAATACTGCAACAAGTGTTTTTCCTTTCTCCTTGTCCTTTTATTATCTGGAGTTGCAATGATTATTTTTTTTTTCTTTTTGCTGCATGAAGAGGAAGTAGCTCCATCCTTTTGTATTCTGGACTATGTAAATTCAAATTTATGAGGTGAAATGTGATTTTGGTTAGACACACAATGTGGTGTAGTCAAAGGAGAACATTTGTGCTTTCTGACAGAGAATACCCAGATTGTAGGGCTAGGGCTGATTGTGGGTTATGCACATCTTACTTGATTTGATTTTTATCTTCTTTTTTTTTTTTTTCTTCTATATACACATAGGACCATAGACTGTCTCAGAAAATGTGTGCTTCTGATGTTATTCATCTAGAGGTTGAAGCTTGGTTTTGTAGTCAAGCGAGAAACTTGAGAGCATGTTTGATTGAAAGTGAATTTGGTTTGACAAGGGAAGATTTCTTGACGAGAGAGGTAAAAAAAGTGAAATAAAACTTTCTTCTAACATAAACGAAGGGGGAAAACACTTGCACCAAAAACACTTAATTTGATAGGCAATTTGATTTGACAGTGATTAAAGAATGTGACGGCAATTACAATTGTAAAATTTAAACTACTTTGCATGATTTGTTTTTGGTTTTACCCACAAAATCCATGTTCATTTGCATTACTCATGCTAGCTAGATTGTTTCCATGGAGTGGAGAGAGAGTAAGAGAGACCTAGTTTTATATAGAAGATGATGGACCTAGTGAAAGTTTACTTTCATGCAGTGATCCTCCTGTCATATTAAATTTCATAAGGTTTATAATGCTAATAGATTGTTCTTTTTGTAATTATTATTGGAATCAGCTTTGCGTAAAGACGGAGATTGGACCTGCCCTGATTGTGGAAACTTGAACTTTTCTTTTAGAACTGTTTGCAATCAGGGACGTTGTGGTGCCCCAAGACCACCCCTAACTCCAGTAAGTGCATGCTTGATTTAGATTGTCATTTGAAGTTCTTCCATCTCGCTAGAAAACTAGTTTTATTTGAAACAATAAAATATAAAGATTCAAAGAGGAATGGTGACATGTTCGTAACATTGAAATTAAAAATAATTCTTGTTTTATGTATGATAACTTTTAACTTTGATGAGTGTTTGATTGATTGGGATATGCAGCAGCCTGTCCCAATTACAAGTCCGTATAGAAACAGTCATCCCTTCTATTATGGTGGTGTTGGCATTCCTCCTCCGTCATATGGAATGCCACGTCAATATGGATCCCCAATGCCCCATCCTGTCATACAGTATGATTATGGTCTGTATGCTACGGCTCATGCACCATATAGTCCATTGCCCATTTTTCCACCTGCAAGCTTTGGAGGAGGTATTATCAATATTGTCGAGCTATTTATTTATTTTTAGTTTCAAAGTTTCCTTAAAGTCAGTATTTCTTTTGTTGTGCTCGTGTAATTTTTGTATTTCAAGTTACCCTTGAATCAGGTATTAATTATGGTCCAAGGCCTAGAATTGATGGTTATGGATATGGCTTGCAAAGTCCTCGTCCATGGACTGAAGGATTGGTAGCTGATAATTTGGCATCACGAAAACGCAGAGGAGGTATTTTCAGCATTTATTATTTGCATTAGCATCACTAGCATACATCTTAATACATTGAGAAAGACAAAATAAATGTATGAAAGAAATGAACCATATTGCATTCTCTATGCAGGGCCAGATGGTTTATCTGAGGGGGATTGGATTTGTCCAAATTGTGACAATGTTAACTTTGCCTTTAGAACCACTTGCAACATCAAACATTGTGGAGCTGCCAAGCCTGTAAGTGTTTTCATATTTGTTGCAGTGATCTGATGATCACCTTGTTACATGAATATGTGTGGATATTGCACATGTCCCTTGCATTTTAGATCAAGTTTAGTTCTTCATTGCATTTATAAGCTTTTTAAATATAAAAGTCCAACAATGGAACTACTAGTATTAAACATTAATATATGATTTATGATATCAATGTTTTTTTTTTCTCATATTCTGTGTCAAATAATAATATTTATAAGTCTAAGGCCATAAATGAAATGTTAGAGAATGATTTTTATCTACACCGCAATCAACATGCATAAACACTTTGACAGAAAGTTCTGATAAAGTTAAATGGAAACATTGTTGTCTTGTTACAAAATTTAATTTAGTATGAGGATAGTATAGGCTTGCGAGTATTTTGCACGGAACATACCAGCTCATCATATGTGAATAAGAATTTCATGTTAAACTATGAATGTTCTTTTTTAAAAAGTAAAAATGTGATATATTCTCACCTGACCAGTTTTAGCTCATTTTCATGCCTGAAAGTTTTACTTGTTATTTGGATTTTGATGATTTTTCTACTTGACAACTTAAATGTTAACTTTATAAATAATTTTTATCATGTTATGGTGTGTAACTTATGTTGCTTTTCTCGGTTCTTTTGATTTTTTTTTTTGTGGGGTATTTGTTTTTCTTGTTCTCAATGTAAATTTATTTACTGATTTTTAATTTTCCATGTTTTATTGAAGAGATCAAACAAACCAAATGCAGCAGTTATTCCTGAGGGTAGCTGGACTTGCAAAAATTGCGGTAACCTCAACTATCCCTTTAGAAATGCATGCAACCGCAAAGACTGTAGAACTGATAAAACAGTTTCTGCCTAGTGCCTAGTGACATTTCTCTATTTTGTACATAAAAGCTTTAGAGCATTTGTCTCCTTTTGTAAAGGGAAGTTACTTTTAAATGAACATGAAATTAGATAGCTGGTACTTTTAAGGGGAAAGGTTTTCAGATAATTTTATCTTTTGTCTATGGATGATAATATCCTGTTTCATTTCATTTAATATAGCAATTGAATGGATACCAACGGCTAGTATCTGAATATCTGATATTCTGTTTAGTTTTATTTAGTTTTTAATAAGTTAAATGGTGTTGTTGAGTAATTCATGTTAAAAATACATTGACTGCATGCTTTGTGATTTTCTTTAAACTAAATTTTGAAAAATAACATGTTGATATGAATGAAATTATGATAATGGTACTCTCAAAGCACTTTTTAGTATCACTTTCACAACTGCATATGCTGGTTAGAAACTTATGTGTTTATCTTATAGTAATTTGTATTGTGTTCATAATTTCTTTTATCACTTTTAAAGTCAGGTTAAAAAAAAGATTATATAAAAAAAACTAGTTAAAATTTGAAATTGTTAACAGATAATTATTATATGCAGCAAAAAAAACAGATAATTGTTAAAATCTTGATATCATAGTGCCTACCTGGAAAATTAAAAAAACGCTTTACACATGTTAACGTTACGTGTCTATATTTGTGGATAAGAAGAGTTCAAAGAAACCTAAAGAGATATTTTAACGGGGCTGTAAATTAAAATTACAAAATATCATATTAAAATGACTGAAAATAACATACGATTAGTGCTTCGTTTGGTTGAATTCAACTCTTGCCTTGTAGGATCCGTGAATCCTTAAAATATTTTTTTATTTTAAAATTTGACTCTTCCCTTATATTTTACCTACAACGATGGTAAATTACAATCCTCGTTTTTTAAATATAAAAAACATTGTACTTTAACTCATTTAATATGGAAACGTTGCACTTTAACTCTACACTTTTCAATGTCATAACTAACTAATTTTGAGTATCTCATTATTGATTTTAAGACTTAAGAAAGGTGAAATGAATTTTTAAAAATATATTCATTTCGGACTTCCACCCAAAAAGTTGATTTCAGTAAATATCCTAAAGATATTAGAGAATCAATAAATAAAACATTATAATTGAAAAATCACAAAGGTATATCAGTAATTTATTTAATTTTTATTTATAATTGTTTTCACTTTTGATTCATCAACTTAAAATGAAGCATTAATTGGATAATGCTTAGGACGACTCTTATGTGAAACACTTGATTACTTCGAAAACATGAGAATAAACGTTAACAATGTTTAAATCAAGATAAAAAATAATATACCATTGACATTAAATATGAGAAAGAGAAGATAGTAAAATAGAGAGGGAAGCGCCACCAAGAATGGTTCTAAACTTTGAATGTGAGTGTGAATGCAGATAGATTAATATAAGCTACATTATTCAAACAAGTTATATTTTACTTAAGTATAGTGGCGATCTATTCCACGCCAAGAATCAGATCAATAAAAGGTTAAACAGCAGATAATATATATATTAGCATTTTAAGTGTATAAGAGAAAGTCATCCTTTTCTTTAACGGCAAAGTTAGAGATACCATTAAGGCATTAACCAACGTCCGTATCACCTTCTACCTTGTGTTCTAAATCTTTGTTGAACAAATACAGCTTTTGTGTTCAAGTACTGTTGACAACAACAAATAAATTGTTATTGCGATGAGCTTCATTGGAGGAAAAGGTCTTTCATTCATTAATATTTTCTTTCATTCCCTTCATAATATATACTAATTAATACCACTTTTTGATTTTGCATCTCATCAGGACTATCAACAACCCAGTTGTTGAACTTGGTAGTGAATACACTGTATAACCAGTTTCTTGAGAAGGATATCAAGGAATTTGATGGCTTCAAAGTTGGCATTCTTGATACCTTCAAGTAAGCATGTAATTCCAATGAAAATAAGTGTTTCATAGGATGGCAATGATTTGGATATGGAGTCTGGTTAATCTCTATGTCACACGTAATCATATTTTTTTAATTAACAAAAACAAGTCATACGGAGATTAATCGGAATCACATGGTCTCGTGTTATAATTTCCTCTTGTTGCTCATACACATGGCATCATTTGTTAATCTTGTTTTGTTGTCCAGTCTCTTAAAATTAAAGGTGGTTTATTATATTTGCTAGCTAATAAATTCAATGCAGCACTATCAACATGGCCTTACCCGGCAAGCATTATGTTGCACCATCATACAAGAATGTAAAGGTTAGTTATCCTATGGGATAAGTCTACTACTTCCTTTGCATGCATCGTATTTATTAATAAAGCTTGGAGAGTTATGGTATACAAAATATATACAACTAAGACATAACAGACTATAACCATAGTAACCAACTAACTAATTAACCACCCAGTTAACAATTAATGTGTTATTATAATAAAACACAACATGAAGCACATATTATATTCTTAGATAACAGATGATTAGACTTGGATCCCTTTTTCATTCAAACTTTTGCATTAAACTATTAAGACTTTCAACTTTACTCAAAACTTTCATTGTCCAGAACTTGTTCGAACAGTGGAAAGAAACCAATAAGGAAGACCAAAAGAAGAAGTTGATCACAAAATTCATTAATGAGAACGTGAATATGAACAAAGCAGATGAATCTATGTTAATGACTGCAATAGTGGCACCACCAGCAGCCATGATGGCTAAGAAAGCAGGACAAGTAGTGCCTCAACTTGCACTTATGAATACCATACCTGATGTTGTATTTGTTCCCTCAGCTACACTTTTGGCTCTCATTGCTATTAAGATCATCAAATTAACCTTCATTGGAAATTCACATGTGGAACCTACACCTGAACAAAAACTGCCAACTAGAACTGCAATTGATAAAGAAAAACCTAAAATTGAAGCAGAACCTGAAATTCCAACCGAAAGAAAACCTAAAATTGAAGCAGAACCTGAAATAAAACCTAAGACAACGACTGCACATTCACATATACCTCGACACGTCCACAAAGACAACACCATTTGCCCCTTATGTAATAAATACTACTGAGTAACATTCAAATACCTTTACCTCATTTTATGTATATTTATTATTATGAGTTTAATTTATGTACATAGTCCCTAACTTACTGTAAAATATTTCTACACAGATATCTACTTTTTTTTCCAAACCATGTTAAATATCCGTGTAAAAATATTTTAGTGTGTATAAATTAAATTCTCACGTATATTAATTGCTTAGAACTGCTTTTTTGGTATAGGAAGTTGTTTAGTATATATATAATAATATATGATTTCATGTTATAAGAAGAAAATGATACTTTTTTCCTTTTATATTATATGGATGCTTAGTGAAGACATTACGATTTTTCCCTATGTATTGGTAGTCTTGTAACTGTAGTTAGTACTTAGTAATTGTGTTAATATATCAGATTATTTTATAGATAAGTCCTAGACTGTAGTTTTCATAATTAAGAAAATAGATTACATAATTTTAAAGTGTGCGCACACATACTCTGTTTTTTCATGATTTTGCATATCCTTGCTTGTCCTAGCTAGAATATCTGTTATTGCTAATTTAGAAAGTTTGATCATTTCACTAATAATTAGGTTCAAATTAAGTTGACATTTCAGACTTGGTTGTTTTCCTTTAATCAAGTTTTTGATAGTTACTAAAATGTGTGTATGTTGTTTCATTACATTTTTCAATCTCTATAGCCTAGCTACCAAGTTGTGAAGTGATTGTGTTTTGGTTGTTTAGGTGAAGAGCTAATTGCTAAGGCTGAGAAGGAAGCAAGGTCTAATCAAATGCTGTAGCATTAAAAATGAAGTTGTAAGCCTCCTTTGGATACACATAGGCAAACATGGTTCTTGAAACTAGGCAAAAATTTGCTCCACGTACACATAGGAATTGCACTTGCATGGCATTAGGTTTAGAAAAGGAAAAAGAGTATGGCATACTAGGGATTTTCACACTTTGTTATCTACCAGCACACATGGTTAATTATGGCTATGTATATAGTTAACTTTGTCTTACAAGTTGTGAATGTAAATGTAAATATAATTATATTTGTAATTGTATATAATTATTGATATTTGATTAATAGTAACTTGAGAGTGTTGGAGACTCTATCAAAGAAAAAAAAATATAATACTTTTTCACGAATAAAAAATATATATTTTGTTCTCACAAAAAGTAAGAAAATAAGACCAAAGTGAAAATAAAAGAATTTTTCTTGACTTTCTTCAATTTCTTGATTGCATATCCTCGATGTCGCATATATTGAAGTTTAACATTCCCTTTATATTGCTCCAGAAAAACCCTCCTTTGCAAAAGAACATTCTAGGAAGGAGAAAAAGAACTCCTTTGCAAAATAATACCAATGTTAGTTTTTGTTTTTGTTATTTTCATGAAAAGGAACATAAAATATCAGCATCGATCTTTGAACTTAACCATAATTTTCGTTGCACTTATTATAAACATAAAGCCGGAGATATAGGTTTTCAGAAAAATATAGAAAATCTACAAATCAGATGACATTATCAAACAAGAACTGTAAAATGTTTCTGAAGTAAGGAAAAATGCTTCTGAAGTAAGTAATTGACATCAGATTGTTTACGGCAACCAATAGGTTTTAGTTGTGTGACTTGTGTCTGTATAAATTATAATACAAATTTATTTTCCTTTTGCTTCTTTTGAAGTGATCAATAGCAACACATTTGTAAGTAAATAACGTGTTCAAGTAAGAATGTTTCTTGTCCTGCCATTGCTTGATATCAGCATCTACCCTTGTCTTGAATCCTGGATATGGTTCATATCCAACACAAGATTTGGAGGACATGCGAAAGGAAACAACATCAAATCCACCTTGTTTCAATTTTTAAGGAGACCAAGTTGATCCAAATACACTTGACAAAAAATTACCTCAAACAACACAAAGAAAGGAGCCATCAGAAAAGCATGCAGCGTTGCCACAAGGTTGTCCAACAGAGCTGGTGCATGTTTCTAACACAGGCATATAAAGGTTAAAACATGATCGAAATAATGTACAACTTATGCATCATGCATATTAGTAATTTTTTTGGGTATGTATCTTAAGAAAAATAACATGGGATAGAAGGTTTTTGAAAATGTTTTTTTTAACTTACGTTCCACACAAAAAAATTCTTAAGTTGTGAGAATTTAACTTTTTTTTACTATAATAAATATATCACGTTATTTTTGTTAGATTATTAGGTTATTTAATATAATAAATCATTAAAGTAATTCGTAAAATTGTAAAAATATAACCAATTAAACAGATTTATAGGTATGAAAAAATGTCTGACCTTTTTGAATAAAATGTTTTTAGGAAAAGAAAGAGATGAAGACATGAATCAGTTGATGAGGAAGAAGAAACAGTGAAACAGTGATGGGAGAGGAGTCCCAACCTGAACGAAGCTTATGGAGCAACGCAGAGAGAAAATGCTTACACCTTCTCCAATGCAGAACAAAGAGCATCCCCACCCTTCTTCAAATCCACGCCTTCATCCTCCGACACTCTCTCCACAACAACCTCAATCTCCTCACTGCTTTCATCACAACCTGCGCCTCCCTCGCCGCCGCCTTCACGCGCCCTCTAGCAGTCATCCAACACGCGCGCTGCGTCTTCGACCTCACCTACACCCGCGACACCTTCCTCTGCAACTCCATGATATCCACCCACTTCGCCGCTCGCCAGTTTTTGGAACCCTTCACCCTCTTCCGAGACCTTCGCCGCAAAGCACCACCTTTTACGCCTGATGGGTACACCTTCACCGCGCTTGTGAAGGGTTGCGCGGCGCGTGTGGCCACGGGGGAGGGTCCACAGCTTCATGGGGTGGTTTTGAAAAACGGGGTTTGCTTTGATATGTACGTGGCTACTGCGTTGGTTGATATGTATGTGAAGTTTGGTAGTGTGGGTTGTGCAAGGAAGGTGTTTGATGAGATGTCTGTGAGAAGCAGGGTTTCGTGGACTGCTGTAATTGTTGGATATGCGAGGCGTGGGGATATGAGTGAGGCTAGGAGGCTTTTTGATGAGATGGAGGATCGTGATGTTGCGGCTTTTAACGCCATGATTGATGGGTATGTGAAAATGGGGTGTGTGGTTTTGGCGAGGGAGTTGTTTGATGAGATGAGGGAGAGGAATGTGGTTTCTTGGACTAGTATGGTTTCTGGATATTGTGGGAATGGTGATGTTGAGAATGCTAGGTTGATGTTTGATCTTATGCCGGAGAAGAATGTATTTACTTGGAATGCCATGATTGGGGGGTATTGCCAGAATAGAAGGTCTCATGAGGCGTTGGAGTTGTTTCGTGAGATGCAGACTGTGATGGTGAAGCCAAATGAGGTGACTGTTGTCTGTGTTCTTCCTGCTGTGGCTGATTTGGGTGCTTTGGATTTAGGGAGATGGATTCACAGGTTTGCCCAAAGGAAGAAGCTTGATAGGTCTGCTCGCGTTGGCACTGCTTTGATTGATATGTATGCAAAATGTGGTGAAATTACAAAAGCGAAATTGGTTTTTGAAGAGATGGCTGAGAGGGAAACAGCTTCGTGGAATGCTTTGATTAATGGTTTTGCAGTCAATGGCTGTGCAAAGGAAGCGTTGGAGGTGTTTGTGAGGATGATGGAGGTAGGGTTTAGACCGAATGAGGTGACTATGATTGGTGTGTTATCTGCTTGCAACCATTGTGGTCTGGTGGAGGAAGGAAGAAGATGGTTCAAAGCAATGGAGAGATTTGGAATTGTGCCTCAGATTGAGCATTATGGTTGTATGGTTGACCTTCTAGGAAGGGCTGGATGCTTGGATGAGGCTGAAAAATTGATTCAGACCATGCCTTGTGATGCTAATGGGATAATATTGAGTTCTTTTCTGTTTGCTTGTGGTTACTTCAATGATGTTTTGCGGGCAGAGAGAGTGCTGAAAGAGGTGGTGAAAATGGATGAGGATGTTGCGGGAAACTATGTGATGTTGAGAAACCTGTATGCTACGAAGCAAAGGTGGACAGATGTAGAGGATGTTAAACAAATGATGAAGAAAAGAGGAACAAATAAAGAAGTTGCTTGCAGTGTTATTGAGGTTGGTGGAAGCTTTAGAGAGTTTGTCGCTGGTGATTACTTGCATTCACATCTAGAAGCTATTCAGTTAACCTTGGGGCAGTTAAGTAAACACATGAAAGTTGAAATAATCTATTGACAACGGAAACACGAGAAAGCTGAAAGGAGAGATCAAAAGTAATTGAATGAATATTGGATAAGTCACAGGCTCACAGTTCATGTGTATTTCTGTGCCTCGGTGCCCCTTTCAAAATTTGAAGTCATTCAAAATCAGGCTCCTAACTCCAGTAAATGGTAGGGATATTGCAACACATGAAATTTTATTGGAAGGCAACTCTAAAACTTGAACAGTTAACTAGAATTAGCACCCAAATTTATGCGTTACTTGTCGGACTTCTATGGCTATCCTAGAATTATGGCTCTTCCCGATGATTTCCAACACCATGGACAAATTTTACTTAATGTCAATTGATTTAAAATAAGGTCTAAAAGCAATAACAATGCAGCATGTTTTTATCTTTCAATATGCTTGCATAATTAACGTGTATAGAATCAACACTTAAAGAAACAGATGTGGCAAAATAAATAAGTAACAAGAAAAAATGGAAAGAACACAATCACCTCGGTCAAAAAGCATCACAGGATGTGTATATATGGGGCAAAGAGAAAAAGGAGTCATTCAATTCCTGACACAATAATCCCCAAGCAAATCAAGAAACAGCATTGCTTTAAAAAAGAATTCTCCCATAACTACAAACAAAAGCTTCCTCCAAAGATATAGCATGCTACTCTTATTCACGTCATGTACAATTAAACTCATTTCTCGATGTAAGAAAAAGTATGCACAACACTACTACAATTTACACATTATGATTGATTATCAGCTCCTGCAGTTGTCTCAAGAAACAACAATCATTGCAACCTGATTCAGCTTAACCAGATTATCTCGGTTTCCATCTCTTTGAGCCAGGCTTCTTCCTTTTCCTCTTTGTGATCCTAGGAAAATTTGACTTCGATGTAGAACCTGCTTTCAAAGTAGGAACAGCATTCTCAGTGTCCATGACAGATTCTGAGACTTGAGCAGTGGAAATGGGTTTCTGCTCTTCAACCGATTCCTTGGTTTTCTCCACAAACTGATTTCTAACACTCTCAAAATCATGCAACTCTTCCTTAGCTGCCTGATTTTGTATAAGAATTTCATCCTTGGTCTGCATGCAAGGAAAGGACATTACAAATTTACAATGTCTGTAATGATCCTAAAACATTTGCAGAGAAATGGAACAAAGTTTGCCCTTCCAACATATAACCTAAGTAGATGGATTGTTGGGTCCATAACTATTTGTGTAATCAGTTCAAATTTTCAAATAATAATACACATCAAAGAACATGGCATTAACTATACAAAGTACTCGCAAGAAGCACTTATAAATAAGGGATGATATACACATGACATGGAAAACTCCCTTGTCACAACAATAGCCAATACCTAATACCAAGCACAAGTGCACAACCACAAATTTATGCAAGCTAAATAAAAAACATAATAACATACAAGTTGAAATTCTGTGTAAAAAAAACCTTACATCTTCCTGGAGAAACTCAAGCTGTTGCTTAATAGTGGTTTCAGTAAAAGGAGTTATCCTGTCCTGGGTTGGTAATGGATTTTCAGTCAAAAGCAGATCTTCTGTGTTTAACTCAGATTTAAGCTGTGATGAAGCACAAACAAAACTAACCGGAAATGTGTTGTCATTAGCAACAAAAGAAGCAGAATTATGGCCAGAATGATTAAATCCATCAGATGATCCAATCATGCTCAATTGAGTTACAGAACAGAACTTTCCTGGATTTTCACTAACCACATTATCAATCCGAGTTTTCAATTTCCCAACTTGTGACTGTAGTTCTTCAATCTGCTGAATGATGTCATTGATGGCCTTATCACTATCTTCAAGATCAACAGAAGGCAATGTACAATTAAACTTTAACTCCTCGATATTAATATTCGCATTACCTCCTGATATCAATTAAACAAAACAGAATAAATGTTAGAATCTCATGGAATGTGGAAGGAAATAACAATTGATTAAAACCTGATTCACAAAAATGGTCATACTCATACCAATAATCACATGAAAATAAAGATGAAAACCTGTGTATATAATTCTTTCACCTTCTTCTATGATTCACAATTTAATGACAAGATGAATTTTAACAGTCAAATAAATAACAAAAACAGCATTATGTACACTATTGTCACTCACTCAAGGCATCACCACGGAAATCTTCCATACAAGCGCCCCGGTTTGTGTTCTCTGGAATGTGCCAGAAAAAGAGAAAAAGATTAGAGAAGAGCATCACATTGGCAAAAAAGACTACAACCAACCAAGAAATGTCATACCATAGTAAGAGAATATGCTATGGTTAGACACATATGATGATAAATCACTTTCTTCAGCTTTTCTCCTTTTCTTTCTCTTCATAACTCTATTCGTGTGAATGCCATCATATATAGGTACTGACTTGACATTAAGATCATCTATTGAGAACTTCGAAAACTCAAGCTGCTTTCTATGATCGTATGCCGCAAGCTCTTTATCATATTTCAGTGCTAGGGAGTTAAGTTTCTTCACTTGCAATTCTAGCCATTTACAGCGCCACCTAACAGGATGAATGAACCTCCTCCAATGTGATGTTGTCATCTTGTTCTTTCTGAATGGTTAATAGTGTAAATTGTGAAACACATGCAATTGATGTTCTAATCAAATACATAGCAGCCAAGACAAAGTAACATGGGAATAAAAACATGGCACATTACAATTTAGTCATGACGATAAAAATAACAGATACCGTTAAAATTTTTACTTTTAAGCATAATACTTATATCAAAATAAAGGGAATAAAAGAAGATGATTCTTCTGTGATATCTACCTAGAAAGTAACCCAACCCTATAAAGACATTTTATTGGGGCAAAGGGACAGAAATTGATAGAAAAAAAGATTGGATGATAACTGGAATGCACATTCCTTCTTCTATGCACGGTTAGTTTTTTTCCCCATTCTTTTGGTGTGTTCAGTCATATTTTATTGCCTTCTACAGACACGACAAGAGGAATTGAAAGTGAGTCAGAAACATACCTGAATGGAGAAGTCATACTCTGATCACCATCACACGGCGATTCTACTTCAGTATCGGTGAACGTTGAGCCCAAGGAATCCTCTTTGTCAGAATCTGTATTACCAAAAGAACTGGAACTGCAAGGCTCAGCATCAGTGACATCCTCACAAGCATTTTCCACTGCCTTGCCACCGGAAACTATGGACCCACTCCCAGTTATATTAACTACCACTTCCTCCTCATTTCCCCCAGACAAAGGAATCTGCTCAATTCCCTTGGAGTTAGTTCCAGCCTGCGGAACCACCTTCTGCTCTTTTGGTTCTGAAATTTCAGAGAAAGGAACACCAACATTCTCCTTTTCTAGGGCATCTTCTTCTGGCTTCACATTGCCAGAACTCATTTTTCAAAATCATTCAACCTTCCCTATTCAGATATCACATAAAAAACCAAACCACAAAGTCATGATTAGTATCGGAAGCATGTGAAATCCCCCTCACCCAATTTACTGGAAATGGAGAAATTTCATGCTACAAGTTGTAAAATTATTAACAATTTTGAAAGAAAACATAAATAATATAAATAAAACTAGTAAAATTCAATCTTTATAGAGCTAGGTTAGCAGAAGAACGTGTGTTATCCTAAAAGGGATTGTTACGATCCACACAAAAACTAACACAGACCGAGGAATCAATATAATCTCAGGAAAAAAGGGTGAGAGAGAAGCACTTACTAGAGAAGAGAGAATATTTTCCTTTGTGAAGTGAAAATTGGAATTGTAGTTGAAAGCTTATTTATTTGGTGGTGCAGAACACACAAGATACAACAATCCTAACATTTTGTGATTCTGTGTCAGTTGTTGAGTTTTCGCTGTGTTTCTCAGCCAAAATATTAAAATCCTTTGTAATTATTTATTGCAACTTTGCAGGAATAACATGAGAATTGCTTCCTGCACCTCACTTTTACTTATTGTACCTCCCAAAAGACCCATGTAGACAAAAATACCCCTCCACCTAACCACTGAACCACCATCACTCCATGCAAATACCACCACCGTTTGCAATTTTTAGCGGAGAAGAAGACATAGACGTAAAAAAATGGCAAACAGACGTAAAATATGCCTCCATTTCGGAATAGCAAATACAACATACACTATTTTTTATAATTTTGGAACAATCTTTTAAAAAAGACACTAATATACTTAAGAAATAACTTTTCTGAAAGGATGACATAAAAAATATATTAGTATCCATTCTTTCAAAAAGTTTATTTCGAAAATATATTAGTATATTTTCAAAAAATTATTCCAGAAGCATGTTAATATACTTTGAGAAGCATGTCATTCTAGAAGAATGACAATTCTAAAAGCATAATAGTATTTTTTAAAATGTTAGTCCAAAAAGGTAAAAAAAGACTAGTTTTCAAAGCATGCTAACATGCTTTTAAAATAGCCTTTTCAAAGGTATAAAAGAAAAGTGTATTTTAGTATCTCGATCAATAATATGACACTTCTTCGTCATTTTCTTTCGTCTGTGCCTTCTTCACTGCAAAATGTTGTTAGAGTAGAGGTGGGTGGTGGTATTTGTGTTGGAAGATGGTGGTTGGGTGGAGGTGGGGCATGGTAGTGTTGTGTGGAAGGATAAATTTGTCTACTTGAATCTTTTGAGAGGTATAAGAAAAAAAAAAGTGTAGGAAGCAATTCCACATTTTGGACATTATTAGACATATTTAATGGTCTAAAACGACCCGATGGTAAATGATGTATTAAAAAAAAAAATGCGCGCGCATATATATATATATATATATTATTTTAAATTAAATAGTTATATAATGTATTTTTTTTAACATATATTAGCTTTTTATCAACATATGAGGTCTTTTTGTTTTGTAAAAATTAATAACAAATAATTTTTGTCTTTGTGCCTAAAATTTCAACTTTAATTATTTTAACATTTGGGCGAACACTATTCCCTACAATAAAATTATAATACTAATTTCACATATCATAATAATATATGCTATTTCTTTTTTCTATAAGAAATAATTTATTTATTTTGATATATATAAATAAATAAATAATTATTAATATCAATAAAAATAATTAATTTTAATTAATAATATTTAAATTTTAAATGTTATTTCAATATATTTTAAAAATTAAATAGTTTAAGTAAATATCTCATGACACTACTAATATTTCACACACTACTAATATTTCACAAGAGATAATATTTTCCACCAAAATAATATGGAATATATTTCTAATAGGCTGATAAGTATATTTACTTTTTTGGAAAACTATAATATTGATACAAAGTATTAATTGAGAAAAGCAATGATCAAGTTCTATAATCATATATTTAATAAACATATACAATATTGGTTAAATTCAATAAGTATGATATTTAATAATATTATTTTTTTAAGAAACATTTGATAATATTATTAAGATATAAATATGTAATAAATACTATAAATTTTACAAAAAAAATAGTGGACGATAGAAATGATATCTAAGCATAATGTGACAAAATTAGAATACGATAAGCTTTAATCTTATCCAAAATATACATCATTCACACACATTGATAAAATAATTTTGTTATTTTATTAAATATATTAAGCAATGAAATAATATACTTTATATCACATCAAGGGTGTTAGAATGTTTGTTTGATTGTTTACGGGTGTTTGTTAATCTTTACCTAATTTTATTTTATTTTTAAGTATTTATATTTAGATACTCACAAATTTCATGCATTCATATTTATCTGTATTTGTATGTGTATGTCTCTTATTATCATATTACAATATCAATTAAAAAAAGTATGTTTTTGTCACACTCTCTTAAATACACTTTTTTCAATTCTCTTAAATACACTTTTTTCAATTCCTTAAAAGGTTTTATGAATTATAATTTATTTTTAATTTATAAGTTATTTTTAAATAAAAGTTAAAAATAAATTTTTTTAAAAATAAGTAAAAAATTATTTATTAATATTTTTTAACTTAAAAGTTTTTTAAAATTAAAATATAATTAAATAAAAAGATTTTAAATTCGTTTTTTTTTATTAACAAAAATTAATAAATTAATTATTAATATTTTTTTATAAATAAATATTAATTATTTTAAAAATTAATCTTATTGAAATTGAAAGAGAGAAACTCCTTATTTTTGTCTTCAAATTTTTTTTTATAAATTGATACTAAATCTTTAACTTTACTTGGCAAAGTGCTCTCTTTCCCGTTGCTCTCAATTCTGATTTTTTTTAATCATTTTATTATTGAATATTACGACTTGCACACAGTGAGTCTAGAAGGACCAGTCCAATCGGAGGGAAGCGGTGGTTGTAGCGTCAGAGAGTGATGGCACTGCTGTTTGAACTTATGGAAGCCGATGTGAGACGAGATCGAAGGGAGGAGCGATGTGTGAGAAGAGCAAGTGTTCTACGATATCGTACGGAGGAGTTGAGGGCGCGAAGGGATTTCGAATCCTTTGGTGGTGGTGACGTTGGGGCCACAGAGTATGGCAATGAAGGAGACGACCCAAAGAAGTGTGAATTGCAGAGAGAAAAAGGAGTTTTCGTATACTTTGTAGTTTTTAAAGTATTCAACCAATTAGTAAGAATGTGTTAGTAGGAGTGTGTGTGTGTTTTTTTCTATTTTTAAGTATACAGGAATGTGTTAAAAAGTGTGTTGTTAACGTTCTTTTCAATTAAATTATGTAAAATAGTATTTTTTATCATTTATTTTATTTATTTTTTAAAAAGTTTATTTGAATATTTTGTGTTTTAAAAAATATTTAAAATAATTGACTTTATCAATATAAATTTAACTTTTATGTATTGCGAAGGTTGTTTATAATGTTGACTTGTAGTGGTGTTGTAGATTATCTCATACACCCACAATGTAGTTAAATTTTATAAGTGAGAATTTGCATTATACATAAGTTTATAAATAAAAAATCTTATATATGAGTAATTATTTATTAACGATGGGAAGTAAAAAAAATATTAATACACTGAAAAATGATTATTATAGGTGATGTAAATATGACAATAGAAGACAATTCATTTAAATGTATCGAATTGTTAATGAAAATTATATTAACAATTTTAAATTGATATTAACAAAATTATTTGATAATTTTTTAAATCATAAAAAATTAAAATAAACTTTTTAAATGATATATAATCCAACTCAACGAAATAAATAAAATAAAGTAACAAAATGATCATTTGGCCATTAAATTAAGAGGAGGAGGACGTGGGATAAAGATAATGCTAAGAAATTTGGGTATACATATGCAAGATTGGAAACGTTAGAAGATTTGTGGTATAAAACTCAACACTATTTTTGGTATAAAGCTTGCTACAATGCTCCGTGAGAACCAGACTTGGATAAGGGGATGAGTAGAAGATGAATGTTTGGGTTCTAATGATGATAATAAAATAAAATTATAAAAATGGCTTAACCTGCAAAACAAATAGGTCACCTCATTTAAACTCTTACCTACTTTAAAAAAAAAATCAACACACTCTCACTCATTTATCAATACAAATTAGGAGAGAGTCATTAACCCTCTCTTCTTTCCTAATCAATTATCAATACAGATATAAATTTATTAAATTGCATATATATATATATATATATATATATATATATATGTTTATTTCTTAAAGAGGATTACTAGAACTCTCCCATTTAATTAGTTGGTGCAACGGGAGACTAGTAAAATCTTAAAAAGAAAAAAATTGAATTAGAATTGCAAAAAGAAAAAATGGAAACGCTATTAATAGGAATGGATTTTAATAAAAAAAAAAAAAGTTAACTATTAAAGGAGTTGATATTATAAATCAAATATTCTAGTCCCATTTTATCTATAATTTTAGATTTAAATAAAATTAACTTAAATAATTGATGTTTAAGAAAGTATTTATTATTATTTTCTTAAGTTACCCTCAAATAATGATTATGTTTATAATAGATAAATATAATATATTTATTGAGAGAAAGATTTATTTTAATAAATTAATTAAAAAAATTTGCACCAAAAAAAAAAAATTATATTTATTCTTCTCTTAATTTCTGTTTAAAAATCTTAAAATAAGGTTAAAATGGTACGGATAAATTTTTACCTATATTAATTCATGTAATCTAACTACTTTGAGGGAACCGCAATTTCCAAAACGAGGGAAACGAGTGCATAGTCTAGCGTGGTAAAGCACAAGTAAGAAAGAGTGAGTAACGGCAAGTTCAACGTTTGTGGACCCGGACTTGTGCTGCTTGCTATAAATATAAATATTAGATACAGCCATCGAACAAATCGATTCCATCACACACGCACTCACAGAGCATTGACTCGATCTACATTCTAGAGTGCTTGCGTTGCGCTCGCTCGCTGCTACTGTTGTCGATTTCTTCGTTTGAAATGGATAACGTGAGAGTGTTCGCGCTTGCGCTATTCTTCGTTGCGTTAATCACCGGAGCACAATCTGTTCCATTCATCGTTTTGCATGGTAGGTAGCTACTGTTTCTTTTCTTTCGCTACAGTTTGCACACTCCTCGTGAATCCTCTCGTTTGTTTAATTTTGCTCAATGCTCGCTACTTGTTTTATCTCTCGTGTCAGTTTATCGTTCGATATAAGTATGCTCGTATCGGATTGTTTCGTTATTTAGTTTTCGTGGTTAATTGTTGTTGCTTATCTGTGTTTATGTTAATTTCTTAATTGTTAGTTTGCTGCTTGAGCTCTTTATCTGGTACAGTGACTGTTGAATTTGGTCAACTCGATCCATGCTTTGTTTTGTTTATTTTGCTCAATGCTCGTTACTTGTTTTTATCTCTTGTGTTAGTTTATCGTTCGATATGAGTATGCTCGTATCAGATTTGTTTCGTTATTTAGTTTTCGTGGTTAATTGTTGTTGCTTATTTATGTTTATGTTAATTTCTTAATTGTTAGTTTGCTGCTTGAGCTCTTTATCTTGTATCAGTGACTGTTGAATTCGGTCAACTCGATCCATGCTTTGTTTTGTTTATTTTTTGTTCATTGTTGGTTGTTTATGTTTGAAGATGTTATAACGAGTTGATGGTGAAGATATGGTTCATGATAGAATATTAGGCTAAGAACTCTGGTAGAAACTGGAAACAACATAATTGAAGGGAAATCCTAGTTTAAGAAGAGAGCATAACTAAGAGGAAACAGCAGCACTCAATTAAGATAATGATAATAATTCCTGAAATTACTTCATCCTAACATCTTCCTCTCATTTGAAAGAGTCATTCTGTTTGAAGCTTCTCCTTAGAGGAATGGTAGGTTACTGTCATTCTGCTGGAAAATTTTCCTTCAACAAATGGTAGGGTTGTGGTGCTGGAATTTGTCTTCTCTGAAGTGAAGTGAAGTGAAGGGTTCGCTTCAGAGGGATGAAGTGAAGAACTATAGCTGCTGATGAGAAAATCATGTATCTGAGTTTTAATAATATTTTTAGTCTTCTTGGAATTTTTGGAAATCACATTAGGTCTTCAGAATTACAGGCTCAGCATTACTGCGTGTTAGTGTAATACCATTTTGTAGACACTAGATTGAAGCCTAATATCTCTCCTACATTTCTCCATGTGTTCCTTTCTTCAGAATAACAAAATGTTGTATGATAGAATATTTCTTTACTGCAGACAATAGATAGGAAGTAGGAAGCCTGTCTTCTACCAATCTATAAATGATTTTTTTTTTTGTATTAGAGAGAAATGCTTATTGTCATGAGGTACAAAAAAGTAAATTATCTTTCATTATTGTGACGTAGGCTAAAGATCCAAGATTGGTGTCAAATGTCAATGCTTCTTTTTTGTACATTTTAAAGCTTAGTATAGCAAGTACAAATCTATCTACACAAACTTGTTGGATGCTTAGCCATAATAAGATATACTAATTTTGTGGTCAAACTTTGTGTTAGGTATTGGAGATGCATGCAAACATTCAGGCATTCGGAACTTTATTAAGGAACTAAGCAAGTGGTCTGGTTCACCAGGATACTGCTTGTATGTTTTTGCTAAATTTCTTGATATTTACTACATATGTTTGAGCAGTATCTACCATTTGGTCATAAGTCCTTATCCTAAATCATAATCCAAGGGCCTAGTAAATAGTAATCTTGGTTCCTATCTGTTATGGTTAGAGGCAATTGTGCAAAATATTTTGGAATATCTCTGAAATAGTTTTTTTATATTTATATGAATATATATAATTTTAGAAAATGTTATCATCTTTGTTTTTAATAACCTGAAAAGTAGATATTTTACTTGAGGACTTCTTTTACCCTGAAAGAATATTTCATTAAAGATAATAATAAATCCTTAATGTTATATCACTAATATGTACTTGATCTATCTGTAGAGAAATTGGAAATGGATCCTGGGATTCTTGGACCAAGCCTCTATTAAAACAGGTGATCCTTGAATGTGGTGTGTCCATGTTGCTGATGTTTGGTGTTTGACAATTTAGTAACCATTGATTTACTGTGTCCATGCAGACAGCTATTGCCTGTGAGAAGGTGGTGAAGTTGTTTGGTAATATTCTGTTCTGGCAGTTTAATCATAATTTTCTTTTGCATAAGTTTTTGTTTCCATCTTATTCTATAGGTAAAGAAGATGAGTGATCTAGGTCAGGGTTACAACATTGTGGGACTTTCTCAGGTAAGTAAATGCTATGCCATAGTAATTTTATTTTAGACATTTTTCTTGCAATTGGTGTTGTGATTCTGATCATGTTGATTTGTCCTTTGATGTTTCTGTAACCAATCCCATTTTGTCTGTGAACTTTGTAAAATACAACAATGCTATACTGCGTATGCTTTTTTTGTGGAACAGTGAAAGTTTGCAAGAATCTAATGTTTACAGGTTAAATAGACAGATCTATGTATATATATTTATGTTTCTATATGTAGAAATTGCAGATTCTTTTGTGTATTTGTTTTTATACATAATTACTTGCACAACACATCTATTGGATTGTTCCTGAATATTAATGACACGTTTCTCTGACCCATGTTGCTTGATCTTTCCACCATATGTATTCATTAGAACTTTCTGTAATTAAAGTGGACATATGTGGGTCTTAGAAACAGAAAAAAAATCTTCAAAATTACTGCACTGATGTTTGCCTATTAATTCTTATTCTAAATTTTGGGATTTTAATATAAATATTTCTTTTTTTTATAAGGAAATATTTCTGATCTTAATTTCTCCTCCTGTATGTTTTTCTTCTGTTTTATAACTTTTAATACTTTCTATGTGAACTTTCAGTTTTTGATTTAGTTTTTGCTATTTTAACGGCATATTGGTTCTTTTGATTATCAGGGAAACTTGATTGGTAGAGGAATAATTGAATTTTGTGATGGAGCACCTCCTGTAAGAACTAACTTTATGATCTTATGATATTTTTATTACTTTTAAAGTCAGAGGAAACCTTAACATTGCATTTCAGTGTTTGATTCTATTTCATGGCACTCTTTTTCCTTAAATACATTCTTTAAGTTTTTGTAGCTCTTGTTTATTATTCTATTTGTACCATATTTTAATTCAATGTAGTGTATTATACTTTTATTCTTTGTATGTGATACAGGTTAAGAATTTTATATCACTGGGAGGTCCACATGCGGGTACCGCTTCTATTCCATTATGTGGAGTATGTGCTTGTTCTACTAATGCACTTAGAAATCTCTGCAATTCCTCTATATTTTATTTGTGCTTTGTTAAGGATAAGTTGGGTAAATTTTGTAGATGAACTTCATTCATCAGATGTTGGCTTTTTATATAGAAATGCTGATATTAATGAAGCATTCTTTCAGCAATATGTTTTATTAATAAGTGTAATAAATGTAGGTGCCTGACCAGAAAAATAAGTAGCAATTTTCAAATTATTCTATTTGTCATTGACATTGCTATCAATCAGGAAATTGCATGTTTAGACTGATCTCAATGAAAAGTATGCAATCATACTTGTTTTTAATGTCCTTTGGATGGATAAAATGAAATCATACTTTGTGAACAACAAAAAGAGTAAGCTTGGAATGTGAGCATGTGGCTTGATCATGCATATTTTTGTTGAACTGCATTTGGTTGAATCAGCAGTTGCTTTGTTGGTTATTGCCACCTGCTTTGTACACCTTTACTTTTCCCCGTAAGCCAGGGAACCAAACCCTTCAAAGCTAGCTTCTCATAGTCATAGTCTGCCCACTCTGCTGCTTAGGGTTGAGTTAGGCCATAATTCCAAATTTTAAGATGGTATCAAACCCTATCTTAGGTCCATTGTTGGGCCACGTGATGTTAATCTATGGATTGAAATCAGGTGCAAAGTTTTTTAGCTTACTATCCTGCATTATAATTTATATGGGATTAGCATGATCTTTTTATTATACTCCAATAAATAATAAGCATATTATTGCAATCAGCAATTTGTTAAATAACCAGAAAACATTATAGAGAATTAGGAAATAGTTTATATAGTTTATATATGCTTATTTACATTTATTACAGAATATATTATTTCCTCTAAATGAGATATTGTTGCCTATAAAGTATAATAATGACTGGGATATATCCTAAACACTCCCCATCAAGCTGGAGCTTACTAAGCTTTCAGCTTGTTACAATAAAATTTCCCAACTGATAAAAATAAAATATAAAATCATTTAAGTTCCACTGAAAAAGTGTTTGAAAGGCAACTCAGAAATCTTGGTGAAGTCGGGGAATATTGTTAGAAAGAAAGAGCTAGAATATACATCAGCCTGAGAAAACAAGTTTAGACTTACTTAAAACCAACATTTGGAAGCTTCAAACTAATAGTGGAATCCAAAATTATTTAAACTTCAAAGAGAGAAAATTGCCCTAAATAGCCATTGGCAAAGATAACCATGGCACAGACATGTAACCAACATAGCACATAAAAGTCACCAAGAAGCATGTTGAAAAAGGACAGCGATATGATGGGCAACCAGAAAGTTCTTCACCGGAAAATGAACAACGATCAAAAGGCTGTGGCCAGGAAAACACGCTAGAAAAAGACAGCGGCAGGAATGGTAATCGGGGTATTCATTACTGGAAAGTCTCCGGAAAATCGAAAAGACTATTAGAAAAGGTGGGGAAGAAGAAAGGGTCGCTGGAAACAGGAAATTAGTCAGCAGAAGAAGGGCGACACAAAAAGGTCCACCAGGGACATATTGTCCCGGTGTGGCAGGATTTTCTTTTATCCCACAATTAGGCTCTTGATACCATGTTAGATAACTAGAACAAATAACATTATAGAGAATTAGGCAATAAATTGTGTGTCTAAATACACCACAAAGCATAGTTTATATAGGCTTATTTGCATTTATTACAGAATATATTGCTTCCTCTAAATGAGATATTGTTGCTTATAAACTATAATAATGACTAGGATTCTGTCCTGATTTACAGGAGAATTCTGTCCTGATTTTGAACACAATTTATACCCTATCCACTAGTAGGTGCACCACTCACATTTTCAAAATTATTTTATTTGCTTTGTAAGTCCTTTTTACTACAAGTGGTAGACCATGAAATATTGATCCTTAATGTTTGTCTTATCTGTGATTGAGTAAAAAACATTTAAATAATTAAGCTGTTAATTATCTGTAATTTTGTTACAGCAAGTTGTCTTAGCATGATGGTCTAACAGTATTGTGTTTTTTTTTTCTTTCCCAGTCTGAGTCAGTATGCACCCTTATTGATGTTGTACTTCAATTAGGGATCTACAGTCGGTTTGCCCAGGTTTTGACTTCGATGTTTCACTCTATTCATTGTATTCAGATGATATTTATGGTCTTCTACAAAATGGATGTTTGCATGTCTTGCATTCAGTTTTAAAATATTTTCCTTCTGAATCTGTTAAACATATGGCTTACTTCCCTAATTTCTTTATCCAATGCTTTGGTGCAGCAAAATCTAGCTCCCACTGGCTATGTTAAAATACCAATAGTGAGTATAATCTTGGATTTTTTCAATTACTTTTTTTTGTTATTACATTTTCATCAAAATTTGTTTTCAATCTTCAAACATTTCAGCCATGCATATATAGAGATTAGATTCCATCGTATATACTGCAACACTAAGTGTGAGAAAACTAAGTTGCCTTTTGCTGCTAGTTTAATTGCATCTGACACATTAGAAAAATGTTTTGGTTCTCTATCTGTGGTCAATGACATATAATCAATCAAATTTCCCCATTACAGAGTTGAGTAGAGGGTAGATTGTAGGTTGCAAACCCATCAAGTGCTTCTATGATTTACAAATCAGATAAAAGGAAGCATAATCTGTTCTTTTATCCTTTTTCAGGATGTAGCTGGTTACATTAGGGGTTGTAGGTTCCTTCCAAAGCTTAATAATGAAATCGTTAATAAGAGGAATGCCACCTACAGGCAACGATTTGCTAGCTTACAGAATTTGATTCTCATAATGGTGCGTTAGAACAACTATGTAATCTTCCTCTAATTTCGTTAATTTGAAGTTGTCTAATTTCAAACTATTTTGTCAGACGTCAGTCAACATGACTGATTTGTATTGCTCTGTCTTGTCTGCATGAAAACTAGTTTGAGCAGGATCAAATTTTAATACCAAAGGAAACAGCGTGGTTTGGCTATTATCCAAATGGAGCCCTCCATCCCGTTGTACCAGTTCAACAGGTAATGTAAACATTCTGTATCTATAGTTTATTGTTGCAAATGTTGCGTACTCAACTTCTTTGCTGCTTTGCTGCTGCTTGTGACTCCATAATTCTAGTTCTTCAGTCTTCACTTTGGGACCCATTGGTCCATCATAGGAAGAGAATATTCAATAAAACCTCCTTTCTTGTTTAATCTGCTGTTGTATTGGACAAAAAGTTGCCTGGAGTGAGAAATTACCTAGCTGTCCTCCATTACCTTGATTACACTATTCTATAACTGTCTGGAATTCTCTCATTGACTCTCGTAATCTTGATTCTTTCTCAAGATTCCTATTTTAAAAAGGTTGGGGTAATATAAGTGTCGAGGTAGTGTAGATTATTAGGTCAGGGAAATTGAACTTTTTGCTATAGCTTTCAAGTTTCAAGAAAGGAGGTTTTATTGAATATTCTCTTCCAAGATTCTTACCAAGTGATTGCATTATCTTGTCTTCTATTTGCCATGTTATACTGTGGCAGTTGATTATTTACTTTTTAATGCATATTTCCAACCCGATTTTATCGTCTTACATGTTTGTTCTATCATATTTCATATTCAGACATTTGATATCTTTGTTTTGTGGCAGACTGAGCTCTACATTGATGATTGGATAGGTTTGAGAGTTCTTGACGAAGCTGGGAAAGTTAAATTCGTTAACGTATCCGGAGATCATCTGGATATCTCTCGTAGTGATGTGAAAACTTATATAGTGCCGTATTTAACTGATGAAACATCAATTGTTCCAAGGCCAAAACTAGAACATTCTTCTGGTTGGATTTCTTGCATTTGGAGCTCTCTGCTGGAAATGTTTGGACTCGACGAGGATTTGAAAGTTCTTTCTTATATTTCGATTTAAAAAAATGTGTAAAAGCAATTATTTTTTTGTGTGAAGGAATGAAACTTCGAGATTGAATGAGAAACCAGGAACAAGTTTGATGAAGAAGGTGATCAAGTGTCAAGTCAGAAAATAGTTACCGAGAGTGTTTATCGAATCAACTCAGTTGTAAAGATCTTAGATGATTGATCCTAGGCATTTAGACACGTATTTGTATTTGGTTTCTTGATCGTTATGAACCAAAAATCTATGAATAGGACTCTTTGTAAATCATTTTTGTTGAAAAATATTATCTAAACACTATAATTTTACATTCTTGCCATTTACTCACTTTGATTTATTTCTCAAGTCCTTTACATTCTTACCCTAAAAAAAGTCATTTACATTGTAATTCTTCTACTCCTTTTGATTTCTTGAATTGAGATTTTTACTTATTTTAGTGTGTTTAGTAAATCATTTTAGTAACTTATAAATTACTTTTACTATTGGTCTATTTTGACACATTATTCTAAGGAGAAAAAAATATGAAAGAAAATAATAAAACTAATTTATCTAAAAGTTAATATTGTTTTTTTCAATAATTAATTTGTAGAAATCTTATATTTTTTAAATGAAGTTATGAGAACTCAGTAATTAACTATTAAAAAATATAATTTTAACTTATGAAATAAGTTAATTTTTTTTTTATATTTTATTTTCCTAAAAATTATTTTATAGTGTGTCCAAATATGTTATATGCATTAAACTTTTAACTTTTCAACTTCTGGTTTATAAGAGTAAGTTAATTTTATCAAACAAACCATTAAAAATTAAACAATTGCTAGCTTGACTAAATGAACTACAACCGATTCTTTGATTTTAAAGTCTCAAAATATACATTATTTATTAGAATTAAAAGTGGAAAGTCATATTAAAATGAAATTTTAACTTAAATGGAAATTCTACGATATCAAAATAATTTTTATCATCCTGATATCTAGAAGTCATATTAATTTCTACTTAAGTGAAGTTAGAAAACCCTCTAAAAAAAATTAAAGTTAAATAACAAGGATTCATTTAAAGATGCAAAACTCTTTTTATGCTTATTTTTACATTCATTTAAAATTTTGGAAAATTAAATTTCTTATGAAATTAGAATAATATTTTAGATTTTATTACAAGAATTTTGGATGTATTTGAGGAATCACATTTGATTTTATAAATTAGATTTTGGTGTTCAATATTCAGTTTTGATAATGAATTTTATGTGAGTAATTTTATTAGTTTTTTTTTTAATAAAAATGGGTTAATATATTGAGTTGAGAAACACCATACTAAGTGGATATGAGCTATGGTGGGAATGAAATTTTTTAATTTTTACGTCGGTTTTATGTATAACCGATGTAGTAAGAATATTTACATCGGTTAAACTTTAAGCGATGCAAAACTTAAAATATCCTACGCCAAATAATTTCCATATGATTCCATTTTGGGATATTGTTTCAAAAACTAAGTCATTTTGATTAAAAAAAAACTATTTGTACTCTCCTTTCTTATTTTTTCTCTTCACATTTAAAAATAAATCTTTTAAAATTATGTTATTCCTATCTTAAATATAATTTTAATAAATTTTATATTTTAAATAAAGTTGTATGTGTATAACATTGATATTGATGGTTAATTCTATAAAAATAAAAATATTCATTTAGAAAAAGTAAAAGAAAAGGATATCTATTATCATTGATTAAAAAAGGATTTATTTCTAATTTTACACCTCAATTTAAATTTCTTAGTTAACTATTTTAACCATTATTTCCTTATAACAAATCATGTCTTACAGTTTAATAACACAAACTACACAGTTTGACAGGGTACATAAGCAAAACTATTCTCATTACTTTTGAAGAGTTATTATAAGAACAATAATTTCCATCAAACAATATCAAAGTTATCCCTTCAAACTGCATAATAAAATGAGATTCACATTTGATTTTAAAAATTAGATTTTAGTATTTAATACTTAGTCATCATAATAAATTTTATGTGAGTGATTTTATTAGTTTTTTTTAAAAATAAAAATGGGTTAATATATTGAGTGAAACACTGTACTAAGTGGATATGAGTTATCTTAGGAATGCAATTTTTTAATTTTTACATCGGTTGAAAATTTAAACGATGTAAAATTTAAAATATCCTACGCCAAATATGAATCCATTTTGGGATATTGTTTCAAAAAATAAGTCATTTTGATTAAAAAAAAAAACCAATACTATTTGTACTCTCCTTTTTCCTTTTTTCTCTTCACGTTTAAAAATAAATCTTCAAAATGTGCGTCATTCCCGTTTTACATATAATTTTAATAAATTTTACATTTTATATAAAGTTGTATGTGTATAGCATTGACATTGATGGTTAATTTTATAAAAATAAATATATTCATTTAGAAAAAGTAAAAGAAAAGGATATATCTTATCACCGATTAAAGAGGGGTTTGTTTATGATTTTGCACCTCAATTTAAATTTTTTGGTTAATTATTTTAATCATTATTTTCCTATAACAAACCTTTTTACAATTCAACAACACAAAATGCGCAATTTTGACTTGGTACATAACAAAACTATTCTCATTACTTTCGAAGAATTATTACGAGAACAATAATCTCCATCAAAACATCAAAATTCTCCCCACATACACCAAGGTTTTGGAATAGTTTCCTTTTTTTAGGTAAGAAATTGATGTTATGTTTCTTAAGACTCTTTTCATTTTATGTGTAATAGTTAAATGTTGATGATTGATCAAACCATCAAAATTGAAGTCACAATCATAATTCATAATAGGTTCTTTGATTGATGATTTTGTTGATATACAGTTACCATGGATCCCTTTAAAGGACAAGGAGGCATTCAGATGCTGCTAACTGCTGAACAAGAAGCCCAACATATTGTTTCTAATGCAAGAAATTGTAAGACCCCCTTTTTATTTTTATTTTTATAGTCACGTTATCAAAGGTTTTAAAAAAATGGTCTGCAACCCTGATTTTGACTATAACATCAAAGTTTTTTTAGTATCCACAACTGCAACATGACCACAATTATGGCTGCATTTGTCTGTAATTTCTCGCAATATCATGAAACGCGAGGAAACCGCAACTGTGACCACGCAATATAAACTTATTATTATTTAATATGAATGAATGAATGAATTTTGTGTTCAATTTTTCAGTAAGGACCCAAAGGTTAAAGCAGGCAAAGGATGAGGCAGAGAGGGAGGCAGCACAGTACAGGGCTCACATGGAAGATGAGTATCAAAAGTCAATTTCAGAGGTATAAAATGGTGTCTTAAGGTATTATAGATCAAAATTCAAATGACATGTTTTCATTGGATTCACAATATTTCTCTGCTTTGGTATTGGGTTGAGTTCCCTTAGAACACTGGAAGTTCTGGATCTAATGTGAAAAGGCTTGAGGAGGAGACAGATGCTAAGATTAAAAATTTAAAGAAATCAACTTCAAAGGTCTCATCAGAAGTGGTTGACATGCTACTCAAGTGTGTTACAAATATCAAAACATAATGGGCTAAGGTTAGCATGCTTTTTTTTTTTTTCATCTCTTTCATTTTATATGCTTAATCATTACCAATAATTTTTGCAATTGGCAAAAATGAAACTTTGTCAGCTTTCCCTCACTGATATATGGCTGAGGCATTGTGCCCAACCTCTTTAAGTATGTGCAAAAATATAATAGTCTAGGTGAGACTACAATGAAATGCAAATAAATTAGTCATAAACAATGGTATGATGATCACATATAATATAATTTTATTGAGGATGTCATGTCTTTCTAATTACTCTTTGTTGTCACTGTATTTAACTGTATATTTATGGTTTGTGTGTTCTTGTGATTCAGTAATGGCTGAAGACGCCAAGATAAAGAGTCATCACCTACAATAAAATTAACAGGCAAAGCTAGGAAGATTCATCAGAAGATTATTTGCTATAGAAGGCTACAAAACTCTTGCTTCAACAATTATCTCTCGTCACAAAGTGAACAAAAGCATTTTTTTTCTCCTCATATTTAATATAATTATATGCTTTAGTTAAATCTTTATATTGTTAAGAATGTTTACGGAAATATAGAACTCTTTTATCCTTTATGTGAAATAACTCTAATCATGAGACAACCATTGGGGTTAGAGGTTTGCATTTTGTTGTGGAGGATATTCTGAACAATAAGATTTGTTCAATTGGTATAATTGAAATTTGTGAACTAAAATATTTTAGGTTGGATTCCATTAGTTTCTTTCATTGCTAGTAATATATGTGCTGTATACAGAGGGAGAAGAGTTTTTTTAAAATATTTTTTTAAGCAAAATAAGGTGGCAGGAGACATCACCACTTTAGATCCTCTGCCCCCACCCACCCCGGAATATCGTTAATAAAGAGAAGAAGAAAAAAAAAACACTTGAGAGGGCCTAACCATTCTTAAGGAAAGAAAACTATGTGAATTTGTATCAAAGCAAACCTTATCGACACCTAAGCAAAGCCTATGAAATAAAATGTGGGGAACATCACCAGGTATACCCTAAGCTACTGGCACCATAATTAGTCAAAAAATCTGCACAAACATTACATTCACGATAAATGTGAGAATAAGTATATAGATTAAGATATTGTTCACCTTATTATTAAAGATAATATTATTCAAATTGGATAAGACTTTGATGAGTGATAAAATTTCTTTCTGGGGCATTTAACGCAATTTCATATTCAAAGTCAGAACTTAAAATTACAGGTTAAGTTAAAACAATCTACTACAAAAGTTCATCAACAAACTAAGTGGTATATGTGTTATTTAATTAAAAGAATTTTTCATCATAATTAATCACTTTTAAAACAATAGTGGGGTAATTGGTTAATCATTTTTTATGCACATTAAATTTAATTGAAATGTGTGATAAAGTAAAAATAAATACATTTTCATTTAATCATAGGAGCGGTGCTTTGTGGAAATATTTTAAATTATTTTTAATTTTGAAAATGTTAAACTCTTATATTGATAGAATATAAAAATTAAATTCATTGCACATTTATCATGCATATTGTATGAATTAATATACAATTTAAAAGAAGTTAGATAAAAAAAACATTTTATATAAAATTGTTAAAAGTAAAAACATTTTATATAAGTTAGTCATCCTTTGCAAAGAATTCTTCATAAACTAACTTTTTAAGGATGTCAATGATGGAAAAATTTATTGATCTATTCATCATTTTCATTATTGATAATATTAATGACCTAAACCATCCTTTATTCTTATGATATAAACTTAATCTATTTTCCTACCAAACTCGAGCAAAATTGTTTCTAGCAAAAGATACCAGTAGTCTAAAAAAAACTAAACAAAAGACAATTTATTTTTAAAACACTAAAAGCATTTTTAACCCAAAACAATTTTACCTAAAATCTAAGGTAAAAGACTAAAAGTGTAAGACCAACTCAAACTTATGAATGTATTCTCGTGAGATTCTATTTCTAGGCGGTAACTAAATAAACTGAAATTTAATTCAAGTCTCTAAAATAGCTCTAAACATATTATACAGAATAATTTATAATAATACAAAGAAGGCAATAAAATTTATGTCAATGTGCCTATCTGTTGCAGCCTTGATATGAAAAAGATTGGTACAAAGGGGGGAAGAAATACATCTCAATGAGAACTGTTTTATAAGCAGTTCCAAAGATAAAAAATAAGAACCTGTCAGCCAATTTATAACTTGCTTCACATCACATGCATCACGGTCACCTGAGTAGTGTTCTTATGACACATTTGGCAGTTTGTGTACATGTGAAATATTACAAGTCCATAATGATTTGACAAAGGGGACTGTAAACAACAAATGAACTGATCTACAGTAGCGATTGCTCTATCTGGTGATACTCAAGATTGCGAAGAACAATTCTGGCGAAGATTTTTGCTTCGAGTGGGGCAGTTGCTGCTGCGGCTGCACCACGCAGAACTCTTGGTGCTCCCAAGCTCTGCATGAGGCTAGCATGGTGTGTGGCATGTCGTCCACCAGGAATTGTAAACTGCAATTGAAAGATCAACACATAGAAACGTCAAAACTCTAACCACATATTGATCAAAAGAAAAAGATAAAGAAAAGGGCAAATGCTTTAGTTACCTGAAGAAGAGCAAATGCTGCACAAGCCTTGAGTATAGATGATGGATTTCGTAGCATAGTGATGAATCTTCCAATTTCAGCACCACTGAAAAACAATCAAATAAATAAATCATGGATGGACGATAGAAAAAGAAAATGTTAATGAAAGTAGAACTCTAGAGCATAAGCTATCCTATTAAACCAAAAAAAATAGAGCTAATTTTACTAGAGTATAAGGAGGAAAAAGATACCTGCATCTCAAATGTCCTGCTTCTTGTATACATGCACCTTTAGTAACCAGTGCTAATGCTGCAGGAGCAGATGATGCAGCAGCAGCTGCAAATGCTTGTGGATCAGAGAACATAAGAACAAAAGCTTCAATGTGTTTCAAAGCCATCCTTCTAGCTCCATCCAAGCTCACACTCTTAGAAACACTTTCAGATGAAGTGCCTACTAAAGCATATTCATCCATTCTGCAAAACACATCATGATGCTCAAATAATGTGCATATAATTATCTCTTATACCAAGTTTCATTGGTTTAACAATTTATTTTACCACAGTAAAGTCATTTTCATTTGCTTCACATATTCATTCTACTATAAATACAAATCAAATCAAATATGAACAGAAAGAAACAAAGTAAACCAAAGCTCCGTCATATCTTCAAATTATATCTCCATAATGTACGCTATATCTCAACAAACTTCAATAAGGGACATTGATCAAATAAGAAAATAAGCATTCTAAGAAACAAACAGAAAGTGATAGGGACACAGCAGGTTTTAATCAAATTAATTACCTCCCGTCAAACATGTAAGCCAATGCTAATGCAGCCATGAATCGTGCCATTTTTGATACTGATGAAGAACAGAGATCAACGAGTGCAGATACTCCGCCTTCCTCTACTATTCTTAGAGCATTACTAGCATTGAAAGCAAGATTCCATAGTGCTCCTGCAGCAGTTTCATGAACATCCTGAAAGTGGAAAGTGGTTTGAATTTAATCATACATACATAAACAGATGAGATATACATATGGGCAAAGTATGAAGGAGCCAAAACTCACAGTATACACAACAAAGTATTGCCCACAAACACAAGAGGCTAAAATACAAATAATGAAAGCTTAAAAACAAGACAAGATATTCATATGGAAGTCCATAATACATTAAAAGATGCAACAGCCACCAAGAAGACTAAGGCTTCTAGAACAATGGTTACACTTATATAGTTATATGTATATATGTATGCAACCAAATGTATATGCACTTGTACTCTAGCATTGATTAATAAACATATCCATAAACATCAAGGGAACAAGTTACCTCTGCTTCAGACCGCGCAAGTGCAATCAGTGGTGCAACACCTCCTTCTCGTCCAATGGCAACACTAAGCAAACAAAAACCAACATTAATAAATATGAAGTATAATCTAGTGTAAAAAGATAATGAAATCATGGAATGACAACTCTTTTTTACAAAATTCAAATCTATATATTAGTCAAAGAAAAGAAACAAAATCTTGCATTACAAGTAAGAATGCTTTAGAAGACATCAACAAGGATTAAAACCCTACCCAATCAAAAAATACTACACTCTGAATTCTCAAATAATGTAATCAATCAGTCATAAAAGAGAAATATCATTTTCGAGTACCAAAATGATCTACCCCAATACTCCCCATCATATATGATAAGAGTTCCAAAAAAGTCTTAAGAATCAAGATCCAGGGAGAAATATCATTGGGATAAGATATAAACTGAACTCTTAAAAGTACCTATTAGTTTCTGAGACTGACAATCCCCACAGAGCACCAGCAGCCCTCTCTTGAAGTCCAGGAGAGGCATTAGCACAGGCTTGGGCAAGAGCAACCTATATAAACCATAATGTCAAAACATCAACATACTAAACTTTTCAGTCTCCTACAATTCTACAAGATCAATGATCCAGTAAAAAGATTTACAATATCTATAAAAATATTATTTTTCTTCAGAAAAGGAAATAAAAAATAATATATATATATATATGTGTGTGTGTGTGTGTGTGTGTGTGTGTGTGTGTGTGTGTGCTTATCTCTATAGCCTCTACATATTAACTGTCAAATAAAACTGAAAATGATTGTGAAACATTAATTCAAA
The DNA here is from genome assembly GCA_014843725.1 of Amphicarpaea edgeworthii. Taxonomy (NCBI): domain Eukaryota; kingdom Viridiplantae; phylum Streptophyta; class Magnoliopsida; order Fabales; family Fabaceae; genus Amphicarpaea; species Amphicarpaea edgeworthii. Next base: position 3,141,887 of record CM026321.1, on the reverse strand, counting down.
ATCTCACCAAAAATTTATTGCACAAAATCTTGATTGCAATAGAAATTAACATTTATCACAAATCATTTTTTTTAAAGCATTTATCACAAATCATTTATAAGAATGCATTTTTAAAAGTCTAACTTCACTTTTATGGTTTAAATTTGTTCCCTAAAAATGGATTAACTTCAATGTTCTTTCTCATGACATGGAAAATCAATTTGAATTAAGACACTTTATATTATATCCATTTAAAAATGTATTGTAGAAGACTATTAACAATAGAATATTATATCTCTAAAATGTTGGCTTGACTTAGTACAAAACTTACCAAGGCCTGAACTCCACCAGCTGCAGCAATGGCCTCTCGATTTCTATCGTCAAATGACAAATTCCAAAGTGCACCAGCAGCCTCCTGCCTGTATAAATATCAGAAAGTTAAAGCAATGTTGGAGTGAATGCAATATTTTTCAAGGTACAAGATCACAGGTCAAAGAGAAGAAGCATTAAAGGTAAACCTATCAATATCATGAATCAATTATCCCACAAGCTTAAACTGTTGGGTAAAGGTGTATAAAGGATTGGTTGTGAAGCCTAGCTCTACAAGAAGCAATGCCCATTTTCTTCAATCATATTTGTCAGTGAAGAACATACAGAAGTTACAACTTTCAAGGTTAATATTAGTTTAAGTAAGTTTATCTGTAGCCAACTTAAGCAGGAGTGTTGAGAAATTTAGTTTATTAATACAGGTGTTAAGTCAGTATTTTGTAGCACCATTATTCGGAGTCTCACATCATAGTATTCACTTGTGTTTCCTCCATCTATCTTTCCTCTAGTCCATCTAATTCCTAAATTTGTAACGAAAGTAAAAAGCAATACATAAGTACAATAGCACACACACACACACAAAGAACAGTTAAAGATTACCTGACACCCTCATGGGGAGAGCGAGTAAGTTGAACAAGAGCCTCAAGAGCACCTGCTTCTTGTCCAACAGCAGAATTGTTACTGTTACTATCTCCATGGGCAGCTAAGTTAGCCAATGCACGAGCAGCCTGATGTTTAACAGTAGTTATGTTAATCATCCCACAACAATTCACTTACATCCCATAATGGAGAGAACAAGATTTTAAAAAACATACAACTGGAAGAATCAATATTATTAAAGTTAAAAAATAATGCACATGCATCTGTAATTAATGTGAACATGAAGACATACTGATTCATAGAAATTGATATATAGCATTTCTTAGCAAGATCATCATCAGCATTGTCTTTATTTGCAAGAACACGGCTAAGACATGCATGCCATCCTCCATGTGGTACTGGCACATGACCATTGACCAGAATAAGACACGATGTAGACTACATCTCTAACAAAACTGGAATGACATATTCAAACTGTCCTTTTTCTCTCAATATAAATACATATAACATTCGTGAGGTGTAACTGATGGTCCTAAGATTAGCAGTGAGGAAAAAGAAAATCCATGCATATTTTGATAACTGCATATAGAAATAGTTTATGCGTGATTCTTGTTCCACTTATATGTCTACATCATTGTCTATCCAAAATAGGAAAGATAAGACAATGCTATCAATGGTGGATGGCAGAATATGGCAGAAGGCCAAATTCTGACATATAAACATGCCATAGCAGGCCTCCCTTCACAGATTGCCTATGGCGGTTGGGAAAAAATCTGCCATGGCACTGCCATTTAACAACTGAACTGGATGGTACCCAAATAATAAAAAGTAGATTTACCTGCTCTTGCACTCCCTCAAATTTGCAGTTACGAGCAAGCATTACCAGAGCATGTACACCTCCTGCCAGTGCAACCTCTGTACTACACTTGTCATCAGCTGCCAAATTAGCCAATGCACCAGCTGCACGCTCCTGAAAAATAAAAACCATGCAATCAACCAACTATGATATGCAGTGTAAAACAGCAACCTGGATATCAGAAGCAATATAAAAGAAGGCACTTAACAAACTCATAACCATAAAATCAGAGAAACTTACTAAAACTCCATCTCCACTAGAGGACCACTTGAATATAAGATCCACTAAAGCTTGTATTCCACCAGCTTCAGCAATAGCACCCTATGATGGAACCGTCTTAGGTTTATACTTTAAAATTTAAGCATTAAATTTCAACAAATGAAAAACTAAATAAGATATCAAAATTCCAACCTTGTGCTCTTCTCCGACAGAGAGATTCCATAATCCTCCAGCAGCCTCCTCAGCCACCAGCTTGTTCATTGACCTAGCCAAACCAGCAAGAATCTCAATCCCACCCTCTTCTGCAACAGCTTTGGCCACATTGGCATTGACGGACAAATTTGCAATGGCCTACACAAATTTAGAAAGTTTGGAGGTCAAATACACATTGATTGTGTCAGATCTTTCTTAAGCCCAGATTTCTAGTGAAAATATGCATGAAAAAGGCATCAAATATCAAGAGTACCTCAACAAAATGTAAATATTAATTTATCTTTCAACAGTAAAAGTAAAAGTGACTAGAAATGATCAGGTGGGTAGACCACATTGTTATATACACAAATGGGAAGAAAGAGTACCTTAGCTGCCTCGGACTGAAGCCCTTCCCTCCAAGATCTTGCAAGGCCAAGTAAGAGGCGTATGCCTCCATCTCGCATAACTGCTTCAGCCCTTCCACAATCTATGCTAGCATTTTCGTCATCAATTACAACAAAAGTTGCAAGACCTGTGGCTGCCCTCTCTTGAACGTCCTCTTGAGAACTCTGCATTAGACTAAGCAAAAGCGCTCCACCTTGTTCAACCCAGAAACCATCAAGACCCTGTTGGGGACTCTCAGCAGAACGCAAAAGTGTATGGGATAGCATCCACTCAAGCCAGGGTATAATTTCATTGAGGTCCTTATCATTATTCTTTAGGGTCCTCCAGTCCAAAAATACATTCTTTCCACTCCTTGTATTATCAAAAAATAAAGAAGCCAGACCTTTAAAAATATCAGTCCGAAGGGAAATTAATAACTTGTTTTTATATTTGCTAGCAGAAAAGCTAGTGTCTTCTTCAAGGGCAGAACAATTCAGAGCAATTAAAACCCTCAAATTCTGTGATAAGGATAACATTCTGAAAACAGCAGATGGACCAATATCAGTTCTTGAAACATCTAACCCAATCAGGTTAGGAAGTTTATGCCAAAGATGGGAAACCACACCCCATTTCATACTTGATGTCCCCGCAACAGAAAGGAAACAAACTGATAACACATTTCCCAGCGCAACCTCGTCAACGTTCAGACAATCAATGAACCCAATATCAGACAACTTTGGACAATGTTTAGCCAAAGCATTAATAGCATCAGCATTTACGTCCCTGATGCCTGAGAGTCTAAGTTTATTCAATTTAGGACAACAATGAGCTATTGCTTTAATAGCATCGCTACTTATTCTCTCGCAGAAATCCGGTCCAAGCTGAAGGCTCTCAAGTAACTCATGACGGGCCACAATCACCGAAAGCGTTGCATCAGTAATCTTTCTGCAATAGTCACCACTCAATTCACGCAAGTTCCTAGCTCGAAGATGAATTATTGCATCAGCAGACTCTGCCCCGCGAAACCTGAGCTTCTGAAGATGCACACACCTAGGAGCAAGCGATGAAGCCATGCTGCCATCAAACCTGTGTGAACGAAGATCCAGAGAAGTCCACAGACAGGGGGAGCTACCAAGAGACCTCCATGTCTTACAAGTTGACGACAAGCTAGCTCGATCTCGATAACTCAGACATGACAACAGCTGAATTACTGTATCATCAGGCAAGCACTTCCAATCAACAACTCCTTGCCTTTGGTGTTCCAAATCCAAAACCTCATCTTGAACTTCAGGGAAACTAGACTGCACCACATTCCCTTTGTTTTTCCTCGCCACCTTCCTCCTCACTCTACGATTCATGTCTCAACAAAATCACAGTAAAACCAACACCAACACCTTCAAACTCCAAATCCCAAATCTCTGAAACCACTGAAACAATTCACCAATACAACATCCTCAGACACACAAATCCAATAACCGTTGAAAAAGATAACACCACCCTCCAAAACACAGGCACCCCTCCACCCCAAAAAACCCTAGTCATCAACCAAAGTTAACAAATTAAAACACGAAAACAAACAGACCTGAAACCCCACAACAACAAACAACCCAACCCCAGATGCCAAAAAACAGATTAAACCCACAATTCATATGCAAGCAAGAGCACAAAAGATGAATACAAAAAAAAAAATGCTTTTTATTTATATCAAACCTGTGGACTCAAGGTATGTGGTCTTTGTTGGAAACACAAATCAGATGCATTCAATAGAATTTGCAATGAAACCCAATGAAGAAAAAGGAGTGAAGAATGAAGCAGGCCGAATGGGGTGTGGAGAGAGAGAAAGAGAATTCATAGGGAAATCAAAAGGGTGAAAAGGGTTGTTGGGTTACATATGAGAGTTGAATGGAATGAGAATGATGAAGAGAAAGAGAATGATGATTAGGTTAAATTGAAGGAAAATGTGAGAAGAGAATGAGAATTACAGCATTGGGGAAAAGGGGAGCAGGAGGAACGAAGGATGGGACGGGATGGAGAACAAACAACGCTGTGAAACTCCAACTCACAAAATCAGCATCTTATATTTATATCAATCAATTATATCATTGCCTAACTTTTTTTATCAAAACTTTCATCACCTATATCTTTTTTTTTTTTTTTTCGATAGCCATCACCTATATCTATTAAGAACTTTTTTTTTTTTTATGGGATCTATTAAGAACTTAAAGTAAAAACTTAACACTAATATTATGGGTTTAAGTAAATAATATTGATACAAAGAGGGTCTTTTTATTATTATTATTATTGAATGCATGGTATACCTAAGTTGGAAATCATGAACTGATATCTCAATATAAGAAGATCTATTTAAAAGACTAGTTTTTTTTTAACATATGTCACTATATAAAAAGATCTAACAACACTCACGGTTAGAGTTCGACAATGGTTTGAAAAAATATTATAAAACATGAATTTAAAATGTCAATTCATGTGGGTTATATTTAGTTAAAGGAGTTAGTCTTTCTTAAAATATCAAATCCCTGTTATGAATTTTTATTTAAAGAGACATTTACATTTAGTGTTTGATCATATTTCAAGTTAAATCACTTCTTAGTTCTTATGGAAGATGTTGGTTTAAAAGCAAAAAATAAATGTAGAATATTTCAAGTCAAAACTTCCAATGGGAGATATTTGTTTAAAAGCGAAAATAAATGTAGAATATAATTTAGAAGTAAAGTATAAAGTTATGATCATGGTTAATCTTTTCAAGTAAAAACTTCAATTATTAATCTTTTCATTAAACTTTGTAATTTTAGTTTCATCATCTAAAATATAAATCACACTTTATTTTTAGGATACTTAAAAGAGTTATATCATATATCATATATTTTGTATTCATACACTTTGATTTGTTATGTTACGTTAAATTATATGAATGATCTCATATATTTTATCTATTTGTATTTGTTGAATGTTTTATTTAAAATTAAATAATCAAGATTAACTTTTTTGTCTCATATTCTTAAATATTATGATATGAAAATTATTAATGCATTAAAATCGGCCTAACAAGGATTATGATAGATACTGGAGGTTTGGTTTTGATACTCATATTAAGATAGTAACATGATAAACACCTATATTGTATAATGTTTAATGCACATTGAATAGTCTCTTGAATAGTATACATGTTTTTTTTTTTATGAGTAAAAGACAAATAAACTAATACTCGTATATGTATATTCTCTATGTCTATGAATTATAATAGTTATATTGAAAGAAGATGTTTTTAAGAATTGTTTTTAAATGAGAGTGTTTTTAGAATTTTAAAATTAGAGTATTTTTAAGAGTTATCAATTATTTCACTTTCATTGAGACACATGTCTTACCCCATCGCATACATAATTTTAATTATAATATAATTTATATATTCAAAAATATGCTTTAATATAAATTATAGTTATATAAATATATTTAACATTTACCGTGCATTATAATGCTAGAATACAACCCCATGCACATATTTATAAATATACTCCTTCCGTTCAAAAATAATGATCTTTTTTTTTTTTAATTTAACGTAACATAATAGATTAACACTAGTATATTAATAATTAATATTTGTCAATAAAAAAATAACAAAATTTTATAAACAGTAGAATAAAGTATATTTAATTAGTTATCATATTGAATAAAACAAGTTAGTTAGCATATTTTATTATGTTTTGACTACCAAACAGGCACTTGATATTTGGTCACATTTGTAGTCCAGATAAAATAAGATGTTTGTTATGTGAATTTATTATTATTGTATAAATAAATAAAGTTGGAGTTTCCTATTGATATATAAATTAATTGATTGTAGAAGTAAAATGTAACCTTATTTAAATTTTGGAAATTTTTTTCCATGTTATCTAAGCATATATATTTTGAGAAAGTAAAAAAAAAAAAAAAAAAAAAGGAATTACATATATTTTCATAAAGTAGAAAGTAGATTTTGACATGGGATTATTTGATGAATTATTTAGAATGAAATAAATGTTTGCTTAAAAAAAATACCATAGTAACATATAAAATGTCTAAATAAGGCATGCCCTTCTATAGAAACTCTTGATAAAAGTACTTGCATGAAAAATAAGTATTTCATATTTTAGTTTTATAATATTTATGTACTAAATATGTAGTTAGTACTCACATATCAACATTTATAGACAAGAATCATAAAGTCATGGTCCTCTAAAAGTTTATTCTTTAAAGAACTGGTCATGTGACTAAGAATCAAAATTAATTAATTATAGATAAAGCCATTTCTACACCTAAAATTTATCCATAATTGTCAACTGCTAACCACAATAACATATCATATTCATACAAAGAAAGGAAAGACAAGGAATAAGGTGATTGAATTCTTAAATCACAATCACAAATGATTTTGTAAGATAAACATAAGCACACAATTCATAGCAAAACAATCAACCTCAACCTATATGCTAAATGTATGGATACTTAAGGTTTCGACCTAAGTTATCATGTTACACAAATGATTTTTAGGGATTCATAGCTCACTTGATGGTCATCATCAAGACATCAATATCCTTTTTATTAAGAAATACATCACATCAAGTCTTGTTCTGTTGATACATACTTAATCAATATTGGTGATGCTGAATAGGTGGCAAGGTTATCAAGTTGGTTTTCGTGATTCATCTATTCAAGTAATCTAACACAAGGGTGAACAACATTTTTTGGTTTGACATGCCATCAATCATCAAAGTTTTGAATATCTAGAGATTACCGTGACCCTCTTAATTCCAGTCTCTATGAAAATTCATTTCAACTTCAGTTCTGAAACTGATTTTCATTCATACGCTGGTAAATAGTAAAGGAAAGTTCTACTCACCAAAATAGCAGTCTAGAAGCAGAGAAATAGCAGTTCTAAAATTGACAGAGAGGAATAGCAGTCTTCAAAAACTATACATTTTTATGACATTTTGTACATAGTTACAGGAACAAAATGTACTTTCCTCCATTTCTTGGAGATAGTACACAACATTTTATTTACAATATTGAAAGTAAGTGATATAAGCATTGCTTCTAGTTATTACAACCAAATGCCACACATGAGAATAGAAAAAGGCTTTGCCAAACTAAAGGAGAATAAAAAATAAAAGTGATCCCAAACTAAAAGGGGGAGTCAAACACACTACTTATTCATCTCTACACCAACTTGTAGTAACAATTATTTTCAGAGAGGAGAACCTCATAGCCTTTCCCGCACGGGCACTTAAAACCAAGGCATATGCACTCTCCAGCCCTCTGAACACTAACCGCTTCTTCAGAATCTCCACCTCCCAAATCTTCCTGCATAAATACACGGATTGAACATAAACACCAATCAGTCTAAGTTGAGATAAACCTCTATATCCAAGTTGAGAGTATGTAATGTAATGGATAAATAAACATATACTTATTCTTTTTTTCTTTTCTATCACATCTAAGACTTTTTTATTTTGCACCGCAAAAGGAAATATAGAAGATCAAGCTAAGGCAGACACAAGTTGTGTATCGAGCCTGAATCTAACCAAATTACAGAACGAGAAAACATAACATAATAAATTTCCAAATACAACCCCACTCCAGACACACTAAGAGAACATTAAACAGCATTCCCCGAAACAGTCAAAGTGAACATACAAGGACCAAATCCACAAACCTGCTGCCTGAATTATAGCATCCCCACCAAACCTGCAACTGCATTACACAATTTGTTCTAAGCAAATCTAAGACTTATTCTTTTTACCTTTTCCTTTCTCTTCCCTCCAACCCCAATTCATTACAATTTATCATATGTAATTGGACAATAACGTAACACTCTTTACAGTGTCATTACATTCTAATTTAAATTCTATAGAGTATTATATATCTTTTTAGTACAAAGAACCAAATACATTGAAGATAAAACAAGTCAATCACAGTCCAAGATCAAGAAGACAAAGCCATACATACACACAACACATACCTGAGCTGGGACCTTGTGATCCTCAGCAACTGCACACTCTTCTTTTTCTTTTCCTCCTCCATCTTCTTCCTCATATTTCATAACTTCATCCCACCAGGGCCTCATCCCTTTGAAACACTCCTTCATCCTTTTCAGCCTCTGCAATCACACCCACACATACACAAAAAAAATAAAACAAACAAGACCCATTATTCCAAACCCAAAAAAGATTAAAACTTTATTATTCACGTTTCAATTTCCCAACCCTCCATACCACGGAATCAGACGCGGCGGTTTCTTCCGAGCTCAAACAGGACAAAGCCTTATCCGACGAAGGAACACCGATATCCGACATGCTCCTTCCGAATCTCGGCGGCGGCAGGGGAGGCAGCCTGGAGACTCTCTCCTGCGGCGTGGACTGCTCCGGCTCCGGAAGGGTGAAGGGGTCGGAGACGCAGCGGCGGAGCACGGGGAGGCGCTTGTTGATGAGAGGGCTGATGTTGAGGGGAATGTGAACGGAGGAGAAGCCGCGGAGGGTGGGGTCCTCTTGATCGCAGAAGGATTTCTTGGCGCAGGGCTCGCGGGAGGAAGAGGCAAAAGGAGGCGATCGGCGCTTCATGGGGTTGTTGGCGGCGGAGAACGGTGGCTGACGGTGGCAGGAACCACCGTTGGTGAGGTTCATCTTGGAGAACTGGTCTGTGGGCTCCACCGCTGGTGAGTTTGCGATGATGGGTTGTTTGTGTATGCGAGGTGTTGGTTGTGGTGAGTTTGCGAAGGGTTCGTTCTGAGTTTGAACGTTTGCTTCACCCATTTCTTTAACTGTATCTTGCCTTCTTTCTTTTCTTTCTAACTGAGTTGGTTTTTCTTTTCTTTTTTTTCTCTTGAAAGTGGGAGTGGCGAAGAAGAAAGGAGAAAGGGTTGGGTTATATATAGTGAGGAATTTTGAACGTAACGGCTATTGGCGGGGTTCGCAATAGGCTAGTTTTGTTTCTCAGCTTTTTTTACTACGGTTGATTTTAAAAAGTAATTACTTATTACTTAGTTAAGAACATTTTAATATCATCAACACTTTATTAATACTTATTATTATTATTTTTATCACATTGTTTTTCTATTTGGGTGTTAGCGAGTATGTGGTATTCGTGTATCATTTTCCATTTTAAAAATGGGGAGAATTATTTTTAATTATTAAATATAATTAAAATTTGTATTTAAATTTATTGTAAATTTACATTAGAATTTTTTTTACAATATAATATATTTTTTATTAAAAAATTATAAAAATTAAGTTTTCACCATAAAATGTAATTATAAAATACCTATATTATATTAGTCTAAATGAAACTACTCAAATCTCTTAAATAAAATTTTAAATGTAAGTCTTATAGATAAAAAATAAAAAAAAAACAATTAACATAGTAGATTTTATTAAAACCTATCAACTAGATTCTTCAATAAATATTAGTTAATGGAGAGGTATTAATACTCTTTACTTATAATAATATTATAAACTATGGAATTATAAATATATAATATAATGTATTTTTCATGTTTTTTTCTTACATTTTTTTGTACATTTTTTTTATTATCAATCTTTCTAAATATTTTTTTAAAAATTACTTATTTAATAAAAAAAACCCTAATTTAGCTAATTTAATATAAATTAAGCTTTGATTTGTTTTTTTTTACCAGAACTTTGAGTTTTTTAACCACCATAACTAAGGTTGTTGAGCCTTGATTAAAATCAATTTAAAAATTATTTTTAAGTGCGTGCTTGAAATGAGAATATTACACAAGATGTGGTAGATCTCATGGTCCCTTAAGACTTTTCAACACTTGCCCAGTTTATCTTCATTCGCTGGTTCGCTGTTTGTTGTTTGTCTTTACTCTTGTCATGTTTTTTTTTTTTTTTTAACTCTTCAGACTGATAAAAAAAAAGTAGAAAGAAAGATGTGCTTGCATATCTGATATCAGCATATTGTACTTCACTCACAAGTCACAACACAAGGATATATAGTTCAACGTGAAACACATGGTTAGCTACACCCACATCTATAATAATTGGGTCAATCTTCTTTTTCATATATTTTTTTGTTGTTGTCTGCTACTCTGCTTATTATCTGTGCAGTTTTTTAATTGAAAAAACAGAAAAATATTTTCAATTTTTATAACCACAAATTATTTAATTTTATTTTTTAATATTAATCATTATAATTTTTTTCTTAAAATAATTATCTCCACTGTTAAATTATAATATAAGTTAAAAATAATTACTGTACAGGTATCCATAAAATTGCGAGATACCGTTATTATTTATAAATTAGTGAACTTTTTAGCGGATAAATGAGTGTTAATGACATATTTTTTTAACATTCTTAACACACTTTTTGTTAGTGATAAAAATTTGTTAAGAGCTATAAAATTAGGATTTGAGCTAATAACTAATGATAAAATATACATCCTAAAGAGTGTTAGAAAATATATTCTAACATTTATTACTTAATCTTAAAAAAACATTTATATACTTTATATGTTCGATTTTTTTTATATAATTTTTATGTTGCCTTATCACTTAGTGTGCATTTAGTATAAGAAATGTTTTTTTTCATGTCCGGAAATTGTGGAATGTTTTCATTGAAATATTTATATAAGAGGTTTTAACTTTTAAGTAAAAATAAAAATGATTGTACATAGTAAAATACTAGGTATGTAAATGTAATTGGACTGAAATAGGGCTAGATTCAAATCGGCCCACACGTTTGTCTGTACATGATAAAATTGGTACATCATATTTATATTAAAAAAAAACTAATTAATTAAGAAAAAAAAATATTAGTCAATTTTTTACTATTTTATTATGTTTTTTGCTATGTTAAAAATTAACATAAATTATTTACTACTTACTGACTAAGTGAATCCTTCTCATAAAATAAAATAATACGTGTATGTATTTGGGATTGGACCGAAATAGGGCTAGATTGAAATTGGTCCACGAAAAGCTAAAAAATAAAATAAAATCTATATTAGTAATTAGTATAAAGTTATGGTGGCTTTCTTTCTCCCATTTGAATGAACTTCCTCTCTCAAAAATGCAAAATTTGCATAAACTCTGATTGCATTTATTTTTAGAGGAAGCAAAGCAGTGAGTGCACCAAAACCCAATCCAAAATCTCTATGAATCTATAGAGTCATTTTGTTTCTTCCAATTTTCCGTCTTCGCGCTAATTCTTCGTTCTTCACCATGAGAATTGGTTCTCCCTCGTCTTCTTCTTCTTCTTCCTGTTGTTCGCGTTTCTGGTCGTCGGCGCTCCGATCGAAGCGCCTCGTGTCGCCTGCGGAGAAGGCCGCCCGCGACAGCTCCGACCTCGGCCTCTCCCGCCGCCTCGGCGTCCTCGACCTCATACTCCTCGGAATCGGCGCCTCCATCGGTGCCGGTATCTTCGTCGTCACCGGCACCGTCGCCCGCGACGCCGGACCTGGTACACCTCTATTTTTTATTTTTCTTATTTCATAAGCGTTGTTCAAGTTTATTTATTTAATTAAAGTCTCTTCTTACTCCTTGAGGGGATAAATTAGTGTCTTAAGTTACTTTACTCTAATGAATTAGTCTTAATTCTTAAATGAGGGTATGAACGAGGTTATCAAATTACTAGTAATTAATCAATGAAATAATAATAACAATTAAATGGCTTCTAGTCTGAAGTTACTTCAATGAAGTCTTAAATTTGTGATTTTTAGAACTGAAAACACTTTTTACTACTTGTATCGGTTTTGTTTTACTCTATTTTAGACAAAACTTAGAGTTAGACCTAGTTGCTTATGTGCTTTTAATGTCAGTTCTCTGATTAAAAATAGAGTTTCACCTCAATACTATGTGTAATGAATGTTTGTATTAAAGGTCAACACATAACATAAGTAAACTTTAATTCTGATAAAAACAACAACACTAAAAGCACTTAAAGAACTATATCTAAGTTTTGAATTGTTCTTGTAAAAAAAAAAGTTTTGAATTGTTCTTTTATTTTCTGGGTTTGTTGGAGATGTACTTGGCCACTTGGTAAGGGAGATGGAGAGGATTGAACTTCATGTAGGAAGCACCTTATATGACATGGGCATGAATGCAGTATGACTCTCCCACTAGGATGTCACTTTTTTTTTTTACAGCAGGATGTCACAAATTTTAAAAATTATAAGATAGGGTACAACATATAAAATTAATGTCAAATTATGAGAAGACACAAATGTTGTAATAAAATGGAATAGAGATATCAGTATATCACTGTTTCAAAATTTTGAATATATTGCCCGCATTTCAAATACCGCAAATTTAATTAGAATGCACTTGTAGTTTAAAGAATTTTTACACTATCATCTAATCATAGATTGACCTGTATTATAACATTGTTGACTTTTGTAATAAACTGGTAATAATTATTTTAAAAGTCATACCTATGATAATTTCTAATTGGTTTACAGTATAAAAATCTTTACAATGTATGAAAATTAACTCAAATACGATCTGCTGTAATGCCTGATATGTAATGGTTGTTTTGCAGATACTGTTATTTCAAACTTGGTGTCTTATTTTCATGGTTTGTTTCTGTGATGCAGGAGTAACAATAAGTTTTATACTTGCGGGAGCATCATGTGTTATAAATGCACTATGTTATGCTGAACTAGCTTCTCGATTTCCTGCTGTTGTTGGAGGAGCATATCTATATGCATACACAGCTTTTAATGAACTTACAGCTTTTCTTGTTTTTGGACAATTAATGCTTGACTATCACATTGGGGCAGCTAGTATAGCGAGAAGCCTAGCTAGTTATCTAATAAATATTTTAGAACTCTTCCCTGTTTTCAAAGATAACATTCCACAATGGTTTGGACATGGTCAAGACATTGGAGATGTGCTATCCATCAATGTCTTGGCTCCAATTCTGCTAATTCTTCTCACTTTAATTCTCTGTCAGGGTGTTCAAGAATCATCTGTTGTGAATTCTCTTATGACAGTGACCAAGGTTCATTTCCATCTTACTAGTTACCACAATATAGTATTAAACATTGCATTAATGTTAGGGTTTATCTGAGACAGAGTCACAAGTTATTTTACTGTTTGTTGCAGATAATCATAGTTATCATCGTCATTTTTGCTGGAGCGTTTGAGGTTGATGCTTCCAACTGGTCTCCCTTTGCTCCAAATGGTTTAAAATCCATATTTACAGGAGCTACCGTAGTCTTCTTTGCATATGTTGGATTTGATGCAGTTGCCAATTCTGCCGAAGAATCTAAGAGGCCTCAGGTATGTCATGTTGAGATTGCTCCCATGGTTTATGAATTTGCCATATGGCATATCTCTCATCTGATGTATCTGTTGACAATGATTGTTAAATTGGAAGTAAAATAGAGACCACTCGGCTTTATGTATATGTTCAATGCCATAGTCTGCAGTGGGTACTTTGCCATTAATTATGTTTGAAGTAAATAGTGACTATTGAGATTTAGTTGTAGTTCGTATATTGCCTTGTTTGGATAAACATCTCCATAAGTATTTGTAGAAGAAGAAAATAAGATGATAAAATAAATTAAACTTTTTACATAAGTTAAAATTAACTTGTGTACTTGGAGAACTTAGATGAGATTTTTTTTTATAAAAGTTGAAATGCATAAGTTGATTTTGAATTTTTAACTTCTGGAAAAAGTTTGATTCATTTTACTTTCTTATTTTCTTCTCTTATAAGTGTTTATGGAGAAATTTATCTAAACAGAGTCATAATTACCAATTAACTAAGGGTTATTTTGAACTTGTACATCCGTATAGCTGAGTAATAGAAACTATCACAATAATATATTCATCTACTAGGGTTAATTTATATTCACACGTTCAATTCTAAGTTTTTCTCCTCTTTCTATTCTCACAAATTAGTTCACCATATTTTTCTTTTTCTTTTTTGTTTCTGACATTTCAGCGGGATTTGCCTATAGGCATAATTGGAAGCCTCTTAATATGTATTGCATTGTACATTGGAGTATGCTTGGTGATTACTGGAATGGTTCCATACACGCTTCTAGGAGAAGATGCTCCTTTGGCTGATGCTTTTACATCTAAGGGATTAAAATTTGTTTCTATTCTTATTAGTGTTGGTGCTGTTGCTGGACTTACAACAACACTCCTTGTTGGTCTTTACGTTCAGGTAAATCCCTTCTGAATTATGACATAATTGATGTGCCTTGTGACATGTGCTAATGTACATAATGGGATGTTTCTGATGAGCAGTCTCGGCTATATCTTGGGCTTGGCAGGGATGGCTTACTACCCTCAATATTTGCTAATGTCCATTTCAAACGCCACACCCCTATTCACTCTCAGGTCTGGGCTGGATTGGTTGCCAGTGTTTTGGCTGGGCTATTTAATGTGCATATGCTCTCTCACATTCTTTCTGTTGGTACACTGGTAAGAGTTGACTTCTAATCTCTTGGTAGTGGACTTGCCAACAAAATGCATATATCCTATCTTATTTTGTATTAACATAGTATGTGTGTGTTCTTTGATTGGCATGAAATACATATGCGACTTAGGATAGGTGGGTGTTGGATACTTTAATCTAATCTTACTATGGTTTTACTTTTTAGTATGTGTTCAGATAATGTGCATCATGAACAATGCCACATGATGTGCCTTGACAAAGAAGTATACTTTATGATTGATTAGTGTTTGAGTATTCTTAGTTAATGCTCCTCACATTACAAATTCTCTTATTTCAGACTGGCTATTCGGTTGTCTCAGCATGTGTTGTTGTTCTTCGCTGGAAGGATAAGACAAATGGTCAAGTGTCATCTTCTGCTGAGCGGGAAGGCATAATTTGCCTCATTTCTGTTGCTCTTTGTGGATTTGCTTGTGGGCTCTTGTACCGTTATGATGCTTCATTTATTTTTCTGATTCTAGCTATAGCTATTGCAGCTGGTGCTTCTGCTGCTCTTGTTTTCCGCCAGGTGAGGATTATTTTATATTGTATCAAAGCTCTGTTTGAACAAAATTTTCTCAATAATACTTATAGGAGAAGAAAGTAAGAGAGTAAAATTAATTAAGTTTTTCCTATATAATTTAAAATCAATTTTGGAAAAACTAAATGAGAAAGCTTCTATAAATTAGCCTATGCATTAGCTAATTCTAATTTATGACAGAAACTTAATTTATTTTACTTCTTTATTTTCTTCTCATATAATTATTAATTAAAAAAATGTTTATCCAAACAGAGCCTAATTGCATGTTGCCTTGGCTATTTTAAAACATTTTAATAATATATACTATGGATTGAAGGTTGTTGTACCATGAACATGTAAAAAATTCCAATTTGGTTATTGGACGAGGTATAAATACTAATCAAAGTCACTGAGAGAGTTTTAACTGAATCTCGTCATTAGGGGAGAGAGTAATCTGAAATTGTTTGTTCTTTTCCTGGATCATACTACAAAATGAAGAACACATTGATGGTTGTATGTCTCAAGTACACGAAACGGAGAGGCAATCTCAAGGTCAACAACTCTGCTCCCCGGATTTCACCGCAGATCACATTAAATTTATTGAAATTGATGAACTTGCTGCATTTTGATGTTAATTTCTTTCTCTATTGTCATTCTGCTCTGTCCTTTTGCTTTTATAGGTTTATGCAGATGCACCAGGGTTTTCTTGCCCATGGGTTCCCCTTCTGCCAAATATTTGCATCTTTTTTAACATGTTCTTATTTGCCCAGGTATTCCCATGATCTCTCACTTTTTAAAACTTCACAAAAAACAACACATTCTTTGAAAAGTTTACAGTTGATTATTTATACATCAATGCTGGCAAGTAACGATGAACTTCTGTTGACAGTTACATCATGAAGCATGGGTGAGATTTGTGATTCTTAGTGTTGTCATGGTTGGTGTTTATGCATTATATGGCCAATATCATGCTAACCCCAGTGCAGAAGAGCATGTCTATCACATAGCATCAGAGGAACAAACTCTATAAGTCATTTGTTATATTTATACAATGTGTGTTCATTGGGAGTGGTTAAAATGTATGTTGTAAATTAGCTATTATTCCTTCTGTTAGGAATGTCCATCTTGTATGAGTATGAATAACTATTTGGTTATATTCACTACTAGACTGTATATGATATGGTCAGGTAGAATGTGTATGATGTATCTCCTGTTTCCTACTTCATAGAAAAAGAAAATTCATCATGTATCTTTTGCGAATTTTAAGTTGATCCATTTGGATATGTTCAGGCCTATCATTTTGTATTTTTTTCAAAGAGAGGTGCCCCATTAAAAACATTTAAAATGTAATAATCTATCTTTGAATGTTTAAGGTTTTGTTCATGTTTTACGGTTTATGGTGTTATGCTTTAGTATTTATGATTTAGGATTGAGGGTTTAAGGCTTATGATTCATAGTTTAGGTTTATGGTTTCATGGTTTGAGTTTTATGGTTTGGGTTTTATGATACATGGTTTCATGACTTAAGGTTTAATGTTTAATGTTTATGGTTAATTGTTTTAGGATTTTAAGGTTTAATGTTCACAACTTTTGATTTAGTGTTTGTAGTTCATGGTTAGAGGTCTAAGGTTTATGGTTTTAGGATCCATGGTATATGGTTTAAGGTCAATGCTTTAAGCTTATAGTTTAAGGTTTATGTTATGGTGTCTAGAATTTTTTCAGTGAATGGTGTCTAGGGTTTATAGTTTGTAATTTTATGGTTTATAATTTTAAGATTTAGTGTTTCATGATTTGAGTTTGTGATTTTAGGGTTTAGAGTGATAAGGTTCAATGCTTTAGGATTTAATGTTTAGAATCTATGATTTATGTTTTTAGGTTTTAAGATTTCATTCTGTATGATTTATAGTGTAGGATTTAAGGTTTCATAATTTAAAATTTAGGGTTTATGGTTTAGAATTTAAGGTTTCATAGGACTTAAGTTTTTATGATTTATTATTTAGTGTTTCATTTCATAGTTTGAAATTTCATAATTTAATATTTAAGATTTCATAAATTAAGATTCATGATTTCATAAATAAAATTTTACGAATATAAGATTTAATGAATAAAATCCTAAATAAAGATTTAAAATTTCATAAATTGATCAATGCTTAATAAAGAATTTGTTAACATAGGCCATCTATTTCATCAAAACATTTTAATTTTTGAAAGAAAAAAATATATTACTTTTTAGGTTTATAAAAAGAAAACATTTCTTTAGTTATTTCAAAAGAATTTAGGTTTATAATTTTTGTCACATAATGATTTTAATTTTCAGCATTAATATTTTATCCAAAAATGTATTTACATTAAACTTATTTTATAATTAAAAGTTTACTAATAAAACTTGAAAAGAAAAACTTTCCGTGTTAAAAAATCAAACAAGTTCCAACATCAACAAATATAATTTTTATTTGATAGTTAAAATATCAATAAAATGATGCCTCAAATGTAAAAGACATTCTAGTTCTAAGATGTCATTAATGATACCTCATGATACTTAGCGATTTATGTTATAAAGGATGCGTTTTAAAGTTATATATATATAAAAAAAAGGATCCGTTTTAAGTAGTTTACAAAACTTTAGAAAACTAATTTACACTTTTTAAAACTTCAAGGACTAATTCGCACATGACCCACATTAGGTGACTACATGCATTTTTTGTCCCTTTTTTTTATTTTTTATAAATAACTAGTGGCGAATCTTGGCTTTTCCACCTAAGCAACACACAATATGCTAATCTTCTATGCACCTCTTTGGTATAAAAGTAAAAGAAGGTCTTCCATCTCCCACTTTTGCCTCACCTTGCTCTTTATTCCATGATGACAGATAAACCTTATTCAAGTCACATTGCTATTTGTTTAATCCATCAAATTAAAACAAGCTAACACAAAACAAAACTGCTTGCAAATACTAACACAAGACAGAACTGCTTGCAAATACTATTCATATGCTGCTGAGCAGCATTTGTATTTCATATAATCCATGCAGCTCATATTTTCGTTGCCATCTCCATCTTCCTTCTATGGTGAAATTCCAAATCTATATCAATGCTAAGTTAACATTCCAAATTGCAACATGATTTTTATTGGTCTTCAAGCAAAAAGACAAAATTATATCCAGATATCTCTCCTAGAGTTTAAGATGTTTAAGTGAATGCATAAAATTGACTAAAGCTCTAACTAGGGCCCCTCACGTAAGACCAACTCTATCTTTGCACACTTGAAGTATAAAGTATGCATAAGCTCACTATACCAGTTGGTCATAGAAACTATGATATCATGTCAAAGATGAACTCTCCTAAAAGCATAAGCTGTTAGGCAAAGGCAAAGAGATTCTGAGATTGGTTCTAGTTTTACCTCTAGCCAGATTATAAGGAAAACAATAGTTCAAGAAAGGGACAAGACAAATTTACATGATCGAAACCAGTTAGATGAAAAGACTGCTCAAAAGTTACAACATTAGGCACATTACTGTAGTAACTAACACAAACGATTCATATAGTTTATTTTAACTTGAGAAAGAAACAGTGGCACCAAAAGCGATATCCATAAATATTTTGTTGTATGTGAAAATAAATAAGTGGAAGACCTGCTGCCACAAAATGACAGAATTTGAACTTCATCAGTTATACAAAAACATAAGAAAATCAAATCTCCTACAATGAAGGAAGCTCAATGAAACATAATATTATAAGATTTCTGATGAACTCTGTTCATCGGGTTAGAAACAATTGGAGCATCGTAGTTTACAAATCACCTAACCTTGTTTTGAGTGATCTGCTCTTTTGATCTTTCAATAGATCCCATTTTCTGAAGCCTGATTTGGGCTTTGAACTTGGCTATAAATTCACTAGCTTTCTTATCCACCTCAGAATCCAGATCTGAATCATTGACACATTCACGTACCCCATTTTCATCTGAGTTCACCCGAGTATTCTCAAGCTCGATATCTGAATCTTGCATGGATAAATTTTTGGATGGTCCTAATTTATCTCTCCTGCGATGATTGGAAAATTTAATCTCAGGCTTAGGACAATAAGAATCCATAGTTTTATTACTAACTCCTTTCAATGGAAGATCCGGTTCAACACTTCTCATTTTATCTTTCCTCAATGCTGACTCAACATTATTGTTCTTTTCAACCTTTTCATCAGTTTGCTTGCTAGATGGTTCTCCTACTCTCATTGTCCCTGAAGTTAGGCCACTGCCTCTTCTTGTTCTGACTGATTTTCCCCGTGGAGCTTTCGCTACTCTTGCAGACTTTTCTGAGTCTGACTGCAAAGCATGCATCCATGACTCTTTTTTCCCAGGGGGATCCTCATCTTCAATCTCATTTAAACCCCTCAAGTCATCATTCAAACTACTCTGTATGTCATCCTGGAGTGAGGAACCACTATGATATCCACAAGCTTGAAATGTTTGCAATGGAGCTTCCCCATTCCTCCTAACCAAAGGTGATGGTGAATTTGAAGCAGAAGATCCATGTGAGCTCTTCTTTTCCCCTAAATCTTCCTTCGGTGAGTTCATATTCTCTGACAAAGCAGAATCCAGGGAAGAACATAAACTTGACTGAGATGAGAAAGATCCCATAGACTGGAAAGACCGTGAGCTGAGCGATTCAAATTGAGTTTCATCAACTGACATTGGCCTGAAATGTGAAGGACGGGAATCAGCAGCATATTTTCCTTTAGATTCAACCATTCCATTTCTAGAAGAAGCCACTTGGAAACTTTTCTTTCCCAAATCCACCTCTTGGAAATTCATATTTTCTGAAGCAGGCACATAGGAAGTCTTCTGGTGTTCCATATTTTCCTCTTGGAAAATCACATTTTCTGAAGCATGCACATATGAAGTCTTCTTGTGTCCAATGTCTTCCTCCTGGAAATTCATATTTTCTGAAGTATGCATATGGGAAGTGTTCTTTTGTCCCATATCTTCCTCTTGGAAGTCCATATCTGATGAAATTGAATCCAAGGAAGAATACATTCTCCCATTGGAAGAGAAGGATCTTGCAGCCTCAAAAGACCTTGAATTTGAACTGAGTGAGTCAAATTGAGTTTCATCAACTGACATTGGCCTGAAATGTGAAGGAAAAGAAGCAGCACCATATTTTCCTTTAGTTGCCATCCTTCTATTTCTTGATGAAGATCCCTGGAAAATCTTCTTCCCCAAATCTCTCTCTTGAAAACTTGTATTTTCAGAAGAAGGCGCATAGGAAGTCTTCCATGATCCCATATCTTCCTCTTGGAAATTCATAATTTCTGAAACAGGCACAAAGGAAGTCTTCCTTTGCCCTACATCTTCCTCTTGAAAATTCATCTTTTCTGAGGCAGACACAAAGGAAGCTTCCTTTTGCCTTGTCTCTTCCTCTTGAAAGTTCATATTATCCAACAAAATCGAATCCAAGGAAGAATACATATTGGTATGGGAAGAGAAAGATGTTGTTGATTGCAAAGACCCTGAACCGAGTGCTTCAAAATTAGTTTCATCAACTGAAAGTGGCCTAAAGTGCGAAGGACGGCTAACATTACCAGGTTGTATTTTCTCCCTTCCCATCCTTCTATTCCTTGGACGCCAGGGAATGGGGGAAGCTGATCCACCACCACCAGCAGCATCATTAAATTTTTTCTCCAAATTGGAGGGACCCAGATCCCCAAATTCCCTATCTCCACTCTTACCCGAACCCCAAGAAGAACCCCTTGAACCCGAACTGGAATCACTTTCATTGGCATATTTAGGACTATCTACATCTCTAGCAACCGATCTCAAACTACGAATCGGTAGCCCTAGAGGTTTATAATCAACAACCTCACCACATTCACCAGTGTTGTAGTTTGGTTGAGCCACAACCACCACTGGCTCACTATGATAGTGCTCAGAATTCCAAGCTTGAACCACATTGGTTCCAATTCCATTCCCATTCCCATCAAATCTAACAGAATAACCAAAACTATCTTCAGAAATTGGCAAATGGGTTTTGTACTGTTCATCAAAAACACCAACAGTACCACCCCCATTGGAGCACACCCCCCCTGGCCCCCCATCAAAGTACTGATTATTCCAACAATGCATCATCATCATCATCCTCTTCTCATCAACCCCAGATGGATTTTCATTTTCATTTTCAATTTCACACCCATCATCAAAAATAGTGGAAGAAGCAGGAAACACTTTGGACACATAACTAGGTGCAGCAGTGGAATCATCAGCACTAGAGTGAGTGGTTTCTATTTCTAAGTGTGTGGTGTCAAGTTCTGAATTTCTTCTACTAAACAAGCCATAGGTCACAGCAATGCCAATGAAGAGAAGGTGGAGAAGCTCCCAGAACTTGTTGAGTACGGCGGTTTGGCTCACAAAGTCAGGGGCTTGGGAGGGAAAAAGTGGAAGAACAATGACAAACAGAGCCAAGAAGAGAGCTTTGAGGATGAAACCTGAGCAGGACTTACCTCGGTTGGTGGGTTTTGGTTGGATCCGTGAGCTGTGCTCGGGAACTGGGAAATGGGGTTTGGTGTAAGGGCTTGAATCTGCCATTGATGAGTGAGGTGAGTCCCAGTCTCTCTCTCTCTCTCTCTCTCCCTTTGCTCTGTGGTGTGAATATGTTTGTTGTGTTGTGTTTGTGAATTGTGAATTGTGATGTGTTGTTGTGTGAGATGGGGGAATGAAGAAAGGAAGACTTTGAGGACAAGGAAAAGTGCATCTGGGACAACACAACACAAGGAAGATAAAAAAAAAATAAAAAATTAAGGTAATTGTAATTGTCCAACAGAGTGGGCACAATTCAAAAGGTGTCACTGTCAATCATGACCGTTTGCTTTGAATGACATTGCTACCCTTGTTTTCTTGGTTTGAGTTTTACCTTTTTTTATAGGTTGGGTCATCACAGGCCCAACCCAAATAGTTTATGGTGTTGTTGGAATTGGGATGCTGCTCATGCTGAAAGTGGAAGCTCACTGGAATCGCATGCTTTCATGCTATCGAAGTTATTGCACGTCACAATTTCAAGCTTGATGACTATGTATGTTCACCAATAGTACATGCAAATGATTATATTAATGTACTAATTAAAATTACTAGTGAATTGGTTGTTATTATGGGAAGGAGACATAATCTTGTAACATAACATCTAAATACACGATTTATTCCTCTAAAGGCCCCAGGAACTTTGCTGGTCCAATTTAAGGATACAATAAAAGCTCCAAATGCAATGCGTGTGGACTTAGTTTTTGGTATATATAACCGCAGAACATGCCAAGTGAAGAGTGAAGACACAGTCTGATATGATAAGAGTAATCCTGTTGGTGCAATCAAGATAATTTCACACACTGTCATGACCGAGATCTTAACCCTATAAAATGTTTTTCAATATATACATTAATATATTAAAGTAAAGCATGAGAAATTTGTTAAAGATCATGACTATTAGGTTATTATTACTATATTCCATGCAGTACTAGTTCAGATCAATATAGGAATCCAGTTTCGTTACCCACAAACTATTGGTATGTTCTTTTATTCATCTACTTATTATTTTCCTATTTTTAATAAAAGAAATTAATAACATATTTGGTATGTATCATTTTATTGCTAGGATTAAGAGTTTAAGACTCATTTTGTGCTTTTCTTTATGTCCTTTTACTCCTAAAGTCCTAATTTATGAATACTGTTATCCTCGTGTGGTGGATAAGCGATGTGTGTGCACTTATATCTCGTGATTTTTTAATTTATTTCTGTTATAAGATATTTCTCTATCCTTCCTTTTTATTGCTTTGTTGCCTATTTTCTTTTGGATTTATGCTTATTCGTTTATGAATTTGAGCTGTTGAGTCGTTATTAGACATTGGACCGACAAGGTCTAAGCATGAAATTTCTATGTCATCAGTTCACATGCGCACTTGGGTTGTAGTGAAACCATTTGGGTTCTTCAGAAGTGTAATGTTCACTTTAAAAGATAAGTGTACATAGACATTCCTTTTTTTTCAATTTTTTTTTCATAATTTCTAAGATATTAATATTGTTTTTCATGTTTTTAAAAGATTTATTTTTATTCAAAATTTTCAACCAGTACACTTATTTTTACATATTTAAAAAAAAATCAAAATTTCAAGATATTACTTTATTTTTTCATCTTTAAAAATTTTCATTTTCTTTAGTCAAATTTTCAAAACATAACTCATATTTTTTTATATTTTAAATTTTTCATTTTTTTTTATCAAGTTTTAAAGATATTGTTCTTTTTTTTTTCAAAATTATAGTTTTTTAAAATTTTTAAGATATTATTCTTTTTTTTTTCAAAATTATAGTTTTTTAAAATTTTTAAAATATTATTCTTTTTTTTTATATTTTAAAACTTTTCATTTTTTTTAATTTTAAGACATTACTCTTATTTTTTTAATTTTAAAATTTTTCATTTTTTTTTTCAAAATTTTAAGACATTATTTTTGTTTTTTTCATATTTTAAAATTTTTTTATTTTTTCAAAATTTTGGAAACATTACACTTGTTTCTTTATATTTTAAAAAAATTTAATGTTTAAGATATTTCTCTTATTTTTTTTCATTTTTTTAAATTTTCAAATTTTTAAAAAATTGTCTTCTTGTTTTTTTAATATATTTTTTAAAAAAAATTTCAATTTTTTAAAACATTATTCTTATTTTTTTTAATTTTTTTTTTTCAAAATTTTCAAAACATTTCTATTATGTTTTCAAATTTTCATTATTTCCAATATGGGTTACTCTTTTTTTTTTTTTTTCATGTTTTTCAAATTTTCAATACATTTCATTTGTTATTTCACATTTTTATTTTTTAAAATTTTTTTAAGATATTATTCTAAATTTTTCATTTTTTTTCAAATTTTTATATATTTTCATATTTTCAACGCATTACTTTTATTTTTCATATTTTTTAATTTTTTTTAAGACATTCCTCCTTTTGTTATTTCATATTTTTAAAATTTTCATGACATTCTTTTAAAATTTAATGATTTAATACACTATTAAATAAATTTAATTTAATATGTATATAATATAATTTTAAAAATATAAACTTTAAAATTACATATAAGTTACAAATATATGATTTGTTTATAATTTAATGTATTCAATCATTATCATAATATTCAACGATTAAATTCTTAAATTTAATATACAACAAAGATTTTGAATGGAGTAACTATTAAAAATTACTTCTAGAATATCTTGAAAGAGTGAAAGGTGAACAAAAAATATCATTAACTCCAAGTTAGTACATTGGCAAAAATAGACAAACCAGACACTTGAGAGATTCATCACTCCTTTCAAGAAAATCCCTCGATTATAAAGGCAACTTAAAACTATTTTCTAATAGGTAAAATCATATTTATATCCTTGAGTCCTAACAAACCACACAAATTAGTGTTCCATTGCAATTTGGTTCTTTTACTTCACATTCCATTGCAATATGTCTAGTAGCTAAAAATGTCTAGACATCATTATAAATATCACCACATTGCATGCCCTTATAAAGCCAATTATGGCCGAGGAATCCGGCCTTCAAATGGCCAAGTGTTGACGGGCACTGACCGCCGGATGTTTGCGCTGAACAGTTTGCGGTTGCTCAATGTGGCTGCTGCCGCCACTGAGTGGACGGTGGCAGGGGAGGAAGATGCAGAGGAGTGAGCACGGTCACAAGAAGGGCACATTGTGAGAGTGGTGGGAGGGTTCATATGCATGTACATTTGTGGAGATAATTTCAATGCCCTAAGCTCTTGCACCTCCTTGTGCAACCTTCTATTCTCTTCAGTTAAATTATCACAGCATCTCTTCAAGTATTCACAATCCACTTCATTTTGCTTCAACTTGGTCCTGCATTAATTTAACTAAAATTATATGATCATTCCATTCCATGAAACAATAATATACACCAAACTTAATTACAACAACATGAATAGCTAGCCCAGAGTAACAACAGAAACACGCGCATCAACAACAACCAATGTATAAATGCAGCATCCAAATATCAAACATCCATTTCCAAATTCGTCACTACTATACTATAATTGTGTTGTGTGGACATTCGTATCCACTATTCACCATGTGTTTGATAATTTACATCCTCATTATTTTTCGTCACATAATTGTTGATAACTTCAGGTATATGTCAACATGATTGTGTCATTGATCACTGTCAAAGGAGGAGTAATCAAACCCATTATTTACTTTGACGTTATGCTAAAGTTGCTTTGATTGTACTTAACAGTTAGAATAATAATTAACATTGACCAGGAACAACAAAACCACCCCACATGTACATCTCAGTCAAGAATTCGTATTATCTATACTTTGTCCCTTCAATAAAAAAGTATACTAGTAGGTAATTTCAACCCCTCATTCAAATTCTTTTTTGCTTTTAAAAAAAAAAAAACCCTCATTCAAAACTTAACGCTTGAAATTTGTGAGAAATAATGTACTGTAATTTTCAAATTTACCACTCACTAATACTAGTACGACGTTGTCAAAAAAAAAAAAATACTAGTACGACATTTTTTATACAATTTATCGAAAATAGCACCTTTCTAATCACCTTACTTTTCATATTTTATGTTTAATGCACTTCAGTTAGGCTTCAACATATCAGAAAACACGTGCCAACTCAGGTAACACAATGAACGTTGCAACTTACTTACTACTATACCACCCCAATAAAAAGAAATTAAAAGGCAATATAAAGTCAACAGATAATTTAATTTAAATATTAATTATTCTAAACCTCACCTTGCTCTTCTGTTCTGAAACCACACCTCTACTTGTCTGGGCTTCAGATTCAACTCCTCTGCCAACGATTGCTTCCGTTTCTAAAATTGGAAACAAAATAATAATTATAATTTATAATTTTCAGTTTTTTAGACTATTTTACTCTACGATTAATCTATTAATTATCTCACTTTTATTTTAAGATAAAGAGAGATAGAAAGTATCTCTTTGATGATGATGATGATGATGATGATGATGATGATGATGATGATGATGATGATGATGATGATGATGATAATAATAATAATAATAATAATAATAATAAGTAACATAAATTTCCAAAAATACCCTTGCACGTGCAAGGAACTTACAGAAATGCCACTAGCTAGCTTACCGGATTGAGCGTGTTATGCTCCTTGAATGTTTCTTCCAACACCATGGACTGTTCTTTCGTCAGCCTTAGCTTCTTCCTCCCGGCAGCGTCGCCGCCACCACCATCGTCGTCGTCACTCCCTTGAGAGTACGAGATCCTCTCACCAGCCACGGCGGCAGCATTATCGTCGTCCCTTTCGCTTCGCTTGTTTCCACTCACGCTCGAGACAGCACTGTTCGGCGAGGAAACGCCGTTGTCTTCGTCGCACTCCGCCGCCGAATTGACGTCGATTCCTCGTACCATGTCGGGGCTCCGATCTGGTACATGCAGTTGCATGTGAGTTTCACAATGAATTTATTCAGGGAAGCGCAGTTTTGTAATTACAGAGCGTAGTCAAGGGTATTTCTGTACAGGCACTTGGATACTTCGGATTTAGAAAATAGAAATGAAAAAAAAAAAAAAGCGTGTATTGAGAAACTATTTAGCATTTCATGAATATTGCATTTTTTATGATAAAAAAAAATCCTTTGAGAATAATATAAAATAAAATGATAAATTTATGTAATTTTTAATTGGGTATAACTGATTAAATATGTTTTATATCGAAAAACAGAGAAAGAGTGCGGTTAAAATTACAGTATAGTCATCATCTTTTTTATTGTAAAAAATTACAGATAAAAGTGACTGATGCAATCACAATTACAGTGACACTATAATAGCAAAAAAATACCATTTTTTTTTTTACATTGCAACCAAAAAATAGTCGGTGAGCGTTTTCTAAAACCTTGTGCAAAGGGTAGAAGTGTAGAACCTGGATCTGAGTTGTGTTATTGATTGCATGAGTTACATGTTAGAAAACCAACAAAGGTTCGAGTTTACAAAAGTTAGAGTAACAAATGTCCATTTTTATTTCTTGAAAGGAAAAAAAAAAAAAAGGTGAGTGAAGAAATAAACAAAGGAAAATTATTGGTGATAACTTTTGGTGAGAAAATATGCCAACAAAACTTTGGTGAGAAAATACCAACAAAAAGATTTGGGGAATCTACAAACAAAAATATTAGGAAACAAAAAAATGAAGGAACAAAACAATAACCTCGTACCTGGTAACTGAAACAAATCACCGAAGAGAGTCTTATTGTGATTCACAGGAAGAGGTTGTTGTTGAGGCTGCAGGTGCATGTGATTCAAAGGAGGAGGTTGCTGTTGATTCACTCCCAAACTCAAACTCAAACTCAACCCAAAATCATCGTCTTTCTCACCCATTTTTTTATTTCTTTTTGAGAAGAAGCACACTCAACCACCAATGTGTGTGTGTTTGAGAAAACTCTGATTTGGGGCTGGGCAAAATGGAGGAAATAGAGTGGTCTTTGGTGGCAGCGTGTGTAACAGCCTTTTTCACTTTTTTGCAGTGCAGGGAAACTGATGGATGGAGCTATAAATATATATAGTGTGAATGGATGATGCAGAGTTAATAATTATGACCTGGGTCAGAGTGACAAATTGGCTCAATCATGACTTAAATGGCTATCCTAGGCATTTTAATGTGTTTTTGGATTCTTCAAGTCTAAGTCAGGTTGAGTTTTTTTAACCATGGTTGGTTTGGTTTTAACCAATGTAGTTACTGTGGTTAGTTAGTGTTGGGGATTAGGATTACTTCGGTCTCTAGTGGTAACTGATTTATTCAGAGCTTAATTAGCTTTAACTAGTTCTGTTGATGAAAAATAGCTACTTTTTCGCTAAGAATGTTGACCAGAAAAAGATGAAGGGTTTGAGCCTTGAGTTGAGGTGTGCATTTGTTTGTTTCACGTGATATGCTTAGAAAAATCATCATCATCATCGCCTCATCATGGAGATGATGAGTGCTGTTGAGTGAATGCACGTTTGAGCTATCATATTAAATTTATTATTTTTTAAAAATTAAAGTGCCTTTTGAATAAATAAATAAATGTTGAAATAATTTTTATTTTTTTTACATGAATGATAGTATTATACTATTATTATGAAATTTGGAAATTTTAATTTAAGGTGAGAGTTGTGGCATGATGGGTCGCATAGCGGATTTTGTGAAGGTGTGTGGGTCCCGTTTGACGTGGATTTTCAATGGCATGATAGCCCCAAATCACGAGGCATAACAGTTGCAAGCAGCAAGGGGATGAACCCCCTACCAGTAGGGGCGGCGCGTGACTTTCATTCACTTTCTTGATTTTTAAGGGGCACAAGAATAATTTTCTCTTCTATGCTTTGGAAGTTCCAATCTTATCTTATAAAAAGTCAAAAAAAAAAAATCTTATCTTATAAAACAAACAAAGAGAAAATACTAATACTCCGTAGAGATTTTTAAGTATACATACGAGATGTTTTATATTATTATTATTATAAAATTTATGATGAACTCTGTGTTCATTCATCGGGTTAGAAAAGTAATTCACTAATAAATGTTTCACAATTCATACTATCAATATTAATACAGGAAAAAATAATTAATGACTAGATTTTTCTTTTCATAGTCCCACCTTCTGCATCTAAAATTCAAACCATTAATGTTTCACAATTCATATCAATACCAATACACAAAGAAAGTAATGATTCCTCTAAGTCTAACTCCTTTTTCAATGTTGTTGAAAATAAAAACATGTCCACCCCACAATTCAATGCTGTTTGTAAATTGTAATTATATCCTATAGTAACTTTCAGTTTTTTCTATAGTTTGAAGCTTTCTGTTATCGATATATGAATCTAATTCAACGCAATTAACTTACTCCATTACAAGACAAAATTTCAAAACCAACATTCAATATTGTCATCATTAATGGAGGGAGCAAAATTATACCTATGACTAATAAAAACTGAAGCACCGTTTTAATTGTTTAATTATAGCCAATAGAAATTATATTTCATAAATAAGGTTGGTGATAACATGTACAATTTGATTGATTAATAATGTAGTAATATGTAAAAGATTTGCATTAATCGAGTTAATCGTTTGAAACAAAATCATAATTCTAGAGGGTAGATTTGAGACATTCCCACAATAGTTTTTATTTATTTTTTATCATTTTCCACAAAGTTTAGATGGAGATTTTGAATCATTTTGTTGATATCTAATCAAGCAAGACAATTTATTTGGAAACATTGTGGTTTTGGTTTTGAATATCTAAATGAGAAAGCAAAAATACAATCCTTTCTTTCTCTATAGGGTATAATTTTATGTAGGATTATGAAGACTTTTAAAGAAGCTAAGAGAAATATCTTAAGTATCATTTATAAGAGTATATATTCAAAATAACAAATTAATTGTTTAAATTTTATTGATTAAATAATTAAATTGAAGTTTTAACTTATAAGTTTTCATTAGTATTTTTTTTTTTTATAGCAAATGGTATGATTTTACAACCAGTGTTGTTTTTGTATACGCATTATTCACATTATTCACGTGGAAAGACAATAATCATTGGTTTTCAAACGAGCATATATACCATGATTGGGTGAATTTGTACAACAAAATATATATTTGCTATTTGAGATTTTTTACGAAAAGATTTTTCCTATCGATCAGCATCTTATTATACTAGACTAGTTGCTACTGCTGAGATATGAACAGATATCATTTGCCTTTTATCGTTGATATTTCATTCTCATATGTTTTTCTTGTAATTGATGCCTTTGAAAAT
Organism: Amphicarpaea edgeworthii; assembly: GCA_014843725.1. Taxonomy (NCBI): domain Eukaryota; kingdom Viridiplantae; phylum Streptophyta; class Magnoliopsida; order Fabales; family Fabaceae; genus Amphicarpaea; species Amphicarpaea edgeworthii. The sequence goes on along the minus strand of CM026321.1, from coordinate 3,111,543 downwards.
AACAATTATTCACTTCTTTATGGATTTTTTTTTTTTAATTGAGTTTCTGAATTTTATTTTATTTTCAATTGAATCTTCCCATCCCATCGTCATATGAAAAAATAATTACAATCAGCAAAAAAATATGAAAAAATAACTACAAACATCCGATTTGATTGTGTTGTAAACAAAATTAAATCAATTATAATCACTTTTTTTTTTAATTTCGACCTTCTATAAGAATATAAAATAAGTCTTAAAACATAACAAAGAAAAATAAATCTTAAAATTGTCACACGATTCTTAAAAGTGTAAATAATTATTTCTTATATAAACAACCGTTTTTATATAAAAATTGTCACGTTTGCTGTAACAGTGATATTATAGAAAAAAAAAGAAGTAAATTTTAAATTTTAGAACCTCATAAGTAACTCCCATTTGAGATAATATTCTAATAGGTCTTATATTTTCGTTAATTAAGCCGGTTAAATACCAAAATAAAAAGTCGTTTAATTTATAATAGATTAACATGGTAACCTAAACCTTTGTTTTGTGAGAATAGAAGAAGAAAAAAAATAGTGTTAGAAACTTGAAAGGAAGAAAAGGGTTGGCAGAAGTTGAAGATATACAACGAAAGGGACAAGGGAAAAAAAAAAAAAAAAAACCTCTGGTAATAAAAAAAAAAAAAATCTCTGTAGAATGAAAAGAAAGGGCGTGGCCAAGAACAAGAAGCACGAGAATTGACACTTTCAAAAGATCCATGAAAGATTTGGTGGGTAACACTTGAAATTAGAGTGTGAGGAGCCAGGGCCAGGACCAGGGGGGAACACTCGCATAAAGTTCATGCAATGTCTCCATCATTGCCGTTTCATCATACATGATGTGATTGTGAACTACTCCAATTCAACTCCATAAATAATTGGATTCAAATCCATATGATTAATATTTCCACAGAAAATTTGTGAGAAAAAAATTAAAAGGACGACAGTGATGTGAGCAGAATATTCTAGTCATATAAGGAAAAGAAAATAAGGGAAAAAGATTCTTGTCATCTATCTATTCTATACTCATATGGGTCGTGTCCATTTGCTATATTGGCACATGGTTCCTTGATAATTTATATTCATTTTAGCTTGCTTTGGATATGAAATCGACTTGCTGAGTGGTCGCTTCACTAATTCAATCTCCCTCCTACTTTGCAATCTACAAAATGTGATCTATAATCCAGCGATAAGCATTTATTACTTCATTTATCATCACTTTAGTAAAAAAATAAACTTTTTTTGTTCACAGTATTTATATTCAAAAATTTATTTTAAAAAAATTGAGCTCAATCATATTCAACCAACAATTTGTGAGTTTTTTTTATATATAAGCAAAAATAGCAATTTGGAAGTGGAAATTATGCAGTTAATATACTAATGAATTTAATTATTCCCAATGCACAACTAAATGGATTAAATACTAAGAAGATTTTATTAATAAGTATCTAGCACATCACATAAATGAAACTAACATTAAACTTTAATAATAAATAAATAAAATTAACTTTGTAAGTTTTTTCGGTCATTATTTATATATTATTCAACTCTCACATTTCTATTTCTATGTAATTTGGATTTTCACATCAGTCTGTTGTACTCAATCATTTCTAAAATATAGACTTATTACTAATTGTAAAGTGAAATAACTTTGCACTAGTTCTTTTACTCAACTAGTACATAAAAGGAATAAAAGAAAAAGGGGAAAAAAAGGAGGGGTGGGAGGAAGGTAAACATATGGACTTGTTACATGTAAGTTTTAATTCTTTCACTTTCGTGGCCAACCCAGTGATTGCTTCGTTGATTTACAATGTGAATCATTAGATTCAGTTTATTGAAGTGATGTCTACTAATATGGAAAATGACAGCTTAGATTTGTCCACCATATCTCATATTTTTCAAAGATTAATATGTGTTTTTTTTGTGAAAATAATTGTAGGAGAGCAATTTTCTTCAAAAATAAATTGTAGGAGAGCAATATCCTTTATAATTTTTTTAAATATCCTTTATGGTCAAAGTGTGGTATTTTTATTTATTTATTAAAGTTTAATGATTATATATTAAAAGTGCAAATTACTTCTAGTATTTGTATCATTCAATCATAAATCATCATAATTAGATGAAAATACATTTTTAGTCTTTTATGTTTCTCATTATATTAAGTTTAATCCTTTGTCTTTTAAAAAATAAAATAGTTAAAATATAAATAATTGAATTTATTTATTTTTAAAAAGATTAGTAGTTAAAATTGGTTTATATATTTTAGTCTATATCATAGAGTTTTTTTTTTCATTCTCATATTTCAGTAGTGTTATCAATTATCAACTGTGAATAATTTTGCTCCTTTAAACTCTAAAATAAATGGTAAAGAAAACTTTGGTGACAAGGCAGAATTAATGAGTGGTTGTTGTGGGAAGAGTTTGAGTTTGAGTTTGAGTTTGAGGTTGAGGAGGGGCATCCATAAAAGGAAGTGAAGGGTTGAGTTGAAATCGTGGGGGACAGAGGGAGGGGGAGTCACGTGGGGAACACATCGGACTTCACGTGCAGGGGCATGTCATGTTGCGCCACGTGGTCCCATGATTGCCCCCGTGCGTGTCACTTTGTGTCTTCGTAACCAGACACGCAATCTCCCAATAATCATTGGATACTCTCGCAACTCTCCGCCACACGCTCCTCCCTTGCGCGTGCCTTTCACTTGCCTCTCTCATTATTCCTTCCTTTGCCACCAAATATCTATTGAATTTTTCTTCTCTTTTCTTGAATTTAAAAATAAAAATCCTTTGACAGACGGTCATGAATTTTACTACTACTATCGTACGACTGCAAATTCGTACAGATTTATGGCATATAACTGTTTAATTTGACATCAATTCATCGTATTCGTATATCTTGTTATCCACAATCATGTCGTCATGCACTGTTTTAAAATACGAACACAGATTAGCTGCATGTTTTTGGATTCAGGTCCCCACTAACAAAATCCACGTCCAAAGGCCCTTTGATATGGAAGCTAGCTAACGCCGTGTTTGTTTCCAAGGACAGAAATAATTTTGAGAAAATAAGTTTAAAAATGGTTGGGTATTTTTTATTTATTTTGATTTATCTTTCTCTCTCTTATTATTTCTTCAACTAAACATATTTAATTCTTCTTTTTTTTTTCCACTTATTTCCTTTAATTTCTTTCTTATTATTTCTTACAGTATCACTTATTTATTTCTCACTTATATTTTAGATTTATGATAAATAAACTAAATATAAATTTTTTTTTATCAACAAGTTGCTGGATCAGGTCATGAAAGACTTGGACCACTTAAACAAAAAGTATTTTCATGATATTTATTACGATGTGGACTGTTTTATGATTCTAATTTCTAAATTACTCTCCTATTGTGATTTGTGATAGAATTGATGAATGGATGATAATGCGGGGAAAGAATGCTTTGAAAATTTTGAAATGATTTTGATGTTGGATGCCACCGCTATTTGTGCTATTGGCAGTTTGAAATTGTTGTCGACTTGACTCTATCTCCCTTGGATATTGGAAACTAGTGGTTTGATATTGATTCTCAACTTTTACTGTGTTGTGGCTTGTGAGGGGAATAGTGATTTAATGAATACTGTTGCTTAGGCCTTAAGAAAAATTGAAATTCTTGGCTTAGGACTTTATTGAATGCCACGGCCATACAGAGACTTGATAAATGCTGTTTATTTTGCCTATTTTATTTGAAGATTGAGACTTTAAAGCGTAAAAGAGATTAAGGACATGTTATTGTCAGTAGTGTTTTCTTAATTTTCTTAATTCATTACATTCTCCTCATCTGCGTTGTATCACCATCAACCAGTCTTTTCATTTTTCTATTTACAACAGTTTTTATACTGCAAGAACTGCCTTCAAATAATTCTAAAGGTCTAACAAGCTTTGAATATCTAGAACCAATTATAGTATAAAAGTTATATTTTACAGGCCTGATTATGCACCAAACCGATAACAGAAGACTTAATTTAAATCAAGTATTAGTCAATGTTCTATAGTTCAACCTTATCATTCCCTCGAAAGTAAACACATATGACATAAAAGTAACATCCATCATATCCATGTGTTTCTGTCAGAAAATTAAATCGGTAAAAATGAGAAAATATGATGAGTTATAATTCTCATCTCCCATCATAAAAGTAAAAATAAAATAAAATAATTGACTAGTTTTCTGCGCATGATGATATTCAAAAATAATATTTTAATTTTTTTGAGAATATACATTTTCAAATTCATATTTCAATGAATTTTTAAATCATGAAACACACTCTTAATCATGCTTGTCATCTTAACAGATTGAATTTCTGTTATGCTCGGATGGAGAAGAAAAAAAAAAGTAAAAAAAGAAGGAAAATAAAAAAAAATTTAACATTATTTGCATTGAGATCGGAAAATAGAAGAAGTACGAGAAAAAGAAAGTTTTTTTTCTACCATTCTCTTTCTCTATCTATTTGATTATGTAGAAAAAGAAGAAAGACGGATACTTTTATATCTCTTTATAAAAAAATATGAAAAATATAAAAAATAAATTTATTAATTATTTATATATGATAAAAATGGAGTTTTTGGTTTATTTCATTAAGGGAATTTAATTTAATTTAGGATTTTAAAATATAATAATTTCTGGTGTGAGCTAAAACCCTATACCCTTTCTCAACCGCCTGCCTCACAACCCACAACTAAACGAACACTAAAGCTGCAACCTCGTTGACGGCGTTCGCGGCAGTCCGCCGCCGCAACGTTTGGGTCTTGCCGGCGAACCTGAAATCGCAACTCGCAAGCGTCTCCTCGACAACACGGTGAAAACTGAGCAGCCTCTTCTCAGCTTCTAAAAACCGCAACGCCTTATTTTGTGCCTCTCATACAGGTTCGAACTGTGAAGTGTGAACCCTTCTATTCTATTTTGGGTCTCTCATATTCTGTTTGTTCCTTTTTGTTTAGTGCCTTTCAATTTCATAGACACTAGTGTTTTGCTCTTTTTATTACATTGTTGCAACTGAATGACCGAAATATAAAATTCTGAATTGTTATAATATTTTATTATGTCTTTGGCTTCTCTACTATGAGTCTGAATGAATGAATTGTGACCTTGATTTTTTGTTTAAAAATCTGAAATTTATTAATTAAATCGGAATAATTATTTGGCACTTTGGCAATTTCAAATTTAAAGATGTCAACTCCTGAACCCGAACAACCATCATCACAAGAAGCATCAACTCAAGCTTCAAACAAAGTATCGGGGGAAAACTCATCCAGCTTGGGAACATTGCAAACTACTTGATTTTTTATGTTTTTAAGTATAAAAGTTTACATGTTATGATTTTTTCCACAATTTTTTAATATAGATCAGGTTATTCGAGTCAACTATTGACTCACTGAATTGACTCCTAACCTAGTGATCCAGCATCCTAATGACCTAGTATTCTGACTAATGACTGATCCGAGTTTGATAACACTGTCTGTGATTTTAGTTAATGAATTATTACTTTATGTAATGTGTTATTTTTTATAATTTTAAATTTAGGTGTGAAAATGGTGTTATCTGCCAAGAAATCTAGAAAAAGAGAAAAAAGTGACAGTGATTCAGATGACTACGATAAGATGGAGTATGAAGAGGTATGCATTGCTGCAAAATTTTAATTTTTTAATTTGTGGTATAACCTTTGTGATTTCCTTATGAATTTTGATTAAGGGTTATTTTCCTGATGTAGGTGGAGGATGATTATGATGATGATGGTGAGGAGGAGGAGGATGAAGAGGAAGAACATGGAGAGGAGGTAACAGATGATGAAGAAGATGGGACAGGAGAGCACAGTCAATGGAAACATGATGAGATGGAACAGCTTGAGAAAGAATATAGAGATCTTCATCACCAGGAGCTGTGAGATTCAATTTAACATCTGATATACATTTAGTTTATATTGCAGATGGAATGTTCAACGATATTTGCTATATTCAACATTTCGGAACTATGCCACTAACAAGTTTCAGTGAAGTCTTTGTTTTGGGTTTAATGCATTTGTTTTACTAGTGCTATTTGTAATGGGCATAAGTTTAATTTTGCGTCTAAAATCAAATATATTTTGCTGTATCAAATATAGTATAGAGTCACTAAAGTAGACTTCATATTTTAATCTTTTTATTTGCTGCTAGTTTTAGGTTACCTGATTAATGAATCATGCTCTTGGAATAGTGAACCATGGTACAATTCTTTTTTGCTAAGATTTTCAGTTGAGACTGTATTTATCTACCAAATCAATATCGATTGTACCATTAGGATGTTTCTTCTTCTTATTGTTTTGTTCTTCAATATCTTGTTGTATTACTTACCAATAACAGTGTCTTTTTGACTTAGAGTCCTCACATTTGGTCATAAGCATTTCAAAATATCTGCAAGATATTGCTTTCCCAGTTATGTTAATGTGGAATGTTACAGTAGCTTGCTTTGGTGCTAGGCAGTATATTAATAATTTTGGTCAGCTATCAATTTGATGGTTTGAGTCATCCTAATAACTGATATTAGTTCTTTCTATGAATGACTTAACTTTCAGTAAATCTATTTTATTATTTCTTTTAATCTATAAGATTGTGTGGATTTTGAGATATCTCAAATTTAACTTTCTACCTTTAGAGATACTTTGAAGAACTTGAAGCATCACAAGGATGAAGATCTTCATAAGGGTCAAGCTGTGAAAAGCCAGAAGGTGTAGTTTTATTGTTTGACTTGTACCCTGGCTAATGTTTTTTTTTTTTGTTTTGTTATGTTAATTCTTTCCATTTATTTAATATTCTGTTTTCCCATTTGCTTTTCATTGTAGTAAGTTGAAGAATGTTTATTTGTTCTTAATTCGCTCATAGATGTTGACAATTTACCTATCAGCTTTTCTTCAGTATCATTTTCCTGGCTTCTGTTTTGGATTATAATAAGTAATAACATAACCAAAATTTGTTTCACCTGAAGGCCCTCTGGTATAAAATTCTTGAGCTTAGATTCTTACTTCAGAAGCCATTCTCAAGCTCCAATAGGTTACCACAGGTATTTTCCTACCTCAGTTTTAATATGATTACTATTTTATCTTATCTGAATGTCATGACTAAATATGGTAAAACTAAATTGTCTGCAGGAATCAATAAAGTCTTTGTTCTGTGAAACAGATGAGACAGTTAGAGTAGCATATTCAGATCTGATGACTTCATCTAAAGAGACTTTAGATTCTATATTGGAACTGCAAGAGGTGTGATTTTTGCCAGGAAATTTATATAAAAAAGAAAAGAATGTGAATTATTTTTCAGGCCTGTTTCATATCTTTTAGTGGACAAGGCGTGTTTGTGTTGAATGTTTCATTTCTATATTTCACCAACTCATCTGAAGATTATGAAGTTTTATATTTTTATATATATAAAATAATACATCTGACCACTGATTTCATAGTCACTGATCTTTTTCTTTGTTCCAGGCTCTCTTTGCTAAGAATTCATCAATTACCCAAGCCACAGTTGGTAACTGGTTTCTCTATTGTTCTTTTTTCCCTTTCTAGTTTCTTACATGATTTTTTCCATTCTGAACCTTGAATATTGTTTCATAGTAATGAACTTTTTCACCTTCTTCTTAAAGGTTCAAAAGGGTCATCAAAAGATTTGGAAGTTTCCAAGCATTTGGATGACAATCTTGATGAGTGGTCACAGATTTCACAGATGCACAAGAGGTATTTTCATAACTTTCAAATTGCAGTATATTCTGCACATTCATTTTTTCTATCAAGATGCTGCAGCATTGAGACTTCTTGGTTTTGTTTTATGAGCCTTTTCTTTGCATCAATAATGGTTGAAACTTCTCAAACTATCATTTTTTGCACTTAATCTACATTTCTATCTTAAATATGTCGTGATGTGATTTTTTATGCATTTGATGCTGTTCATGATTGTATTTTGCAGTATAGCATCTTTCAGAGACAAGTCAATCAACAAATGGCAGAGGATGACTCAAGTGACTACTGGTGCTGCTGCCATTAAGGGCAAATTGCATGCTTTTAATCAGGTTAGGTTCTTTAACTGGTCTTGGGATTATTCTTTTATGTGATAGGTGAGTATTTATTCCTAGTTTTACTGCCCCATCACACAGGATATTAGCAATCAAGTCGCTGCTTATATGAGAGATCCCAGTAGAATGATCAAGCAGATGCGGCTGAGAAGTTCAGCTGTTAATATATTTGGATCTGTAAGTCATTCTCTTAATCTTTAGTTGTTTTAAATTGTGCTGCATATTCCATATTATGCTGAAACAGGCATGAGGAGTATGTTAAGTTAAAAGCTGATTTATTTATCTTTGTCATTGACTGCTTCATGTCTCCAGGTTCCAGAGGTTGACGATAAACCTAAAGAAGCAGTAAGTCTTGTACAGTACTAATTTCTGAATGTTGCTTTGTTATCACTTATGTGGGAAATATTTAAAATTCAATATCTTTGTGAGGTGATAGTATGTTTGGTTAGTTGTGTGAGGGGGGGGAGGGGGGTGATCTTACATTTTGTGATTTATAATCTTGACTTCCCTTCATGATCCTAAGCAAATTCTGAATTTTGATCACCTTGCTCTGCAGGAAACATGTACTGATGGTGATCCTGAACTTCTGGATGACTCTGAATTTTATCAGCAGTTGTTGAAAGAATTTTTTGAGACAGTTGATCCTTCATCATCTGGTAAACATTTTTCTATTTTGCTGATTTCTTTGTCAAATCCCATTTTCTTGCATTTAGGAGTGATACTTGGTATAGTTTTAAGTTCCATACTGAAAGTCACACCACCTTTAACATGTACAAATGACTGAATTTGAGTCTAGTTGGACTCACCATCATGACAGTGATATTGAGCTTTCTATGTGGTCTAGATTTTGCACTTGCACCTGCACCATAGGGATATCTACTAGCATTTCCCTGTGATATATAAAATATGAGTGATTTACAATGCTTGCTGCTTTTGAAAACTGTGCCATCTTTGCCAAGCTTGTGAGAATAGTAAAAATAAAAAAAGCACGGAGATTTATTTTTAAACACTTCGAGAATTTAAAACAAGAAGGGATGTAGAATTACCTGGTTGTGTTCCTCTTTGAGTTACCATCCCCTAAACAGCCAGTTGAAAATTTTCAGAGGCTGGAATTTACATATGTTGCTTTTAAGAGTGCAAGTTCATTTTTCTCATTTTCTACTAATTTATTTGTACAGAGAAAGCATTTTATGCAATGAAGGGAATGCAACCAAAGAAAAGAAAAATTGTTGATCGTCGTGCCTCAAAAAGTCGGAAGATAAGGTATTGAAAGATTACTATTTTTTCCCTTTACCGTTGTATATATATCTTGCAGTCATTTATGAACTGAATAATTTTTTGAATGATTTGATGAAGGTATAATGTTCACGAAAAGATAGTGAATTTTATGGCCCCACTACCTGCTAATATTCCTCCTATGGCTCCAAAGTTGTTTGAGAATCTGTTTGGATCGAAGACACAAAGATCATCTGCTGCAGCCTCATAATCATGGCTGGCAGACAGAAATCTTGGCCTCACGGTTTTGCTTTTTACATGTTGTACACTAATTTGTCTCTAACATGATGTTGTTTATTGAGGAATTTTATATTTTTTCCTCACAGACAATTGTGCTGTAAATCTATTCAGATGCTTCATTTCTTCTTAGGTGTTCAACGAGGAGTGACACAGGTTCATATATGATGATAATCGATGCCTTAATGCAATGGTGCTAATATAATAGGATTCTGGTTCGGAATTTGCTTCAACATTCTAGTTTTGAAATGCATGTTTGCTACCATATTCACTTTATAAATCCGCACATTTACTAAGGTTATTAGGTCAACGAGGGTTGTCAAATGCTCTGAGATCTGTCTCTTTATGTACTCTAGAATCATGATTAATAATTCGTCGTTTTCTGATTACTTAATGAATTAAGTTTGGAATGCTTTTTATGTTTTTAATGGAGTGTTGTCATGTATAATAATAACCTTGAGATGTGAGTGTTTTCTTTGAGGGAAAAAAAAAAAACATTGGCCTTTGATTTAATGAAATGATTAATTTTCCTTCAGGGAATGATGTTTCGTATGAAAAATGTATGTATGGTTCTGTCTAAGTGAAATTGATGATGTTTCCGGTAGAAAAGACAACGTTGATCTTTCATAAAAAAAAGATGTTGATTTCCTTTTATGGAAATGAATCAAATGATGGTGTTTCATTTGAAACACGTATATAATTTCTTTGGAAAAATTGATTATGTTTTTTTTTTTTAATGACACAATGTAATGTCTATACACGACAACATGAAATGATTAAACGGAGTAACACTTGCATATAGAATTGTGATCATGTCAATAAGATTATTAGTTATGTGGTCATCGGTAAATTATGATTCTTACGCAATGGTTTTATTGGTTAAGATGATCCTATCTTGCAGTGATTATTATCAAGTTCGTTAATTCACCAAATTTTTTTTTTTACCAAGTTCGTTTAGTACTCACAAAATTGTTATTCAACTTGAAATTAAGCTAATTAAACAGAGTACTCCTTGGTTTAAATTTGATTTCTTTGTACTTGGTAGGTCTATATATTAGGATGGGAGATTTATAATAAGGCCTAATGAAACAATGGGTCCCCAAACATTTGGATGGTCGAGAAATGGCAGCTAATCACCTCAAGGGCTTAAAATTAATACTGCAACCTTTAGGCATCTCCAATGGCCACATCTTCACAAGTACTCCCAACGTCACAATTTGATTGCATTTTAAGATATTTGTACAAAGATTAAGAAAAATAATAAATTTAACACTTTTTGAATATTTTTATTAAAATAACCATTTCTTTTACTAAAAAGTATATTACATACTGCATATATAAGCATTACCTAGGGTAAATTAAGAAAAAAACAATAAATACTTCCTTAAAAAGTGTATAATAAAAAAAAACCGAGTCAGACATTCAGAAAAGTTACTAAAAGCTCAAGGTAGATAATATATCTAAAATTTAATCTTTAACCAAATCAAATAACGTCATAAGTCATAACCAATTTAATAGAAGAAATAAAAATGTCCTTGTCGTTCTCTCTAGCTTAGATATTCTGTGGCCTATACTTTTCTTATGTTGTCTTTTCTGATGTCTGTTTTCCTGGCATATCTTATGAGCACCATTTGCACTTTTTTTTTTCTTATGAAAGAGGTAATATACACTGTTAAATTATGAAAAAGAGATTCATCCTTTAGACAAGCCACATACATCAGTTGTGCAGGACAAATCAAAATCTATCACGCCATCGCTATGCATGTAAATGTGAATAATTAATGTGTGCTTATGTTTATACGCAACCATCGCTAATTGGCCAGATTAAACTTTCACGAACTTTTCAGATGCAAACACACAAATAAATAGAAAGTTATACTATAAAAGAAGCAAGATCTTTGGAACGTTAGCCTCAGATCTTAAGTACTAATTTCTTCTTACTTTATACTACTTGATAGTCAATTGGAGGTCAATGAGAGTACGTACATATGAAAAGTAAGAAAAATTAGGTCGAATGAAATTAAATGCCACAGTCAATGAACATTTGAATGGGTGGGTTAGTGAGAAAAATTAGGCCAAATGAAATGACATGACCAATAAACATTTAGATGATTAGTGGGAGACAGTTATAATAAGTAATGGGAGACAGTTAATAAGTAATTCGATACACAAATTCATTAAATTTGTTTATTCTGGAAAAAATATTTTTATTTTTATAAATAATATATAAAAAAAACTATCTTATTTTATTTTATTTACTGTTTAAAAAACTACTTCAAAACCACTACATATAGTTATGTATGTACTACGAAATATTTGGGCTTTCAAATTAAAGGCACATGTTCTTTCGATCATGCATGTATATACTGTATTGCTATTACTTTTGGCACAAGTTTATGAGATTTATCTCAGTTTATGACAGTGTGTGTATGTTTTTCTTCCTGTTTTGATATTCTTCGTTGGAGTATCATTTTTTTCTAACCACGTTCTGTGGCACCAACCATTTCGTAGATTCTTAATTTGGCCGGATGATCTAAGCATAGGAAAAAAAAAAAAAAGTCCCTTTCTGAGCATGCATGCCACATCATTCGTATTAAACAGCCGCCGCATATAAATAAAAATCTTAATTTCACTCCATTAATGGGAACATGAATATCTAATGATACACGCAACCTTTGCTAATTGGACAATTAATTGAACTTTCAAACGCACTTATACAGGCCTCATATCATATACTAGCTAGAGCAGGACGGAACTATGCATTGCATGGAGGTGGCCAAATGTCACGGTTAATATAATTTTTTTAATTAGGAATTTATTTTGTTAATTTTTAATTATTATATAAGACTTTATTTTCATTTAAATTTTTTGTAAGCCTTTCTTTATGAACTTTTATTAGTTAACACTATAAAAATAATTATAATATGCTTGTAATTAAAATCACTCTTATTTTGTTATTACATATTAAACACTAATTTAGAAAATAAAAAATAATCAACAATGACCCAAACATCAAACATATGCTATTCTAAAAAAGATGAAATCAGTTATAAAATCTCAAATATATATAATCAATCTCAGGCGACATAAAAAAAAATTACAAATTGATAATTACAATTAACTTATTTGATACTATATATATTATTTTTTTAAAAATAGATCAATAATTTATTATTATTATTATTATATTTTGTTTTATTATTTACACGTGCACTATTATTATTATAATAGCTAAATCTGATTATTGGAATAATGAAACCTATTATCAAATAAAATATTATTTAAAAATATTTTTGAATTTTAAATAAGAGTAAAATATTTAAAAATAATTTTACATCTATGTATAAGAATTTTTCTCTTTAAACAAATACCCCTTAAAAATATCGAATAAAGTTCAAAAATTCATTCAATTTTTTTTGAATTTTTATTTATTAGTAGAATATTTGGCCTTCAATAACGTAACTCTTGTAGACATAAAGTGTATTACAATATTAACAAGCATGCTTTGATGGTTTATTTTAATTCTTATCTTATCAAATAAAGTTTTTAATTAATTTTCATGTGTTAATGTGCATTTGTATATGTATTTATGTGTGTAAAAAATGTAATTAATATAATTATTTGTAATTATACTTTTTTTTTAATTTCTATTATTTATACAGTAGTTAATGATAAATCAAATAATTTTTTAAAAAAAAAAGTGTTGTAATATTGTTGGCCACCGGCCACTGCATCCTGAGCTAGAGGTTATTAGTGAGAGTGAGACTGCATAGATATTTAAATAGAAGTGAGAGACACTTCAAATAAAATCTGCATGCCGGCCAATAAACAATTAGATGATGGTCATAAATGGCAGGCTGTCATCCAACTCCAAAATTTAATTTGACTTATGAATGAAATCGAATTCGACCATACAAGGAGATATTAATTATTCGTTAATTTATATAGACTTTGTGAATTTAATTAATTAGTTTCTCACCTACTACAGTGACATGCTTGTTGATCTCATGAGATTCGTCATATTGGTGAATAATATCTCAAAATCAACCATCAGTCATTGTTTTAAGTACACTTGATCGTTAAATTTATTTTCAATAATATAAATTATGAATTTAACAATATAAAATTATCATGCATGATGCATCTCTTTTCAAATCAAATTGTCTCACTAAAAAATGACAACTCTAACTCCAGTTAAATTATTAAAAAGAGAAGTTTTCAAGTTTTATAGAAGCATTCATTGTCACCAGAAATCCAATTTCAAGTTGTGTTCTTGAGTTTCAATTCTAGTAAAAGGCCTATCCCCTCTTTTTCTTAATTTCCTCTTCCTTCTTTTTTTCTTTCACATCCCCTATTTTGTTACTTTCTTACATGAATATTGATATTTAGACATTTCATGGACAAGCTTCTAGGATGGCAACTAATACTTTCTGGAGAAGTAGTTTACGTAGATATATAAGTAAGCAATACGTAAGCAAAACTACGTAATATTTAACATATAACATGTAGTTTTCACATGAAAATATATATTATTGAATGAATAATTTTCACAATAAAAATTAAAAATTTCTGCTCTAGGTAATTTCATCAATTATATATTTTTAAGTTAAGTTTAAATATTTTATTATTCTTGCTAATAATTAAAAGTAATTGAAGTAGATATAACTAAAATTAGAAATATTCTTTTTTAATTTAATCTCTCCACTACTTATGCTCTTTCTTCCTTATTTTTGTCGTGACTATTAACTTTCTCAAATTAAAATATATTTTTTCTCCGGCCGGTCTTCTTTTCCCTTGCTTGGTCTTCAAGTTTTCGCATCTTCACCTCATTTTCGTGAAACTTATTTTATATATTGAAAGTAGAATCGCATATCGCAAGTCCATAGCAAGTCAATAATTAATTTCTTTTTAATATCTATTGTACAATGTGCGATGCAAAGTGAATAATGACTTAACTTATATCAATTACTACATATATCACGAAAGAAGCATGATACGTACGTCTCTCTCTCTCTCTCTTACATATACAGTTTTTTTTAGCATTTCTCTCATAAAGTATTTTTGAAAATTTTAAATAGAGATAACATTTCTCATCGATCATATTTAAATGCAGGCTAGGTCATGAGACAGTGTAAAGTAGGACAAATAAAATGTGAGGTCCAATAAACATTAGAATGGTCAAAAATGGCTGGCTGACACTACTACAAAATGCTAAAGAGTTAAAGACATAAGACGAAACATACCAAGAATTTCCCATGAAAATGACTCGGAAATCTGCTCATCACTTTTTCCCCCTATAAATACCTTCCTTCCCCCAACCGTGTCTTAGAACTCACTCCATCGATTATTATAGGAATAATGGGGTCTGATCAGTGGTCTATACTAGGCACATTCACCGCAACGGTGATGATAGGTTACACGGTGTTCGACAAGTTCATCCCAACTCACATCCGTTCCTACGTCCTAATATATGTCCACAAACTAATTGGCTTTCTCTCACCATACATCCACATCACCTTCGCTGAATTCTCCGGCGAGCGTCTCAAACGCAGCGAGCTTTTCACCGCCATCCAAACCTACCTCATCGAAAACTCCTCCCAGCGAGCCCGCAAGCTCAAAGCTGAACCCGCCAACGACAGCCACACGCAGTTCCTCCTCTCCATGGACGACAACGAGGAAATCACCGAGACCTTCCAAGGCGTCAAAGTCTGGTGGTTCTCCAACAAAACCACCACCAAATCGCAGTCGATTTCTGTCTACCCTACCTCCGACGAGAAGAGATTCTACACGCTCACCTTTCACAAGCGCCACAGAGACATCATTTCAAACTCTTACATCCCGCACGTGCTGGAGCAGGGCAAGTCTATCAAGCTCAAGAACCGCCAGCTGAAGCTCTACACCAACAGCTGCCACACCGGCTGGGGCGGCTTTAGAAAATCAAAGTGGAGCCATGTTGTCTTCGAGCACCCCGCAAGATTCGAAACCCTTGCTATGAAGAAGAAACTCAAAGAGGAGATCATAGAAGATCTTGTCACGTTCAAAAATGGAAAGGAGTATTATGACAAGATTGGAAAGGCTTGGAAGCGCGGTTACTTGCTGTACGGTCCTCCCGGGACTGGGAAATCCACCATGATTTCTGCTATGGCTAATTTCATGTACTACGATGTTTATGATCTTGAGTTGACTGCGGTCAAGGACAACACGCAGTTAAGAACTCTTCTGATTGAGACGACGAGTAAGTCTATTATTGTGATTGAGGACATTGATTGTTCTCTTGAGCTCACTGGGAAGAGGGTGGTGAAAAGGGAGAAGGATAATAATAAGAGTCAGGATGATGTGAAAGATTCTGTGAAGAAGGTGGCTGATCAAGAAGAGGAGAAGAGTAAGGTGACTTTGTCGGGTTTGTTGAACTGCATTGATGGGATTTGGTCGGGTTGTGCTGGTGAGAGGATCATTATTTTCACGACCAACTATGTGGACAAGCTTGATCCTGCTCTTATTAGGAGTGGGAGGATGGACAAGAAGATTGAGCTGTCTTATTGTTGCTACGAGGCGTTTAAGGTTCTTGCTAAGAATTATTTGGACGTTGATTATCATGGTGATTTGTTTCCCGTTGTTGAGGGTTTGTTGAAAGAGACAAACATGACACCTGCTGATGTTGCTGAGAACATGATGCCTAAGTCCAAGACTGATGACGTGGAGTCGTGCTTGAAAAAGTTGGTTGAATCTCTTCAGAAGAAGAAAGCTCATGATGATGAAGAAGAAGCACAAAAGAAGAAGGCTCAAGAGGAAGAAGAAGCTAGGTTAAAGGAAGGGAAGGAGAAGGAACAGGTAGCACTGGAAGAAGAGGCGAAAAAGAGTGATGATGAGAATAAAGCTGGGAAGAAAGAGGTGAAGGAGAACGGTTTCGCCCATTGATTTGGAAAAGGACAAAACAAAATAAATTAAGATTGGAATTAATGTGCATGCAGTATGCTTCTGCTGTGAATATTCTATTAGGAAGATATGATTCATGTGTGAATAAGGTGATCATTTGTAGATATAGTATTGTGTATTATTAGGTCGCGTACGTTTATGGTATGCAAATTAACTAGGATTTCATTGATAATGGATTGTATATAAACAATAAGCTATCAATGTGCTAGCATATAAGCTATCTATGTGCTAGCATATTATGGTCGTGGGCTCGTGGCATGGATTGTATTGTATCTGCATTTCAATGTGTATGGTTTGTATATTAAACTATTGATCCATGCGTATGCAATTTGTTTACTGTAATACCAATGTTAGGTATCTTCGTAAAATAATATATATATAATACGTTCTTATACTATTTTTACAATCAGGAAAGAGATGGGAAGAGAAGCTGAAGAGAGAAATATAAAATAAGAGGAATCATATCATGACGAGAAATAAAGAAATATAATGTTAAAAAAAAGTATTATAAAAAATTATTGGACGAATAATATGTTTTTTAATTGATACAATATAATCTTAAATTCATGGTTGACGAATCTCACAATTAATAAATTGATTGATAAAAAAAAATCATTTATTGCTTTGTTAACGTTACAGTAACTATATACATTAAACATGGTTTAAAAAATACAAAATTCTCGTGCTAGACCATTACCTACTCTTGAAGAATTGCACCAATTTCTTGAATATTAATTTGTGGCCACATCACATATGGCCACATCTAATCCGAATCGGAACCGGTTGGTGTTCCTTTCATCTCAGTCAGCTATAGAATATTAATTTGGAGAAAGTCCTTTTCTCCTGTAATGTAACCTAACCTTCCCATGCATGTTTCGATATTGTCATTGGTTTCTTCCTTAGGTAGCCATAGGACATTCCTGAAATGAAACAGTATCTTTGCCCATCCAAAAGTGCAAATCAGATATGCATTACTTTGATCATGCATGAATGTGTTTGATAATAATCAATCGTCCTTACGTTTATGATAATGAATAAAAGATATTTGAGTACTTAATTTCATATTGATAAACATTCTCAAACAAGTTCTTAAGGACCAGCTTACCAAAGAGGAACCTAATTTTAGTCAATAATCACATGAGCTCGATTTATTTAAGTTAGGTTATATATCTCTACACAAAGAAGGTCGTTATTTACCTCTAATTAATAGAACTAATATTACTTAAAAAATACAACTAATAGATAATTATAGATCTATTATTAGGTACTAAAGTAACAAAATAATATCTCATAACTGAAGTTATACTTTAAAAATGTATGAATTGACATCATATTTCAATGAGAACAATTCTCAGCTGTAAGACAAAAATTACAAATAAGATTAGAAAAATATTTTTACTATAAGTGGAAAAAGAGAAAAATTAATATCTCTTCAAATATAAAAGAGAACAATTACTTTCCCTCTTATCATTTTTATAATAATAGGAAAATACACCTCTCTTTATATCAAATATGAGAAACACTCACAGAAACTATTTTATTTTTCTCTCTTGGATGGGATACATACCCAAAATTATGAAAGGGGCTCCTATTTATAGGAGTAAAAACTCTCATTGCTTCTAACCCTCACCCTTACAAATGAAGAAAAACTTACCTCTCCATTAAATACACTGTTTTTATCTTGACTTACAAAGCCACAAAAGGTGGCTTTACGGTTTCATTATCTCCAAAAATACACTGTGAGCTTTTAAAAAAAAAAATTCTACCTTGCCAATTTCTTATTGTTTACGTTTCTGATAGGTCACAGGACTACAAGAGGATCAATCCCATATAAATTTGTTTGTATTGATCTAGCTGGTTATCGATCTTTGGTGTGAAACGTTTGCATGTCTACACTTCCCACCTTTACTAGTAGTTATGAACACCTATGTGCATTCATCCTACACATCATTTCTAGGATATGCTTATTCGTATACATTGCACTTTGAAGACATTTTTTTTTTTTATCAATAAATATTAATCGATAATTTTGTTATGTTAGTGAGAAGATTTAAATTCCTGATCTATCATTCTTCCCATGTGAAGCTTATCCGTTTAACATATAACATTTGTTAGTGATATGTCCAATCAAACTGTTTTATTGAGAAGAAATCGCTTTATATAAAAGTAGGGAAACAAAAAACATAATTCCGGAACGGAAGCTATTTTAATGAGAGTTTACTGTAACCTCAATGGGTTGTCAAAATAAATTGCTAACATGCCTAATAGTTACCCCCCGTGTGATAAGTTGCCGACATTGACAATGTGATTTGAATATAGTAAACGATTTCAACCACATATATATATTTTGTGCTAAATTAGTAAATTAATTGCAAAGGATGAATATGAATCATGGTATGGTATTGCTATATATGCTTCTTCTTCTACGTCTGTTCAAAAGGGTTCTGATGATTCTGAATTCTGATTAATTGACCGCTTGTGTTGTGGAACGGTGCGGTATGATGTGGCTTTTCGAGGGTTCAGTCATGTTATTTTACTATTGCAACATTTTAATTTATTTTCACATTTACTTTCATAAAACATTGCCAATCTTATTGGCTTTGTGATCCATGATGTTTTTGTAAAGTTGGAGCGACACCAGTTGATCGTAAATAATACTTGAAGCATCCTTTTCTTCATTCACACACAACTTTTTCTTATCCAAATCATTTAAATTGCGTGAAACAGTGAAAAAAATAGGTGGCAACATCTCCCTTGGTAATTAATTAATAATAACAAATCGCAGATGAATAGATTTGATAGATAAGTAAAAGTTTATTAACTAGTGTAGGTAAAACTAATTCATAAGAGAGAATACTAAAAAAAATTGAAATGGAAATAGTTTTGCTCAATTTTAAAAATAAAAAACTTAAATTGGCTTAAGAAGCCAATAAAAGAACAAATTAAAAGTGAATAATTGCTAAATAAAACAAATGTTTATTATAACAAGTAGCAAAAAAGAGAGAGTATGCAGTTTTAGAAAGAAAAAAAAACATTTAACTCGAATATAATTTCTTATCATGACTTATTATATAAACGACAGAAGAAAAGAAAAGAAAGGAAAGGTGTGGATGAATGGATTTTGATTCATATATCATATCATGTACTCATCAGAAAATGTATGGTTGGGTAAACTAGTTGTTGAGTAGTGATGGCAAGTTGCGAATGTCGGGTTAGCTTTATTACTTGTAGGGAGTAGTAGTCCATTATTCATTATTCTTGTGTGTTCCATCCTCATCCAAACATGCCCCAGCTTCCATCGTACATGACAAACCATTGGGGGGGCCAAATTTCAGAAAAAAAAGGTGGCTTGGACTTGCCAAACATCACTCATTTTCAATTGGATTCGTTCATTTAGCTAAAAAACTTTATCACTAACACACTGGCAGTGACCTCTTCCACTTCTCAACTCAGATTCTCATGTATGTGACATTATTTACACCTTCTAGGGACACCAAAAAGAAAACACCCTTTTTTAGTTGTTATATATCAATGACACTCTTCTTTCTTCTTTTATGATAAGTCTCATAACTTTTATAAAATCATCTTAAATTGCAATTTTCAGTGTATCCATATTAAACTCTATATATTATGCATATCCCTGGCAAAGTAAAAATAACACACCAAACACAACACTAGTGTGTCAGTAGTGTTTTGTGTGGGATGGGGGAACTATGGACACAAATGGGCTCATTGATGGCCACAATCATGTTTGTGTATGCCATAGTTGAGCGTTTTTTCCCTGCTGCACTTCGTGACACTCTTCAAATCCACACTCAGAAAGTGGTGAACCTCTTGTACCCTTATGTGCAAATCACTTTCCCTGAGTTCTCAGGGGAGAGACTCAAGCGTAGTGAAGCATACACTGCAATCCAAACCTACCTCAGTGAGAACTCTTCCCAACTGGCCAAGAGGCTCAAAGCTGAGGTGGTGAAGGATAGCCAGAACCCTTTGGTTCTCAGCATGGATGATGATGAAGAAGTCACTGATGAGTTCCAAGGTGTGAAGCTTTGGTGGGCTGCTAGCAAAACTGCTTCCAACCCTCATGCATATTCCTTCTCTTACTATTCTCCCCCTGATGGGAAGAGATATTTCAAACTCACTTTCCACAAAAAGCATAGGGATCTCATCACTGTGGCTTACATCAAACACGTGTTGGAAGAGGGGAAGGAAATTGCCTTGAGGAACAGGCAAAGGAAGTTGTACACCAACAATCCTAGCAGCGGTTGGTATGGTTACAAGCAATCAAAGTGGAGCCACATAGTGTTTGAGCACCCTGCAACGTTTGAGACTCTTGCAATGGAGCATAAAAAAAAGGAAGAGATCATCAATGACCTTGTTAAGTTCAGGAATGGGAAGGACTACTATGCAAAGATTGGAAAGGCTTGGAAGCGCGGCTATTTGCTATTTGGTCCTCCCGGGACTGGTAAGTCTACTATGATAGCCGCAATGGCTAATTTCATGAACTATGATGTCTATGATCTTGAGTTGACTGCAGTTAAGGACAACACTGAGTTGAGAAAGTTGCTGATTGAGACTTCTAGTAAGGCTATTATAGTTGTGGAGGATATTGATTGTTCACTTGATCTCACTGGCCAGAGGAATATGAGGAGGGAAAGGGGTGAGGAAGAGGAACTGAAAGATCCTAGTAAAAAAGATGAAGAGGAGAGTAACAAGAATAGTAAGGTAACTCTATCAGGGTTGTTGAATTTCATTGATGGTATTTGGTCAGCGTGTGGAGGTGAGAGGGTTATTATTTTCACAACGAATTTTGTGGACAAGCTTGATCCTGCTCTTATTAGGACAGGTAGGATGGACAAACACATTGAATTGTCCTATTGCAGATTTGAAGCATTCAAGGTGCTTGCTAAGAACTATTTGGATCTTGACTCGCACCATTTGTTTGCTACAATTTCCAATTTGTTGGAAGTGACTAATGTGACTCCTGCTGATGTTGCTGAGAATCTCATGCCTAAGTGTGTTAATGAAGATGTTGAGACTTGCTTGCTCAATTTGATTCAAGCACTTGAGAAAAAGGTGGCAGAAGAAGAACAAGAAGAAGATGAAACAGGGTTGTTGAATGAAGACAAGGACAAGAAGAAAAAAAATAATGGGCACACTGGAGGATGTGAAGGAAAATGGATTCATACTTTGAGTGGGAAATGAAACACTCACTACTACTCTTGATTGAGATTTGTTACACTTTCTGGTTAAAACATCTATTTCTGCTACATTGTTGTTATTTTGTCCACCGTATCTTTTCAGCTGAATTGATAGCAATCATCTCCTGTAGTTCGTTCAATTTGTGGTTGAAACATCTATTCAGCTATATATATTATTGTGTTGTTCTTTAAGGGGTCAATTAGATCTATCATTCTCATTCACACGTTCTTATCATTCCATTTCAATTGCAGGTATTTTGAAACAGCATCATACCTGGTGCATATGGTAGAATTACTCCTAGAAGAAACAATCATAGTCGTTATGTTTTCATTATATCATTGTTAAATTTTATTCACTATATAGTACCATAATCAGAATCAATTAGCTTAACATTCATACTTTTGGTTTTAATCGTTAATCTTGCTTCTAACCCTTCATAACTTTGCTGCTGAATTTATTTTAATTTTGTCTCCAACGTTAGTTTCTAATTGTCTCTTGCCAGACAAAAAAGTCCATGCTCATATGATTTGGGCCTGGACTGCTCATAAAAACTCAAACAACCAATTGGCCACGGGCTAGGTTTTTTTTTTTTCTTAAATAGTTACGCAAATTTGTTAAATTAAAATAGCAATTTGGGTGGGATTGGAGTTCCTAATTGCTTTGACTTTACATGCGACAGAAAATTGTAAATTGAAAATTTGAAGAACAGGAACCTATAAGTTGTAGAGTTAGTGTTGCGTATTGAGTAATGATTTTCTCTTGTAAAAATATTAAAATCGTAAACTTAGTAGTTATTAAGGGAATAGAAAATTGAATTACATCTTGAATTATTTTTATAATAAATATTTATATTTATAATAATGGTAGATTTTAATTAGAAACAAGTTTTACTATTGAAATTTTTTTTTTTTTTTAAGTATTCATTGTCTGTCCAGCTTAATTAAAACATTCCCAAATTATAAGTTCCTGAGTTTCATTAAATTCCAAATTAAACATTATTATCCATACGAAATATCTCACATAAACAACTACGAAATCTTTATTGAATGCTGATACCATCTAAACTCAACTAGTAGTTTCACTTTCAGCAGTTCACAAATTTAAATAATGCTTGAGTTCTTGACTCATAAGCTGCTGCAATGAAATTTCACGCAAAGGAATGTCTAATGGTTTAAGCTGAGTAAGAAAGCATTGAGAGATGCATTTCATTGTTGGGCGAGAGCAAGGATTGGGATTTAAGCATGCAAATGCAATTATGGCAACACGAACTATCTCCAATAAAACTGACATTGTTGGCTGTGGGAGACGTTCGTCCAATATTTCACATAATGCGATGCCATTATCAGAAGAAGCTGATTGAAGTGAAGACAGTATTTCCTTAGGATGCATTCCCACCAAAGTTTCAAGTGCCACCACTCCGAAGCTATACACGTCACACCTTTCACTCACAACCATAGTATACGCAAGCTCTGCATTTTTAACATTAACTTGAGCAGAATCAAAGATCAAAGGGGAATAGTTGAAAAATAACAATATTATATCTACAGTTTGTAATTTGTATAAACTCAGTAAAACAAACAAGTCCATCTGCCTGTTATAACTAGTATGTATTTATTAGTCAGTATCTTCATCAAATCATAAACAAGAGGACAAAGGTAAAAGGGAAAGGAACCAAAATGTAAAAACTAAAAAGAAAGATAGGAAGAATTTACCTGGAGCTATGTATCCAATGGTTCCAGCAACTATAGTTCGGTTTGATGAATCAAAGCTGAGGAATCGAGCTGTGCCAAAGTCTGAAACAGTGGGCTCCCACTCTGAGTTAAGCAAGACATTGCTGGCTGATATGTCTCTATGCACAATTGGAGGGATGCAATCATGATGGAGATACGACAGAGCATGTGCAGTGCCTTTCACAATGTTAACCCTCTTTTTCCAATTCAATTCCATTGCTTCCACGTCATCAAACAAGACAGAGAACAAGCTTCCTCTCTCCATGTACTCATATATCAGAAACATGATTCTTTTGTGCAAGCAGAATCCATGGAGCTTCACGATGTGTCGATGCTTTACTTCAGATAATACTTTGACCTCATTTCTAAAACTCTCATCAAAAGCCTGCACCTCTGCTTCAAAGCCGTGGAGTTTTTTCACGGCAACAATCTTGCCACTTGGTAATTGTGCCCTATAAACACTTCCATACGCACCTGTTCCAATGCAATATCTCATGTCAAAGTCTTCGGTTGCTGTAATGATGTCTTCATAGGCTATGCTTCCATCATAGTTCCATATACAGAACAAGTCCCCATGCTTAGCGGCTGCCATTTTCTTTGCATGTTTGTTCTTAATTACAATTCGGATGCACCTCATATACAGAAGTAGTGAGAAGGCGATGATAAAAAAAATGATGATAGGAAGAACTATAACCAGCTGATTGGGCCTTACTTTGTTGTTGCGGGCTGTACATGGCTGGAATTGAAATTCGGTTTCGTAATACGAATAGTTGCTATATAAGCCCTTGTTCCCTTCTAGCTTCCAATGCGGAAACACAAACAAACCATATGGAATAGAACCCTTCAAATTATTGAAGGAAACGTCCAGATTATAGACATGATACAGAGGCAGAGGAATCGTTCCAGTAAGATAATTGTAGCCTACATCCAGAGTTTCTAAGGCTGGCAAACATCCAAGCTCTGGTGGTATTTCACCACCAATGGAATTGTTTCTGAGGTAAATAGTGGTTATACTTTCATGACTTCCAACTGACAAAGGTTTTAGGGAACCAGTAAGCAGATTATGGGAAATGTCAAGAAATTCTAATTTTGTGAGATTTGTCAATGAAATGGGTAAGGCCCCACTGATTCTGTTGGCTGATAGATCTAATATAGTAAGATTTTTCAAGAAAACCAACTTCTGCGGAATGGAACCTTGAATGTTGTTGTGAGATATGGTTAGGCTCTCTAATTGGGAAAGATTCCCCAGTGAAGGAGGTATCACACCATCAAGGGAATTGTAGGAAATGTCAAGCCTTTTCAATTTTGTGAGATTTGTAGGTAAAATGGGGAAGGTCCCATTGACTTGGTTGTTTGATAGATCTAAGACAATAAGATTTTTCATGAACAGAAGTTCACGAGGAATGGAGCCTTGAATGTTGTTATGAGACATGATTAGGCACTCTAATTGGGAAAGGTTCCCCAGTGAAGGAGGTATCTCACCATCAAGGGAATTGTAGGAAATGTCAAGCCTTTTCAATTTTGTGAGATTTGTAGGTAAAATGGGGAAGGTCCCATTGACTTGATTGTTTGATAGATCTAAGACAATAAGATTTTTCATGAACAGAAGTTCACGAGGAATGGAGCCTTGAATGTTGTTGTGAGATATGATTAGGCTCTCTAATTGGGAAAGATTCCCCAGTGAAGGAGGTATCACACCATCAAGGGAATTGTAGGAAATGTCAAGCCTTTTCAATTTTGTGAGATTTGTAGGTAAAATGGGGAAGGTCCCATGGACTTGATTGCTTGATAGATCTAAGACAATAAGATTTTTCATGAACAGAAGTTCACGAGGAATGGAGCCTTGAATGTTGTTGTGAGATATGATTAGGCTCTCTAATTGGGAAAGATTTCTCAATAATGGAAGTAGCTCCCAGTGAAAAAGATTGCTGGACAAATCGAGATGGGTGAGTTTGGGGAGATTGCTAATTCTTAGTGAAGGAGGTATCTCACCATCAAGAAAATTATGAGACAAATTGAGATGAGTGAGTTTGGGGAGATTACCAACTTCATGTGGGATGATCCCTTCTAGTCCACTGTCCGAGACCTCTAGCCATTCTAAATTTCTGAAAGCAGACAAGTTTAGTGTTGCAAACTGAATCCCTGCTGTAAAATTCGAATATGTGATTCTGGTTATGCTTCCAGCGTCATTGCAAAGTATACCACCCCACGAACAGATATCATTTGAATCTGATTGCGATCCATTCCAGTTCCACCATCCGCTATTGATTATAGCATTTGCTTCCAATTGAAGAAGCTGCGATGTCTGCAACGCAATTCCCATAGTAACCATACCATAAATAACAAGAAAAGTGCTTCCATAGATATTGGAAACAAATAGCAGATGCATCCTCTGCAGACCAAATGGAGCTAACTAGTTAATAGTTAATGGAATGGATAATATTTTAGAAAGATTGTGAGATTTATCAGAAACTGAACTATTATTATGTTGTGTTGTGTGACTAACATGCTAGTTGGTAGTAACTCTTTTATCGTCACACACCACAGCCAAACATAGAATTCCACAATGCTTTGCCCCATTGACGGTGCTACGCATTTTTCACGGCATTGCTTGACTTGACTTAGAGTCAACTTTGATGAAGAATTGAATACAACAATTTCACCGTTGCTGCATGTGCTTACTGCTTAGACTAACATGCACGTTCCATTCCATGATGGAAATACATGGAAATTGTTGTGAGTGATCAAATCTATGAGGACATCTTGTCATTTTAGGATTGTCTTTATGAACAACCGGAGTAGCCAAACCACCGCAGGTATATGACAGCATCTCTTAAAGATGTTCTTAAAATTGTTATTAATGTGGTATAGTTAAATATATGACATGACACTATTAACAATTCTCAGCAAACATTTCTTATAAACAAAAATCATATTTGCAAAAATTAAAACTAACCAAAAATATTTATAGGGTTAAAAGATAAATAAATTCATATTCATATTCATAGGAATCAAAGCATTTTAAGTTTATTAATTAATACTAACATGTGAAATATTACATATAAACATGGATCAGACAAACCCCAAAACTCAAATGAGCTTGAACCAAAATGATTTGGTTTGACCCAGTCTACAAGTCAATTCGAATTTAAAATGAAGCACCCCGAGCAAACCAAGTTTGGTTGCGAATTTGCTCTTCTAAACTGAGACTTGATCCAACCCGACTTGGGGGCAAATTGTAACATCTTAGTTTTTGGATCCTGTTTGAATGGTTGGAGAGGTGTGAGATTTTAAATATCAGTAAAATACGTAGAATTTCATTGCAAAGTTTATTAAGAACTACAATAAAGTAATGGGGTTGTGAAAGTGTAGGTTTTAAGTAATTGTAAAAAAAAAATTAAAAAAGAGGTATATAATTAGTAAGCTAGGTAAAAATAACAATTGTCCTAAGTTTTCCGAGGCAGAGGCCTTTGCTTTCCGTTGGGCTATCTTAAAAGTGAAACTGATTGCTTAGAATTAACTTTTCCATGGCTTAGTAGATGCTACAGCCTGCAGGAGTTTCTTATGCCAATCCAAATGGTGAAGATCTTGTGTTTACGAAGAGGTAGGGAAACAAAGCTGCGCATGCATGCTTTAGCATCTTTAGCTTTTTCTTTTCTTTGATAATTGATGGATTGAGGAGGTCCCTTTTTAATTCACCAAATCATTTTGCATAACAAAATAAAGACACATTAATATATGGTTATCAACTGCCACTCTACGTACTAGAATGTTTTACTTGAAATTTTCGGTACTGTTTTTCTGTCATACCATGGCTCCATCTCCATTTATTAACCATTACTAACATATATATATCCCTCAAGTATGTAGTGAGCAGATCAGTCTTCAAATTTATTGAATCAATATGGAAAAAAAAATTATAAAGATAAATCCAACTTCTTAAATAAATTTCAATATTTTTCGATATCGATCAGTCTTTGATTTTAAATTAGAAAATATTATCGGTTGACGTACACAAAGATTAACTAGTGTTCAGGTTAATTAAATCCTTAGAAACATGACAATTTCTTTCCAGTTTCCTCTCTGTCAAATCTTCCCATTTCACTACTACTAAATCACTAAAATATAGCCTTTCTTTCCGTTGTTCATATTCCTGATTTTCATTAAATTATTACAAATTAAACAAGAATTATAATCCATACCAAAACATGTCATCATCCTGATCTGTTTTTTTACTGCGGGATGCTTTGAGTGTATTAGTTTAAAAAGGTACTGCAGAATGTTTCTAAACATTTTATATAGTGCGTTTCACTGTAATTCTATTATCCCAATCATAAGAAAATAAATGAAAATTTGCACCTACCACCACGTTCTAACATGATTCTTCATATTGTATTTTCGAACAACTGCAAAGGAATTATAATAAGTAACATGACCAAAACTAACATAGGAGGAAATACTGAGAATCTTGAGAGTTTTTATTGGTTGCTGATACCATCTAAATTCAACTAGAAGTTTCACTTTCAGCTGTTCACAAATTTAAATAATGCTTGAGTTCTTGATTCATGAGCTGCTGCATAGGCTAATCAAAACCGTGATTGTGTGTTGGCGATAGTGAAAGAGGTTGTAAATAATTTCAAATTGAGGATATTTTTGGAAAAAAATGGGAGGTATACTAACAAATAAAGGGGATATAAATATTAATTACCTTTAGAGAAACCACATCTTATAGCTTTTGGGCTTGGCTCAAGCCTTCATTTCTCTTTTCTTCTCTCTACTGAACGACACACACACAATCAGTCCTCATACCCCAGTCACGGCATTGGTTGAGTTAGAGTCAACTTTGAAGAATTGAATATAATTAGACTAATTAACACGTTCCATGGACCATGTTAGAAATTGTTGTCACTGCACTGATCAAGTCTGCGAGGACCAGCCCTGTCATTTTGGGATTATCCTTAACAATAATAACAGCGTGGGAGGGGCCACTTTAGAAAGTTTAGTTGTATGAGAAATCGTAAACAATTTCACTCAAAGAGATCATAAGAAAGGAACAAAGGGACGAGAATATAGTTGTCAGAATTTATCATTACACTCTTCTTTTTATTACTATTATTTACAGGAGTGTTTATAAGCATAGGACATAAATTTGGAGCCTGTCCATGTTGTGTGAATCGAAGGCATCTGGTGAGTCTAATTTCTTCAAAGTTTCTTTCTGAAGGTGGTATCTGATGAGCAGTAAATTTAGTTAAGTTCTCTATGGACTCTGCTCTAATGATTCTCATTGGGTAATGGTACATTTCTACATAATATAGCAAAAGATAACTAACATGCAGTTGCTCAGAAATCTTCATATCGTTGTTCTATTTTAAATTTTATTATTATATACATGTGTGCATTTTCTTTACAAAAATATTTTAGTACGTGACAGTCAAGAATACATGTTTTGGCGGCTACAAATGTCTTTTTTTAGTTAAAAAGTTGTCAGTTCTTTATTTATTTATGTGATGATAGTTATTTTTGTTAGAAAAATGATATGATTTTTTAGAGAGAACCAGTATTAGGACCTCAACCTGTGTATCTTTAAAAAAAATACCAATAGGATAAGCTTTTTTTGTTATTCACTTTATATAGGATAAGTTGTTTTTACGAAGCATAATTTTGTTTTCTATGTTTACCAAGTAAAGGGGAAAGAGAGAGACATGATATTAATTAATATTGTTTATTATTTTTCCAACGTTGGTAGTATAATTTTAATAGCCTCAGAAGTGGGAAGAGGGGCGGATAATTTATTGAGTGGGGTAAGAAAATGGCGTTGCACCGTAGACTTAGCTCAAATATTAAGTCGTTATTAGTATTACTGCATTAAACGCCCGTTTGACAAGTTTTTCAAAACCTTCATGAAAAAATTAACGAGATCATCACCAAACAAAGCTACGCATCGATTAAATTTAGAAATATCTATTATTATATTTATTTTTTTATAAGTAGATTGGTGGGTGTAGGAGGCATATCCATATATCCATCTCATCCCAAAAAGTTCAAATTAACTCAAAGTCAAAGTATTCCTCGACTTAGAAAGTGGAAACAAATTCTTCTTGCGTCTCAATGCGACCAACCCATCTCAATCAAGTTCGTAACGCTGCCACAATTTCTAGAGCTAGAACTTAAATCCTTCAATAAAAGAGCACCCCAAATCGGAAAGCCCTACGCTCATGCAATATCAATATCCTATCCTATTTATAACTTTGGTGAGAAAGGTACGTGTACAAGATCACATGTATTATATTCCAGGTAATATTTAAGCTCTTCATCATCTCATATCTAAAACAAACCCTTCCAAAACCAAGACAATATTTCAAATTAGGTTCATTTCATCAATGGCACCCTCGTCAAATGTTGTTCCTATAGTACTTCTATGTTTAGTTTTTGTACTGCTTGGTGTTGTTGTCCCTGGAAGTGAAGCCAGGCCAAGAGCATTCTTTGTATTTGGAGATTCTCTTGTTGACAATGGAAACAACAACTATTTGCAAACCATTGCTCGTGCTAATGCTCCACCTTATGGAATTGACTTCCCAACTCACAGAGCAACTGGACGCTTCTCCAATGGCTTCAACATTCCTGATTTCATCAGTTAAGTTTCCATATATGAAAAAAAAAAAAAACTGTATTCTAAGTCCAAATTAATACTTATTTATCATATGGTGTTTAATTTTAGGTCAGCAACTTGGTGCTGAGTCTACAATGCCGTACTTGAGCCCGGAGTTAACGAGAGAGAATCTCTTAGTTGGTGCCAATTTTGCTTCAGCTGGAGTTGGAATCCTTAACGATACAGGAGATCAGTTTGTAAGTACTTTATTCATTATTGATGACATGAAATTCTAGCTACCATTAACATGCAACATATTTTTTAGTATATTATCTTCCTTTTATTGAAATTTATATAGGTCCACTGGTTTAATATAAGGAATGGTATCCACCAAATAGTGAAGAAGATTCACATATTTAGTGGAATGGGGTACACGTGAATTTTACCTATAATAGAAAATAATGTGTTGAAAAAAGAAAATTTGAGTGTGTTTTTACAATATTACGTAATGCATACACAAAACCTTGACCGTGCCATAAATAGTCGTAGGGTTTTACGGTTTTAAACTTTTTGTACGTTCTAATAATTAACTGTTCGTACTTCGTATGATTAATGGTGTGTGGCTGTTAGAAATATATAACAAAAAATTTCAATTTCAACTAGAGCAGTTGTATTTGTAAGTACAATATTTTTATACAACAAAGAGAGAGGGAAAAAAGTGACATAAAACAAGGTTAATTGAGAGTGTATTGCACTGAGTGTTATCTGTTGAAGAGTAATAGGCTAGTTTTAGCCTTCGATTAATGCTGGGTGCAGATACTTGTTGCTTGTACGCAAAGCATTTGCAAAAAGAACCTTACAATTCAAGTTAGTAGAGTAAGATAAGATAAATACTAGTAGAAATCTAATTAATTATAAACTTATATACGCCATTGTGATTCACCGTTCACGTATAAGTCAAACTGATCATTAATTGTGCTTAAAGCCCGGAAAACAGGGAAACGCTTTGGATCTAACACAAGGGGGTAAATTGATCCAGATCAAACTTAATGGGCCTCAACATTTATTAATGCTCGAACAATAACAGAGAATAAATTTAAACCAGATATACTATTCTTGTTAGTAATTAGTATCTTTCAGGATACTTTTTTACAACTCGTTTTTTTCTCCAAATTTCTCAATTACATTACTTAACTTATTTTATATTTTTCTCTCTTAATTTGGAAAACAAAAGTTATAAAAAAAGGTCATGTATAAATTGAACTTCTCAATTCCAAATAAACATGCAAACATTTGTAGTTGGCACTTGGCAATGCTTATTAATTAATGCAACGTTTTGCAGATGAACATAATTAAATTGCATAAACAAATAGAGCATTTCAAAGAGTACCAACAACGATTGAGTGCTCTAGTTGGTGCCTCACGAACCAAAAGACTCGTGAATCAAGCGTTGGTCCTCATCACCGTAGGAGGCAATGACTTCGTAAACAACTACTTCCTGGTCAATTCTACTGCAAGGTCTCGTCAATATTCACTTCCTGACTATGTCACGTTTCTCATCTCTCGCTACAGAAAACACTTGCAGGTATATCAAAGGTTCTATTAATTTCCATAAATCTTTACATAATTAAACACTTATAAATATTTTCTAACTTTAATTTGTTTCAATTGGAATAATATATAATAATAATGCAGAGGCTATATGATTTGGGAGCTAGGCGAGTTCTTGTGACAGGGACAGGGCCATTGGGTTGTGCCCCTGCAGAATTGGCTATGCGTGGCAAAAATGGAGAATGTTCTGCTGAGCTACAACGTGCTGCGGCATTGTACAACCCTCAATTAGAGCAAATGCTACTCCAACTCAACAGCAATATTCGCAGCGACATTTTCATTGCTGCAAACACAGCACTAATGCACAATGATTTCATCACCAATCCCAAAGCTTATGGTACTATATATAGAAAAATAGTGCATGTCGATGCATCTTTTATTTTAAGTAACTATATATAGTATATAAATCCTAACATTTTATGTTATGAAATTGGGTAGGATTTAATACATCAAAAGTAGCTTGTTGTGGACAAGGACCCTACAATGGCATGGGGCTTTGCTTGCCAATGTCCAACCTATGCCCCAACCGAGACTTGCATGCATTTTGGGACCCATTCCATCCAACTGAAAAGGCAAACAAACTTGTTGTCGAACAAATTATGTCAGGTTCTACCAAGTATATGAAGCCAATGAACCTCAGCACAGTTCTGGCCTTGGATGCTCGAGCACATTCGTGAGGATATTGACAAATTATAACCTAATTACCAATAGAACTGTGTTATCACTAACTTGGTCCTGAACAATGCCACTGTATGATCATAGCTCTTACCGTAATTGTTGGGTTTGTTGTTTATTTGGAATTAATTGTGTAATTTTCAAATGTATAAATTGGAGCTTGAAATCTCATCAAGCTATTATTTAATTGTTTTGACGACTTTCAAAGATATAAAAACTTATCTATGCATGCCAAAAATTACAATGGAGGTTGTAAAATTGGAAATTACATTTTATAGTACTAGATAGACAAGCAACATAATAATTAACAGAAAAAAATTGCTCCCACCTTGCCTCACCAAATTTACAGTTTTTAAAAAAATTAAAAGTGAACCATATCCTATTTACAATTTAAATCGTAATTAGTTATATATTTCATTTTATTACAAACTTGTTTTAAAGTGAAAAATCTTAAAATTAAAATGAATTATAACCAAAATTAATTTTACAAAATAAACTCAGTCAAAATCAAGTTTATGTTACTGAAACCTATAGACACAAACTATCATTCACGTTGTATAGACTTCTAGGCAGTTTCTTCATATATTTCTTTCCTCGCGACTATTTCAGTTGTACCAAAAAAAGTGTTATTAAGTAGAAGACTTTTATATGTTAACTGTGTGAATGGACAATGCCACAAATTGTCTGTCAGTAAGTTTAGAACGACTTTTCTATTTTTTATTTTTTTTTGGCGCATGTGTCTTAAATGGCCAGCAACACAAACCTAGAGTTGACGATATGTTCTGCAGTTATTAATTATATCTTTAATTGCACAAATCCTAAACTTTTCCAAGAAAAAAAAGTTTGGTTTCACATTAATGAACTAAAGCACGAAAAATATACTGAGTACTTCTTTTGAAAAGTCATCACCATTAATTTAGAAGTTAGAACTGCAGCTCATACATTGGCGGGGATCCAAGTCAATAGTTGACAGTATCCAAGCTTTTATATATGCACACGTCATTTATATGTGATTTTGCTGACCTAGTGATGTCGTTTCACCTTATTACAATTCGCATACTTTTCTACGAGATGGAGGTACAAGCACGCCGAAATGTTTGTCACTAATTAATGACTTAGCCATCATATAAGGCCAAAAGGTTAACGTCTTGTCTTTGAATTTTTCAATTGACCCAGTAACTAGAAAAAGAATTCTAATTCCATTAGTTGCGATTTGTGAAGAATCAACTAACCAGGACGAATTGCGACTTAATTAGTCCCACTCAAAATTAACTTTGGCTTAATGCATTCTTTTATGATGATTATGTTAGGTTTGTCTTTAGTTATATATATATATTGAACAAACATCTTGATGTTAATTTCAATTTTAAATACACTAAAATTCTTTTATATAGGAATAAATAAATCAAGATCCAGTATCTTAAAGTGATGTAGCTTTTGTTGTCACAATTTTAATTAACACTAAGAAACTGAACGAATAAGCAGTGTGTATTATATTGCTTGTCATATAATGGTATGAAATTAGACACTATAGTGGTGGGTTTGAACTTTGAATTGAACCCTTCAAGTTCAAGTTGACTTGTCACAACTCAGAACCATTTATTTCTCCGTGTACCCCACCAAATATTAATGGCAACTTTGTCATCGGCAATTAGTGTAGCTAGCTTTTTTTTTTTGAACTGCAAAAATATTAATTGAATAAAGGGAGAGAACCATGTATGTAAGCATGCATCTGTGTATATATATTCATTTCTTAGCAATGTAGTTTGTAAAGAAAGAGAGAAAATTAACAAAAGAGGTTGAGGAAGTCTTGTCGCAGGAGGGATGACATTGCTACAGATGAATGATGATGCAAAATCATGTAGCCAATGTCATCCTCATGTGACACGATGCCCTACAATCACTTTCTCATAATCCCTTTTTAACTTGTTATTTTAGTTTAGAAAGATTGCATATTATATTTAGGATTGGAGAAGCTCTACGATCACGGATTGCATATACTTATGGATGTTCATCAAAGGTACGTATCGAACTTTCAGTCTTTCAAATGAATTGAAGTTGTATTTCGATATGGCGCCATAACACAAAACAAAAGTAAAAAAGTTTAATATATATATATTAGGAATCTAATGCAACTAAGAAATCCAAAACAAAAATCTTATTATCAGATACTTAAACCAAAAAAATATATATACAATATAATTTATTCAATTAGACATTTCATTTCTTTTTTAGCTAACTACACTTGATTATAATATTTATCTCATTATTTTTATATGCATGATAATAGCTTACTCATTCTCAGTTGCAAGTAACCCCTAGAACCTTGAATACTGGTTGTTGATTGCTCGAAGCAAGTGAAACGGAGATAAAATGAAAAATGACAGCTGAATAAATGGGGCACACAGATATAACATCTCACATTTACATTACTTTTAACGTCTGATTTCAGCTCTCGATCACTTTCTACACACCTACGCTACCTCACACCAAAGTGAGGTAACATGCACCAAACATTATTTAGTGGTTACATAGTCAGTTGTTTCATTCATGTCGCTAAATTAAGGAATGTGATTCAGCTTGGCTGTCATTATCATGTCACCAGATTTGCCTCAATTCATGTCAATTTAAAAAATCATGTTTGTGCTTTACACTCAATATTTACATTTTCTACTGAAAAGGTACATGAATTCTCATTGATCATGTTAACTAAATTTAGAGATAATACTAAAGCAAGTGACAAGCGACATAATCTCTAGAAGGCCACTGCTGTTGGCAGTAGCATCTTGTCATACACACTGTTTTGGTCGAAAATTTTCGTCAGACAACAATGAATTGATCAAAGTTTCTAGCCTCTTTGAACCTGGGCCGGGCCTGAGGACAGTAGTATTACCAACTACAGAACAAGGATCACTCCCATTCACCCTGCTTCCTATGCACCAGCCACCAGGAACAACCATCCCAGGACCTCTAGATAATAGCTCGGCATCAATTTTGTCCAACACTGGATCATCTCCATGAAACTTCCTCGCGAAGGGGGCGTTGCTTTCAACCATCCTTTCCATATCATCAAGAGAAAGGTAGTGGGGGTGTTGCCTGGGAGGATTGTCCCAAGAAATGAAGTGAAGATCACTATTAACACTGGTGTTCTTGAACTCTTGAGCATTACAAATGACAGTGTGGAAGTACCCTTCAGGGGAAGATATGAAATTTGTGTAGTACATGAGAACAGTCCGAGGTAGGTTGTCCCATCCCCATATACAGTAATCAATGAATGATCTTGATAGCACCATCCAAGCCGAACCTAACATGGGAGAAAAGATTTAAGAAATCATATATGATTAATTCCTCAGGCACATAACCTGGGATTGTGTCAATTGTCAAGGTTAAACATTGTAATTATTTCCAAGCAAAAGGACTTCGTATACTAATTGGCAGTGTTAGCGTTGTATTGGTTTTTCTGTCTTTATGTGTTTCATATTATTGGTTTTTCTATCTCTACTTCTTCCTGGAGGTCTCAGCCCACTAAGTTGACTTTCTTATCACACACTCCAAACATTTTGGTGCTTTGATTATGTTCACATGAAAAATCGAATATGTACCTAACAGGAAATCTTAAAAGTGCCAAAATTGAATCAGTTGCAAAAGCTTACAGTCAACATTGGATCATTAGCTAAACCTTACAGTCAAAATTGATTAGTTGGGGGTACCTGGCACTCTGGGAGCTGATCCCAACTAGGACCTTGAGTGGGTTGTTCTCATTGAAGTGAAACAGAAAAATGTTGCTCTAGGTTCAATAAATTAAGCTATGCAAAAGATAGGTAACACTGCAGGATAGTAATCCCCACTCTCTTTCTGTCATATAACTGATATGATCTCTACCAAAATAACTGATATGGCCAGATTAGGTGGTATAATTGCAAATGAGTAAGAAAATACCCCATTCCACTGCCTGTAAAGCATTATATTGCAAAATTACCCAAAATGTAAAATCTTATGTATCCTCCAAGTGTTCTAAAAGCAAAAGTTGTTAGGTGAAGGCACTTGAATGATTTTATATTTCTATCACCCCCCTCCTCATGCAATATCCCTTTGGGGTTGAAGGGTGGACAATACACTGGTCCACCTACCATCATTGAACACTAGATCACTTGGTCACAGAGGCTCTAATATCATACTAAAAGATCAACTATCTCAAAAGCTTTAAACTGTTAGGTAAAGGCACATAAATGGTTTTCTATTAAAAAATAAAATCATTTATTTTCATTAAGATGCAAATTTTGATGCCAGCAAAATAATACATCCTATCAGACAATCATATGTGAATTCAATATTTTCCAAGATCCAAAACCAGAACAAAACATATTCTATACACAGCATAGCTGTCCTTCATTGTTGTTCTTTCTTTGTAGAAAGACTAAACCATAAGGAAATCTCAGTTTTCAAATAATCATTAAAAGGTTTTGCCCCAGGAGACCAGATAAAGTAAATTTTCCGAGCAAATCATACATTATCCTATGATCTCTTATCCGACAAAGAAAGTGCATCCAAATGCACAGTAGTATCACCTAAATTAATAAGAAAAGGATGAGCACCTGTGAAAAGTTTGAAAGCCGTTGGCCTACTTCTCCTCTGCGTAATCCAGAACACGTCTTGCTTCTTAGTCATATACAACCCCGGATCAATAATTATAGGCCTCGCCCGTTGATGACTACACAGTAACACACACCATCAAAATATTAAAACCCACCCAAATTATTTCATCCAAAAAGAAAAACTAAAAGTTACCGAAATCATAACTGATGATGAACCACATTGAGGTAACAGAACTTAAAAGACCAAAATGGTACATTGACAATACTTAGGAGTAAAAAGAGAAGGAGAAAGCGTTAGTTAATTCAGTTAACTTACTCTTTCCAGCCAATGTCACTGGTATGATCAATGAAATTAAGATCGCGTGGCAAATGTGAGAACGCGTGCAGCAGATCTACCCAATCAGAATTAAACCATTCCGTTAAAAAAAATAAAAACACTAGCTTTACCAAAAATAGAAAGTGTTTTAAAGTGGATAATGAAAAAGTAATGAGTGAGTGACGAACCGTCTTGGGTAACGAGGGGGTAATCGGAGGCGCTGAGGTTAATGAACCAATCCCAGTCATCACTCTCCGTCAACGCAATAGCGGCAGCGTGGAGAGTATTGGCGACCATGGTGGGGCCGCGGTACGTGACGAGGTTGGCCTTCGTCACAACCTTCACGTTCCCGAATTTTTGGAAGCTGACGTGGCGGTCCACGTGGAGGTTCAGGAGGTGGCGCTCTTCCGGGGAGGAGTCTCGGTCGAGGTGGAGGACGTAGAAGTTGCGGGGGTGGTAGAGGGCGGAGAGGGTGCGGACGAGGGCGGAGGCGTCGCCGGCGGCGCCGGATATGAGGTAGGCGAGGCGAGGCGGGAGAGGGGAGGGGGGAGGGAGGGGGAGAGGCCGGAGCTTTGACTCGACGAATGGGGAGGGCGGCGTAGGGCGGCGGAGAGGGGGAATGGGAAGATGCGTGTGGTCACGTCGGGGGAGGTTAGTGTGAGAGCGAAGAGGAGGAGGGAGAAGAGAGAGAATAGAGAAACAATGGTGATTACTGGGACAATACACTTGCGTTGCTGTTCGGAGTGGTGGTGTGAATAGTAGTGTTTTAGTTTCTTCATTGTTTTGGTTTCGTCTGAGAAACTCAGTGAGGAGTGAAGTTTCACTCTGTTTCGGAGGAGATGGGTGAGCCACTCACTGGCTGGAGGTGGGTCCGAATATTTACTTGCACATGTCTTCTACTAATGGAACACACCAACGTCTATTTATTAACTCAATAATTACTAGTGCACCAGGCTAGATCCTTTTCACGTAAAACTGGATACTTTTTAAGCTAATACCTAATACTATATTTTTCACAAATTCACAATACAACAATAAAGTACACACTCCACGGATCTTTTGAAGTTTTGCTATTTGGGTGTGGTTTCAAGTTTCAACTTTCTTCAACTTCCATTTGGTTGGTGATCAATTAATTAATTAGTTGGTTGATCTAACTTATAAGGAGGGTTACGGTTAGCTAGATGCAGCTAATGATCATTTGTGTATGCAAAGCCAATTTGCTTGAGGTGAACTGGATGGTTATATTTTTGTTGTCACTACTTGTAGAAAAGATATGAAAGCAGATTGGGTCAAGTTTTATAAGACCTAAAGTAGGAATTGACAAAAATTAAATATCCATATCATGGAAATTTAGGGATAAGGATTGAAAATGATAATTAAATAGATACTTATTATTAACAAGATGGAATGGGTAGTAAAATGCTAAAAAAAATATATCATATTATTTTGTTGCAAGTATTAATTAAGAATACTCTCTTAGAGTAGTAATTATTAGAAATTAATGTGACTGAAAATATAATTCAAAATTGTCTTCTAATTAAATATATAGATTTAATTTTTAAATCTCAAACCTTTCATAGTTAATGGACAACTTTTAAAGCTTCGTGATATGCCAAATTAGTATTATAACCACTCATTTGTTTGTAATCTAGTTTTTTGCCTAAATTTCTATTGTTCATATTTAACCTGCAAAACAAACATTCTAATTTCTCTTAATATTCCCTCCTTTTACTCTCCATCCTATATCTTAACTATTATGTCTCATGCCTCAACTTCTTCCACAATATAAACAAATTAAACTTGTTCTTTTCAAATAACTCTTAGCATCTAATTATTCACAGCCTTTTTTTTCACAAATCGTTTCTAGATTAATCCCCAATTTGTGTTGCAAATTAAGTGGAATGGAATTCTTCCAAAAGGCAAGAGTGATACGCCTAAGGAGTCACCATGGCAAATATATGTTGGCAGATGACGACAAAGAAGGCGTTTTTCAAGACCGTAATGGAACCTATAAAAATGCTAAATGGACCGTAGAGATTGTAGAAGACGGTGCCAACAACTCAATAAGATTAAAGAGTTGTTATGAGAAATACTTAACAGCCACCAATGTGCTGTTTCTATTTGGTGCCAAAGGGAAGAAAGTGTTGCAAACCATTCCCACAAGATTAGATAAACCATCTTTAGGATGGGAACCCATAAGAGAAGGTATGCAAGTAAGGCTTAAGAGCAATTGTGGACAATATTTGCGTGCCAATGGAGGCTTACCACCATCGAGGAATTCCATCACTCATGACATCCCACATCGAACAAAAACAGAAAAATGGATTTTGTGGGATGTTGACCTTGTAGAGCTTCTCCCAAACCCTCCCAAACCAATAGAAGAAAACGTCACACTCACAACTACATTGGATTCTCCTACTTCAGATGATTTCTCCCTTAGCATACATCTCAAGTCTTCTGAAGTACCGATTGAGGTTAGATATATAAAAGTTGTTTTGATCATTTCTTTCGTCTATAGGAGACAAATTCTAACACTTGTAGAGGAGTACAACATAAGACCTACACTTGTAGGTTCTCTTCACATATTTATAGTCTCTACAATTTTATTACTGTTTTTTATGTTGTCCAAATTTTGTAGGATTGATATCTTTTAACTAAATTAATATTTCTTCTTACTAAACTTTACTAAATTCGATTTGGTTCTTTTTTTGTTAAAGTAAAATATGCATTTTTTATTTTGGGTGAACAAGTAAAATATGCATTTGGTAATTGAGAGTTAAGGGGAATGCATGGTTTAATTGTCATATCTATCTAAAACTGATATTTTTTTATGCAGGATCATGAAGATCTAGATGAGACTGATTCACCGAAAAAAGATGGAAGAATTATATTTTATAATATAGGTGATGAAAATGGGGAAGGTCCTAGTGCAGATGAAGAAAAAATCTTTACATTTAAAGGAAGTAGTGTGGAGGATTTGAAGGAAAAGTTAAAGGAAGAAACAGGGCATGATGATATTCTTGTATGTAGTCGCAACCAGTTGAATGCAAAACTTTACCCCCTTCGGTTACAATTACCCCCTAACAATACTGACATGCACGTTGTTGTGGTTATTCCTCTCCATAATGGTGAGCATTTTTCTACCTATTTTGTTTGTGTACTTTCACTTTTGTAACTTTAACAAGCTTTTTTTTTTTTTTCAAATTATGGATGGTTTCATCTGATCTTGACATATGGATGGTT
This sequence comes from Amphicarpaea edgeworthii, assembly GCA_014843725.1. NCBI lineage: Eukaryota > Viridiplantae > Streptophyta > Magnoliopsida > Fabales > Fabaceae > Amphicarpaea > Amphicarpaea edgeworthii. Next base: position 3,071,039 of record CM026321.1, on the reverse strand, counting down.
TGCACAACTTTCTCACAACTAAAGTTAATTTTTTGCTTTCAGAATGAAGAATCGACAATCAATATGGAGCTGCTCACAGTTACAAGTTCATTAATTGGTGGAAATACATCATGAAAAGAAATTTTCATAAAAATGTGATACATATACAACATAAATTTCGTGCCTATCTTTTCTCTCCCGTGTGACAATTAAATTTTTTCTCTCTTAATTATATAATTTGTTGTACAAGTATCACATTTAGAAGAGAAGTGTCAATGTGTATAAGAAAGTCTCTAACTTATCTTCTAATACTCTCTATGAACACACAAAAAATGTGTTAGAGAAAGCGTGGTTACTAGTTAGAACTTATTTTTCATATAAACAAATTCAAAAGTTATGTAACAATGTTATGAGTTGTGTATTTCGAAAAACAAATATATTTCATATTACTCAATCCAGAAGATTGTTACATGGTTTCTGGATTAGCTTTTCCAGATACCAGAACCAATTTCGGATTATCTACTCTGGACAACAACCAAAAGATAACGCATTTTTAGATTGACTAAAACGCACAAGAAAGGGTATTATAGTCCGATTTAGTTGTTTGAAGTTTTCTTTTGAGTGCAGGAAGTAATAAATAGGGATCAGGAAGCAACTACCCTGACATTGAAACCCAACAACTTTGGTCCATTATATTACACATCAGTCCGAGATCTACAATGGTTCTAATATCTCACCAAAAGATTAAGAGAAAAGCTCCATCAAGGACTATGTTAGGTTTCTTTTAAAATTAAAGTAAACATGAATGGAGCATTAGCAACTCCCACTAACGATTATGACACTCCGCTTATTTAAAAATAAGTATTTTTATTATAAAGTTAGACCCATAGTGATGTAATGATAAAAAAAAAACCATAATGATGTGATAACATATTTGTTCTGTAGTAATATATACATCTTTAATTATCATTTAAAATGGAAAAATACATTATATTGTATAATTATTGTACACCTTACGCTTAGTTACACGTTTAATCTCTTTACAATAACTAAAATGTTGTTTTTAGATATACAAAATTAACAAATATACTATCTTACCTAAATTTATTTAAACTAGCTTGATTTAGATTAATTTTTTTTTATAAAAAAAATTGTGTTTTTATCTTGATATTTTAATTATTTACTATTTTTATAAGTAAAATTCATAAGAAGAAGAATATGCCACCTGATCATTAGTTGGTTCAACCATTACCGAGGGTTCATGAGTTCGTTCTAGTGAGTCGAGTTATATTTTCTTTTATTTTCATGGATTTTCGTTGGGTGGTATTTATTTATTTTTGTTTTGAGATGATGAATGGGTGGTTTTGATGGGGCAAAGGTTTTTGTGGTTTGGATGAATTTAAGGGATGAAATCAACAATAGAAACAAGAAACCATGTCAATGCACACGACATATATAGTTATCACTTATCAAGTGGATCCAAAATCCGTACACCTTGTATTTCATATCCCTGCTCTTAAAACGAATCAAGGAAAGTTAATTCTACTTAAATGGCCGAGAAGAAGATTTTAAATTGCATTTTTCTTTTCAAAGATTATTCTGAGATTGGTGTTCTTTTTTTTGGGTATAAACTAATCTACTGTGTGTGAAGCCTAGAGATATGACTTTGACTTTGTGGTGGGTGGATCGAAGGCTTTGAGCAATTAAAATTGTATGTTTCAGCCTTCAGTTCAGGGATGCAAGAAACCCATTAAAAATCAACAGACAAATAGAATAACACTTAATTTGGTTCACGCATGTTAAGAATATTCAAATTGCAACGAGAAGATAGGATCAGGATCAGATCAATATACTTTCAGAACAACCCCACAGTGAGACCCCACTTTTATTCCTTTTGACCATCCTTCTGTCTGTTTTAATTACTTTAATTATTAGTCGTCATTACTGGTAAGTAGCCCTTGTTAGAAAAAAAAAATGCTTCACCTTTTTATCCTCGTCGTTTAAGATAATTATGTAATAAAGATTAAAAAAGTTGTTTGCTTAACCCATTTTACAAAAAAAAAACCCTAACTAATTAACCTATTAGGCACAGTGCATCTCTTTCCGGCAAAAGCTGATTTCTTCTTCTCTTTTGTACAAAAGCATATATATGTATTCTTAATACGAGATCATTCTGTGGAGCTAAGCAAGATTATTATCAGTGATAAATCTCATTTTATGATTTTTTTTTAGCACAATTACACACTCCAAACTAACAATATGTTTGAAAGCACAAGCATCAAGAGACTTGAACATCATGTCCATTTTGAAAAATAAGTGAAAGCTACAACTTGGACGTGAAAATCCACCAATCAAACACACAGTTAGACTTGAGAGTTGAGACCATTAATTAAATTAAAATAATTCCAAACTAATTAATTTACAGGTTTAATACTTGTCAAAGCTAGAGGATGAAGTTAAATATTGATAAAGCTCACAACCAAAATGGAAAAAATAAACTGTTAGTTTGTGAAGACTATACGTGTATCCACATCGAGAGTTGATCTCTATTTCAAAATTCTTCTATAATCTGATGCACAATTGACGTGGTGAGAGCTCCTATTTATAGGAATACTGATGCTATCCCATATTTTAAATTTGAATTTAATCTGTCAGTCTATCGACATATTCAAATTAATTCAAACTTATTAACAGAGATAATATATTATCTTAATAAGATATTCAAACTTATTAACAGAAATAATATATTCTCTCATCATTTTTTACTAATAAAGAGATGTCGTATATATATTAATGTGCTAGCAAAGAATATAATAATATTCCACATAGAGATTTTGTCAATCAAATTGATTATTCTCTAGTAAAGATTAACACACTCGTTTGTGTGTGACCCCGTAGGTTCAATACTAAGCTGGTAGTAAATTAATCAAATTAATTTTACTAATCAAGGTAGGCATCTAGCAACACTCCTTAATGTTCAGATAGCATGAAGTAATTTGTTGTTACTTTCAAGAACCACTAGAAGAGTAATATATAATATTTCCTTCCATCATTTCCAACTCTAGATTAACTTTAGAATATGGTATTACTGTCAAATTCAATCACGTTAATCAGTGAATGACTCTAAGAAATTCATTTCTTCATTCATTCAATTGTCCTGCCCAAGGTTTTGATTTATAGAGTTCAAACTCATTACCTAGAGTCAATGGATTCCTTCTTGAATAATTATTAATTCTACAAGTATTTAATTATATCAAATATCCATTCAACTAGTGCTCTAGAGCATTAGGTGTCCGGAATTAAAATATAACAAATAACTTGTTAATTACTATGATAATCTCAGGTCAAAGGAAATGTTATATTTCTTCTTGAGAGTTTTTCTATTGACAAATTAAGGTAATTTTAACCATTAGAAAAATCTCAATATCGAGTCAGTTCAATGATCACATCCCTATGTGCATCATCTATAAGTGTAATTTAATAAATGAGATCTATTAATATTCATCCAATGAATACTATTACACATATATTAATCTATCCGGATTATTAATATCCTATTCAAAATAATCCTATGATCAAGAACACTTTAGATTAAAATTTCAAGAGACTTGTTTCTCATTTATCATAATATCTATTATGATAACAATCTTCAATTTTAATCAAGGATTTCATCAATTTATCAAACTAGTATAAAATGATAAAGAAATGAAATAATACTTTATTATTTGAAAATAGAAATTGATTACATGATAAATTGGAACTTGGGCATACAAAATTATTCCCAACATAAACAACCTTTATTTGTCTTTGTTCAACGCGAATATATGCTCAGTAAAAGAAAAAACTGTGTTCTACGCATAAAACGCAGTCAAAATAGGAAAAAGGGTGCTTTTAAAAATCAACAATTGACTAATATCTCAACGATCGCAAAGGCAACCACAAGTCAAAGCTCGAGCCGCTAGGCTTCAAACTTCAAAGTAGGAGAAAGTTAGAACATGTTTTAGAAAGCCATTTTCGTATACTATAATGGTATGTTTGGACTGAAGGAAAAAGAAAAGAAAAGTAATGATACTTTTTTCTTTTACTTGCAGGTTAAGAATAAATTAAGTAAAAAGGGGGGAAATATTGATTTCTAAGATATACCAAGGTAAAAATAAATTTATCTAGCGCGACTCCAAAAGAGAACGTGAATCAAATTAATAAAGATAAAAATATTATTACTTTATGGAGTAGTAATATTTTAGTCTATGTACTGTATAGGATAAATATTTTGTGTATTATAATTACAATACACAAATAATTTGGTATTACAAGTTATAAAATCATAATATAATATTACTTGATTCCGCAAATAAAAACAATAGAATAACGATGCCATAATTTTAAAACTTACAGCAATTATCGATTTCCAGCAACTATGCCTCATAAAACTAATCGCAGAAAAGAATAAACATGGTTAGGAATACATTATCAAATAGGCAAGGTTAATTAAATATCAGAACTATTGAACGTGTTAAAACTAAATATTCAAAATTGGTTCTAGAATATATAATATAATATATGCAGTTAAGCTAACAAACAAGCACGCTTACCGAATTTTTAATTTCTAAAATCCCACTTTAACAGAAAACGCAAGAAGATCTGTTTACTAAAACCGCAATAAAATAATACAAGAGATTGAGAGAAGTGAATCTAAGGTGACAAAATAAAAAGAAAGAAAGAAACAAACGTGCCGAAACAACTAGACATGGGTCAATGATATCATCGTTTGCTGCATGTGGGGGACCTCAAGGCTCATGTCATGTTACACTATGTGCCCAACATCTCAGATTCCACTTGTCAAATAATTATTCCAATAATCATACTTTTAGTTTTAGGCCTCCCCGAAAGCCGATCAACCTCATAAAAATATTATCGCGGTGTCACGTTGAGATAGTGACACAGAAAGCAGCAACACAGAAACCAAACCAAAAGCTAGGTTCCACTTGGATTCTTCGCACTGGAATTCATAAATACCATGCATATCCTACTACTCCAACTTCCCAACTCTTTCACACCCTTCGTGTTTCATTTCAGGAAAAAAAGTTTACCACCTCGATCACTTTTCATTGCATATTCCAGAATCCAGGTCTCAAACAATTTCCACATCAAGCCACGGACGCATATATACACCAATTTTCATTTTGTTATATCAAAAATTACAATTTTTTAACCATATTCCAATGAATATGACTTAATTCTATACTGTTAATGTAAATCACATAATTATTATTTAATGATTTTAAAATATTTCACTTTATTTTTTTATGTCAAGTAATTTTTCTTTCCAATCCACTAATTTTTTTTTTACCAGAGAAGTCTCACAGATAGCTCTCACATGCTTACAATACTATTAGTTATTGACATTTATTATTATTATTTGATAAAGGATATATTACAGAAGCCCACAATAAAATGTGTTTGTTTTTAAATTAATTTATTTTATTGAATTTATAATGAAAAATATTGAAAGAGGTAGAAAAGTGATTTTTCCTGAGAAAACGAAACCAAACCAAACCTTAAAGTGGCTGCTGATATAGCGCGATTCAGCCAAGTAGCTAACTACTCTCGTCTTTGCTCCGTGATTGAACTCGTGAGTCGTATAGTACTCTGCTTGGCGTGTGACTCGCTTTTCCGCTCTCTTTCCACTATAAATAATACAAATCCAAGTCGGCGGCACAAGTTTCCGTCATTTTTCTTCTCACGCTTCCATTTCTACATTCTGAACTAGATTTTTCTGCTCCGCATTTCTCTCTCGGCGCGCTTTGGAGCTTCGTCTTAGCTTATTAGAAGTTCCGTGCTCGTGAGTTATCGTTGTTTACGCGAAGAGTTGTGGATCGCTGGCAGTTTCGTCTTCGAAGAGTTTCTGTGTTCGCCATGGCGGAGGAGAAGGACGAGGAAGGAGTTTTCGCGGCGGAGAAGATAACGATTGGAGTATGCGTCATGGAAAAGAAGGTGAAATGTGGCTACGAGGTTCTTTCTCTCTTGTTTTTATTTTATTTTATTTTTTCTTCTTTTTTTCACGCTGGATCCCGTGTTTTTCTCCGCGTGCTTGTTCTGCTTTCTGCACGAAAACAGAGAGACTCGCCGCGAATGTTTTGATTCAGTGGCTCTGTTTTTGTATTGCAGGTTTCTTCGGCGCCTATGGAGCAGATTCTTCGGAGGTTACGAGCGTTTGGTGAATTTGAGGTAGATTAATGAATTTTCAGTATTTTTATTTCTGCGTTCTGCTCTGGTTTTCTCGTCTTTGATTTGAATTAGCTTGTTCATGAATCTACTGAAGATAGCATTGTTCGTATTGTTTCTTTTGTAATACTAATACTAATACTAATACTAATACATTATAATTATAATATTATGTATTCGATGCTATTTTTTTAACGGACGCAAAGTAGGATCATTTTCCACTGTCTGTCTGTCTATAACAGTCTTAAAAGTCAGGTAAACAGTGACTTCTGATTGACTTAAAATCAGGACATCACTATTCAACTCTTTATTTTTGTCTTTTATTTTTTATTTTTGAGAAATGCTATTTGTACTGCAAATTGAACAACAAAGTTAAAAGCGAGAGAAATATGAACTAAGTAATGATGTGACGGAGAGTTATAAAAAAAAAAAAAAGTAGTATAAATTGTTGGATGTTGATTTTTTTATTTTTTACATTTTTGTTGTGCCGTAATAGAGATGGTCGTCATGGTTGTGTTTTTTGCATATTTCTCACATATACGTTGTATCGTATCAGGTCGTACATTTTGGTGACAAGGTCATCCTTGAAGAACCAATTGAGAGGTATAGTTAATTGATATCAGTTGGAACTTGTTTGGACTCTACATTGAAGAACTATATATTGGTCTATTTATTGTGTTTTTTAAAAGCTATATCTCTTTGATCGAGTACCTGCTTAGTGTTTCATAATAGCTTTTGTTTCAAGCTTTATCAATAGACAGAAATTGTTTCATGACATTTACATGCAGTCATGCACCCTGGCATGATGTCTTGGTTGCTTTAAGCAAAAGAATTATCTAAATGTCATGTGAGCAGAAGTTAAAATTTCAAATTGAAGGAAATTTTTCCTGGCTTTTTAATTTGCCGCTGGTAGTAGCCATTTTTAGCTGATCGGAAAGAGTCTTCAACAGTTTGTTCTGATTGACAGAAAATAAGAGAATGGTAATGATGCTAAGAATCATTCTTTTGTTCTGCATGTTTCTCTTATGGAAGTAGAGAGATTGACATATGTATATTTGACAGCATAGTGGAAGGGATTATAGAAATTGGCATTTAATGTAATTTTTCATTAAATTCATTTTTATCTGTTGGTGGATAAAGTTTAATGTTCATGTAAATTCTTTGGGCACCTCACTTTTATTTTTTGTTGTCTGCGCATTTTTGGAGGGAATAAATATTACAACAAAAATGCATTCCTAGGGAACACTTTATTCCCTCACCGTGCTTTTGTTTTTCTATCATAATGTGTCCAAAGTCCAAACAAGGGATCAAACAGTTTTTTCCCCATTATTTTTCAATATGTTTGTCAGATGAATAATATTTGCATTTGAGACTTGTAAGTTATGGCTGAAATATTTCTTGCACTGTTGGCTTACTAAATTTATATATTATGTTATTTCAGGTGGCCAGTGTGTGATTGTTTGATTGCTTTTCATTCCTCTGGATATCCCCTGGAAAAGGTTGAAGCATATGCTGCTTTAAGAAAGTAAGCTTGTTTATTTACCAACTATATTTGATCTGTATGCCATATAAATATAAATTATATAAATAATCAAAACCCTATTAAAAATTTGGATGATGCTTCTGTAATATGCTCTGGATTGAGTTTGGTACAACAAACCATGCAGTTGAAAAGGTTTATACTCTGTAGTTTGTTCATCTTGGAGCGGTTTCTCATGACATGCTTTCACTGTTTTGGCAAGAATAAATCATAACAGTGTACGTATTAGGTTGCGGAGAATGTCCGTTTTTTCAGTGGTGCCTCTTTGGCTGCACATTTGTTATGAGACAGGATTCATTTTTTGTCTTTTTTCTCATGCTTTGGTATTGCATAAAGTGATGTCCTAATAAGCTAATACTTATGCTCAGTGTGCTGAACTTCTTTGCTGCATTTTCTATTTTGGCCCACTGTTCATTTCCATTTTCTCCTACCCCTTTCTCTAGTGTGGTTTATTATGAGAAGTGTGAATCTTAGACCTCCTGCAATTCCTGAAGTGCATGAAAGGGGGAATAGAATAGAGAGGGTAGTAAGGGACTAAAGACTTAAGACGGTGAGCATAATTTAAGGTACAGAATGGAGAATTTAGGCTGTATAAACCTTATCTATGTGGCAACTGACAAGGGTGGTGGAAATGGAAAGTAAAGGAGTAACTGTTTGGAGCAAGCCATCCGGGAGAGTGGAGTGGAGAATGGCATCAGGTGATTGATATATATCTTGTAACTTCAGTTGTTAGTTCAATGCATAATCTTCTGGAGTGAGCAATGTGTGTTTTGAGATTAGGGATTTTGTTTGGAGTGGTTAGTCCTTGTAATTTAACTTTCATCACAGCAGATTTTCTCACTATGTTGTATGTGGAGATAGCGGATTTTCTCTTTTCCTTGTTCTCTGTTCATGTCTGGCTATAACATTTCTCTGTATTTTTTCTCCTACACAATGGCGATCTTCACTTAAATATGTACATCCATAGGCCTAATTTCTTCACATTGTGTGTGTATTTTTTTTAATTGTGTTGCATTGTTATTTTAATTTTTATTTATCATAGTTTTCTTTCAGTTATTGAATGAGAAAGTTTATTGATCTTAATTCTGTGCACTGTGATCCAGACCCTTTCTAGTAAATGAACTGGAGCCACAGCACCTTCTTCATGATCGAAGAAAAGTCTATGAGGTAGAGGGGATCTATTTCTTTTTTTCGTTTGGCTATGTTCTAACTGCCGTGTTTTCAGATTTCATGACCTTTTCACCTTATTTATATTAAGCTATCTCAGATTTCCATTTAAGAAATAAGTATATTGAAAGATTTCATTTTGTTGAAACCTTGAGTGCTTTGTAATCTTAGAGCCTTTATGACTTGCTATGTTTGGATTGACGAAAAGAGATGGAATGAAAATGAAATGGAACATAATTGAATGAAACCTTCATTCCATTGTTTGAATATGTTATGATGGAATAAATTTCCCATTCCATTTCATTCCTCCCAAATTTGGGGGAAAAAAAATGTAAACAATGGAATGGGTTCCACTAATTTCCATCATATTCCATTCCATCGTCATTTTAGCCATCCAAACAATAGAGCATAACACCATTATATTTCCTTCCCTTCCATTCCATCGTCTTCCACCAACCCAAACATAGGAATCTAATCCCTGCAACCTTTGAATTTCAGAACAAGGTAAAACAGGTTTGTGCATTCTGCCTTTATGAAATTGGTCATTGCCATTAGATAATACCTATTTTTGACATTTTTTAGGGACTGACTAGCTTGTGCACCAGTAATCTGTGTTATTTTTAGTGTAAAGACAAACCCAGCTGAGAAATTCTATTTGCTCCCCCGTCATTTAGAGTTCTAGACATATTATGTGAATTTATGGTTGGTGTATTACTGTTTGTCCTATTACAGTCAATGCTTTTTGCTACTTCTTTTCTGACATATAAATGGTTTTAATAATGTTCAATTTTGGGGTTCAAGCGTCTTGAAAAGTTTGGAATCCCTGTTCCAAGATATGCCCTTGTAAATAGAGAAGTACCATACCAACAGTTGGATTATTTCATAGAGGAAGAAGATTTTGTTGAGATTCATGGTATGCGTTTCTGGAAGCCATTTGTGGAGAAGCCTATTGATGGTGAGACTATTTCTTGTATTTAAGACTGAAATTGTTTTGCAATTCCATGTTTCTTATGTGTCATGGTTGAAGGCAATGAGTTGTGTGATCTAATAGTCTGCTTAGCAATACAACTGTTTTATGCAATGGACATTGCATTGGGTTGCTTTAGCATGAGAATGGTATATGAATCTTTAAAAAACTTTTAGCATTGCATGTCTGAGGTATAGCTCCAAATACTATACTGATAATTACCTATTAAGAAACTTCAGAAATTTGTGGGTATTGCAGAGTTAAGTTATCTAACATACATTTCCTTTCGTGCCATATATTAAATGATAGAAGTTATACCCTCAAAGGTGCTCATATCAAGCCATTGTTATTTGTTTATATGAAGAATGCTGTCTTGATTGCATAATTACTATTGGTCCGTTTGTAAAAAGTAATAAAACTTTTGATTTCTCATGACGACCTCTTATTTTTATTTTTTTGTTTACTTGATACATAACTAATTTGAAAATATATTTCCTTGGATGTGGTATAACCCTTATTTTATTTTGTAAAGGTGATAATCATAGTATAATGATATACTATCCCAATTCAGCTGGTGGAGGTATGAAGAAATTATTTAGAAAGGTAGGCTTTAAGCTGATATGTCACCTTCCCTAATTAGGTAGGTTTATTGTAGTGCTGTTAACATTAAATGGTCTTAGAGCACATGGTAAGTCAAAAAAGACAGCAATTACATGATAATTTTCTGCCTTAGTTTCTTTCTAAAAAAAAAGTGAAGAATGTCCAAAACCCACATGGATTCCATGGTCCATCCATGGAATGTGATTTAATATTCCTTTTCCCATCATAACCGAGTAATTTTAAAAAAAAATGTAGTCATTATCCTTGTTACATTTAAGACTAAATTGTAATTTTGGTCCTCCCAGTTTTCAAATCCATGATTTTGGTCTTCATAGTTTTTAATTGTAAACATTTGGTGCTCTAGTTTTAAAAAATAGCAATTTTGGTCTCCCTGATCAATTATTAATTAATAATTATGATTAATAGAGTTATTAAGTTAATTATAAATTAACTAAAAATTATTAATTGTTGAAAGGGATTAAAAGTATTTTTTTTAATGTTAAAAATGATTTTTTAATGATTGGTAACTAAAGATTGTTTTTAATGTTAAAATGATTTTTTATTTGTGTAAAAGATGATTAAAGTTTTTTTAATAATTTTTAATTAACTTAATAACTCTATTAATCGCAATTATTAGTTAATAATTGATCATGGGACCAAAATTACCAATTTTTGAAACTAAAGGGACCAAATGTTATAATTAAAAATTAGAGGGACCAAAATCATGCATTTGGGAAACTAGGGAACTAAAATTGCAATTAAGCCTACATTTAATTTGCTTTAGCCTCATGAGCAATGGAGGATGCTACTGCTAAAATATTTACAAAGGCAACAAGAAAAGAGTTTTAATTTATATAGCATAAATCCAGAAAAATATGACAATTTAGTGACTATTTTTTTGTAATCAAGTTATAAAAAAAGAAATAAACTGGAGCAGTGCTTTCAATCGTCAATAATATATATTCATGTGTCATATGAAGTTGTTCTTGTTTTTATTATTATAATTATAATATGTTGGAAAGCCGCCTTAACTCAACCCTACAAAACCGGCTTGTAAGGTTAGGGTTGTCAGCTTATATACTTTAATTTGGCCATATCCTTAGCCAATGTTGGACTAAACCACCACCCTCGAGGTTACAATTCAGGCAACCTCCAAAGAGGCTGCAGCTTTATAGTTATTATAAAGAGGCATTTACATTACAATATTACATCATTATATCAACTTCAATTCCATTCCACATGGATTCATTATATCAAACAATGCTAGAAGGCTATTGAATTGAAATGACCATTACATTCCAACTCATTCCATTTCATTTGTATTCCTTCTGTGAAATCAGTTTTCCATGTCCCAAAATCAACATTGAACTTCTGGGATAGTTGATGTTATCATTATTTTTTCCAAGTCTTATTAGTTATTACTAAATATAATTAAGCAACTTGGTCTGCTTTGGGTATTTTATGATCTTAGGTTGGCAACAGGTCTAGTGAGTTCCATCCAGAGGTGAGACGAGTGAGGCGTGAAGGGTCCTATATTTATGAAGAGTTCATGCCGACTGGAGGGACAGATGTTAAGGTTTGGTTGTGAAGTTTATGTTGCTTTGTGTTTGTTTTATTGTTTCTTTATTTTTTTAATTATATATTTTTGGGATTTTTTCAGACATATTTGATGTTTCTACATAGTTTTTCACAATAGAAATTGTTTTCAACATTTTGACATATGATTGTAGGTATATACAGTTGGCCCTGAATATGCTCATGCTGAGGCAAGAAAGTCTCCTGTGGTTGATGGTGTTGTGATGAGAAATCCTGATGGGAAGGAAGTAAGTACTAAACTAAGTGACAGACATTATAGTCCCTTCTCCAATATTTCATTTTCAGTTTTCATATAAACTATACTGAAATAACCGAGATGATATGGTTTTTAATCTTTGCTCAATGCATGTGCATGCTGCATTAGATATAATTTAATTGAGAACCCTAAAAACAGTTAATTCCTCATAAAAAATTTAACCTGATAGGGTTAATCTGAATGGAGAGTCTTGGGTTTCAGACAAATAGATGATAGGGTTTTGAGAACAGGAAAAAGTAATTGCATTGATTAACTGATAGGATACATGTATTTATAGGAAGAGATTACAGTGGTTCAATTGTAACTGAATCCTAACAGAATTCTAACTGTGCTAAGTAATTGAGGCTATAACTATACAATGCATTTGGGCTGTGAATAATGCTCTGCACATATATTCTGAGTACTCGAACTGAGTTATGGATTTAGATATTTGATGTATTTGCTTAATCTTTAGGCTTTCTTTCAAAAGCAGAACTATATTTCCTATTTTCTTTTACTAATTAGTAATTACTACTTTGATGTTTCTATTTATAACTCATTTTAAGTATAAATTGTGTTTTTGAGTTGGCTAGCTTGGAGTATTGTATATTCCTTAAATTGTTATTGGTTATTCTGTCATAGCTCTCTTATGCTAATGTGTCTCTTTTGCATGTTTTTCATTTCACCACAAGCTTACATTAGAGCTTTCCTAAATAGTAACAACCTCCTTTTGGTTGCTTAAACTGTTTGCTTTTGTTGGTTTTATTGTTTTAGTATATCCTTCTTTAATTGTGTGAGCATTCAATGTTTGTCTTAGTTATGGATTTTAGGTGGATTTGAGAAGAAACAAATATTTAATGTTCAAAAACAGGTTGGAGTTGGTGGCTGGTGTGCAGCAATAATTTGATTTTTCTTGTTGAAAAATGTCTACAATTTCGTTTGGCAGGTTAGGTATCCAGTCCTCCTGACTCCTGCTGAGAAAGAAATGGCAAGAGAAGTTTGCATTGCATTCAGGCAAGCGGTATGTTTGTGAATGTGGCAACTACAATACTTCATGTCATTTGAAGTGATGTATTCTTTTTGGTCATGACTTATGAGTGACTGTTTTTTGAAAGTTTGTTGGAACTATCTGTCTCCTAGTTTGTAATTTCAACTTCATATGCATGTGACACTTTTTGAGGATTAGGTTTTAAAAATGGTTTGTCTTAGTGAAGAAAAGAAAATATTTTTAAGTCTGCTCCTATTATTCTCCTACTATAGGTCATTCTTGTTGCTTGCAGGTTTGTGGGTTTGATCTCTTGAGATGTGAGGGACGCTCCTATGTTTGTGACGTGAATGGATGGAGCTTTGTTAAAAACTCACACAAGTAATATTTTGTGATTTATTGTTTTGGCATTGTTACATGGTTCAAAATACATCAGTAGTTATTCACTCTGCTTGCAACTATAATTGGAAAATCTTATTTACAAGTCTTTTCTCATGATATTTATGAGTAGTGGATTTTGTTTGGTCCTTATTCATATAACAAATTGAAAAAATATTCCTATAAATGGCTCGTTCTAACTTTCTTTCATGATGACCAATGTGCATACTGCATAGTATGTTGAATTTTGTGAACCATATCACCTGATCCCATCCCTTAACTGTATTTGCAATAAGTAGCACTTACACCGGTGCCTCCAATGCATATTGTGTCTGGTTAATATTGCAAAGTATTCTACCTATCCTGATCTGGGGAATCAAATTCTGATATATTGTTAAATTGGAGGGTGCCCAATGTCCCAATCATTTATCGTTTGCTACTTCTGAAGGTATTATGATGATGCTGCCTGTGTGCTGTGGAAAATGTTCTTAGATGCAAAAGCACCTCATCTTTCTTCAGCAATTCCACCAACTTTACCTTGGAAAGTAAATGAACCGGTCCAACCTTCTGAGGGACTCACTCGTCAGGGTAGTGGTATTATTGATACTTTTGGACAGTCTGAGGAACTACGTTGTGTAATTGCTGTTATTCGTCAGTATGTTCTTTTCCCTTTTTAACTTAAATTGGTTAAGCATCTTTTTCTTTGCTATTTACTCTTTTGCTTCGGCAGTGGTGATAGAACTCCCAAACAGAAGGTGAAGCTAAAAGTTACTGAGGAAAAGCTGCTAAACCTAATGTTGAAATACAATGGAGGTCGACCTAGAGCTGAGGTGATATTATTTTCTAGTGCTTATGGAATATTTGTCAACTTTTATTTGATATACTGGATTTTTTACCTCTTTTTTGCGTTATTTAATGATCTTTTTTGCAGACAAAACTTAAAAGTGCTGTTCAACTTCAAGATCTGTTAGATGCCACACGCATGCTAGTTCCTCGTACCAGGTATTTCACCTGCACATGGTTCACTATGTAATACATATTGGCATAACATGCAACTCAATTTCAATTTCACACCAAAGATTAATCAAATTTTGGAAGTGTGGCTGGTTTGGTACAGTCAGGTTTCTTCTCAATAATTCTTTTGATTGAACCAGAAAATGGCTTTTGCAATTTCCTATGTTTACATGATTATTATTTGCACATTTTGAATGTATGCTTTGCCATTTCTGTTGGCAAGTAATTTTATGGGTTTTCTGATCAGTATAGATTTATTATTTATGTTAAGCAAGGGTTTTGAAATAACTATAGCTGTATATATTACTTAGACCAGATCGAGAAAGTGATAGTGAGGCTGAAGTTGAGCACGGTGAAAAGCTCCGTCAAGTTAAAGCTGTCCTTGAAGAGGTTTTTAATTTTCTTAATTTTGTTTATTGTATGATAATAGCAAGTTTGTAGTGTACTAATAACCTGATGGTAACTGAAATTTGAAATTTACATTTCTGTGAACTGTGGAGCCCGACTTGTATCCCTTTGGTTGAGTTTGCTTTATGGAGATATTGACTGAACTTTCAATTCTATATTAACAGTCAATATAGACTACTTGAAAAAACTTTACCTGAAGACATTTTGGTGTACCAATGTTTCTTGAGAAAAAATATAGGAAACATTATCACTAACTCTTTTCAGGAATAAAAAAGGACACATTATTTTCTTTTCTTATATTCTTATGGTATATTACTTCTATAACCTTTCATTAGTTTTTACCTAACAACTTAAGCCTGAATAACAGCAACTTTGATTTTTTATTTTTCATAATTTTAATAAAAAAGTCTTGAGACGCTGCATGTACTCCTTTTGTTTTCTTTTATTCAATGCCAGGGTGGTCATTTCTCTGGCATATATAGAAAAGTTCAATTAAAGCCACTAAAGTGGATCAAAGTGGCCAAAAGCAATGGTGAAGGTGAGGAAGAACGACCTGTTGAAGCTCTGATGGTTCTTAAATATGGGGGCGTTCTTACACATGCTGGCAGAAAGCAGGTTGAGATTGATAAACACATCAAAGAATGTTTCTGCTCAGTTTGAGTTTTATTGTATTGCTGTTGTTTAGAATAAATGTAAGATTTGTATTTATAATTGTCTTTCCTGTTGTATTAATTATTATTTTCTTCTTTGTAGGCTGAAGAACTAGGAAGATATTTCCGCAATAATATGTATCCTGGTAACTCAAATATATTTTCAGTCAGCAATATGTTCTGAAGTTTAAATTAAAAATTTAAAAGGCACTGAGGCATGTTACAGCAGATTTTTTTCCGGCAGTGACTGCAGAAGTAGTTCCTCAGATTTTTCTATTTTGATATTATATATTTAGATTATTTGAGATTCTTCTTTCAAGTAGGAATGGTGGTTGCCTAAATGTGTGCTTTAAGAAATATAAAACTACCTATGGGTCTGTACTTACTTGCTTAAGCTTCTCATAGACCTGATACTAATGAGCCGTATATTTTTGGCTTCGTTTGAAATGTATTGAAAAGGAGTTTTAGTTTCATTGTAATTTAAGCCTAACAAAGTATTCATTTACTAATAAGAATAGTTGTGTTAGAACAGTTTGGATGGACAGTCTTGCTGGCTCAAGTTCAGGTCTTGGGATGTAAAATTCTTAACTGATTGTGCTAGAGAATTCTTAACAGTCTTTCCATTAAAATATACTGAATATATTGTATATCAAATTTCCTTTTCTTTCAACTGATATGCTATCAGTTGTTTTATTTGAGATTCCTCTTTAACCATAAAGTTCAATTTGATGTTCAGATATGCTGGGTTATACCTATGAAAAATGTAACAGAAAAGATATCATGTATTAGAGAACAGTAGACTAACTACTATTCCCTTTTCTTTTCTGTTTTATTAGTCTGTGAGAACTCTACTGTAGTTAGGTTGTGTAACTACAGTAAGTTAGTTTTCTGTTAGACCTTGAGTTATTTTTCTGAGATGCTCTATATAATGAGATCTCTGCCCTTGTAATTCTTTGGCTTTCTGATAAATGAGAAACAGATTTCCCAAACTCTAATATCATGCAACATAATTGTATCTTGAAAAATACAATATGTAACAATTTTTTTAAAAATGTTTAAAAAGGTTTTAAACATGTTTTAGTCCTTCTTAGAGAGTTCAAAATTAGTTTTTAGCTGTTTGAACTGTTTCCTTGCATTTGAAACAGATTTTTTTTATGCATTTCAAATGATTTCTCTGATTTTGACCAATTTGGTGAAAAAAGGAAGAAAAAGATGTATCCATACAGGTTGCACAGTTTGTGAATATGTGTGTTTACATCATATTGTTATGTTTAAAAACTGAAGTATCAGTACAGTGCGTCTTATGTTTTAGTCAGCTGATATGTTTCAAATATGATTTTTCGTTGTTCTTGTAATATAAACATGGCAATGGATTGTAAAATGTATGACAGGCAAATTAAATTCTTAAATGTTGCAGGAGAAGGTACAGGGCTGCTTCGCCTCCATAGCACATACCGTCATGATCTTAAGATATACAGCTCTGATGAGGGTCGTGTGCAGGTATGAGCTATGTTACACTAACGTTCCTGCCATCAAAATGAATCTTTGACTTCCTGAGTGGTTTCGAAAGCAGTTGCTCCCCTTGTTATGTAATTATTTATGTCTAATGTCAAGATTATGTTGCTAACCTGCATAATCTGTCAAAAATAGCATCGTTTGTGAACCATTTTATATTTGGCCTGTGTTAACAGATGTCTGCAGCTGCTTTTGCCAAAGGTCTTCTTGACCTTGAAGGGCAGCTAACACCAATCCTGGTTGGTTTGTTTTTTAAATTTTTCTAAAGAAAGTATTTGATCTGTTTTATGTGTTGGATATTTTTGACTAAAAGAATTGTAATATTAGGTTTCACTTGTTAGTAAGGACTCCTCCATGTTGGATGGGCTTGACAATGCCAGTATTGAAATGGAAGAAGCAAAGGTTTGTAGTGTGTACGATGATTTATGTTGTCCTTGTTCTATATTATAGGCATTGCAGTTGTGTTGAAAAATTGAAAATGAGTTATGTTCAATGTCAAAGACCAACCTTCCTAAAGGCTTGAGCTGTTAGATGAAGGCTTGTGAATGGTTTAATTTCTAAGACACCCCCTCATGCAAGGGCCCTTTTGGCTTGTAGTGTTTATTAGAGATGAAACCATTCATGTGTCTTTGTCTAATAGCGGAAGCTTTTGGGATTATGAGAACTACTTGCAAAGACACTTTTTAAGACATTCTAATACAACAATAAAACCTTATCCCACTAGATGAGTTGATTACATGGATTACACAACGCAATTTGGCTTTGTTAAAGACCAAAGTTTCAGCAATATTATTTACCATGAAATCCCTCTTGACCCCTTCCTCCTATGTTTTTCTTGGCCTTCCTCTCCTCCTCTTCACAGGATTAAAAACCATACAATCTACTCTTCTCACTGTCACTCACTGGTGCCTCCCGGGACCTTCTTTGTACATGTCTAAATTATCTTAATCGATTTTCCGTTTTCTTTTCCTAAATTGGTGCTACATCAATCTCTCCTTGTATACAACCATTTTGTATCTTGTCTTTTCTTGTGTGGCCACACATTCATTTTAGCATTCTCATTTCTGCCACTTTGACCTAAAGCACAAGAAGTTAGCTAGACAGGGCGATCCATTATTTCCCCGTACATTTTGGTTAAATAGAATGGGGATTCTTGCACCTTTGTGATGGAACTCCTATTCCTACAATTGTTGAAATGCTCATTCCCTTTCCAATCACCTTTCCATACGTGGGAATTGAAATGATCCCTTCCTATTTGCATTTCAGTTACTTTAAAATACTATCAAAGCTTGAGCTATCAAAGGAGGTCCATGAATAATTTTATATATTGCTAAGTTCCCCCTCATGCTAGAGCCTTTGGGATGGAAGCATGGATAATGCATAGGTTCACTTGATTTTGTGCATAAATTTAATTTTGTATTGTGAAGAAGAAGGCAACAAGAATTGAATTCCTAAACCCTTGGCAAGTGATACATAGTGATTGTGTATTTCTATTTCACAATTCATGCATTTCAAGTAAGGTACAGGAAGTAATACAGGAACACTGCTATGCTTTTCAACTTATTTATAGTCTTGGTTGAATATTCTGCAGGCTCGCCTAAATGAAATCATAACCTCTATTTCAAAGACAATCCATAACAATGGATCATCTGAATTTTCTTGGATGGTTGATGGTGCTGGACTGCCACCTAATGCGTCAGAATTGCTTCCCAAGTTGGTAATGTTTTTTGCAAATATAGCAATGCATCATTGTATCATTAACCTCTTCTGCCATGGCATGATTCAGAGGGGAAGCTAAAAATCCCTTTTTGAATCAGGCAAAATAATCTAGTTCTCTTGATGTGCTGCCTTATGAAGATTCTAGTATATAACTTTATTTTGGACTTGTATAGTAGATTCTACAATTTTGTCAGTAAATTAAAAATTGTCTGCAATAACTTATTGGCACATTTTTGTAAGATAAAATAATCATTGCCAAGATATGCTGAGATGGTGTGATAATGACATAAATGGGATGATGAAGTTCATTAGAATGGTGTTGTTTCTTTTAACTAAAGATGCAGGGTTAGTGCTTGGTTTACAAATATGTCAGGAAAAAGTTGATTGAGTTGCAATTCTAATTTTTTTTCTAAATTTCAAAATTGGTATGGTAGGCTTGCTTTACTTTTCAAAGATCACATTGGCTATTGTCTGAGCCCATTAATCTTGATAGGATAGTGTTTTTGTTAGAAATTATTGCTTCCTAAATCCTTCTAGGTTTTCACTACTGATAGAACATGAAACTATATGTGTGAAATAGTACTAAAACTATTCTTGTATCTCAACTTCCACTGCATATATCATGAATAGGTAAGTTTGATTAAGAAGGTTACTGAACAAGTTAGACTACTTGCTACCGATGAAGATGAGAAACTTGCAGAAACGAGCTTATATGATGTAATTCCTCCTTATGACCAAGCAAAAGCACTTGGGAAGACAAATATCGATGTTGATCGTATAGCTGCCGGATTACCTTGTGGTAGTGAAGGGTTTCTATTAATGTATGCTCGGTGGAAAAAGCTTGAAAGGGACCTGTATAATGAACGCAAGGAGTAAGCATTTACATTTATTTTTTGTTTAATCTTGTTTCGTTTTATTGTATTTCCTTCTACATATTAGGAAACAAAATGTTACTTCAAATGCCATTGACACATGATAAAAGGTTTTAGTTACACGAAATGTACATGACAAAAAAGCTGCAAGATTGGAATTTTTGAAAACTAGTTATTTGTGAAGTAAAAACTTATTGCACTTGCAGCCCTGTAGCTTGCACATGGACACTATTTGTATCTTTCCTTTATTTGTAGATGAACTTAATTTTGAATTCATATATGTATTATTAAATCATCTCATCCAAATTATTTTTCTTTTGTGTCCATTATAAGACAGTATGCTTTACTCTTACATTGTAGTTTATACTTAGTAGCTTCTTGAACAAGTAAAAAAATGCTTTTGGTTGTAACTTGTAAGAATATTTAACTTTCCTTAAATAAATAATTTTCAATTTTCCCTGGTTTTTTAAATTATTTTTTTTTCCAGTGATAAGATCATTCACAAAACTATCATGAATTACAAAGTTGCACATGTTACATGTATAGCTGTTGTGTTTGCCTTTTTTTGTTCTGTGCTTGCGTGATGTATTGGCTGATGCACTCATGGTGTGTTACTTGCACAGGCGCTTTGACATCACCCAAATTCCTGATGTCTATGATTCATGCAAGTAAGTTATTTATTTACTTAGGTTTTTTTTATGACTTAGTAGGACTTTTCCAGATCTACAATATTTGTGCAATGCTGCAACCATGGAGATTGATTAGATAACTTGTGAGAATTTTCTCATTCTATGTATCAAATTGCCATAAAAAGTTATTGTCAGTTTCCAGGAGCTTGTTTGTAGATTTCAAGGGGATGTTATGTAATGTTGACTGTTGAGTTACCTGATGGATTTATTAGTTTTTTTGCTTTTACTTTATCTTTCCTGCTTACTCCTTTTGGATGTTTTTATATATTAGATAACTAAGATTTCAGCTCATTTGGATGTTGCAAAAGTTTTAAAAAGATGAAAGCAAGTTAGAATGAAGGAATATGATTTTATGCTTTAAATTTATAGACAGCTTTAAAATTATCAAAGTTAAATTTTTAGTGTCACTTTGTTAGGAAGAAATATCCAAGCAAAGCATGAGTAATTGGCAGAAAAGGTGCTTATAGCAAGATATTAGGAGCTCTCAGAGCCTGACTTCCACTATTGGGCCAAGTTGTGTGAATTTCTTTTTCTATTATCTTCTGGTTTTTTCACCTATAAATTCTCAGCTTTGATTAATTATTAAATTATTGACTGATTGTCCCTATTCTTTTAGTCTTCCTCTCTAATTTTACCATACTGTACATCTATTCTCTTGTCTATTATTTTCAATTGTCCCTCCATCCAGATGTCATGTGTCATGTGTCTCAAGAATATATGTAGGTATGTTTTTTTTTTTAAATCAGCAATATATGTAGGTATGTGAGTTGTGACTGCTGACTAGTCAATGGGCTTTGGGAAACCCACTACATCAGCCAAACATTTCAAACCCTTTTATGTTTCTGTGTGTATAATCTGCAACTTAATCAATATGAAGAAAAAAATTGGTAGTTTCATTTAAATTATGTAGCTTTTATTCCTTTCGTTTGAGAAGTTAACATTTTCTTTCACATGACAGATATGATCTCTTACATAATGCGCATCTTAATCTAGAGGGATTGGATAAGCTTTTTAAGGTTGCTCAGGTATGAGAGTTCTGTTAGGGAAATTTGTGCTCAAGTAGAACAACTTGAGCCTGTATACTTTTGAAAATAACTTTTGTTGGTTCACTATTGTTAATGTTTCCATGCTACTGGCTGTTGTATAAATTTCATGCTGGTAGCATGGCTGATATTATTACATCAAAATACTCCAAGTGCATTTTTTTATTATAGTTTTTAACTTCATTTTGTCACATGTAATTTTTTGCCCTTTGAACTTGTGTCCTTGTAGCCAACATCACCTACTGGGATAAGACTATTGTTGTTTTCTCTTGTACTTGTATCCCTGTTGAAAGAAAACCTTACTGCCAAATCTGAGCACCTTTTACTCAGCAAACCTTTTTCATAAAATTTTGAGTATTGTTTTGGCTTTACCATTTTGAAAGAAGCTTTGGATGTTAAAAAACTATAAGAGTCAAGTATTCCCTTGCAGAAACAAAACACCCACATACAATATTCCTGGGTATCGTCATCTTGATCAATGCAGTTCGGTCTTTTTGGTTTTCTTATTGCTATGCCTTCTGATTTGCAGGCACTTGCTGATGGTGTAATTCCAAATGAATATGGAATTAATCCGAAGCAGAAGCTAAAGATTGGCTCAAAGGTAAAAGTCTTGGTGTAAGGAGCCTTGCAAATTGATGCTAACAAAATTTTAAAACAGATTCCTTAAAATGTTTCTGAAGTATGAATGGAATCTGAATAGAATAAAATAGAATCTCTTCTGTAATGGATAAGAATCTCTTCTTTGATCACAGGCGAGATAATTTGACCCATAACAAATATGAAAATTACTAGATGCCATGAAGTGTGAATGGAATCTGAATAGAATAAAATAGATCCATCTGCAGTAACTTGGAATATGGATCGAATAAAAGTTGTTCTAAATAATGTAATATTGATCATGGAGAAAAAATAAGATAAACTTTTCTCATGTATACTGTTCAAGTTTAATTGTTTTTGTAACAATAACAAAAAGTATTGTGTCAGAGTAACAGTTTCATTTGTCAGAAAAAAGTAGTTGAAATGTACATAGATTTTTTTAATTGTGTTCTATGATATTGTTATACTTTATAAAATGTTTCACACGTTTCTATAATTATTAGGTTAAATTAATCTTAAGTCCTGAACTAAGGGATTTTTAAATAAATCCTTATACTTTAAAAGTTTGTAATTAGGTCCTTGGACTTTTAAACCATTTTCAATTGGGTCCCTAGCTACATTTCCATTAGGGTTTTATTGAGTACAGGAATCTAATTGAAAATTTTCAAATAATTTAGGGATTAGGTTGCTAGTATAATTATTCAATAGGTCCTTGAACTATTTAAAAATTTCTAATTAGGTCCACTTTCTTAACAGAACCGTAATGGAAATGTGGCCAAAGAGCTAATTAAAAATTATTTAAATTTAGGGACCTAAGTATAATCTTTTAAAGTATATTAAATAATCTCCAAATAGTTAAGGGATCTACAAATAATTTAACTTAATTATTATTTTTTCAATTTTCTCATCAGTACATTAAATTGATTGCAAGATCTGAAGGGAAGGTTAGGGTAGGATGAAAACAAAATTGATTGTTAGGCAGGATACATTTAGTAATTAGTAAAAATTGTCAATTGTTATTGTATAAAAATATAAAATGAAAGAGGTTTTGTTAAGAAAAAGAAATTAAATCTCATTTCATGAATGGAATAAACCATTCTCACCTCTATAGGAGGGAATGATGATATTTCTAATTCCCATACGGCCATACCATCCAATCAAGTATGGAATAAATTCACTATTTGGTGTACTAAACATGATATAAGAGAGGTAAGAAATGGGCACTTGATTTGAATGATAAGTCTGAATCTGGATGCTAGGCTTGGTTAAGTTCAATTATAACTATTTCTTGCAGATGCTATTGCTCAATGAACTAGTAGTACTCTGATTAGATGCATTGTTTCTACTTATGTACTTGTAAGTTGTATCTAATATCTATAGCCACCTGATTACATTGTTTTAACTATTTGTGTTATTTTGATTCAGATTGCACGTCGATTATTGGGCAAAATTTTAATTGATCTGAGGAACACTCGTGAGGAAGCCCTTAGTGTTGCTGAGTTAAAGAGTAACCAAGACCATGATTCATCCTCTGTGAAAACTGAAAAGGAAGATACAGAGATCAAGTCAAAACTTCTCAATAAGAATGATGAAATAAGGAAATCCAACACTTTGAATGATATATCAATGGATCAAGATGATGATGATGATAAAGAGACCAAATATCGTTTGGATCCAAAGTAAATATTATGTCTTTTTTATTTTGTACATTGTTATTTGAATTCTAATACTTTATTATCATCCACATCCAGGTATGCAAATGTAAAGTCGCCTGAACGCCATGTGCGAACACGCCTATACTTCACATCAGTAAGTGCTGTGTCAGATTGTATTAATAACCTTGAACAGAAGTTTACTTTTAAACCCCTCACTACCTGTTGTGTTTTTGTGATTTTAAAATATTTTCAATCTGGTTATTTCAATCACTGATAGTGTGGGTTATCCATTAGCTATTCTTATGAACATCTTTAACCTGTTAAGTGATTAATTATTCCCAAACTAAGTATTTTACAATGAATGCCATTCTAGTGATTTTCCCAAAATCTTATCATCATGTTGGCTGGGGACTCTTGTTGGAGATTGGGATCCTTTTCATCTTGTTTTTGTTTTTGGCAGGCTTTACATCAATTGGTTCTACAACTGGCTTGATCCAAAAAAAAAATTTGGGAAAGGAAAATAAAAATAAAAAATAGATGTGAAAAATCATATTATAATGAAGGGGGTAACAAAACTAGAAGGTAGGCAAGTTGACAGTCAAACATGTTGGACTGGCTATTCTGGTCCAGTTGCTAGCATTTACTCTTTTATTAAGTGGAGATTTTTAATAAAATTTTCTTGGCAAGAAACTTCTTAATTGATGATACTTTGTTCATGTTGTATTGTAACATAACAAGAATAAAACAAAACCATGTGGCAAGTAGCTTGGTTTTTATTAAGGTGTCAAGTTTGAATTATCTGAAAGGAGAAAATAAATGGATAGACATAATAGGTGCATCCAAAGTCAGGTTCAAAAACTTTTGACATTTGCATAGTTTTATTTCTATACTTTTGTTTTAACATATTATTTATGTTGACAGGAATCACATATCCATTCTCTCATGAATGTTCTTCGTTATTGTAATTTGGATGAATCTCTTCTAGAAGAAGAGAGCCTTGTTTGTTATAATGCTCTAGAGCGCCTCTATAGAACAAAGGAGCTTGACTATATGAGCTACATTGTGCTGAGGATGTTTGAAAACACAGAGGTAGGCTATTTTGGCCCTTTCCCAAGCAATGTTTCTGATTTGTTACTGCATGTCTGCAACAACCTAGTCTTTTACCACTAGTTGGCATTTTCAATGTGGTATTGATGGAATAGAATGTGGTTCCTTAATGCTCCATATTATTTTGGTCCTTTTAATCTTTTGTTTTTGGTTGGAAAAAAAAGGTTTACCAGGAAGGGAGATTATCCCATTCTGAGGCCAGGGCAAGCCACATGCCTCAGTGAGGGTTTACAGTGGTGTGATGTGTTGCTGATGGTTATTTCAAGCCTTTTAGTGACTTGGATTGAGGCTTGTACAGGTGACCTTAAGGGTTATGTGATCAAGTGCCCATATCAACCACAAATTAAACAACCCGTAGAATTCATTCTGGTTTAGTGTGAGACCACCTTTGGTGAGGCTGTTCAGAAGCCTAGAGACCCTAATTAACTATGCCAGCTGGCAGTAACAGTTGTGAAAACTAACCCGACAGTTGCAACTGACTGGCCTAACTAAAAGAAAGCTTAAGGCTGTGAGAACAGAGAAAGAGAGCTATCTCACAGAACTGTTATGATATTTTGATGGGGCATAACTATCTAGAGTTATGTGATGTGTGGTTTCTGTAGTATCTGTATTTTATTGATTTTACTTTCGGCTTTCAAATTTCAGGTGCCCTTAGAAGATCCAAAAAGGTTCCGGATAGAGCTGACCTTTAGCCGTGGTGCTGATTTATCCCCCTTGGAGGTAAATGTTATTTTCAATATATACTGTTCACTTATAAGCAATCTAGAAGAGGGGTTTGAATTCATTTTACTATATCTGGTGTATGGTTTGAAAGTGAAATTCAATTCAATATCCATTAGGCATCAAGATACAAATGGTGTAACTGGTTTCAAGCTTCCTATGAAATAGAAATTTCCAAGCTAATCCATTCAGATCATTGCCCCCCTGCTGCGCAATGCAGGGCTTCATTTTTTACATTACTCATTCCATGAAAATTCCCATTATTGAAATGATAAAGTTTCTCCTCTTGACAATTTCACTAAATATTGGATTTAGGTATTGAATTTCTTCATTAGCTTATTGCTGTTATGATTTGCAGAAAAATGACAGTGAAGCCGCTTCGTTGCATCAGGAGCACACGTTGCCTATTATGGGTCCTGAAAGGCTACAAGAAATAGGATCATATCTAACGTTGGAAAAAATGGAGATGATGGTCCGTCCATTTGCTATGCCTGCAGAAGACTTCCCTCCACCAGCAACCCCTGCTGGATTCTCTGGCTATTTCTCAAAAAGCGTACTCGAGCGTCTAGTAAATCTTTGGCCTTTCCATAAGCATGCCAATTCTAATGGGAAATAGACAAATAGTTAACTTGTTAAATACTTTCTCCCTTTGCTTTGGTTGTACATGAGAAAATTCTGATACAACCAAAGCGCGCTTTGGGCTCATCTGGAAAAATAATTTAAGCAAACTTCTTCCAGCCAAAAAATGTTTGAAGTTGTAGTAATTAAAGCAGACAGTTGTCCAGCTCTTTCCATTATTAAGGAAAAGGAATTTGCATGAGGAAACTTATGTGTGAAATGGGTGATTGATCTTAACCTGAGAACAAACGCTAGAGAACTGGGATTGTTGGAAAATAGACAGGCTGGGCTGGCCTGGTTATCGGAAAATGTTGTCTGCTCCAAATCGAAGTAGTTGCTGCAATCAATGGAGCAGCAAAGCCAGCAACAGCGATTGCAATTTCAAGTTGTTGGCTCTCTGCCAAAAAATAGTTTGCTCATCAATGGTACCATTTTTTTTTTCTACATCGATGGTATCGTTTATTGTCATCATTAACTACTTTGGATTGAATCATTAAATCGGGTATCAATATCTTTTTTCGGTTGAACGATAGTTCTAGTTTTCACACCTTGGATTGACTTGACTGTCCACTCTGACGAAATTTTATATCAAACATAGTTCAGAGTCTGTTATTTATTCGGTGGTAAATCAGTTAAAAGTAGCACCGCTCTCAAAGTGACATCTATTTTAACCTTATGTTTGATAAGTCTGTAAGAGAGATGATAATGAGTGAAATAAACTGGAAAAGAGATGAAAATTATATTTTTACCCTTTACTTAAAAAAAATAACTAATATTATCATGTAATAATAGTGTAAAAAATCTTTAAACTATTTAATAATTATAATAAAAATTATATTACTGAGAAGAAATCATTATTGAGCATGTTTATTAGTTAAATTAAAAAAATTCAAACAATCAAATCAGTTTTCATAAAAAAAAAAAATCAATGTCATTGTTTCAAGTATTACTCACTTTTTGGTATTTATGGGTTATTAAGATTTTAAAATACATTTGGATATAAAAAAGTCTTTTAAAGACGTTTAAGATTTTTTTTAAAAAAAAATTTTGTGATTAGAATTTTGTAATTTAGATTTAAAAAAATTTATAACATGAATTTATGAGATTTGAAAGGATTTTGTATATTTATAAATTTTTAAAGGATTCTATTGATTTTTAAAAAAATATTCAAAATTATTAAACACAACTCAAAATAGTGTGAAAAAAATTATTGAATAAAAACTAATAACAAATTATCTAAGTGTCCAATCAAATGAAAAAAAATTTAAGAACATATCTAAACTTATACTAGTTATAAATTATAAAAGCTATATATAACACTTTTTTAGGTATCTAGACTTATACTAGTCTAAGATGAAGATTTGTCTAGTTATTCAATTGGAAATTTATCATAATCACGTTCATTACGAAGAAAGTTATGAAGTGTAATATATGCTAACATAAATTTTGTCTATACTTTGAATGAAAATGGAGGAACTGACTTAAAAATTAAAAATTGTGAATTGTGATTTCAAAATAATACCAAATATCTCACAATCACATTTCTCAAATATGCATGACAAATATTGAACAATTCATTCTAATTTTTAGAGTCATTACCATGACATATAAAATCTTGTATATGATATCACATACCTCAAAATTAAGCTAAAAATTAATGCATATGAATTTTTAATTAGTAATTTTAGAAAATTTGTCTATTAATTAAATTAAAAGATTATTATATTGATATTTTTTTTCGAACAAAGTTATAATCATCTTTAATAAAGAAAAAATAGATTACATGGTGATAAAAATAAAATAAAAGTTTGACAAGTTTCAGGAGAAAAAAAAAGTCAAATGAGAATTTTTTTTTATCATATGTATAAAGTTTTAATTAAATATGAACGAATTTTTTTAATTAAATATTATGAGACTTTTTTTAATAATAAAAAGTATTAATTAAATATCACAATACTTTTTATTAAAAAAATATTTTAAACTCTAATGAAATCAGAATTGAATACCCTGTTAAATAAAGTCTTAGTTCGAAATTACTTTGTAAATAAAAGAAATGTGTTTGACAGAAAAAAAAAAATCATATTAAAGATAATTATCATAAAAATCTGAAAACTTCTTTCTTCTTATTTTTGGTTGAAAAGATAAGGTTGGAAGATACTGGCAAGGTAGTCTAGTCATTTTCAGAGATAGTGTATTCCAGTCACAAGAAAGACAACTTCTTTTGACACAATTATAGCACAGTCATTTGCAGTTACCACCGTATCACACGTTTCAGAAATAAGTAATAATTAAATAAAATCGCAACCACAGTAGTTTTAAATACACATCATGATCATCTTTGTGAAGAAACAACCCAATAAGTTTAAATTTGATAAGTTCATGATCATCATCATCACAAGTTTATTCAAGAAAGTTACACACATGGTTTGAAGAGCTAAAAGATTATTTAGTACTGTGTTTGATTTGACGACAGATACATATAGCTTCCTTCTGCGAAATATGATCCCTCCTGAGGCTCGATCATCTCATCTGCTAATAGTAATAGTAGTTTGATGTTTCTGAACCTTGATGTCGAGCTCGTCCTTACTGGCGCCAACAACTCTGTCAACTTCCTTCCCTTCCTTCCACAGCACGAACGTCGGCATCGCTTCCACCTTAAACTCCTTCGCCACATCCTGTTCATTTATTCCAACAAAACCATAACAAAACTATCTAGTCGACATATATAGGATTAAGAAGAATATGAAAGTGATAGAAAATCACAGATAATTGGTCGACGTCGATCTTGATGAATTCATCTTCGGTAAACTTTTTTGCAATATCATTAAACACTGGAGATATGAATTTGCAAGGGCCGCACCACGACGCCGTGAAATCTATCACAACCTGATCATCGATGTTCAAGGTTAAGATTCAGATCGATGAAGCGCAATTATATATTAAGTATCCGAGGTAATATTATTTACGTACGAGCTTAGACGAGTCTTTGATCTTATTGAAGTGGCTCCGCCAGCTCTCAGAGGAGGAGAACGTTTTCACGTCAGGACTCTCCGCCTCGTCCACGCTGGAAGAAAAGAAAACGCCCATTGCTTTCTGTTGCTCTGCGCTTCGCTTAGGAAAATTCTTTATTTCATATTTCAACCCAATTATCCACCTTATTTTATATTCACGCTGTATATCAATCATTGACGAATCAATTATTACCACTTCTTTAGATATTTTAGTCTTTCTTTATATATTTCTATTTCAAAACAATTTATATAGTTGTTAACTTCACACTCTTGTAGTGACAACTGCAAAACGTCAATAATTTTCCAAAGCCGGAGTTCTGTATATATAGACGCACGCACGCACGCATATGTACAGTGGGTACTAGCCCACAAGCTTCCCTGCTTCCATCTTTGGCATTGCACATATTTTATATTATAATCAATTAAAATTTTAAAAGTTACTCATTTTTAAAATAGTTATTATAAAGTTAACACTTCTATGTACAAATAATTCCATGATTGCATTCAAGTAAATAATACGAGAATTGTGTTTATAAGACTTTATGAATTCAACTTTATTTTCACTAGTAGCTAGAAAAAGCTTAAAATACACTCAAACAAATAGAGTGGGTCAGGATGTCTGCTTGGAACCTCATACTTCAGTTTTGGAAGAGTCAAAGATGATTTTTGAATTAAATGTGTTCCAAAAGCATATTCCTACTGTAAAATGATGAATAGAAAAAGATAAAACACATGTAGCCATATTTTGTTAATTTTACATTTTGATTGCAAGATTAATTTCCAAACAACTTTTGTGTGACAAAATCAAACATGTATCCAAACATGCAAAAAATGTCTTTTGTTTTTAGGCTGAGAAATGCACAGTTTTCAAAATAATATCTTCAGGCAATTTTTTTTTTTTTAAAGTCTCAAGATTGATTGGGACACATTTAATCTCCGTAAATCTTTCTGTAATCTCCTTAGATTAAGAGATTGTACAGCTATAATATCAATCTTCTATTTTAGGACAGTATCAATCTTCTATTTTAGGACTTATTCTATTCTTATTTTTAGTTGATTTGGTTCCTAATCTCTAGCTCCTTTGTACTATTAATATTGGTTGTAATCTGTGACATGAATAATAGAATTATTCGTTCTTTTCAAGTTGGTATCAAGAGCCAACCCCTTTTTTTGAATCTTGAAGCTTTCACAAAAAATGAGTGAAATGAGTAGTGAGTCATCTAGAACAAAATCTGTTCCTGTTATTGTTCAATCAGAAGGAGTTTTTAATGCAGGAATCATTCTTAATGGATCAAACTATGATGTTTGGTCACAACTAATGGAGATACACATTGCTGAAAGAGAAAAACTCTCTTATATTCGTGGCAAGAAGAAGCAACCAGTATAATCAAAGGGTGGATATGAAAAGTGGTATGCTGAAAATCAAAAGGTGAAAAGGTGGCTATTGATGTCCATGACACCAGAAATTATGAAAAAGTATTTACGCTTACCCAC
Source organism: Amphicarpaea edgeworthii (assembly GCA_014843725.1). Taxonomy (NCBI): domain Eukaryota; kingdom Viridiplantae; phylum Streptophyta; class Magnoliopsida; order Fabales; family Fabaceae; genus Amphicarpaea; species Amphicarpaea edgeworthii. The sequence goes on along the minus strand of CM026321.1, from coordinate 3,040,255 downwards.
TGCACATGAAATATGGAGTGCTTTGTCAAGAAGCATTCTATGATGGAAGTGATGAATTATAAATCTTTTCCTTAAACCAAAAAGCTTTCATCGCCAAACAAAATGGAAGACTCCTTTCTGAATACTACGAGGAGTTGATTGAGATTTTTCAAGAATTGGATCATCGAGATACCATGGTCATGAAAGATCCCGATGATGTGAAAGCATACTATAAGTCCATTAAACGATTAAGAGTGCACATATTTCTTGCTGGATTGGATGGTGATTTTGAACAAGTCTGTGGAGAAATTTTATGCAAGGAACCAGTCCCAGGTTTGGAAGAATGTCATGCATTGATTCGACGAGAAACAGTACGTCGTGCAACTTTGAAGGGAGAAACTAGAAATTCTGAAGTAGCAGCAATGGTGACTCGAAATCGACAAAAAGTAACCAAAAGTGTCGACAAATCTGTTTACAAGTGTACCCATTGTGATCAAACTGGACATACCAAAGATCGTTGCTATGAACTTGTGGGATATCCAGAATGGTGGGACCATAGTCAAGCACCTAAGAAAAGGAATTCCAAGAACACTCCAACTGCTGCTGTTGCTGGAACAAATATAGGGGATGATGTTGTCGAAAAAGGTTCAGCGTTGATAGCAACTACAAATACTTGTGGTAAGGCTTTAAATATTTCTACACCTGTTTTTAATAGTGCATGGATAATTGATTCTGGTGCTACAGATCACATAACATTTGATTCTAGACAAGTTGCACATCTTAGACCCTCCTCACAAAAATCCATTTCTACTGCCAATGGTAGTAAGGCCTTTATCATTGGAGAAGGATCTTTATCTCTCACAAATACCTTAGATCTAGATACTATTTTGGCTGTCCCGTCTTTAAATTATAATCTTCTATCTGTTTCTCGAATCACTACAGTCTTATCTTGTGTTGCAATTTTTTGGCCTGACTCTTGTATTTTTAAGGACATCCAAACAAAGCAGACGATTGGTTGTGGTATTAGGCGTGGGAAATTGTATTACTTAGACTTGACATCGAATGGTTCTGACAAGCTGCATCAAGCTTTGACAATTGGAAGTTCTCAAGAGAATAAGAACAAAGCTAAAATTTGGCTATGGCATCGGCGGTTAGGACATGCATCCTTTGGTTATCTCAAAAAATTATTTCCTAGTTTGTTTGAAAGAATTCATTCTTCTGTTTTTCATTGTGATGTATGTGAACTTGCAAAAAGTCACCGACCTTCATTTCCATTGATTTTGAATAAAAGTCCTCTTCCGTTTATGGTTATCCATTCCGATGTGTGGGGTCCATCCAAAATTCCAACTTTGGGTGGATCACGTTGGTTTGTTACTTTTATTGATGATTGTACGAGGATGACCTGGTTGATTGCCCATCAGGAAAAAGGCCAGTGGGATGTCGATGGGTTTATACCATGAAGTATAAACCAGATGGCACTATTGAAAGATTTAAAACAAGATTGGTGACAAAAGGATATACACAAGCCTATGGGGTTGACTATACAGAGACATTTGCACCTGTAGCTAAAATCAATATTGTTCGCGTATTGTTGTCTTTAGCTGCAAACTTGGATTGGCCACTACAACAATTCGATGTAAAAAATGCCTTCCTTCATGGAGAGTTATCTAAAGAGGTTTACATGGAACTTCCGCCAGGATGTATGATACCAAAAAGGCATAAAAAGAGGGTGTGCAAATTGAAGAAATCGTTATATGGACTGAAGCAATCTCTAAGGGCATGGTTTGGAAGATTTACAAAGTCTATGATTGCATTTGGATACCATTAGAGCAACTCAGACCACACTTTGTTTTTAAAGAAACAGTAGGGTAAGATCACTGCTCTCATTATATATGTGGATGACATGGTGGTTACAGGAAATGATCTAGAAGAAAGGGAGGCACTACAAGAATACTTATCTAGAGAATTTGAAATGAAAGATCTTGGTTCCTTAAAATATTTTCTTGGGATCAAAGTTTCTAGATCTAATAAAGGAATCTTTCTATCTCAAAGAAAATATGCATTAGATTTATTGTAGGAGACTGGGATGTTAACCTGCCAACCAGCTACTTCACCGATGGAGGAAGGCTTGAAGTTATGTATTGTAGCAGACCAAGTACCAGTTGATAAAGGAAGATATCAGAGGCTTGTAGGGAGGTTGATGTATCTAGCACACACAAGACCAAGTCTTGCTTATGCATTGAGTGTCGTTTCCCAGTTTATGCATAATCCTGGTGAACAACACATGAATGCTGTCATGCGTATATTGAGATATTTGAAGTCTACTCTTGGAAAGGGAATATTGTTCACTAAAAAAACAAATTGTCAAGACATAGATGTCTATACAGATGCTGATTGAGCTAGATCAATAGATGATAGGTGCTCAACTTCTGGTTACTTCACATTTGTGGGTGATAATCTTGTTACATGGAAAAGTAAAAAGCAAAATGTAGTTGCTCGCTCAAGTGAATTTAGGGGAATGGCACTTAGACTCTGTGAAGCCTTATGACTGAGACTTCTTATGAAAGATTTGGGTTACCCACCTAGGCAACCAATTCAACTCTACTGTGACAACCAAGCTGCATGTGACATTGCTCATAATCCAGTACAGCATGACCGGACAAAGCATGTTGAGGTGGATAGGTTTTTCATCAAGGAAAAATTAGATGAAGAAATTTTGGAGTTACCTAAGATTCGATTTGAAGATCAATTGGCTGATATGCTTACTAAAGCTGTCTCAAATCAATTATTCTTGAAATGTCTCTCCAAGTTGAAATGTCTCTCCAAGTTAGGCATGAATGACATCTATGCATCAACTTGAGGGGGAGTGTTAAGATTTAATCTCCGTAAATCTCTCTATAATCTCCTTAGATTAAGAGATTGTACAGCTATAGTATCAATCTTCTATTTTAGGACAATATCAGTCTTCTATTTTAGGACTTATTCTATTCTTATTTTTAGTTGATTTGGTTCCTAATCTCTAGTTCCTCTGTACTATTAATATTGGTTGTAATCTGTGACATGAATAATAGAATTATTCGTTCTTTTCATGTCAAGGTTGTATACAATACTTTAGAATGGTGTGCATTTCATAGATCTGCCACTTCCTCTTGGACCAGAAAGGGGATTTATGAGTGACACTAAGCTTAATTGTATCTGTGCGACTGTGCCATATATGAAATGCAGAATAATGGGAAATCAACGCAAATGATTAAATTTTAACAACACATTAGTCGCTGGCATACAAATAATCATCATGTACACAAAATTACTTTTGCAGTTTAATTACTTGTTAGTTGTCATAATAAAAAGAAAAAAAAAATGAAAACCAAAGGTTCTTAAATGATGTATAGCCCACCGCACGTGGTGCATGGAAATTCTTTTCAACACCCAAATTTGGAGCACAACCGAAAAGATGAAGCATTTAGAGAATCCTAATGTGGTATATATACAAAGTTAAAGCAAGATATTACTACAGATCGATTCTGACCAAGATATGAATATGACAACTCAACTACTCAGTGGCTCTTCCTCACAGGAAGGCTCAATGGAAATTAAATATGCATGCCAGTAGATTGATTAATCACTTGCAAGAATTAGAAATATCTATAAATAGTAAGTAGATCACTTGTTTTTTTGTCTTGTACTTGTAACTTTGCAAGAAGAGTACGTACTCTGATACAGTACAGATTCATGCCGTTTGATATAAATATATATATATTAATTAATTAATATGGACTCTTCATTGCTCCAATAATACTACAAATTTTCTGTCGTTTCTAATCACGATAACCAATTATAGCATTATTGATCTTGACCACTTGGGACGTACGTGAATGCATGTTTAAATAATTAAATATTAGCAAGAAAACAACATTTGAAGGAAGGTCGCATGACTTTCGTAACGCGTTTGAATAATATCAGGAAAACAACAATCGAAGGAAGGTCATATAACCTTCTATTCCCCACAGCCACGTAGAGCTAAACAAAATTAGGCCTCGATAAAATATTGAATATGTATAGTAAAAACAATTAATAAAAAGTAAAATGAAACAAGCGTCTTTCATAAATTAAGATTAATTTATTGATGATTGCAAAAAATAATTAAGGTCACAAAGAAGATATAGTGTCAACTGGCAACAGAAGATAACTTTGTTTCTAGACAAATGATTATTATACAACAGCGTGGACCCATGAGTGTTGCAATGGCGAAAGTCTTATCCAGAGTCATTTGCATATCACACATACTATAATAATTGGAACAATAGACATGATCTTCGTGAAGAAACAAGCCAAAGAGTTTAAATTAATTTCACAACTTCCTCATGATTCATGATCATCGATCACAAGCCTTATACTCTGTTTTTTTATTCTTCCCTTGAAAGTAGGAAAGATACATATATATATTGGAATTGTTTTCACGAAGTATAGTATTTCTGGATCTTGCTGTGGAGCTCGTCCTTGTTGGCGCCAACAACCCTGTCAACTTCCTTCCCTTTCTTCCACAGCACAAACGTCGGCATCGCCTCCACCTGAAACTCCTTCGCCACATCCTATATATATATATATATATATATATATATCCCGATCAAACACCATAACACAAAATTAAATTAAATTTCACAAAATCAATTAAGAAAAGAGAGAATATATATATGGAATTGGAAAATCACAGATAATTCGTCGACGTCGATCTTGACGAAGTCGGCGTTGATAAACCTTGCGGCCATTTCGCTAAACAGCGGAGCAATGAATTTGCAAGGGCCGCACCACGACGCCGTGAAATCTATCACAACCTAATTTTCAAGGAAAAGAAGAAGATTCAGAGTCAGATCCAGCTAATTCAGATTTATTTATTTATTCAAGAGGAAACACGAGAAGAAGGTTGAGATTGAGAGGTATAGTGTAGGGATCAATTTTACGAGCTTAGAGGTCCCTTTGACCTCGTTGAAGTGTTGCTGCCACTGCTCCGACGAGTGGAACGCCACCACGTGTGAACTCTCCGGCGACAGCTCGGTGCCACGAGCACCGCCGAACATGGAAGAAATTGCAGAGCCCATTTCTGCTCACTGCTGGTAATTAAGTATTCCTTTTTCACTCCTTATGCTGCGCTTGCTTGCTTACTACGCCTAACGCCTTGTTATAGAGATTGCCAAAGATTCTTATTTCCACTTGCAGGTATCTTAAAACAAAACTTATTATTTTATAAATTAATAAATTTGTTATCTACTTTCAATTTCAATATAATCAATTCTTAGGCTAATGAAATTACAAAACTATATATTCATCAAAAAAAAATTACAAAACTATTTTTTTTTTAAATTGACACCTGTAAAAAAAATATGACAGTTTAAACCTTATACTATGCCAATTATTTTATTCATTTTTTTAAAAGCTAACTCCTTTTTAAACATTTATGAGTCTACAACATTTTTGTCTTTTTCATCTCTCTCTCATCCTTTCTGATTATGTTTTTTTTTTTTTTCTTTTTCTGTTTCTTCTTCTTCTTCTTCTTTTTGTTTATCTTTCGTTTTTTCCTTAATATTTGTTTTCTACTTTTCTCTTTTATATATATATATATATATATATATATATATATATATATATATATTAATTTTATACTTTTCATATATTTATATTATTACTATATTACTGTTTTGTCAACTATTTATAAAAAAATATATTTTTAGAATATTTAAAATAAAAATGTGTTATTATTTATTATTTATAAGATGAGTGATAAATTTATATTAAGAATAATTACAACTCATACTCCATTCTCCTACTACATTTTTAAACCCTTCTATATAGTCTATATAAATATTGTCTAGACCAGTAAAAATATAATTATAACATTTTCTAATATCTTAAACATGTTTGCACCAAAAAAAAAAAAAATCTTAAACATGTTTAATTGTTGAGATATTTTAGTTTCTTATCAAGCTTTTTATATTACTATTCTCAAGTTAACATTTTAATGACAAAATAGTTTTAAATTTTTAATAACTTTGCATGAGAATAAATTGTTGATTAATATTTATATAATAATGTTAAAGTTTGGATTTTATATTTAATAATTTTATATGTGGAAATTTTGTTGATTAATATTTATATAATGCCGTTAACTTTTTTACATAAATATTCAATAAATCTATTAAAATTAATTTAATAAATATATTTTTATTGTAAAATACTTTTAAATTACTTTCAATATTAAGAAATTTACTAATTAAATAATTTAACAAAATAAATTACTTTAAATTTTTTGAAGACAGATAAGTATCATTTATCTGAGACGATTCTTCTCGACACCAATACAAGTGAAAAAGTTATTTATGTGATTATTTAAATTATATTACTTTTTTAAGTCTTTTATTTATGAAAATTTATGCTCTATGTTTTATATCAGCACATATAATCATATATATAAAAAGTTCTTGTGATTTTATGGACAGAATATTTATTTTTTCTTTAAATATTTAATATAATAATTTTTTCAATGTTATAAAATTATATTAATTGAATAATAAATTTATATAATACACATTAAAACTAAGTAACTAATTAATTTGTTTTTACTTTTAAATCTTGTAATTTTTTTTTACTTAAAAATAAAACTCAAATCAAATAAGTTTAAATAATTTCATAAATAAATATTTTGTTGATTAATATTTATATACTGGGAAATTTTATAAAAATAATACAAAATATAAATCTAATTTAAATTTTATTTTATTCTAATTATTTATAAATACAAAAACACAAACTCAACAATATTTTTCAAGTATCACAAGTATCATTCACAAGTAACATAAATTATGGTTTCAATTTTCAAATATTTTTCAACGGACAATGATTTAATTAGCCTAAATATAAATAGTTAATTATGTTTATCTTAATATAAAAATTAAATTTTATAAACATGAATATTTTTTTTGATGAATGAAACATGAATATTTTAAACATGCATGAAAATCAGAACGACTCGTGTAGCACGAGCATTTTGCTAGTATGCGATTGAATCATAATATAATACTAATTTATGTTAATTATTATTTTTTTAAGTATTAGTTTTGTGGAGTGAACAAAATGACCGTGTATGATAATTTAGTAGTGACCATAAAAGTGATATTTTATGATTAGCATTAAAATAAAAAGATAGTCTTTACGATGATTTATTATTATTATTTTTTATTATTTCTGAAACATTTTGGTGACCATTGTGGCTCTTATGGAAATTTTCTCAATGCCTATTTTCCTTATTAGTGTGAGACTATGTACATGGAAATAATGTTGGTATAGCCTATTGATTATCAGTTATTGAAAATTATAAAATAATTGAGAACATCTCCCATAAATACAATTTAAGATTTTAACCAATTCATTTTTTTTTCTATTAATTATCTCACAATATCACATCATGTTTAAACAACTCGTACATATTTTTATTGATAGTAAAATTTTATTTAATTTTTTTAGGGACTAATACTATCATTTTAAGACTTAATTTCACTTTTAGTGTGTATTATTTTTTTTTTCATCACTTTTAATTTTTAAAATTAATTTTTTTAATGATTTTGATATCTCTAACTTTTCGTTAACAAAATAATATAAAATTATTTCAAAATTGAGTTAACACTCGTTACCATAATCATTTCTGTAATCATCATGTCTGATTTATCAAACAATCTGATTTATCAAACAATTACACATAGTTATCTAAAACTAACACCTAATACATAAAAAAAAAAAATCAAAATTATTAAAAAAATAATAAATTTTGGAGACAAAAACTAATGAAAAAGAAATTGAGATAAAATAGCAAAAACAAAAAAATTTAGAGTAAAAAAAAAAGTGACTAACTTTAAGCAATCATTGTTGCATCTCATTCCTATCAAGTTGAAGAAAAAGATTTCTATTCCATTTCTCCTTTTTCCACTAGTCCAAAAATTGCTCAAATATTCCTTAAAAAAAGCATGGCTCAAACACAAGTTTAAATAATTATTATAAAATTTAATAATCCTGTCATACATGACCATTCATATTAAACCACAAATATATTAACAATAAAAAAAAAAACCACACAAACAAAACTATTTTATACTGTTCTATTTATGTATTCTAATTTAAATTGAAGTTCCAATATATTCCTCCAAAAACGAATAATTAGTTTGTTTAATTAAAAAAGTTCAAGTCTAGTCATTCACTAAGATGGCCTATTCAGGTCACAAGATAACTTCTTTTGAAACAATTCATTCTATCATACGTAGCCATAGCCTGGACACCCCACGAGACGAGTATTGCAATGGCCAAAGCCTTAACCAGTGTGTTACAGAGACATTCGAGAAATAAGTAATTAAACAAAAACGCAACACACAGTCGTCACAGAGTGAGACAGTAGTATTTTCAACACATTATCGTCATGAAGAAGCTACCCAATAAGTTTCAATTTTTCAAACGTCATTCATCATACTACACTATGGCCAAATGTAACAATTTAAATTCTGTTTTAATTTTTATTGTTTCTGCTTGAAAAGAAAGATAAGATCACATAGCTGAGTAAATAAACAAATAAAAATAGGATTACAGAGCTACTAAGATTGCGATCGATGTGTCTGAATCTTCTTCTCGAGCTCGTCCTTCTTTGCGCCCACAACCCTGTCAACTTCCTTCCCTCTCTTCACCAACACGAACGTCGGCATAGCCTGCACCTGGAACTCCTGCGCCACATCCTATTCCACCCCCCAAAAACAGAAAATTAAAAAAAAAAAAAAACGGAAACGAAAATTGAAGTCAATAAAGAGGAATTAGGAAGCGGAAATCACTGATAATTCGTCGACGTCGATCTTTGCGAAGTCAACGTCTGTGTACTTTTCGGACATGGCGTGAATCGCTGGCTCTATGAATTTGCAAGGACCGCACCACGACGCCGAGAAATCTATCACAACCTAATTTTCAAGGAAAAAAAGAAGAAGATTCATAATCAGATCCAGCAAATTGGGGGAAAAGGAAAATTGAGATCTAGGGATTCGATTTACGAGCTGAGAGGTCTGTTTGAGGTCGTCGAAGTGGAGCTGCCAGCGCGCCGACGAGTGAAAGGACGTCACATTTGAACTCTCCGGCGGAGACGCCGCCCCGGCGGTGGCATCGCCGCCCAATAAGCTAGAAAGGAAACCGCCCATTGCTTTGTGCTGGAAATTGGTATTCCTTTCTCACTAGTTACTCTCGGGGCTGCGCTTGTTTACTACGCCTTATTATAAATATTAAATATTTTTTTTATCAACAGTACGTATTATTAAATATTAAATATATTTGGGAAGATATTTGATTCCATTTATATCAACAGTACACCTTATTAGTATGAAGATTTTTTACACTCATAATTAATTGGAAATTATGTATTTTAAATTAATATTTTATTATGTGTATTTTTATATAAAAGTTAATCTTTATTGAAAAAAGAAAACCTTGAAATTGTATATAAAAAGTATCCTTTCCTTTGTCAGTTTGAAGACACTATTATTATTATTTTCCGTAAAATGGCTATTTCATTTCTTGGTTGACATGATCGCGGAATTATGTAAAGTCACGAGAGTTTTGGTTAAGAAAAGTTAAAGTAGAAAGGACAAATAAATTTTATGATAACAATGTAGACTCTACATTATTGTAGAGCAAATAGACATAGATCCAATCAGTGGTAACGGAGATCGCCGTTTGTGTGATTTTGTGATCTTAGCAGACAGCGAACTAGGTTGGCCATTGTGGTGGTGGTGGGGGCATGCCCCTGACTTTTTTGTAATTATATTTTTCATGGGCTACATTTAATCATTTTTGGGGTGCATTTAGTAATTATAAGGTAAAATTAGTAATTTAATTTTCTTTTTTAGTTTTTTTTTTTAATATTTGGTGATAACTTATAACTTGTTACTTGCGTTTCTTTTCAAATAATCTATGATATAATATTTGTTATTTTATCATTTTTAAAAAAATCTTATATAAATATTATTTTTGTATTATTATTATTATATGATTTGTTTTTATTTCTTGATTATTTTTTTCTCTCCATTATCAAATCAATATCAATATTTGTTTTTAGAAAATCTTATTTAAATTTTAATTATTATACCATTAGTTTCATCTTTAATTTTTTTAATTGATAAAATTAATAATAATTTTTTTTCAAAAATTTTATATGAAGATAGTATTTTATTAAATTTTGTTATTATATAATTTTTTTATCTTTTAAATTTATTTTCTAAACTATAAAATCAATAGCAATGTTATTATTTTTTAATGTTATAATTTATCAAATTTTAGATATTATATAATCAATTTTTAATTCACTTTTTTGTTATAAAATCAATGATAATTTATTTTATTTTGTAAATAAATCTTATCTAAATATTATATTTGATAAATTTTGTTATTATATATAATTAGTTTTTTCTTGAACCAATGCTATCTTAAAAAAAAGCGTTTTGTATTAATTATAAACGATTTTTGTGATATGTAAAAAAATATATATTGCACATTTTAAAGATTATTAACGTAATTAATCTTTAGATTAATTTAAAAACATTTTACATACAATTGATTATATATTTTTTTATTATATAAATTCTTTATTTAATAATTGACTCTCCCCTTCCTCAATTTATGAATCCGCCCTTAACAACAAAAAATAGGAATCAATGAAATGTTTGTATCATCAATTCCTTTTATTCAATCTAGCATAAGATTTTTTTTTTTCATTCAGTTTGACGTCCATTTTTAAAAAATACTAGTATTCCTTTTCTAAATATAAATTATAAAAGGAATATATAATGAAAGATTAGTGTTTGTATTATTATTTTTTGTATATTCTACAATTATTCACTAGTATTTACTTCTTTTTTTGAGGAATTCGCTAGTATTTACTATTTAGTAGGTAATCAGATTTCAAGATCTGGTTTTTATGGGGTTAATATAGTAACTTTATTTTGTAAAATAATCACTTTTAAAAGTTTTCTACATATTTGTTTTGGTTATTTAAAAAAAACATGAACAACACTGGATTCAAACGGATTCAGGGCCGGCCCAACAACACTAGCCAAGGCCTTTTAAAGTTTTATGCTGGACCTTTTTGTTAATGTGTGCCATAATTTTATGAATATGAATATATGATATATTTTTGCAAAACATATACAGTATTTTTATAAATATATTAGACATTTTTGTTAACATATATAGTATTTTTTTTTATAAACATATGAAACATTTTTTAATCTATAAATATTAATAATAAATATTTTTTTCGGTGGACCTAAAACACAAATTTTAATTGTTTTATATTGAACCTAAGGAGAGAAAGAAGGGGGAAAAAAAAAAAAAATACTATCCTCAGTGCCTCACATTTAGCAAAAATATCTTTCTCAATTATTCAAACTATCCTTCATTTATTTCTATATGTATACTTGAATTTTTTTTAACCATTTATCGACTTCAATTAAAAAAAATATTATAATATAAGTTTTCATTATAAATTTAAAATATAATTTATATAAGAAGAATATTTATTTATTATGATTTTAATTATAATATAATTTATATTTATAAGTGTTTATTTACTATAAATCTTAACATATATAAAATAAATATTTATCTTGTACACAGAATAAAATACTAGATCTTTGTATTGTAAGGAATAAATAAACATTTGTCCAAGATAAACTAAATAGTAAATACTACTCTTTGTAAAGTCTAGGCAACTGGAACCAGAAGTCAATAGATCAAAACATTTAAACATTACAAACAAAATCATATCATCTCTTTTGTTTTTTATTTTTTAATTTCTTACATATTCCTCTGTGTGCTATACTGTTTTTGTCGGGCACCGTATTCCGTTGTTAATACTTTATATATGTCGGGTTTCCACATGCCTTTTTGATTTTAACATTTTCTCTGTTTGCTTTCGTGTTTCAATCAGTGTATGAGATACTGAAGTTTCCAACTCGTTTTGTCCTTATGTTATTTTATTAACCCCAATGGAATATTTCCATTTCTTCTCTCCTATTTATTTTGCCCATCCTTTTCCCATTTCCACTTTCAGTTTTTCAGAAAAAAATTAATAAATTAATAAAAATTTCAATTATTTACTCTATGTTCTTAAACTTAATCATTTATTATCATTTTAATATCTGAACACATGTTAATATTATTACTTAAATCACACATTTAAAAAAAATTTAACTAATGGGATTGGCAAATATAACTTTTAGAAACTTAATTAAAAAAATACTTCCAGAAATCAATATTATTTTTGGTACATAGAAAGAAGAAAAAGAAAAGGAAAAAAAAGTAAAATGGAGGTACATGGAGATAAAAAAGCTGTTTTTCTTCATAAACTAATACAACAATACTATACTCTTTTAAAAAACTAAAATGGTGATTTATTTATTCTATTAAAAGAGTAGAACAAGGATATCAGCACTGGGCCACACACTCACAGAACCCAACCATTTAAAGGCCCAGCGAGGCACTCTGAAAATGATGGATTCCATTGTCTCTTCCTCCACGAAGGAATTGGCTCAAAAAACGTTTCAAAAGTTAGGCACTATTCTATATTGCTCACGAGTCATGAGTTGTCACATCGCAGTATACCAAAAATGGGTAAATATATATGGCAGAAAATAAAAAAAAAATAACATTAATGCGACTAACGTGGCATATTGTGAATGATGGAACGAAAACGAATGATAGTGCAATTGCTCCTAAGTCCTAATTTGGCTAACACGATTATATTAACAGTTTTGATCATTATTGTCTGTAAGATATAACTAAAGAATTAAAAAGTTAAATGGTTTTACCAAAAAAAAGAATATTTAATGCTATATATTGAGATAGGATCAATTGAAATCAAATATTAAATTTATATACTTACATCATTTAATAATTTTATATAAGGCATGAATCAATCAATCTTAAATCATTCTATATATTTTTTGTTATCATGCATATCATAATTCACATAATTTAGACATTTGTTATATAATAATAGATATTTTCTTGTATTGTAAATAGTATTTGTCAAAATAAAATAATACAATGAACTTGAAGTCCTTATTAATTAGTTGTTCTGTGTGTACCATATATGAATACAATTAAGTACTTATTAATTAATTGTGTGTGTACCATATATAAATATAAAGGTTGTGTATGAAGATAAGCCACCAACTATGCATATTAATTTATTAACTAACGTAACACTTAATTATGGTATTCATTTAATGATTGAGATATTTGATATATATTTTTTAGGCAAAAAAACATTATCTTGGTGTGAAATAATTCAGAGTGCAAAAAAAACGAAAGTCAAACAATTCAGAGGAAAGTAGATATTGTAAGTTGTAAGTTGTAACTAGGCAGGCAACTAGCAAGTGCTCTTCTCTCAAAAAAGCAAAAACATAAAGAAATGGCTGTCACTTTCTCTCTCCTGCCCTCCCTGCCCGGTTGCCAACTTTCGCATTTGAATCCTGCCCGGCCGGCCCGTTGTTGAAAAACTCTCTCTTTCACATGCACCAGTTTCTCACTGCCTCTCTCCTCCACCATCTTCACCCCTTTGGACTGATTTTCATAACTGGGTTTGTGTTTGTTTTATTTATTTTTATTTTATTTTACTCAATTATCTGTGTACTTGTGTTGATCCTTTTGTTGTTACTCACAACAGTGATGTTGTTGTTCCTCTTCTAGTTCTGTTGTGATCATGATCATGATCATGGGTTGCAAAGTCTTCAATTATTGGAACTAAGACTTTTTATTTTCTTTTTCTTTTTTTAACCTAAAGTCTGAAACTTGTGGGAATTTTGAGCATGAAAAGTTCTTTGTAAGAGTTTTTGGAAGATGGGGTTTAGGAATAATGCAATTCAGGCAGGGAGTTTGGATGTGGGAAAGTTAAAGGGAAGGATGCAAAAGGATGATGGTGCTGAAAAGGAAATTGGGTGCTGTGTTAAATTCTGTTTCATTGGGAGCTGTATACCTTCAAGATCAAAGGTTGATAACTCCATAAGTGGCACTAGTGCTAACAGTGGTAATTTTCTTTCCCTATTTATATGCATCTCTTCTTTAGTTTCAGGAAATTATTTCAATTTCACATTAATTTTGGGTGAAAAGAAATTTCATTTTATCTTTACCCCTTTGGTTGAATGAATCCATCCCCATATATCTTCAATTTTAAGAAACAATATAAATTGTGCGTTACTCAAAAGTAATATGAAGTTTTGTTCTACTGTTACTCCTAGAGGAAGTTGGAGGACTACCTAATTTATTTGTAAACAATTGAATTTCAAAACAACGATCTGTTGTGCATTATCTTTGTGTAAACAGTAGCAGTAAGTAATACTATCTCCATTTGATCTTGTCCAAAAAACTGAGGAAGGTATCTACTTAACTGTCATGACTTATGACAATTTAACTGCAACTTGAGGTTCTCAAAGGGTAATGGTACGGTGGGATTTCAGTGAAGGTCGTGACTTCATAGGTTCAATCACTAAACCAGAAAAGATAAAGGAAAGTTGATTTTAGTTGATTCATCTAACTGACAAAGATAGCATGGTTTGAAATCTATTGACATTGAGAGGTCATTATTAAATCTTGTATAATAATGAAGGTTTATTTATCTTTTTAAATTTTTGAATTGCCTTGAACAAAGTCATTGATTTTTTTATACCAAAAAAATATAATGATTTTGTCCATGGACAAAATCATTATTGTATGACCATTTTAGCACCACTCTGCGCTAAAGTACTGTACAATGTTACTGATCCTGTAATGAAGTTGCATAAAGTGTTGCACATCAGGATTCAGGATCATATCATGAAATAGTGCTTTTTTAATTCTTAAATCCTGAAGAAGTGATAATTTAGTTTATGATTTTTTAAACAGTGGAAAAAACATCTGCATGTGCAAAAAGCAAGAAGGAAACAAATGCTCCTCCAGGGTCCTCTACAACAACCAGCAATGCAGAAAGTGTCCCTTCCACTCCAAAATTCAGTGAGGAGTTGAAGGTTTCTTCTCGTTTGAGAAAATTTACATTCAATGAGCTTAAGATGGCCACTAGGAATTTCAGACCAGAGAGTCTTCTTGGTGAGGGAGGGTTTGGTTGCGTGTTCAAGGGTTGGATTGAGGAAAATGGAACTGCACCAGTGAAACCTGGTACTGGGCTCACTGTTGCGGTCAAGACCCTCAACCATGATGGACTGCAGGGTCACAAAGAGTGGCTTGTATGAAACTTACATATCCTTCTTCTCAACTTTTTTCTTTCTACGATTTTTTTTCTCTTTGTTAACATTTCCCCTGTTTTTATCTTTTCTCAGGCAGAGTTAGACATTCTTGGTGACCTTGTCCATCTGAATCTGGTCAAATTGGTTGGTTTCTGTATTGAAGATGACCAAAGATTATTGGTTTATGAATGTATGCCTCGTGGAAGTTTGGAGAACCACCTCTTCAGAAGTATGCTTTGAACCTGTCTTATTTCTAATCATGTTTTCAATACTGCTTGTTTATATCTGCAGTCCCTTGTTTTTTCAGTAAATTTGGATGTTCTTCACACACATATTAAATCAAAATTTATCACATTACACTTGAGTAAAGTTTTTATATGAAATGAACTTGACTGTTACTGATGCTACTGCTTTCCTCAATACAAACATCAATGCTCTATTCCCCATTTAATTTACTACCATAATTTGGATAGTGTTTGATTCACAACTAATTATTGGAGTATTAGATTATTAGTGAATTCATAGGCTTTTATGCTTAAAGAAAACATAAACC
Organism: Amphicarpaea edgeworthii; assembly: GCA_014843725.1. Lineage (NCBI taxonomy): Eukaryota > Viridiplantae > Streptophyta > Magnoliopsida > Fabales > Fabaceae > Amphicarpaea > Amphicarpaea edgeworthii. The sequence continues at coordinate 3,024,427 of CM026321.1, read as the reverse complement.
ATAAGAAAATGATTATCTTCCTATAATGCAATGCTCTTTGAAATTTTTATGCATAAGGAAGTTCATTGTTTTCTGGTAACAACCATGAATTGTGCAGAAGGGTCATTGCCTCTTCCTTGGTCTATCAGAATGAAAATTGCACTAGGTGCTGCAAAAGGTCTTACTTTTCTCCATGAAGAAGCTCAGAGGCCTGTAATCTATCGTGATTTTAAGACGTCTAATATTCTATTAGATGCGGTATGTGATTTAACCAAGAAAAAGGTTTTTAATTATTTGCTGTCCATCCTCCAACATAATAACATAAAAGCATATTTTTTTTTTAGGAATACAATGCCAAGCTCTCTGATTTTGGACTTGCCAAAGATGGTCCTGAAGGGGAAAAGACACACATATCAACAAGAGTCATGGGAACATATGGTTATGCAGCTCCTGAGTATGTGATGACTGGTGAGTTTGTTTTTAATTTTGAGTTTCATTAACTTCAGACTTTACTACATGATTCAGTCTATGGATTGCTAATGGAGTAGTGGTATCTAGGATTGTGTATTTTATTGGCCTGTAGGTGTTCTTCTTATGGAATGACATATTTTACCACCTGCTTTTGTTGCAGTAATATTATTTTTAAGCTAATTTTCAGTTTGTTATAACTTATAAGTTATCCACCCTGTCATCAATAAGTTTCTTTTTGCCCATCACTCAATCAAGATTTTGTTTGCTTGTAAAGAGTTGAAATAATAAATGTTAAACATTTGCAAATTGCTTGAGGCATGGGCAATGCACCAAGCTTATGTTTGGTGTCTAACAGCTTAAGCTTTTGAAATAGTTTGGCTCATGACATTGACATTGAAAGATTGGTTATACATCAACTACTTTCAATCATCAGGTATCAAAACCAAATGCATGCTTCATCTTTAAAAACAGGGAAAGGTGGCCACAGGACTTCCAAACTTTAAAAGTTGCTTATAGTTGGATTGTGAAGTCTTTTTTTTTTCTTTTCTTCATCACATTATAAATATGCCTTTTAACTGCTTGATTTTTATCTCCAAATCTAGCTGTGATCATGACAAAATAAAATGTAAGAAAATATCACAAGGTTTTTCCATAATAACTAGATATCATTGTCAATTGATATCCTCCTCCTAGTCCTTGCATAGTTTCTCACTAGCAGTTTTAATTTTGACCTTAACTGTCGATTCTGATTAGGACATTTGACATCAAAAAGTGATGTCTATAGTTTTGGAGTAGTGCTACTTGAAATGCTCACTGGCCGGCGATCTATTGATAAGAATAGACCAAATGGGGAGCACAATCTTGTGGAGTGGGCAAGGCCTGTACTTGGGGACAGGAGAATGTTACTACGGATAATTGATCCTCGCCTTGAAGGTCACTTCTCTGTTAAAGGGTCACAGAAGGCTGCGCAGCTTGCCGCTCAATGCCTTAGCCGTGATCCGAAATCCAGACCTATGATGAGTGAAGTTGTACAAGCTCTGAAGCCTTTGCAGAACCTCAAGGATATGGCTATCTCATCTTATCACTTCCAGGTTGCGCGAGTAGATCGTACGATGTCCATGCCTAAAAATGCTATGCAAGCACAGTTAGCATCTTTATCAAGGAAGGGTCAACCTGTGAGGATCTTGTCAAGTCCAAAAGGTCCCCATGGTTCTCCATATCATAACTATATCAAGTCACCAAAGCCTAATGGATAAGAATCATGCTACTCTCTTTGATTTGCTTCTCTATTCATTCAGTTCCCTCACAACTTAGGCTATCAGCTGAACCAAACTGTTTGTGTTTTGAAAATTGCTCTAAAATTTGAGGAATAATTAGAGTTTTCTGACCTTATCTTATCTCAAATAAGGTTGGGGGAACCGTGAGACAGTTTACTGGAATACAAAGTTTAGTAGGGACCAAGTTGACCAAGCTTGAATAGAAAACTAGAACTCAGTTTTCACATGTGGAATTTGTTACTGTGAAGTTGCTATTCTTCTTCCTTTCAGAATGTACTTTTGTAAAGAAAACAGGTGGTGCTGTTAACTCATGTTATTCATAGATATTTTTACATACTCATTGGTCAATGTACTTTTCAGTTAATACTTATCAATGTAATTAAAAGTTGTACGAGAAACATGCTAGAGTAATGTGAAAAAAATATGTATGAAAAAACAAGAAAAATGTTGTTTAAAAATATGAAAAAGAAAGTAATTATTTTGAAATTTTTGGATGCAAAAAAAAAAAAAAAATTTAAAATATAAAAAAGCAAGAGTGATGTTTAAAGAATTGAAAACATTGGATAAAAAAAAATTCAAAAATTTAAAAAGCATGAGTGACAATGTCTTAAACAATTGAAAGCATGTATGAAAAAAAAAATGAAAATTTTAAAAATATAAAAAAAAGTGTAATATCTTAAATATTTGAAAATTTGGAAGAAAAAAAATAAAATTTTAAAATATACAAAAACAAAAATAATATCTTAAAATTTTTTTGTAAGCATTGGATCCAAATATATATATATTTTTTCAAAATTTTCAAGATCATTCTTATTTTTTCAATTTCAAGATATTATTACTATTCTTTTCAAAATTTCAATATTCTCTTGTTTTTCTTTTCAACTTTTTAATATATTTTTTTCAAATTTTTGAGACATTTTTCTTGTTTTTATTTTTATTTTTTTCATTGCATTACACTTGTTTTTTTTTTTTTCATGTTTTTATAATTTATTTTCAAAATTTAAACACATTTATCTTGTTTTTTCATATTTTTAACATTTTAAATACATTTTTCTTATGTTTTCATATTTTTCAATTTTTCAATACATTTATCTTCTTTTTTCATATTTTTAAAATTTTTATTTTATTTCAAAATGTAAAGACTTTATTGTTGTTTTTTCAAAATTTTGAAGATATTACTTCTCTTTTTTCATATTTTTAAAATGAAAAATATGAAAAAACAAGAAAAATGTATTGAAATTTTTTAAAAAAGTAAAAATTTATAAAATATAAAAAAATAGAGTAATATCTTGATATTTTATTTTTCAAAAAATGAAAGTCTAAAAAATATTAAAAATCAAGAAAAATGTCTTGAAAAAAAGAAGAAGAGAAATGTCCTAAAATTTTTGAAAAATATGAAAAAAATAAGATTAATATCTTGTAAAATTAAAAAAAAGAATGAGAATTTAAAAATATGAAAAAAAAAACTATTGACTAATGTCATGTTTTTTTTTTTAAAATGAAAAATTGAAAAATATTAAAAAATGGAGTCTTTATCTTGCTTTTTTTTTTTTTTTTAAGAACAAAATGATAAATATGAGTAACGTGTTGAAAATTTGAAATAAAATGAAAAATCAAGAAAATATCTTAAAAATTGGAAATTTCAAAATATGAAAAAACAAATTAAACCATAAATAAAATGCCATTATTATTTATAGTTTGATAAATGAAACTCTAAATTTTAACTTAAATAATTAAGGTATCATAAATGAAATTCAAAATTGAAATATTCAGGGTTTTGTAAATAAAATTCAAATTTTTAAAAAAATATATTTGGAGTTTTATAAATGAAACCTTAATAATTTATGGTTTTATTAATGAAAAATTTAAATTTTATCTTAAATTAAAATCCTAAATATTTAGGGTCTCACAAATAAAACCCTAAAATTTACCATAAATTAAAACCCTGAATATTTAGGGTTTCGTGTATAAAACCTTAATTATTTAAGATTTGATTAATAAAACCCCAATTTAAATATTTAAGGTTTCATAAACCTTAAATTTAAAAAATAAGAAAAAATAAATGAAATCTCTTGAAAATTTGAAATATGATGAAAAACCAAGAAAATGTCTTAAAAAATTGAAAAGTTAAAAAAAAAGTCATGAAAATTTTCAAACAAAATGAAAAATTGAAAAATTTCTAAAACGCAAGAGGAAGGTTTTGAAAAATTGAAAAAAAAGTGAAAATTTGAAAATCATGCAAAAAGAAGAGTAATGTCTTTAAAAATTGAGAAAAATAAAATTTTTTAAAATATGAGAAAACAAGAGTATTATCTTAAATTTTTTGAAACAACAATTGTTTTTAAATAATTAAAAAATAGGAGTAACATTACATTTTAAAAAATTTGAAAAATAAAAGGAATAAAAATATAAATATTGAGCGTTTCGTGACTACAACATTAAATCGAAACTTACATATTTAGGGTCTTATAATTGAAACACTAATTATTAAGGGTTTCATTAATAAAATCCTAAGATTCACCTTAAATTGAAAAACCCTAAATGTAAAAAAAATTATAAATGAAACCCTAAATTAAGACAAAAAATATTTAGAGATTTAGAAACGAAATATTAATTATTTAGAATTTCATTAATGAAACCTTAAATTTCATCATAAATTGAAAACTAAATATATGGGATTTCATTAATCAAACCATAATTTTGACCATAAATATCTAGGATTTCACAAATGACACCATAAATAGAAAGCCATTAATATTTATGGTTTGATAAATGAAACATTAGATTTTAACCTAAATAACTATGGTATCATACAATCTCCAAATTAAACCTTGAATATTTAGGGTTTTGTAAATAAAACCCAAATTTGAAACTAAAAATATTTGAAGTTTGATAAATGAAACCCTAATTATTTAAGGTTTCCCTAATGAAAACTTAACTTTTATCCTAAATTTAAACTAAAATTATTTACGTTCTCATAAATAAAACCTCGAAGTTCACCTTGCATATTTAGTATTTCGTATACGAAATCCTAACTATTTAGAATTTCATAAATGAAATCATAAATTCATCTTATATTGAAACACCTTAAATATATAGGATTTTGATGAATGAAATCTTAAATTAAAACCAATTATATTTAGAGATTCATGATTTATAAATGAAACCTCAATTATTTAGGATTTCATTAATCAAACCTTAAATTTGACCATAAGTATTTAAGGTTTTATAAATGAAACCATAACTAGAAATTCATTAATATTTATGGTTTGATAAATGAAACCCCAAATTGAAACTCTAAATATTTAAGATTTTGTAAATAAAACCCTATTTTCAAACAAAAAATATTTGAGATTTCATTAATAAAATCCAAATTATTCAAGGTTTCATTGAGACTTAAATTTTATACTAAATTTAAACCTTAATAATTTAGGGTTTTGTATCTAAAAATATTTAGAGTTTAATAAATGAAACCCAAAATTGAAACTTTAATTATATAGAGCTTCATGATTGAAACCAAAATTGAAATCCTGAATATTAATGCTTTAAGAAATAATAGCCTAAATTGAAACTATAAATATTTAGGTTTCATAATGAAACCCTAAATATTTAAGGTTTGATAAATTTGAAAAAAATAAAAAATTTCAAAATATGAAAAATAAGTGGAATGTATTGAAAATATTAAATCAAATGAAAAACCAAGAAAATGTCTTAAAAAAAATGAAAAGTTCAAAAAACAAGCAAATGACTTGAAAATTTGGAAAAAAAAAAAAATATTAAACAAAATGAACAGCGCAAGAGGAAGGTTTTGAAAAATTGAAAACAAAAATATTTGAAATTTTTTAATAAACAAGAGTAATATGTTGAAAATTTTAAAAATAGGAAAAATCAAGTGGATTTTTTTCAATATTTTGAAAAAAAATTAAAATTTGAAAATCATGAAGTAACAAGAGTAATGTGTTTATAAGTTGAAAAAAGTAAAAAATTTAAAATTATGAAAAATAAGGAGTATTTTCTTAAATTTTTTGATTTTTTTAAATAATTAAAAAATAAGAGAAATGTCTTAGAAATTTGAAAAAAATATGAAATTTTCAAAAAAATATGAAAAACAAAAGGAATGAAACACTAAATATTTAGTGTTTCTTGCAACATTAAATCAAAACTTACATATTTAGGGTTTTATTTATCAAACCCTAATTATTAAGGTTTTAATTAATAAAATCCTAACATTTGCCTTAAATTGAAAGCCTTTCATTATATAGGATTCTTATAAATGAAACCTTAAATTTAAACCATAAATATTTAGAAATGCGTAAATGAAACCTCAATTATTTAGGATTTCATTAATGAAACATTAAATTTCATCACAAATTCAAAATCCAAATATATAGTTTCATTAATCAAACCTTGAATTTGACCTTAAATATATAGAGTTTTACAAATGAAATCATAAATACTAAGCCATTAATATTTATGATTTGGTAAATGAAACCTTAAATTTTAACCTAAATATTTAGGATATCATAAATGAAACCCCAAATTAAAACCCTGAAAAATTAGAATTTCGTAAATAAAACTCAAATTTGAAACAAAAAATATTTGGAGTTTCATAAATGAAACCCTAATTATTTAGGGTTTCACTAATTAACCCTTTAATTTTATCCTATATTTAAACCTTGATTATTTAGGATCTCATAAATAAAATCCTAAAATTCATCGTAAATTCAAACCTTGAATATTTAGTGTTCTGTATACGAAACCTTAATTATTTATAAATTTATAAATGAAACCTTAAAATTCACCTTAAATTGAAACCCCCTGAATATATAGGATTTTAATAAATGAAATCTTAAAATTAGAACCAATAATATTTATAGACTCATGATTCATAAACGAAACCTCAATTATTTAGCATTTCATTAAGAAAAGCCTAAATATATATGGTTTCATTAATCAAATTCTAAATTTGATCATAAGTATTTAGGATTTCATAAACCATAAATAGAAATCCATTAATAATTATGGTTTGATAAATGAAACCCTAAAATTTAACCTCAATAAATAGGCTATCATGAATTAAAACAAAAATTGAAACCCTAAAAAAAAAAATTGAAACCTTAAATACTTAAGGTTTCAAAAATAAAATCCTATTTCGAAGCAAAAAGTATTTGTGGTTTCATTAATAAAACTTTAAATTTTATCATAAATTTCAACCCTAATAATTTAGAAATTGATAAATAAAATCGTAATTATTTTGGATTTTATTAATAAAGCTCTAAATATTTATGGTTTCATATAAAAAAAATCCAAAATATTTAAAGCTTAATATATGAAACCTAATATTGAAACTCTAATGATTTAGGATTTCATGAATAAAATAAAAAATTGAACTCCCGAATATTAAAGCTTTCGAAAATAAACCCTAAATTGAAACCATAAATATTTAGGGTTTCATTAATGAAATCCTAAATATTGAAAGATTGATAAATTTGAAAAATATTAAAATTTAAAAAAAAATGAAAAATTTAAAAGTCTGAAATAATTTAAAATTTTAAAGATATGAAAAATATAAGTGGAATGTCTTGAAAAATTGAAATAAAAAAAACGTAGAAAATGTCGTAAAAATTGAAAATTTCAAAAAACAAGAGAAATGTCTTAAAAAATTTGAAAAAAAAAAAGCAAGAGGAAAGGTTTGAAAAATTGAAAAAAAAATTAATTTTTGAATATACAAGAGTAATGTCTTGAAAATTTTAAAAATAGAAAAAAAAATGAAAAAGCAGGTGTAATATCTTTAAAAATTGTAAAAAATCAATGAATTTAAAAAATATGAAAAACAAGAGTATTGTCTAAACTTTTAAAAAAAAGACTATTTTTTTAAATAATTAAAAAAAGATTAAATATTTAATGTTTCATGAATGTAGTATCAAACTAAAACTTACATATTTACGGTTTCATAAATGAAATCCAAATTATTTAGAGTTTCATTATTAAAACCTTAAAATTCACACTAATTTGAAAACCTCCAAATATATAAGATTTTGATAAATGAAATTCTAAATTTAAAGCATAAATATGTTGATATCCATAAACAAAACCTCAATTATTCAGGATTTTACTAATAAAACCCTAAATTTCATCATAAATTAAAAATCTAAATATATAGAGTTTCATTAATAAAATCCTGAATAATTGAGGTTTTGTTTATGGATATCAACATATTTATGGTTTAAATTTAGAATTTCATTTATCAAAACCCTATATATTTAGAGGTTTTTAATTTAGGGTGAATTTTAAGGTTTTAATAATGAAACCTTAAATAATTAGAATTTCATTTATGAAACCCTAAATATGTAAGTTTTGATTTGATATTGCATTCAGTAAAGCCATTAATATTTTGGATTTCCCAAATGAAACCATATAGAAAGCCATTAATATTTATGATTTAATAAATGAAACCTAAATATTTAGCATATCATAAATCAAACCCCAAATTTAAACCCTAAATATATAGGATTTCGTAATTAAAACCCAATTTTGAAACAAAAAATATTTGGAGTTTTATAAATGAAACCCTAATTATTTAAGGTTTCACGAATGAACCCTTTAATTTTATCCTAAATTTAAACCTTGATTATTTAAAGTCTTATAAATAAAATCCTAAAATTCATTTAAATTGAAACCTTGAATATTTAGAATTTCGTATATGAAATACAAATTATTTATGATTTTATAAATAAAATCCTAAAATTCACCTTAAATTGAAAATCCCTCAATATATAGGGTTTTGATAAATGAAATCTTAAATTAAAACCAATAATAATTATAAATTCATGATTCATAAACGAAACTTCAATTATTCAGGATTTCATTAATCAAACCCTAAAATTGACCATAAGTATTTACGATTTCATAAATGAAATCATAACTAGATAAATGAAACCATAAATTTAACCTCAATAATTAGGCTATAATAAATTAAACCAAAAATTGAAACCCTAATATTTAAAATTTTCCAGATAAAACCCTATTTTGAAACAAAAAATATTCAGGGTTTGGTTAATAAAACCTTAATTATTTAAGGTTTTGTTAATGAAACCTTAAATTTTGTCTTAATTTTAAATGCTAATAATTTAAGTGCTTAGAAATGAAACTTTAATTATTTAGAATTTTATTAATGAAGCCATAAATATTTAGGGTTTTGTATATAAAAATTCAAAATATTTAAAGTTTAATAAATGAAACTCAATATTGAAACTCTAATTATTTAGAATTTTGTGAATGAAATCAAAAACTGAACTCCTAGATATTAAAACTTTCGAAATAAAAAACCCTAAATTGAAATCATAAATATTGAAGGTTTAATAAATTTGAAAAATAATAAAATTTACAAAATGAAAAATTTCAAAAGTTATAAAAATTTTAAAATTTTAAAAATGTGAAATAATAAGTGGAATGTGTTGAAAATTTGAAATAAAATGAAAAACCAAAAAAATGTCTTACAAATTGAAAATTTTCAAAAACAATAGGAATGTATTGAAAAATTAGAAAAAAATTGAAATTATAAAACCGAGGATGGTTTTGAAAAATTGAAAAAAAATAATTAATTTTTTTTAATATAGAATAGTAATGTCTTAAAAATTTTAAGAATAGAAAAAATCAAGGGAAATGTCTTTAAAATTTTGAAGAAAATAAAAATTTTAAAATCATCAAGAAAGTAATATCCTTAAAAATTTTAAAAATATGAAAAAACAATAGTATTGTCTTAAATTCTTTTGAAAAAAAAACTTTTTTTAAAATAATTAAAAAATAAGAATAAATATGTAATGTTTCATGAATGCAATATTAAATCTAAATTTACATATTTAGGATTTCATAAATAAAATCTTAATTATTTAGGATGTCATTATTAAAACCCCAAAATTCACCATAAATAAAAAACCTTAAATATATAGGATTTTGAAACCTTAAATTTAAAGTTTAAATATTTAGAGATTTGTAAACAAAACCTCAAGTAATCAAGATTTCACTAATAAAATCATAAATTTCACCATAAATTGAAAAATTAAATATATAGAATTTCATTAATTAAACTTTGAATTTGACCTTAAATATTTAGGATTTCACAAATGAAACCATAAATAAAAAATCATTAATATTTATGATTAGATAAATAAAACCCTAAATTTAAACCTTAATCATTTAAGGTTTCGTATATGAAAGCCTAATTATTTAAGATTTTATAAATGAAACTTTAAAATTTACCTTAAATTGAAAACCCATAAAACCTAAAACTAAATTCATGATTCATAAACGAAATCTCAATCATTTAGAATTTTATTAAAGAAATCATAAATGGAAAGTTTAAATATATAGGGTTTCATTCATCAAACCTTAAATTTCACCATAAGTATTTAAGGTTTCATAAATGAAACCAGAACTAGAAAACCATTAATATTTATGGTTTGATAAATGAAATCAAAAATTAAAACCCTAAATAATTAGGCTATCGTAAATGAAATAAAAAATTGAAATTCTAAATATTTAGTATTTTGGAAATAAAATCCTATTTTTAAACAAAAAATATTTAGGATTTCATTAATAAAATCTTAATTATTTAAGGTTTCGTTAGGGAAACCTTGAATTTTATCTCTAATAATTTAAAGTTTCATAAATAAAACTCTAATTATTTAGGGTTTCATATATAAAAATCCAAAATATTTAGAATTTAATAAATGAAATCTAAAATTGAAACTTTAATTATTTAGGATTTTATAAAACCAAAAATTGAAACTTTGAATATTTTTTATTTTATACACGAAACTTTGATTAATTAGGATTTCATTTATAAAACCCTAATTATTTAAGGTTTGATAAATTCTAAAATTTTGAAATTTAAAAAATCTAAAAATTTAGAAAAAAAGATTAAAATTTTTAAAATATGCAAAATAAGTTAAATGTCTTAAAAATTTGAAATAAAATAAAAAATCAAGAATGTCTTAAAAAATTGAATATTTCAAAAAATAAGAGGAATGTTTCGAAAAGTTTGAAAAAAAGAAAAAAAGAAAAATGTAAGTGAAAGATTTTGAAAAATTGAAAAAAAAATGAATATTTGAATTTTATTTTAGTAAAAAGAGTAATGTCTTTAAAAATTAAAAAAAATAAAAATTTTAAAATTTGAAGAAACAAAAGTATTATCTTAAAATTTTTGAAAAAATCTACTTTTTTTCATTAAAAAATAAGAATAATATCCTTATAATTTTGATTTTTTTTAATGTGAAAAACTAAATAAACGAAACTCTAATATTTAGTGTTTCATTAATACCATATTAAATCAAAACTTAAGTATTTAGAATTTTTTAAATAAAATTCTAATTGAAAACCTTTAAATATATAAAATTTTAATAAATAAAATCCTAAATTAAGAACATAAATATTTAAAGGTTCATAAACGAAATCTTAATTATTTAAGATTTCATAAATATAATCCTAAATTTTATTATAAATTAAAATTTTAAATATATAGAATTTTAATAATTAAACCTTAAATATGGAAGATTTTACAAATTAAACCATAAATAAAAAACCACTAAAAACCCTAAATTTTAACTTAAATAATTAGGATATTGTCTTGAAAAAAAAATACAAAAGAATATGTAATGTAAAATTTTAAAAATATGAGAAAACAAAAATAATATTTTAAAATATAATAAAAACAAGAATAATGTCTTCAAAATTTTATAAAAATAAAAATTTAAAAATGTGAAAAAACAAAATTAATAATGTCTTCAATTTTATTTTTTTTGTAAAAAGGAAGACGTTAAAAAAAAAGACATCATTTGGTATTTTCCTCACTGTACTAATGGCCAGGTAATTTTACACTAAGAATAAATCAATCTCATCCTGTAAACGAATTTGAACATAAATCTAAGACTAAAATTAATTAAAACACATTCCAATTATGTTTGGTAGTTAGAATTTAATTATGTCAAAATCAATTTTATTGAACATTAAAACAGATGACATCTCACGTAGACATTGCCTCATAGACACGGCAAGAAAGGGACTACAAGGTGGAAGATAGATTTGACAGGAATAATAAAACATAAAGATCAAGATCAAACCCAAGCATCATTGTAGCAGGTGACTACAACAAACCAAGCAAAATGAAAGCATAAACATCCCAATAATTAACATTAATTGCATCAGAAGATAGAAGGGAATATTGCAGAAAATAAATATCCATCAAATCAAATCAGAAGATATAAAATTTCGCATGTCAAAACCTCAATAAAGAGTGTACCGGTCCTCATTCAACAAAAGAGGCTTGCTGAGATTTGGGCATTTAAGAGTCACATTTGGTTTATAGAAAGCCTATTTTATTTTTACAAGGTTGAATTGCTCAAATGCAACGAAAACACCATGAACACTTCTTACCCAAGAAGAGAGCCAACTTCAAAGAAATAATTTAGTCTGACAGACTATATGCTTCCTAATACCTACCTCAATGTTCTTGCCAGGATGGAACAAAACTCTTAGGGTTTGAGAACCAAACTCAATCCCACCTTCGCACTCTTCTCAATGGCCTTGGTATCTACCTCACCAGAAATGGTAAAGAGTGATTTGGGACGCCACTCATGCTGGATCAGAGCACTTGTCTTGCCAAAGTTGTTGACACGTGCCTTCAATGTGGTCAATGGATCCAATGCATGTTGGGTTCCAAGGGTGAGAGTGTTCTCATTAGTTGAGAATCTATGAGTCACTTCAGCACCAACAGCAGTGTTGGTCAAGGGGTTAACTATATGGTAATATGCAGCATTCAGAGCATCACCTTTGTCATTCCTGCACACAACAACTCACCACATCACAAAACATATAAAATAATAGTATCCATCAGTAAACTAAGCCTTGGATAGTTTGGACAGTATATTTATATGCAAGCAGGCATATCTCTAAGAGAAGGGGATGCAAAAAACCAAAAACAATAAAAGAAAAAACTCTTACAATGGATCCTCACAGGGTTCACTGGGCGGCTCTAGAGCCTTGAACAAAAAAAAAGTAGACAAGTGGGGCAAAAATTACTCACAGAGTCAATGAGGCAATCAAGTCATCTTTGGTGAAGCTCAGTCCAGCATTGGATTTTGTTAACTCCCCAATTTTGGTGTCGTAAGAAAGATCAGCACCAAGAGCAAGAACATTAGTTCCTATGACACCAGAGAAGTTGACAATTGGGTTTGCTGTCAACCCAACACTGGTGCTTATTCCAGCATAGTCATGCAAGTACTGAAGTTCCACCTGTTCCATAAAAAAGACAAATACAGGTTACAGCCATAAAGGAATGGGATCCAGGAGTTAAAGAGAGTTTAAATGAGATTGCTTTCTCAAACTACATGAGACACCTAAATTCCCTTTTGATTCTGAAAGATTGTTATGCAACATAGTTGACTATCTTACCTTTCCAGACCTTTGCTCAGGAACTTTGAAGCTAACGATAGCCTTCAGACCAGGAGTGGGTTCATTGACAGTGATAGTTGTAAAGAGCTGGAATGCACAAACATTAACTAACATTAATGAAATGGTCATAGAAATATAAAAGTCATAAATAGGTCAAAGTAGATTTAAGATAAAATCAAATTAATGGTCAAATTAATATTATGTAGAAGAGTGTATTGGATATTATAGCAAGTCCAGAATCTCAATAGCCAAGCATGAACACATGCACTGGACCACAACAGCCTTACCCACCTATGCTCACAGAATTTATGATCAAAATATGAAACTAAATAAAATATTAAGGTCATTTGTAGACAGAAAGACATTAAAAGAGGAAACATCTAGAAACACCCTTCAAAATATGAAACTAAATAAATATTAAGGTCATTTATTCAGAATGGCGCCCGTAGGATGACCTTTATGCCTAAAACTAATACTTGTATATATAGTAAGAACAGCTTGACTCAACTTATCAAAAGAAGTTGAGAAGAAGTGTTTTTAAAACAATTAGACATTAAAAAGGTGTTCTCTAAAGAACCAATTGGTGTTGAAGAGACAAACTTTATATGGCATGATGAAACAACAAATTGAACCCTTTGAAACCCCACCTACCAAGGGTAGTAGAACAAATGAGATATCAATTACAAGAATGCGATTGATAATTCTGTACATGGCATATAAATGAGAAACAAGGGAGCACATATCTCAGTTGAAAAAAGCAGACATTTAACAAATATTCAAACAAGAATGTTAAACTTACATTAGCATCTGTATCAACTTTGATATCAGTAGTGATGTTTTTGTTCTTCAACTGGGTGTTGACATCAGCCACAAACAGTTCACCTTTCCTGGTTCCTGATGTTGTAATAGCCTGAAGCAGATGACACAAATCTAAATCACATATTGCATTTTGTTTGTTGTTATAAAGTGGTCTATGTGGACTTGGAATGGAAAACAGAAAGACAACAGCTAGAAGCTGCTAAACAAGTACAAAAACAGAGGGTGCCTACTGCCTAAATGGTACATAGGTCATAGGGATGTTAGTTGACTGCAAAACAGAGGAGTAATGTGAAGGAAATCAAAAACCTATAAAAAAAGGTCGGTTAACTTCACTAGTTGACCATACTACACTGAAAACCAGACAACCCCTAAAAAAATCTAATTATGCACTGCAAAGTGGGATTTAATTGGGTTAATTTAGGTAATTTCATGTATCACCCCCATATAGCATTGAGGCCATTACACACTATCAAAAACGCCAAAGAGCAGTTGAGCTTTGCTCCACTTTGATGCAAAAATGGTCACTCTGGCCAATGTTGACAAGTATACACAAGGTCACGAGCTTGACAGTATATACAACCAGATTCCACATATTCACTTAAAATGAAGTAATTTAGGAAAATCTAGTTCTAAAAATAGTTAAAACATAAATTTATGTATAGCTGGTAATATATTACATTGAATTATATAAATTCACTAGCTACATCTAGATTATTCCCATCATGAAACTAAAGGAACATACAGGGAAAACGAAAGCTCATAGAAAACCATAATCCAATCAGTAAATGGAGAAACTGAAAATGACAAAGATGAAATTAAGAACGGAATTAAAAAGAGAACAATAATCACGACCTATTTTTTTCACATTAAAATCAAAAGGATATGCTGTTTTTTTTGTTCAAAACAGTTTATTATCAAAATGCTGCTGAGTGAATTTCCAGCTGGAAAAAACTCATTTTGTGTTATAATGAAGCAAAATCAACGATTTGCAGTTGAATGAAAAACCAGTAGGCCAAATCCACACCCAGATTATTTTTTGAAAAAACAAATCCATGACATAGACTTCTCACAGTCAAGATTTATGGAAAGCACACAAATCTCACAACAAAAGCATTCTACTTTCTTCAACAAGCTCCTTGATCTTAACAACATTATTACACACAGGCTAAATAGAAATCCAATAACAAGCCCAGCAACAAAACAAATACCCATGCCATGCATTGTGTTTGTGCCACAAAAACTGAAGGACTTTTAAAAAAAAAAAAAAAAGGCACTCACAACTCCAGTGGGTGAGAAGGTGGTGATGGTGAACTTCTGGTCACTGTGGTAGTCCTTGAACAACAGATCTACACCAAACAAACAAAAACCCATTACACGATTAATCAAAAAGCATCAATTTTTAACATTCAGAAAAAATTCCACCCACCCCCAAAAACAAATTCACAATTTAGAATTCCAATACAACCAGAAGAGAGAGAGAGAGAGAGAGAGAGAGAGAGAGAGAGAGTACCCTTGGCTTTCTTGCCGATGTCGGTGTAGAGACCAGGACCCTTAGCCATGGCTTTGTTTGGGAGAAATGGAGATCTCAAGAATTTTTGTGAAGGAAGAGCCGAGTGTTTGTGTCTGTCAGTGAAACCCAAACACTGTCTATTGCCAATTAAATAAATACCTCAAACCCTAATTTTCACCTTTCTTTCCGGGGAGGTATTTTCTTCCGCACCAAATCTGAAAAGCTATCTCTACCGTTTGATCTCAAATGCTGTCATTTCCCTTTGTGGAATTCTTTTATGTAATTTATTATTTATTTATTACGAATTTTTTTATACATTGATAATTAATTAATAATCTTCCTTTATTGTGCATCTTATTTCTTAGAGTAAATAAATAAATAAAATTACTAAATAATGTTATTAATATAATATTTATAATAATTAAATATCAAATGTAATAATAATAATAATAATATTATTATTATTATTTAGTGCGAAAGGAAGTCTAGTCTAAGAATAATTTTAAATTCTTTTATTTTATTTTTTTACAAATTCTCCATTACCTTTTATGGTAAAATTTAAATTTATTTTATATTTCCAAGATATTTATCTTTTATTCAATATTTACCATGAAAAAATAGATATTTTATTTTGTTTATTATGATTTATTTTTCACGAGCCTTCATTTTCTTACATCAGAAAATTTGCTCTTATTTTCATAATTAAATTTAGGTTTCTTTGGTTAAAAATTAAAAATAAGAAGTTTTATAATAATTACAGAGTTATTACTATGCATGGCTTATTTATATGTTTTTTCTTTGAATCCTATTAAGTCCAAAACTTAAAATAATTAATATTTTTTTATAAAAAAAATATTAATATTAGGTTCTTAATTTTTGTTAGCGAAAAGTCGAATCCAATATTCTTTCCATCTTATTATATTTTGAAAAAAATTTAAGTTAAAAAAAAATATTAACAACTTTTTACTATTTTTTTTAAGTTATGATTTTTAACTTTAACTTAAATAATTTATAATTTAAAAATAAGCTGGATCAAACGAAATTTTAAGTGTTAAATGTTTTTTTATTTCCTTAAAAATAAATGAATTTTGATTTTGATCTTTTTAAATATACCTTTAATCATGACTCTAACATTTTACCTTGCTCGAAAATATTGGAGTACTTTGTTTTTACCACATTTATACACAAGAAAAAAAAAGTTAATAACCATGCATATGAAAAAAAAAACATTTGATTTGGTTCGATTTGAATTTAATGTTATGTTAAAGTTGAACTGCAATCTTATTTTAAGTTTTGTTCAAATGACTTTTTATCTAAAAATTAAACCAAATTACATTGTAAATCCTTAACTCTAATACCATTTAATGGGAATACAATGGGAAAACATATAAATGTATCTATAATAAGTTATAAATGAGTCATATACAATTAATTTTAATAAGTGTTTCAATTAGAGATTAATTTCATTAGAGACACAAGTAAATTCTTACATAGTTGGATTAACTTTTCATATAAGTGATTTAACACTATATTAAATTAAAAAAAAAAACTCTAATATTTACATGTCTTTCACCTGCATACTTTTACTTGAGGAACTTCATATTTATACTTTTATTGCATACTTTGAGATATACCTTCACACAATAACCCCATTTTATGGGTGTGCGTAAATAAGACTTTTTAAAATAACAAAACAATTCTTTTTGTTTTTTTTTTTTTTTACTAAAGGAACTACTAAAACAACTCTTGCCTTAATTTGAACATACACAAAAAAATGATTTAACGATATATATACAACAAAATATATATATATATATTTTTTAGGCAAAGCAGTATTAACTATAGTTGAGTGATCACGTGTTTTCTAATTACAATATGAATCAATAATGCAGTAAATTTACAACTATTTATAAACTAATTGTTATATTACAGCAATGTAATGCTGTTATTCTTTAACATTGAATATGTCCCTAGCATATGCATATATTTAACATTGCTCTTTAAATTGCTAATAGGAAGTAGAAGCCCAATTCCACCGGCAAGGCAATGAACATTCCTAACAAGATCCTGTAATTAAAAACAAGAACAACGTATGTATATATGAAATCTCAAGATTATAATTATCGAGGAAAATGTTCATATACGTGTAATTATACAGTTAATCATAATATAATTTTTGTTATAATAATTTTTAAAATAATTTTATAAAAATTAACTTTCTTATCATATAAATATAGAGTATCGTAATTGATTGACGATATAAAATAATTTTTCATCGATAAATACATAAGTCATTTTCTCATAATTTTATATATATATATATATATATATATTAAGAGATGTTTTGACAGTAGAATGAACTTACGCAGTGCTTAAAACAGCAGGATGAACATTATACTCTTTGGCAAAAACAAAAGGAACAATTCCTTGGGGTAGAGCTGCCTGCCACATGCAAAATCTATCTCATGCAAACTATTTACCTTTAAATGAATGACCTGAAAAGTAGAAACACAAAAAGAAAAGAAAAGAAGATGACCTGAACAATTGCCACTTTAAACAATGTGTCTCTCAATCCAATCACAAGGGAAGCCACAGCCATCAAAGCAGGTCCAAGCACAACTTTCAGTCCTATTGCCACCATTGTCATCCTTGGTCCACATGCTATCATGCTTGACTGTGATGCCATAAACAGACCTGATATAAATATTGACCAAGAAATATATACAAAATCAAACCTTTTTAATGCAACTTTAGATCATTCGAATGTTAAGTTATATTTTCAAAACTCATATATATTCTTCAATAAGAAACAAGTTCCCCTCTCAAAATTGGGTGCTAAAATGACTACTTTAGTAGTTCATCATAATTAACAGGAAACCATATGTAGATTATTGCATTTACCTAAGCTGAACATTGCCATGCCAAGACCTCCATTTGACAAAATTTCTATCGACTGATTAACAACTTCAGGCATATGTAATCCCCACCTGCAACAAGTTAATTAACATTATTTGTCACCTTAAGTATGATCAGGTTATATACTATAATCTCTTGACTGATTCACTATGGACAGACATGTTAATTACCTGAATTGTATGCTTGACCAAATAAAACCCAGTAAAGTTGCATATGTATTAGGATTTCTGATTAGCTTCTTTCCCACTGTGACAAGAATAGCCAAGACCTTCATCTTCCTTTTTGTTCTTGGTTCTGTGTCTTCTTCTCCTTTTGATTGTACTTCACGAGCTGTGTCTGTTTCTCCTTTTAACAGACATTTCAAGAAATTAAATAGAAATTACACCTTTTTTCATTTCTGGGACAGTTTTATGGAAATACTTGTACTTCAATTAATTTTGTACCATGTACTGTTTCGAAGCACAATAGACATGATCTGACACAGGTGTTAGTTTAACTATAATATGTTGTTAAAGTACTAGGACATGATAAAAAAAACTGTGTTTCAGAGGAACAAATATTCAAAGAGCATCTAACTGAAGAGGGAGAGAAAGAAAAGATCATATAGAAACATGGAGACTGTTAAAATATAAAAAATGATTTTTAGTCACCTCAAATTTATTTAACTCCCATAAGAGTTAAAGAGACAAAGAGAGAAGAAAGAAAAATGTAGTTGTGATACATTATATATGTGATAAGAGAAAAATAGAAGAAAATGACAAATGTTAAATGAGGAATCTGATATGACATGGTATTCAAGTATCATTTTTCTTAAAATATATATATGTATTTGCCTCACTTAATCTGATTGTCTTAGATTACTTTATTCAGGTGAGAGTTGTTTTTTAGTATATACTTTAATTTGACTATATCATTAGTCGAGATATCCAATAATAAAAATCAACCAATTATATATAAAAAATAAAATAAAAACTACCTGATTCTTGTGATGGTGGTGCAGGTGCAGCAGGCCTACTCTTGACAGCATCAAGTTCATAAAGAAACAACAACAAATTGTACCAGATCATGCTCTGCAAGAAAATAATCTGTGCAAGGAGAACAACTGCTTCACCCTTATACATAGCCTTCATGAGAGGGATTCCCAGAATCAAAGTGTTAGGAAGTGTTGTTAATGACAAACCAGTTATGATCCACTTCAAGCCTCCCCGGCCACTGATCTTAGTGACTGCTATTAAGACTAGAAATGCAAGCAATTTCTGAAGAAAATCAGCATATATGAGTTTGAGGCTCATTTTGTAGATGTTGTTGGAGGAAATGGTTTGAAAAGACAAAAGTGGGATAGAGAACTTTGCAACAAATTTGTTTATGCCTGAACATTGATCTGGTGTGAAGATCTTCCACCATTTCACAGAAATGTAGGCCAGTATCATGGTCACATATAATGGGATAGTGGCTGCCACTACATGATAGGCTTCGGCTAAGGAAATCATGATGGCTAGTTTCGAAAGATTTAGGGTCACCTGCACCTTATCATTAAGCTCTACTATATTGCATGCTTTTTAATTAGGTTATTTTGTCCTTAATATTGAATAGATAGAATAATTGGTTTAAAGAAACTTCTTTGGAGGCTTTCTTCTATATATTCAAATAGTGACTTAAGCTTTGCTTAGGCCAAAAAGAAAAGCTTGTACCTGTGTACAGTTTGTTCCTGTGATTGGATTGGATTGCTAATTTTAGCTGCTTCTTTTATCTTCCCTTTTTCCCGAGAATGAACCTTAGCGTAATAGTAAGGTTGCTGCTTTTATGATGAATTGAAGTCCTCCATGTCACGAAAGTTAAATATTGGAAACAACCTTTGTAGTTTGTACTTAAAGTAATTAAGGCAGCATATAATTATTATCTTAGGTGCAAGTCTTGTGCATTGGATCATTAATTCTTTCTTGCTTTTTCTTCTTTCCTCGATCCCTTTGTATAATTAATCTGAGTTATCATCTATTTGGAGTTGTAAATTAACTTCGTTTTTGCAATGTGCATTAATCTACTTTCATTATTATCCTAAATATTGTACGGCATGTGAGCATGGATATGATACTTACTAGTATAAATTATTACCTGGTATATTGAATCTGATAATATTTTGGTGTAGTTATCATGATTTGACATTAACTATGGATAGAAAGATCTTAATAATCAATAAATAAAGTGAGGGCATTTAAGTCTACATGAGAGAAATATAAAAATTAGATTCCTATTTTTCTTCTTGGCATAGTCTTTCGGTACATATAGGTTCTTTAGCAAAGCAGACCTAGACAAGACCTGCATGCTGACAAATATGCAAAACTCTATCAGACGAGAAAATCATAATTATAATTATTTTTTAATGTAAAAGAACATGAATTCAAGTGCCCTATTTTTCCATTCAGTTTGTGTTCAGCCTTTGTCTGTTATTTCTATGAACCATCTTCATTCACATACATGCAAAAATTAATCTTTAATTTGGGTTTAGACTTTTGTCATTATATATGCTACACAATTTTTAACTTAAAATTTCCTATATTGAACTTGCGATTTCTTTTTTCTATAAAAAAATTAATTTAGACTTTAAAATGCTAGGGGAAGAATAAAGAAGTTAATTGCGAGTTAAGTAATGAAGGACTGTTAAGAACTGTGTGAAGAAGAATACTTTCTAATTTTGGTCAAAAGTGTTCCAGCAGGGAATTTACTTTCCAAAACGTGATTTTTTTGCCATAAAAAACCCATCATCTCTTTCTTCGCGATGTCTTTGTAAGAGAATAAAAATCTCAATCCACCAAGCTAAGGACATTATTAAATTGTATGTTTTTTTTTTTTGGTGCAAATTATTAAATTGTATGTAATGGATGGGTAAAAAATAAACCATATATTTATTTTATTTATGGTTGGTTAAAAATGTATTGCAGGAATTTACTTCATTTATGAGTATTTAAAAAAAAACTATTTTTGTATAAATGAATATGCAGTCCATTTATTTAAAATACATTATAATTTTTTTTTAATTTTTTTTATAAATATTTTCATCAAATAAATGCTCAATATTTATACATATATATTTACGTACCTAATTAAAATTAACATTGTAGAGTGCAAGCGTCCCCTAAAGACTTAGTCTTATTTTTTTATAAGCAAGACATAGACTTAGTACAAATTCTAAATTATGTTGGATATGATTCATTAGCCATCCAATAAACCAATTCTTTAATATTTACTTTTATAATTGGAAGAATTGGTTAGATTTATGCATGGACGAATTAGATGGTTAGCTAGGCTTAATTAGGGGTTAAATAGATTGAATTATATCACCCCTAATCATATTATATGTTGGCTGTGGTTGATCAAAGTAATTGTTAATTAACCTTTTCAAATTGCACACGATAGCATAGTACGTAGTAATTAATTTCAATAAAGCAAGTTTGCAGTAGTCTTCCTTGAGGGATATTAGGTTGAGTACAGTAAAAGCATCTTTATCTGCCTGCAATTAACGACGAGTCATATAGTTTTCTTTCACTTTAAATAATTATATACTATGTGTCTGTGTGAGAGAGAGACATTTCATTTTCTGATATATATGCAAAAGTTGTTTGTATTGACATCTCTCACTTTCACAATTGACCATTTTAATTCTGTATAACTCATTGTCAAATGTAACATTTGCTTATTTTTTAACCGACTCCCACTAAATTAAGATGCTCTAACAAAGACCAATTAGAAGGTATTTGTGTGAGACAAGAGAACTTATTGTTCAAACAAAGTTTCCGACAGAAAATGTTCCTAATCTTAATAGCTACACAATCCCCAAGTTGCAGGTCCGTCAATGTTTCCAAAGAAATTTGACTTAATCAATCTACCAGGGAAAAGAAGTCTCGCAATACCGAATAAAGTAACTAAGAATTTTGTGCATGCATATTAAAATGATTTAATTAAAATAATATAACTTATATATACTAAGAATAATATAGTATATTTTTAAATTATTCGCCGTAAAAAGGTACAAACAACAATTTCTGCCTTTAACACTTAACTTTTTATATAAAATTATCAACCATAATTTTATATCTCCCCCACTCTCTTTTTACATCATATCATCCATTATATCTTTTTTTTTCATCCCCCAAAGAGTGCAATCTACACTACACTGATCTTAATATATATATGGAATATGGAGTAAGAAGCGTGGAGTGCTAACAGTACGTTGCCACTATTCTGGTACATGTATATCTTGACTTTCAAGCCTCTTTCAGTTCTGCAGTTTGAAGGAAGGAATGTTTATTTATACATATAAATGTAAATTCGTTCTATATAGCCATATAGGTGTTAAACAGCAGCTCTTCTTTCTGCTAAAGTTAAAGTTATTAGCTAATTTTAAGTTAATAATAAATAGTAAATAGTCGTTGCTGCAGCAGTGGAAGCTTTTGACCAACCCTACCACTCACATTTGTTAATACTAAAATTAGTCTTTTTCGGAGCTATCTGATTAACTAGATATAGTCCTTGTCCATTCTTTCTTTAAATAAAGCCCTTTTTCTCGGTGATTCTGTACTATAAAGAACTGCATGCATCAATAGGGATTTTTTAATAAAAAAAGTAATGATATATGTTATCTCAATTAATATATACTGGTTAGGACGTAAGCAACATGCATAACTTTCTTTAGGAAAAAAGAACAAATAGAAATTCACTATGATATATGAAGACCAGTCTAGCTAGTTCCATTAGGATGAACGAGGTGTTAATTACTGCTCCTTTTTAATTTCAAATAGCAAAATTTAAGAATATAATTATTCAAGAAATTGGAAGTTAAAAGTAACATTTAAAATTAACAAAATATTAATGACTTTAACATCAAATTTAATATTTTTACTGCTAGCTAGCCTTATTTTTAAAGTAACTTTTAATTTTAAAATAAGAACAAAATAGCTAGGTGGACCCTAACTAAATTATATAAATGTATGTGCTATAGTCTTAATTATAAGTAAGAACATTTTGACATATGTGCAGTGTATGATAAGCACGTCATAAAACCAAGGCTTTCAGTTCAAAATACATTTGATCCCCAATATATATATGATGAAGCAAAAAAAAAAAAAAAGTATCATAATATTCATAAAAAAAGGAAGCAAAAAAAAAAATCACTTCTAATCTAACCATATGACGGTAAAACTAAGACAACAATGTACAGTACTCAGAGATAGCAAATTTCAGCAAAGGCTATTCAATCGGACAATATATTAATGCAAATTAAGAAATTAGTGATGAATTAATAATATAATGATCGAGAAGGGTCTTGGCTAAGTGAACGGATTTGATAGTCACCTTCAGACGTACACTTTTCTTCACCAAGTCTGAATGAAATTGAAAATAGGCCACAAATAGAATGGTTGCCCACTCTCCACGCTCCTAAATTTAGAAGTTCACCTTTCAATCTTCAAGGAATGCCATTATTATCTAAGCATGCACATTTATCTTCTCTGAATAGCCTACACCCAACACTATGTCGTGGACCTAAATTGCTTGGGTTTTATTGGTGTTGGCGTGGTAAGGAACTACCTTGTGGACTCTAAAAGGCTCAAATTGAATCGAAGGAATTGGCCATCCTAGAAGAAAAAAAAAATGTTTTAGAATCTCAAGCAAGATATCGAAGAAAAAAAAAACTTCAAATAAAAAAAAACCAAAAAAAAAAGAAAAGCATAGAGTGGAAAAAATAATGGCAGGTGGAAGTCTAACAAGTAAGGTGACCTTTATTTTCTTGGCTGCTTTTGCCTTTACTATTCCATGCCTTGAGGCGGGCATTGGCGAGTTTGACGAATTTCTCAAAAAACAAGCTTCCGAGGCCCAAGAAATTGCTCTTAAAAGCTACGAGCCTGACCCTGTCAACATTACTTCCGAGTTCAATATTCATGTTCATGCGTAAGTATATATAATACAAACAACTTATCATGCAATTATCAAGTCGATTTTTTGATTGATTTTTTAGAAACAGGGCATTGGGGGAGGCATCAAAGGAGGAAGCAAACAACACAAGGAGGGAACTAAAGCAAAAGAGCAAGTACCGCGGGCCATGCTTGGCCACGAACCCAATAGATCGTTGTTGGAGGTGTGACAAAGATTGGGCACAAAACCGTTTTAAGTTAGCCGATTGTGGCAAGGGCTTCGGAAGAAGGGCAACGGGGGGAAAAGGCGGCAAAATCTACGTCGTCACCGATTCCTCCGACGATGACCCGATCAACGCTAAGCCCGGGACTCTTAGGTACGGTGTCACGCAGAAGGCGCCACTGTGGATCACTTTCGCGCGTAGCATGTCCATCAAACTCAAGTTCGAGTTGCTGATCGGCTCCGATAAGACCATCGACGGCCGCGGTGTCAACGTCGTCATCAAGGACGGCGCCGGCCTCGCCATGCAGTTTGTCAACAACATTATTATTCACGGCATTCGCATCCGCAAGATCAAGGGCGTGGAAGGTGGCATGATTAGGGACAGGTGGGACCACGTCGGAATAAGAACCAAGTGTGATGGGGATGCTATCTCCATTTTTGGTTCTTCCAACATTTGGATCGATCATATCTCCCTCTCTGATTGCGAGGATGGTCTCGTCGACGTTGTGCAGGGCTCCACTGGAATCACCATCTCAAATTGCCACATGACCAAACATAACGACGTAAGAGAGTTACATTCTATCTTTACCATTCATTTTCTTAAGATATAATGGTTCTTATTTGGATATATTATTCCAGGTGATGTTGTTTGGAGCTAGCGACACCTACCCGGGCGACAAGGTAATGCAGATTACGGTGGCATTCAACCACTTTGGGCAGGGGCTGATCCAGAGAATGCCGAGGTGCAGATGGGGGTTTGTCCATGTGGTAAACAACGACTACACACACTGGCTGATGTACGCAATCGGCGGCAGTTCAGCGCCGACTATACTGAGCCAGGGAAACCGGTTCATTGCGCCGAACAACGACGCGGCGAAGGAAGTGACACACAGGGACTATGCGTCACCTGAGGAGTGGGGGAAATGGCAGTGGAGATCGGAGAACGATCACTTCATGAATGGGGCTACGTTTCATGAGTCAGGAGGGCCTCTTGGTAAGCTTCCATTCAACAAGGGGCTCCTAATGAACCCTAGACCTGGGACACAAGCCAGCAGGCTCACACGCTTTGCTGGCTCCCTCAATTGCAAGCCTGGTAAACCTTGCTAGAATGGCCTTTTATTTTTGTTTGCCATCATCATGCTTATTAATTCAAAAGCAAATGAGACAACAAAACAAATTAATTATTCATTAATAAAAACATAGGAAATCCTCTAGGGTACGTCCATTGCTAAGCAGCACTTCTGCTTTAGATCGATGTAGAGTTTAGAGGACGTACGTCTTCTGTCTTAATTTGACAATGTTATTATATGTAGATATTATGTTCTAGGGGTAGAGAGCCAGAAAAGAGAGGTTCTTTGCTTCTTAGGGTTAAGGTGAGAAAAAAAAGCTGGCTTGCAAAAAGATCGCTGTACGTAGCTCCAAATCATTTGGAGAACATTTTTCTTTCCGTTTGTTTTTTCATTTCATTTAATTCATATATCAAACATTGATTCAATTCACTTGATGTATATAGTTCTCTTTCAATTCCTTTAATTAAACTATTTTTCTTTATTTGTCAACTAATGTTTGAATTAGTCATAGTATTGATTATTAAACACCGAATTATTGGATTACTCGCCTAAAAAACATTAAATATAAAGTCAACGTAATAATCTGTTATCCTCAGCTTATTCATAAACTATAATTGTGCTATTTCTTAAAATGAAATTGGTATTTCTGTAGATTAATGATTTGATATTTTAATAGCGAAACATAAACTAATCATATGGCACTTGAATTTAAAGTGTAATACTCGTTTATTTATAGTCTACTTTAATTTTTAAAACTTGACTGATCGACCTATTTAAAAATGTTGGCCTAACTTGAAAATTACTTATGAGGCTTGTTTTTTTTTACAATAACTATAAACAAACTAATAAGTCTATAAATAGATTTTAAAAAACTAATAAATAATTTGACATGTTTTATATTATTGTTTAGGTGTAAATTACACTCGAAACATCTCAGCTAGTTGTATGTGAGGAAGGGAATATCATTGCTACTCAATTTCATCAAACGACGTGTTAAATCTTAAACTAGCCATGCAAAAGCTAATTAAACATTAAATTGGCATGTTGGCTTTCTTCGAATAGTATACTCTGATTAAAAACTAGTACAAAATTAGGGATGATGCACGAACTCTTTTAATTTTAGGAGGACAATGACATATTGTCACATCAAGTATTAATTCTTTGTTTTTAAACTAAAAACCACGTCTTGAAGCATGCGATTCAGCTCTTTATAAGAACAACTTAATTTAAATATATTGTGAGTAGTAAACTGTACATTTAATAATCAATTATTATTACATTCATTAATAAATTATAATATAAGAAGTTTTATAGTAACAATACATGTAAATTATAATGGTACTAATAAATAAATAAATGACAAGCTGAATGAATATTATATGAGCTTTCAGTCATTGGAAACACCGTGAATTTTAGATAACTTGGTGTAAGCAAATTCTTTCCTGCCCCAAGAATGATTCCAACTGGACAGTGATGAATCCAAGGGAAATACTATAATGCAAAAAAAAACATAAACCTTTTCTATTCAATAATATTGCATGTTTGTCTTTTGTTGCTAAATAACAGTCCACCTTTCGTTTTCCTTTAGCTGTTTTGCTCACAACAAAATTGAATAAAAACGTTCTGGATCTATTCTGTTACGACAAGTCAAACTTGCACTGTTTAATCACCATATTGTTTTGGCTTTGGTATACCTATTCTGTATCACTTTTCCAGTAAGTTACCAAATAGAAGGTCAATGATATATTGACCTAATTTTACAAACATTCAGTAATTTTAGTTTGTAAAAGATTAATTATATATTGACTTACTTTGAATAATTAACCAAACACAGGGTTGCTAATAAACTTTGTACACACACCTATTTTATTATAGTAGGTCAATGTCTTCCTAGAGTTTTGGTTCATAAATGAGTCCTACTATCAAATGAAAATGTGGGTGTGAATATGAAATTTTTGGCACATCACTCTTACGAAGCAAATTCAAAACTCATGGACTTTTGAGCTGGCAATAGGAACAACACAAACATGTCCTTTAATTTCCCCGTTATTATCGTCCTCCTTGTTTGTAACTTCAATATTGTAGCCAACAATAAATACAAAAACATAATAAGGCCAAATTAAGCATGCAAATTATAAGAACAACACATACCTGAAACACATTGCATCAAGTTAAGCTCAGTTGAGAAGGTGAAAAAAGAGAGTCTATAATATTATTAACAGTTAGAATAATCGCAATACAGGAAATGGCAATGATGAAAGATAATATTATTGAAGTGAGCCTTGGAAGGAGCCAAATGTCCATGGCAGAAGGTGAGTTCCAAGGAACACGAGGTGTCAAGAGACGACGAAGAGAGGTTGGTGCTGCAGCAGCAGCAGCAAGAAGTGGTGATGATAACCACCAGCAGCAGCAGTTACCACAGCAAGAAGTTGGTGAAAATACTACAATCAACACTACAAAGAGAAGCTCAAGATTTCGCGGTGTTAGCAGGTCATATAAGAAGGAACTTTCTTGTTCTATAGTTTCAAATAACACTAAATACTTTTTGTGTTTTGTCTAATTTGCTAATCCAAATTATACTGTTAACAGACATAGATGGACTGGTCGATATGAAGCACACTTGTGGGACAAACTCTCTTGGAACATAACACAGAAGAAGAAAGGGAAGCAAGGTAGAGTTCCTCTCCTTTTGGTTTTAGCATCAACTTCTCATCAATATATTGCTTACCTTTTCTTATTCACTTGGTCCTCCTTGCTAACATGTTTTGATGTTCATCCTTTCCTTTTGGAACTTGAACTGTGGAATTGGGATTGATCAACAGTATACCTTGGTGAGTAGCTTAATTACGAGAGCCAAGATTTTGGTTTAATCATTCTGTCAATCAAGTATAACATGATGGCAAGATGATATTTTCTAAATATTGCAGGGGCTTATGATGAAGAAGAATCTGCTGCCAGAGCATATGATTTAGCTGCACTAAAGTATTGGGGAACTTCAACTTTCACCAATTTTCCAGTAAGATCATAGTAATCACCATAATTAATGTGAAATAACGGACTGTATTTTTGTTTAGACGCAGATGGTTTATCTAGTGCTTTTATACTTTCAACAGATACCAGATTATGAGAAAGAGATAGAAATAATGCAGACTATGACCAAAGAGGAGTATTTGGCCACTTTAAGGAGGTAAATACTTCTGATTTTGTTCTCTTGGACACCTTGAGAAGGTGCAGGATAGTAATTGCAGTTTTCTACTTTATAAGAGACAGTAATAGTAGTGTCTAATTTGCAGCAGATAAAGTTGTATAGAATTTGATATTATATATAGGTTTGGGTACACTTCCATAGTCATTCTATCATGAAAATGAGTTTTTGACTTTGGTTATTTTGAAATTGATTTTACAGAAAGAGCAGTGGCTTTTCAAGAGGTGTATCGAAGTATAGGGGTGTTGCAAGGTGGATATTTCTGATGAATAAGACACAAATTGGCTTCTGAACGGTTGTTGCTTGTGTTGTGAAGATAAATCACTAATGTGTGGTGAATGTTTTTCAGGCACCACCACAATGGTAGATGGGAAGCAAGAATAGGAAGGGTTTTTGGAAACAAATATCTCTACCTTGGCACCTACAGTAAGTTAAATCTCCACATAGCAAATATATAGTTATGCTTCTTTCATTCATTAGCCTCTGAATATCATATTTTGTTAATCAACATAGGCACACAAGAGGAAGCTGCGCGTGCTTATGACATAGCAGCCATTGAGTACAGAGGAATTCATGCTGTAACAAACTTTGATTTGAGCACTTACATAAAATGGTTAAAGCCTTCAGGAGGAAGCACTCCAGAAGAAAAACATGAATCACATGCAGTACTAGAGCAACAAAAGGTGGCATCCCTATCTAACTATGGTCTAACAGAAGAAGAGTCAAAGTCTTTGGCCCTTCACAACAGTTTTTTCAGTCCAGATTCTTTGGATTCCCCTGTCAAGCATGAAAGTTTTGGAAACAAAACCTACCAATTCTCAAGAAGTAAGTCATCTTCTCCCACTGCACTTGGCCTCCTTCTCCGCTCTTCGCTATTTAGAGAATTAGTTGAAAAGAATTCAAATGTTTATGGAGATGAAGCTGATGGGGAAGTCACAAAAGATCAACAGCCACAAATAGCTAGTGATGATGATCTGGGTGGAATCTTCTTTGACAGCATTAGTGATATTCCATTTGTGTATGATCCCAATAGATACAACTTGGAATTACAAGAAAGAGACCTGCACTCAATATTTTGAACATGTATAGACTGTGTAGATTTTGCACTCAATTTGTCTTGATCTCAGTTACTTCCAATTTCGGACAAGAGAATAATGATAATTGTCAAAAGAACAGGCTTGATAATTGTTAAAAGAACATGTACATGGAAGTCCTGTTTCAAAAATGGTTTTGGTTGTTATTGCATAAGGGTGGTGGTTGATGCTCATGCAGATCAATTTCGATTGCTGCAGTCCATAATCATGGTCTAGTGTAAATGCTTTTCATTATAATGTGTAAATAAGTAAATCAAACATTAAAAGGGAAGTTTATTACGTTAGAGCTCTAGGATGTCTTTCATTATACAACTGAATTACTGAATAACTTGCTGCAACAATTTCACTCACCATTCAATATGTACTGCGGTTATTATTTACATGACAAGCAGGATTTAGATTATCCCACGGTACGAGAAAAAATCCATATCCATTTATTTCAGTAAATGACACAATCTGAAAAGCACAAAACACTCTTGCTACAAAAATAGAAGGAAGAGGACATAACAACAAAAAAAGGGAAACATAGTCCACACTCCACACATTAAAATTCTACTGCCCTATCTATGACTCAACTCAAATGAGCCTTTTAAGCCATTCAAGTGTTTCTTGACCGAAAGTTCTTCCCAACGCCACTCCTGCAATAAGTCCGCCCCCATACCCAATCAGAACCACTTTCCAGTCAAATCCAACAAAAAATCCAGAGTCTTGATCATCGCCAGAGGCAGAAGGTGGAGAAAACGGTGACCCTCCATCATCCTCACATTTCTTCAATAATTGACTCCCACAAAGTCTTTGGTTACCCTCAAATGAATTTCCTTGGAGCGTACCAAACTGCTTATTTTGTGGTATAGGACCTGAGAGGTTGTTAAAGGACACATTCAAGTATGACAGAAAGGTTAGTTCTTCCAATTGTTGGGGAATCTTCCCTGATAAACTGTTGAGAGAAAGATCTAATGCTTGAAGGTTTGAAAGCTTCCCCAAACAAGAAGGAATGCTGTGACTAAGCATGTTGTTAGAAAGGTTTAGCAAAACAAGGCCTGTTAAGTCACCCATAACATCTGGAATCTCCCCACTGAATTTGTTACTTGAAAGATCAATTGCTATCAACTTGTAAAACTGTTGGAGCTTTTGATAAACCATGATTATCCCTTTGTTAGTCATTGTGAATGAATAAGTATTTTTATCCATCCACGAACTGACCCTTCCCTTTGCTGAATAGATCAAATAATCCTCGTACTGTAATTGACTGTCGTTGGAAGCTTTCATGGATTTCCGATTCTGAATTGTTTTTGAAGGCAAACTTCCAGAGAACTGATTGTAAGAAAGATCAATGATGTGCAGCTTGGAAAATGTGCATGTTGTAGGGCACATTATAGATCCATACAAATGATTATCACATAAATCAACAACTTTCAGCTCCGGAAGAGTTCCCAACCAGCAGGGAAATGAATCATTAATTTGGTTGTGGCTGACATCAATAATCTCTAACATTCTACAGTTGACCAATGCTCTGGGCAATTGACCATGCAGATTGTTATTGCTTAAATCTATCATTCTCAGCGCGCTTGTCCTCATATATGTCTCAGGAATGGGGCCAATCAATTTGTTGCCTTTTAGCACCAAACTTTGTAAAGAAGGGATAGAACTTCCCACACATGAAGGAACCATACCACTTAAGTTGTTAAATGATAAATCAAGTAGCACAAGAGATTTCAAATTGCATATCAGTGGGGATATTTTTCCTATCAATGAGTTATTAGAAACACTTAATCTTCGAAGACTTGTTTTTCCCCACATCCAACTGGGGAATGAATTGACATTATTGTTTGACATGTAAAGATATGTCAGATCAGCCAAGTCCCGGAGAAAATTTGGAAATTCATTCAAATTGCCTGAACCCAAACCTATCATTTGAATTCGAGAAAGGCTAGCATTGGATTGATTTTTGCCACTAATTAATGATAAATTATTGTAAGATAATCCAACAAAAACTAGCATTTTGAGCATTAGAAACTTCTCAAGCTCCAATTCTCCCCCCAACAAATTATAGGCCACAGTAAAACTTTCTAGGTTCTCAAGTTTGAAGAGAGAGTTTGGAATTTCACCCTGAGGTTATTTGCTGAAAGATCCATGAAATCTAAATTAGTTAGGTTCATCAGCCAAGACGGAATTTGTCCACTTAAATAGCTGTTAGATAGGGATAATCCAGATAGCTGGGTGAGATTTGCAAAACATAATGGAATCTCGCTGCCAATATGTACAAAGTTTAGATCCAAATGATTTATTCCTGACAGCTTACACACCCATGAGATGGTGTCAGTTGTAAATTCATTAAAACCAACACTCAGGGTGTGTAATTTGGTAAGATTAACCAAGAATGAAGAAAGATGGCCCTTGAAATTGTTGTGGTTAATATCTAGATGTGTAAGCTGAGTAAGGTTTCCAAATGAAGAAGGAATAGACCCTGAAAAATTGCAATATGAAATTGACAAGCAATTCAAAGACTTGAGATTTCCAAAGGACACAGGTAGTGTACCATAGAAACCCGTGTGATGGAGTTGTAACATGGTAATTTGTGCACTTGAATGAAAATCAGGAAATTTACCAGTGAGGTTTTGGTTATTTCCCAAATTCAGATGTGTCAAGTTTGGAAGATGGAATATTCCAGCTGGAAATTCCCCACTTAGTTCACATTGGAAAAGAGTGAATAATTGCAAAGATGTAAGATTAGTGAAAATATCAGGTACAGATGAGGAAATGGTCACAAAACTAAGACGAAGAATTTCAAGACTAGTTGAGTTTTGAATTAAGATTCCTAGTGTGGATATTTTCAAACTCGAAAGATTGTCTCCATATGACATATATAGATCAAGAGTCAGTAACTTGGACAAAAGTGAAATTTGATGTGGGATTTCTCCTAAAAAATTGGCTTGAGAAAGGTTCAGATACCTTAACTGTGAAAGCTCGCCAATCCTAGATGGGATTTGAGAATAATTGAAGTGATTATCAGCAAGATCAAGGCTTTGAAGGTGTTTGAGATGAAAGAGGCTACTATTAGCATCAATTGTACCATATAGTTGGCTGCTACTAAGATCAATGCTAATGACATGACCTGTGTGGTGTTCACATTGAATGCCATCCCATTAGCAGCAATCTGTGGTTGCATTCCAAGATGCTGTTTTAGGATAACTGAAAGGCTCATAAGAAGCATACTTACTAATTACTAACCTTTCCTTAAATTGCATCAAGGCATAGCTTTCATCTTCATGGCATCTTGTAGGAGGAACGGAAAGAAGACAATTAGTAATTGTGAATGAAAACAGTGAATAGAGCAAGACAAACTCTATTGATAGGCCAAAACACCACCGAAACTCCATAGTATCTTTTTATAATTTATAAGCTGAAATGCTCACATGAAAAGTGCGATGCACTAAGTGGTATATATGAATACTCGATTAATTGACTTCTCATACAAAAATATCCAATAACGTGCATTGACTGTTATTTAAAAATGAAAATGTTTAGTTATGAAAATATAATCAGAAACAGTATCGTGCAATAATTTGGGTAAGAAAAGTATGTGTGCCTTGAATAAAAAATACATTATGGGTGCCGGACCAGAAAACTGTCCGTACAATAAAAGTAACTTGCATTTTTTAATCAAATGATTTGAATTCTAATTAATTGGATATAAAATAAATATGTTAGGAGAATACTTGCATTCTGTATATTCATTTTGGAGGAAGATTAATTATTACTATTTCGTACTAATATTCTGGACTAAAAAAAATTAATTGACCATATTAATTAAAAGGGACAGGTGACCCAACCAATCTTTATCAAGTCCGAACCCAGACCTGATTAACGTACGAAATACATTAAAGGTTGCATAGACTCAACTCATTCACGTACAATATGTGGCATGCTGCATAAAATTAACTCACTGAGGAACCCAACTATGGACGTTTGAACTCGTCTTGGCTCTAGAAATTCTCGGAATAACGTTCAAAAGTGAATTGAATGCATATTCTGAGCAACAGTCAATGTATTGAACACTGCATAGAATTCACTATACCTGTCAAACATGCCCAGTGGAATGAATACCCACGATAACATTAAAGGGCTAGCTACACAAGACTGACTCATCAGCCAGAGCAAATTCTGATTTGAATTCAACATTTACACAAGAAGCCAGAGCTAATGCCGGTACTTGTTGGCTGAGTTGCTTACAAGACACCTAAGACTACCTGAATGTTAGAGCAGCAATCAGCTAATTGTTAATAAGATATAGTATTCTTTAAAATTTTAGTCTCTTCTAACTCAAATCCTCAATATAAAAGCTCACATTGACAGAGTAAATCAGTAAATACAAAAAGAGGCCAACAGAAAATTCAAAACCACATGTAATCATGGCTTAACTGGCATAGCATGTTCTTATAATTATCAACCAGATTAAGTACACTTCTTCACAATCATGGTTGTATACAATGGAGAAGGTTCTGAAACCTTTAGAAAGGTCAGGGACTAAACTAAAAATAACTTAAAAGAACTAAAAATGAAAAAACACTAAACTTATTTATTTTATTTTCTTTCTTTAAGTGATTATATGTATTTATTTTACATACTGTACATGAGAAGTAGGATTTAGATTCACATTACGAGAAAGAATCCCAGATCAACATTTATTTCAATATATAACACCATCGGGAAGGCACAAAACACTCTTGTTACCAAAAAAAAAAAAAAAAGAAGGAAAAGACAACAAAAGAAAAGTCACAACACCAGAAAAGAAAAACTTGTAAATTCCACTTTCTTATTTACTGTGACTCAACTCAAATGACCCTTGTAAGCCATTCAAGTACTTGTTGACTGAAAGTCCTTCCCAACGCCAATCCCGCAAGAAGTCCACCCCCATACCCAATCAAAACCAGTTTCCAGTCAAATTCACCAAAAATATCTGAGGCTTGATCATCATCAGCGGCTGAAGGTGGTGCCAATGGTGATCCTCCATAATCCCCACATTTCTTCAATAATTGATTCCCACACAGTCCTTGATTACCCTCAAATGAACTACCCTCAAATGTAGCAAACTGTTTATTTTGTGGTATAGGACCTGAGAGGTTGTTAAAGGACACATTCAAGAACGACAAAAAGGTTAGTTCTTCCAATTGTTGAGGAATCTCCCCTGATAAACCGTTGACAGAAAGATCTAATGCTTCAATGTATGAAAGCCTCCCAAAAGAAGAAGGAATGCTGCCACTAAACATGTTGTTGGACAGGTTGAGCAAAACAAGGCCTGTTAAGTCTCCCATAACTTCTGGAATCTCCCCACTGAATTTATTCCCTGAAAAATCAATGGCTATCAAGCTGTAAAACTCTTGTAGTTCATCATAAACCATGACCTTCCCTTTGTTAAACATTCTAAATGAATAAGTATCAATATATTTGTACCTTCCCAACACCCAATAAATAAAATAATCCTCATACTGTAATTGACTCTTGTTTGAAGCTTTCATGGATTTCCATTGCTGGATTGTTTTTGAAGGCAAAGTTCCAGAGAAGTGATTGCGAGAAAGATCAATGATGTGCAGTTTTGGAAATGTGGATGTTGTAGGACACATTATAGATCCATGCAAATGATTATCACGTAAAACAACAACTTTCAGCTCGGGAAGAGTTCCCAACCAACAGGGAAATGAATCATTAATTTGGTTATGGCTGATATCAATATACTCTAGCATTCTACAATTGACCAGTGCTCTTGGAATTTGACCATGCAAGTTGTTATTGCTTAAATCTATCATTCTCAGTGCACTTGTCATCATATACATTTGAGGAACTGTGCCAGACAATTTGTTTCCTTTTAGCACCAAAGACCATAGTGAATGGCTAGAACTTCCCAAACATGAGGGAACCATGCCGGTTAAGTTATTAAATGATAAATCAAGATGCACAAGAGATTTCAAATTGCATATCAGTGGAGATATTTTTCCTACCAATGAGCCGTGAGAAACAATTAAGCCCTGAAGACTTGTGTTTCCCCACATCCAACTGGGGAATGAATTGACACTATTGTTCGACATGAAAAGAATTGACAAATCCGGCAAGTCCGGGAGAAAAGTTGGAAACTCAGTCAAATTACAAGAACGCAAACCTAAGAATCCAATTCGAGAAAGGCTTACATTGGCTGGATTTTTTCCATATATTAATGAGAATTTGTTGTAAGATAATCCAAGAACACTTAGCATTTTGAGCTTTATAAACTTGTCAAACTCCAATTCTCCCTCCAATTGATTATAGGCCACATTAAAAAATTCTATGTTCTCATGTTTGAAGAGAGAGTTTGGAATTGTGCCCTGAAGATTATTTGCTGAAAGATCCATGAAATCTAAATTAGTTAGGTTCATTATCGAGGATGGAATTGTTCCACATAAATTGCCGTGATATATGGATAAGGCAGATAACTGAGTGAGATTTGCAAAGCATAATGGAATCTCGCTGCCAATATTTACCACGTTAAGATCCAAACCATTTATTCCTGACAGCTTACAAATCCATGAGATGCTGTCAGTAGTAAATTCATTAAAACCAACTCTCAGGGTCTGCAATTTGGTAAGATTTACCAAGAATGAAGAAAGATGACCCTTGAATGTGTTGCTTGCAATATCTAGAAACGTAAGCTGAGTGAGGTTTCCTAACGAAGAAGGAACAATCCCTGAAAAATTGCATTGTGAAATTGATAACCGATTCAAAGACTTGAGATTTCCAATGGATGCAGGTAGGGTACCATAGAAACTTGTGGAAGCGAGTTCTAATATGGTAATTTGTGCACTTGAATGAAAATCAGGAAATTTACCAATGAGGTTTTGGTTATTTCCCAAATTCAGATATCTCAAGTTTAAGAGATGGAAAATTCTAGCTGGAAATTCTCCATGTAGTTCGCAATAGGAAAGAGAGAGCTGTTGCAAGGATGTAAGATTTGTGAATATATCAGGAACAGAAGATGAAATGGTCACATAATCAAGACGAAGAATTTCAAGCTTAGTCAAGTTTTGAATTAAGCTTCTTAGAAGGGATATTTTCAAACTCAAAAGATTGTCTCCATATGGAGAATGAAATTTACATAGATCAAGAGATAATAACTTGGATAAATGTGAAACTTGTTGTGGGATTTCACCAAAAAAATTGGCGTCAGAAAGGTTCAGATACCTTAACTGTGAAAGCTCGCCGATCCTAGATGGGATTTGAGAATAATTGAAGTGATTATCAGCAAGATCAAGGCTTTGAAGGTGTTTGAGGTGAAAAAGGGTGCTATTAGAATCCATTGTACCACAGAGTTGGCTGCTACTAAGATCAATGCTAATGACATGACCTGTGTGGTGTTCACATTGAATGCCATTCCATGAGCAGCAATCTGTGGTTGCATTCCAAGTTGCTGTTTTAGGATAACTGAAAGGACTATAAGAAGCATACTTACTAATTACAAGCCTTTCCTTAAATTGCATCAAGGCACGGCTTTCATCTGCATGGCATGAAACAAGAGAATCAGTAACTGTGAATGAAAACAGTAGTGAATAAAGCAAGATAATCTGTATTAACAGAGCAAAAGACCACTGAAACCCCATTGTATCTTTTTCTAATTTATAAGCTGAAATGTTCACATAAAAAGTGAGATGCAGTATGTGGTTCTTATACTCAATTAATCGACTTCTCATGCAAAAATGTCTAATCACGTGCATTGACTGTAATTCAAAAATGGAAATTTTAGTTATGAAAATGATAACGAGAGAAACTGTATTGGCGAGAGAACCTAAGACTAAGACCACGTACCGAAACCTTATAAACTGAAATGTTCAGAGACAAGTGTCGTGTTTTTTGGGTAAGAAAACATTTAGTCTTTGCCTTAAGCGTGAAGCCAACTTCATAAACTCCAAGACAAAAAGCTTCCCCGTTAAATTCACGTTTCTGATATGTCTACATTAGGCTCGATCGTGAGATCGAGCTTATATCTCATCTCATAACTCACAAGGCTGAAAGATGTGAGTTTGAATCCTCTGCCAATGCGAGAGACTTTGAACCTTGGGAAAGTTGTCATCATTCTACCTTTGTTCAACTAAAATGTTAAAACAAACAAAAAATTGGGATGCGTTTAAACCATGATTTTTAAAACCTGATAAAACTAAGTGAACTTGATTTGAGATTTAATGGTTCAAATATTTTCTAATTTAATAAACTTTGCCTATGATTTGAATTTTTATTTTTTTTTAAGCTCCACCCCAGCATATGCGTTACAAACATACAACCCAACGCCTTAAATTATACGATAGATAAAAATATCACAAGTAAATTAACCATTGTAATTTAAAAATATAATTAAATAATATAAAACTTTTATTTTTAGTTTTTTATTGCTGGGCCTGGGGTAGTGGAAACCAGGGAAAGTGAGTGACTCCTTGGTGGAAAAACAGAGCACAAAGCCTTTGGGAGGTAGTTAATGCCTTGTGCTATTTGTGCATGAGGACGATATACAAGGGAAGAAAATCAAGAAAAGAAATAGAGAGAAATATTAAGTAAAAAGAGGCACAAAGTCAACAAAGTAATTTACAATAAAAGCTGGAAAGGAGCCTATAAAGTCCACAAAGTATTTTTATATTACAAAATTAAGTTAACAAGTTTGGAGGTGACCGTCGGATCATGGTATCATTCCCTCTTTTAAACTAAATAAATAGGTTTTAAAAAAATATAAAGTGAAAAAAATATGAAAATATAGAAATTTAATCTAAGCCAAGTTTGAGTAAAAACAAAAGAAAGTGATTAAGAAATTAAGACACATCGATAATAGATCCAGCAAGCAAGTTTATTCCATAGAAATATTTACTGAAAAAGTCACAACATACAAATTGAATCTTGACATCTTTAAAACTGAGCATATTTCAATCAAATTTGACTATAAAAAAAAATATTTCCTTCCATATTACAGAATACAGAAGATCTTGTCTGCATGAGATTAATTATTTTTATCTCAATCTTCTGAACAGTGGCTGTCTAGTGTCTACCAATTGACAACTCAGATGGAGAATGCAGAAAGTATACAAATTGTCCCAACGAACATACAAACTATAACAAGCAATCCGACTAAAATATGAAGACAACACTGTCATGAACTCTGGACTTCTGATTCTGAGCAACACATTCTGAAATCCACATTAAGTTCCTGATCTCCTGTTCCCTTAACCTCATATATGCGAAGAACACGGCATAATGAAACTGCAATATAGAAAAAATAGAGCGGCTTACTAATGAACATAAGAAGTAACTTATACAAAGAAAAACAAATACATTTAAGCCAATCAATTTAGCAATCATTAAAATATTTAACTAATTCACTGCGAGACTTTTGGGTTCAAAGGAGGAGGAGAGGAGGGGAGGGGAAGGAAAGGAAAGGGGGGTTTTGATTAGACATTTTGATTGGTTGAGAGGAGTGGAGGGATTTTAATAGAGAAAAGGGAAAAGGAAGGTAGCTTTTTTCTTGTTTGGTTCACAAGAAAAGGGAATATTTTAGCCATTACATTTGAAATGATTTAAATTTCCCCTCCACTCCAAAACTCCCCAAAGATATTGGAGGAGAGAAAAGATTGAATGGGGAGGGATTTTGCTCTGCTCCGAAAAGTTGAACCAAACAACAAAAAGTTTAAAAAAATTCCTCCCCTCCCCTCCATTTCTCCCCAACCAAACACTGAACATGAGTACAAATTATGATAATAAGTGTAAAAATTAAACCTGTTGCTCAAACGCCAAGCAAAGCCTTTTAACCTCCTCCTCGTAGAATGCCTTGTCAAGCATCTGACTCTCTCCGTATGATAGCTTAGCAAAAATAGATTGATAGGGGGGATATTTTTCCATAACAGCACGAACCTACATGAGCAACCAGATAAAAAATTTAGGGCCCAAAAGCATTATTAAAGATATCAACCAGAAATATGTAGACACTACTAATGGTTTTGATGATGACCATTTCAGGACAGATTCCAACAAAAAAGGATAAAGAACTACTCAACTACACAAGACCCTCCAGAAATTGGTAGCCAAAACCGAGTAGGTAATTGCAAATTACAAATGAAATAAAAAGCAATTAAATCATGTACACCTCGATAAGAGAAGAGGCTCAAAAAAGGAAAGCTTTAAAGTGACACCTCAGAAAAACATCTGCAAGTATCCATCAGACTCATGGGAAAATTTCCCAATGTGCTTATGTAGCTGAAGTCATACAACAATGTTTAAACCAAAGACAAGAAAAATCATAAAAAAAAAAATCAAATTACTATTACATCTTTTGGTAAAAACTAGTGGTATATTTCACTAACTTGGCTATCAATAAACACAAATCAACTACCCTGAGAAACATAATCTAGCATGGCCTAAGAAGCGTACAGATTGAATGAAGCAAAACACCTTATATTTATATGATTATATCTACCAATTTAACAACCAAAAATGTCACATGACTTGGATGTAAACCATACATACCTGATCAATGTCCTCACAGACAGCAAGTTCCTCATGACCATATGGGTATCTGTTTAAGTCAGTCGGTCATTACCAAAAGAATCATGCCAAAGCAGTATACAAACACTTCTAATTCAAAAAATAATATTAACAAAACAGATATAAATATCTAGCTGAGGGTTGAGAGCTTACAGCAAACCAAAATTAGAATACAATTTTCTACGGTCATCTCTGGTAAGCTCAGTACCAATGCTGCACAAAGTGAAAACCATGGATGCCAGTTATGAAGTATCCAGATAAACAAAAAGGTTATACGAAATCTTTTAACTTTAAATATACCTATTTATGGTAATATTCACAGCCCTTCTATCAGCCTCAAAAGCTAGAAGGTCAGACATTATCTCAGCTGTGGCACCACCAAGTTTCTGTTTAGGAATAACATCAAATTGATGAAAATCAGGGGAGAAGAAAAAAAAAAAGTGCAACAAGAGAGTACATATATCTAGCGGATAACAAAGAGCCTCAGACCCTTCACCTGACAAAATCTGTAGAAGTCTTCAAGGTATGCCTTGTAAAGAGTGTTCCTCATTATTTCAATGTTCATATCATCCAAGTCCTAGAGACATAAAGAATATAACAGCAACAAAATCATCAGCAGAAGTCCAATTTCAGACAAGTATCATGAGCATATATCTAACATAAACTATAAAGCAACAAAACATAGATGCCAATATTCCATCCTACATATAACCCAGAAAAAAGTAGAGCAGGAAAGTTGTCTTCATTAGGGAACTAACACCTAGTTGCCATT
This sequence comes from Amphicarpaea edgeworthii, assembly GCA_014843725.1. NCBI lineage: Eukaryota > Viridiplantae > Streptophyta > Magnoliopsida > Fabales > Fabaceae > Amphicarpaea > Amphicarpaea edgeworthii. Next base: position 2,983,186 of record CM026321.1, on the reverse strand, counting down.
GATTTCTCGCTAATTTTGTATCACAAATTCTTTCAAAATTCTAATTATCACAATCTATCTATTGGATATACATTAGAGGATGCAGATATAGATTATTTGCAGTTTCTGCAATAGTACTAAAATCCTTTAACAGGGTATCAAATAAACAAAATAAAAGGTGATAAATTGGAAAGATGTTTTACCTCTGATGTAATGCACTCAGAGAAGTATGGAGCCAGAGGAGTGTCAACAAGAACCAGCCTGTAAAGCTCTCGCATATTCTGAGCAACAGCCAGAGTAGCAATACTGCAGAGAACCCACAGAAAGAGGAAGAAAAATTAAAAGTCTAACTGTTTACAGTCAATGTATTGAAAACTGCATTGAATTTACTATACCTGTCAAACATGCCAAGTGGATGGCATTTTTCTAGTAATTCTTGAACATCTCTCTCGTGCAAGGTGCCAGTAACAATCAAAACAACATTGTCTATCATGTGACCATATCTGCAGGAAGAAAACAAAACATATATTTGGTTTCAGCTTCACTCTTTTTTTTTGTGGAATACCCACGATAACAGTAAATTTGGAACAAAATAAAAGGGCTGCACAAGACTCATCAGCCTTATTTGAATTCAACTTTTACACAAGGAGTCAGAGCTAATGCAGTAATGCCCGTACTTGTAGGCTGAGTTGCTTACAATTACAGCACCTAAGACTACTTGATTGTTTAAAATTTTAGTCTCCTCTAGCTCAACCTACATAATATCCTGACAGAGTAAATACAAAAAGTGAGCAAACAGAAAAGTCAAGATCACATACGTGATATACTCTAGAAAGGTTGACAAGGGTTCTGTGGCTTGGCATAGCATGTTCTTGTAATCATCAACCAGCTTAAGAGTACACTTTTCCACAATAGTGGTGGTATGCAATGGAGAAGGTTCTGCAATAGGTAACTAATCAGCCATCAGCATACACCAATAATCAAAATTACATCTTGTCAACAAGTAAAACCCATTGCACTAATACCAAAGAAACATAATCTATAATTTTTGTTTTCTAACTCACTAATTGAATAATTTATTTACAGAAGAAGAAACAGAATAAGAAAAATAAATTCTTCTAAACCTTCATTCAAATTCAATTCAACAGAGAAAATTGAACAAAACCCATACTAATAAGTAATGAGTAATAACATTTACTTCCAATAACAGTTAACTTTTGGACAACTAAAACATGGAAATAAACAACATAACAGTTTTTTTTTTGTTTCCGACCAGAATCCTTCTTCAGAAGCAATCCTGTTTGGGACCACCCTATTCGAGACACTATTATCAGACACTGAATGTGACACCTCTCCGCACAGAGATTCAAACCTCAGTTTGCCACATTGTGGGGATCAGCAACTCCCGCTAAACCCAACCCCATTGGAATATCACACCGAGGTTCCCCACATCAACGGAATCATGAAGTAACACTAACTAAAAAAAAATAAACGAAATGTTGCGAAATGTCCCAAGTACTTAATTTGCTTACACTACATAACATCTACTCCTGAAAATTTTGCGATTTTTTTCTTAGCCCATTTTAAATCCACTCGTGTCAACAATTATCGCGATTTCATATAAGCATTCACTCTCAGGAAAAAAAAACAGAGATGATGCTCCCAAACTTCACAGAAACACAATATCACTAGCAGCTAACACCACGAAAGGATCCTGCTATTCATCTTCAAAAATAAAAAAAGTCTGATCATAAAATAAATAATAAATATTAAATAAACAAGATCACGTTGAAGTTCAAAATATTAGGATCACGAAGTAACACTCGTTAAAAATTAAACTAGAAACCTAGATCACATGCTTTTACGAATCTCCCAAGTACTTGATTCGGTTATACTACATAACATCTCCTTTCAAAAGATGCTTCTCAGAGCATTTCCACTTCAAATCCACACGTGACAAAAAAGGATCTCCAAAAACAAAAATAATACAATTATTAATTAATTACAATGAATCATGAAAAAGAGAAATTGAGAATGGTGATGATGGATGATGAGGGAGAGAGCGTGAAGAAGAACGAACCGTTTTGGAGGAAAGGACCGTACTCGGTGGCGGAGAGGTGCATCTTGATGTCGTCGAGGGTTTCGCATTGGCAAAGGTTGTTGTAATCGGAGGTAGTGAGGAGGCCGGCGCGGTGGCCGCGGACGATGGCCTCGAGGAAGCCGCCGTGGATGTTGAAGGTGAGAGCTTCGAATCCGTACATTTCGGATCGGATCTGATGCCTGTTTCGGATCTCGAATTGGTGGTTGAAGAAGGAAAGGGAACCAGATAAATAATATCAGAACCTCCTCCTTCGGGAAATTTCTGAACGGAGATAATGAACAAATAACGATGATGATCAATTGAAATCGTATTATCTGTTTGTTTGTTGTTTTTTTTTTAAAATTTACAATTTATTAATTAATGGTTTGGGCAGTGTATCTCATACTATAGTTGAAAAAAATAGGTTGTGAAAAATTAGGGGTGTATGTTTCCTTTTCTGTTTTTATTATAGAATTTAATTTAAAGGGACTGACAGTGTAAAGAGGTGAGAATTTTCATCTAGGTTGTGTTGATTGAATTTTTTTTCTTGTAATAAAAGTTATATTTATTTGAGGAATATAGATTTTTTTTATAAGAAAATTATCTTTAGAAATAAGATTGAATTCAAGGATTACTTATAAAAAAAAAAGAAGAGAGAAGTATAAATGTTGAATAAATGTTTTTTAATAAAACTTTATCTTTTATAACTATTAAAAATATGCTAATATTTTTAAATGAAAGAAAGAGAGTAGTAATTTTCACACTTTTTATTCTCTCAATTAAACAGTTTTAACTTTCTTTTTCTTTCATTTAGACCTAAATATCTTTATTTTATCTTTATTTATAGATTTTATATACTTGATATTTTTAACCACTTATCTTTATTATTATATTATATTATATTTTATTTCTATTTTTAAATTTAATTTTCATATTTTAAAAAAAATCAATAATTAAAAACAACCTTAAATTGAAATTTAAATTAATCACTATAAATTTAAAAATATTTATTTATCTTAAAATTTATTTATGTAAAAAATATGTTTTTTTTTATAACAAGGATTTTATTTGTAAAAGACGTTGATCGTATATAATACCCATGATGAAATACTAATAACATTTAATTTAAAACATTATGAAAACAGTGTGAATATTTGCTTTATTTAATTATTTGGTCACAATAGGCGTTTATTTAGTTAAATACCCGTTATATTTATGAGTACAAAAGCAAGTATAGCAGAGTAAAGCTACAATGGGCACTGCAACTGCAACTGCAACCGCAACCTTATCCTTGTGCCAATGGCCTTCTACTTCATCTTCTTCTTCTTCTTCTATGCGCATGCATGTGCGGTTTTCATGCAGAACTTCTCACCTTTCAGCATCTGCAGTTGACAGAACCATCTGCCAAATCAACAATTCTGGTGTCATAGCTTGCCTTAGAGCTAACAGGTCCCTCTTTCTTCTCTGTTTTTTTTTTTTTTTTTTTTGAAGCAGCTGAAAATAATAACAGTGGGCAAGTTTTTCTGGGAGTTGACGAATTGCAATGAAAAAGTGTGCTTTTAAAATAGATGCTTCCAAGCAGAAGGGGTTTGCTACTCTAATTTTTTGTTGGGAATATTTTGTTTCTCAGAAGAGAACTTTGTTAATGATGAAAAGGAAAAAAAAAAAAAAAAAACTTTGTTTCTTAGACTGCATGCTTGGGACTGGTGGTTATATATAATTTTTGTGGTGTAAAACATATGGGATAGGAATGGCCTACTTGTTATAGATGATGAAGTTGATGGTGTCCGTGAGTAGTTCAGTCTAAACTTGTTAGCATAAGAATTAAGAAGTGAGAGCATAGACAAAGTTGAACAATGAAATGCCACAGTTGAAAGAGGATCACTCAACACGATAATTTTTTTGCAGAGGATGTGAATTCCCTTTTTTTATTGAGCAGGGTTAGTTTAATCAAGGTTTTGTGTTCTTAATGATTGAATTCAATTTTTAATGTGCTAGTATGAAGCTAATTTTTAAAAGGCACAACTATAGTCAATACTATCTTTTGAACCCTGTTTATGCTGGCTAACTTTTTGTTTTTCACCTGTGTATAGTGCAGAAATGGCCATGGAAGCTGCTAATGCTGCAATAGCAGGTGGCATTTCAGTCGTAAGTATACTTTTGATTAGTTTTGTTATTCTTCTACATGATTTGTTTCGTCTAGGTTTTGAAATTGATCGTACTAGTTGAATCAGTTTGAATGCTTTTAGGCAATTTAGAGGAAGAGTTACTCAGCCTTATGACATTTGAAAAGATATGATGTACTTGACTATATATGTTAATGGTGTATAAGTGTGTTTCTCATAATCTATTTTCTTTTTACATGTAGTTGGAGATTGTGGTGTCGACCCCAGGTGTGTTTGAGGTTGTTTACCCAAATTTATCTTCTTCCTCACTTGTTTTGATCTTAGATTTTGAATTCATTTGCTTCCGGTCTATCTGTGCAGGTTCTACAGCAGCTGGTGAAGGAGCATCCTACAATGGCCCTAGGGGTATGCTTTTATCCTTTAAGGTTTTATCTAGTTTCTCACATCACATGGCATCAATGTTCTTTGTTAGGGTGTATATCACATGAACCTGCCAAAAGTTTATGAATCTGGAGAACATGTCATTGTCATTGCATTCTCTCAGTTCATTGAATTGTAAGATTGTGTCTGCTGATTGACACGTAAATGACGATTATCATCAAGAAATGCTAATCCTCACTTTTGGATTTTTTTTCTTGTCTCTGTGAATTTTACTTTGCTATCAAATAGAGAATAATGATTTAATTCTGTGGATTATTTCTAACAAAACCAGTGTCTTGTAGAAATTTTGGGGAAAATATGAAGTTGACGCATTTGAAATTGTTCTAGGGTTGAATGTGTTATGCATGTGGATGAGTACCATCATCAATTAAGAGGAATGTTCAACCTAGCTTCCAACACTTCTTCTAAATTCTAGTAATATCCCCAAAATTTACCCAAAGACTGTGACCTTATTCTGATTTAGTCTGTGTCTAGAACACTAATAAATTGATTTCTCTTAAGATGGGAGATTTTTTTTTTAGTTTCTGCCTTACTGGATATTACTAGCTTGTAAAGGTATCCTGTTGCATTCTTATGATTGGTTTAACATGTTGATGATCAAGACTCTTGTCATATACAATATTATTCCACGAAATCACATTTCTCTTCAACGGTTGTCTGAACTGAACAGATGTTGCCCTTAGGTTGGAACTGTTCTCAGGATTGAGGATGCCAAACATGCAATTAATGCCGGAGCCAAATTTCTATTGAGTCCTGCAATTGTTAAGGTTTACAATTAAATTTATATATACTTACATGTCACATAGTAGGTGCTTGTGCTAAATTTCAATGTTTACTATTTTTTTTTTTTTCTTCTTTTCCCTATTATTATTCTTGTTTGAATTAGCTTGGGAGATTATTGACTGTCACATTTCATTAGGAAATTCACTATTTTGGACATACTAGGATGCCTAACATTTTTCTTTAAAATTGTTTATTGGTTATCAGGACATAATGGTAATGGATTACGTTCAGAGTGGTGAAATTTTATATATTCCTGGTGCAATGACTCCAACTGAAGTAAGAATCAACTTTTAGATTCATGCGTTTTACAGATCACATGATTCATTCTTGTATCATTAATATTTTATATGCAATTTTTCTAGCATCATTGACCTCTCCTTAACGATCATTGTATGCAATGCAGATATTGTCTGCATGTGATGCAGGTGCTAAAATGGTTAAGGTAGGCCTTTCCATCTTCTTTAATGTTTACCATGTTGAAGAGTATTGAAATATGGACACAATACATTCATTTGATATATAGATATGCATCACCTTCTGCAAAGATGAGTGGAGACTCTTTTTTTTTTTTTTTTGCCACTCATTTCCCATTTCTTCAATTTTCCATTGTTAATATATGCTTCATTTGGAAAACTACCTTCATTTGGAGAATTTCTTATACTTGGCTTTTACCTTGTGTGATAGATTTATCCAGTTTCTGCACTCGGAGGATTTCAGTACATATCAGCACTCAAGAAGGCCTTTCCTCATGTCTCTATGGTTGCTTCTCAGGGAATAACAATAGGTAGTTTTGCAGTTCTCCTATTGGGTTATATATTGAGTGAATTTTTCTATGACAGCTTTTGATAAATAATATAGTACTGACCTCATCCATATATGTCCAATAGAGACAGTTATGCATTTTAATTAGTGGATTAAGTTAATGCCATTGGCATAAATTAATATCCAATGTGAATGACTGTACCTTAAATTATTTGCAGATGCTATTGAGGAATATATTTTGCGAGGGGCATCATCAGTTGTTTTGTCAGATGCAATATTTGATAAAGATGCAATTGCGCAACATGATTTTGATAAGATACATAAACTTGCACATTCTGCTGCCTTGCTGGGTAACAAAGCTGTGAGTGAATAGGTAACACTTTTTTTTGGTACTTTGTTAAACATTTGATTTCACTTTGACGTGGCTGTTGCATTTATTTTGAATTTTTTGTTAGAATTTGATAGAACAGTTAACCAACAAGATATATACTTAAGTGGACGATGATAATCTGAAGCAACGGGTGCAGTGCTCCTCAAGGATCTATCAACTCTAATAGTTCTACCTTATATAAGAGTTGTATACTTGTATCGACAAGACTTGGTTGATGCAGTCATAAGAAGTTGTATCTTTGCCTTAAGGCCCTGTTATATTATATCATCTCAATATTAATATCATATTAACACCTCTACAATTAGTTAGTTAAAAAATCTCTCTTTGATTATTTCAAATTACCCTCTATCTTTTGCTGTATATATAGTTGATTTTCTTAAATACAAATTTATTTCAATCTAAAAAAATATATAGTATCATAATTTAAATTATTTATTATAAATTTAAAATACAATTTATAAACGACATTAATGTTCCTGCATCATCATTTTTCTCTTTATGTATTTAAAAATATTTATTTATTATAGATTTTAATTTTATTATTATAAATTTATTATTTTTATATTTTGAACTATAATTATAATTATAATTATATATATAAAAAAATAATCTCACTTATCTTTTATATAAAAAAAAATGGTAGTTTTTTTTATTTAATCATAATAAACGTATCATCACTTTTAAATGTATTAATTTTTAAATTTTTTATACCCTTAGTTATTCTCAATCTATTATGAAATGTGACTCTTTTTTTTTTTTTTTTTTTATGAAAGTCAATACATTTATTATTAGCCGTATACAGTTACTCATTCATATATTGAAAAAAATTTATCTTATATTACGTAGTAGTGTCATCATTCCTTTCAAAAAAAAATAAAAGTAGTGTCATCATTATATCTATTTTTTAATTGATTAACAATAAGAAAATCCTCACATTAAGTATTAGCAAATTAATTAAACTATTTATTTTCATACACTAATCATTCATAAAAGTTAAACAAATTTATTTTTACTTTGGCTTGAGGTTTGGATAAGCACGCAAACAGCCATTAGTCCTATCCAAAAGTATATAAAAAGTGATAAATTAATGGAAATTTAAGAATCTTAACCTACAAAAGAGTCAAAAATAAAAATAAAAAATGAAAAAAATAAAGGGCTAATTTTGAGACGTAAAATCTATCTAGTATTGATTCAAGATTACCAGCGGTCATCTCATTGAATCGATTCGTCAATGGCTGTTCATAAATCATAATTAACAAATCTTATTTGGAAATGAATTCGTATGTATCTAAAATTGTAGCTTAGTTCTACTTTTTATTATTATTGATATTTGAATTTGATCTTCTTATATATTTTTTAAGAATTTGGTTCTTACTGTATTAATTATGTAATTATGATTTATCTGAAACTTACAAGCTAGTTGAAAATTATAAAAAAAAAAAAAAAAACTTAAAAACTTATAAGAGAGTTTATTGAGTAACTAACTTATAGTCATAGTTTCTTCTTCTTAAAAAAAAATTCCTTATAGTCACAGTAATTTTTTTTTTTTTCTGAATAGTCATAGTAGCTGAATTATAAGCAACTTGAGTAACTTATCAAACATATTTATGCATTAATATGATAGCTTGGTTTAAGCAAATTTTGAATGTCATGGTAGATATATAAGTTGACTGAGTAATGTGTGCAAATGTTGTAAATCATTTATTATTGTCTTCCACTCCTATCGATGAAAAAATAATACTAGGAATAAGTTTAAAAAAAAATACGTATTTTAAACTAATTAAAGACCTAGTATTAAGTGAATGAGAACTTATTATTAGTTTGATTTACCATTTATAATCTTTAAGTTTAATTTTGTGTATACAACAATATTAAATACTCATGAAGATAGTTTTAAAAGGCATTTATGTTATTTTTATAAAGCAAACAATATTGTTACACATTTCAAACTGAGTTTACTTTCTATTGAAAGCACATTTATTAGAAGAATACAATCTTCTTTAATATCAATAAATTATGAAACCGTGAAATAAATAACTACAATAAATTAACACTATAAATGATTTATTCATTATATTTTCAATCATAAATAAGTGGTCAAATTTAAAAATCATAAAAAATAATCAAAATAAATAAATAGTCAATGTATAATAAAATCATTGATTTTTATAAGAAATATTTTTGAAATTACAATAAGATAGCGTTTCAATATAACAATATAAAAACATTTTCTAATATAATTTTACATTCTATCTGATAAAAATGACTATATGTTTTAAATTTATTGAATTTCACTATATACAATAATTTTTAATTGATTTATTTTTACAGAAATTGAATTTTTTTATGCAACCATTAAAATCATATTATAATAAATTTTTATATTAAAAATGATACGCAATTCATTTTATCTTGCACTAATCCTACAATTTAATAATGCAAAATTAGAATTGAGAAGTGGAAAAAGGCATAAATGAGTGGCAAATAAAGTAAAAAAGAGGGGGTTACAATTATATGAAGAAAGTGCATAATAGTAGATGTAGTATTGATTAAAATCCGCTGTTTGAAGCAGCCCCCTGGAATGGCCCCTGGTTTTCAGTTTTACTTTCCAAACCACTCTTTCTCTCAATTTCACTTTCATTCCCATGCCTCTTTATATCAAACATGCAATTATAAATATTGTTTCATTCCAATGTTTGGTTCTCCCATCTCTCTTCCCCTTCACACCAATGCTTGTTTTCACTTGTTCACACTCTCCTTTTTACCTTTCTACCTGCGTTAGTTAAACCCTCTTAGAATCTCACCCCACTTTTCACTGCCCCGTCTTACAACAATACAATACAATACACCTTCCCCTGTTTTCCTCTGTTCTGCTCCTTCTAGTGTGCCCTCTTCCTACATTTTTTTATCCTCACTTTTCTTCCATACCCATTTCCCATAATTGCATTTTATCCTTGAACGTATCAATAGTTCTGAGATCAAAGCCATTTGTCCAATAAAGTTCTCTTTTTTGGTGTGTGTGTGTTATGCATTATAACTGAAATGGGAACTGGGAATAACTTGTCAGAGACCAAAGGGAGGGAGTTGTGTGAATTACGTGAAGAGACCAACACCAACACCAATACCAATAACAACAACAACAACAAATCGAGGAAGAAACGGAGAGATCGTCAGAGGAAGATGTTGCCGGGTCAGATATTGTTTCAGACTTGTAATCAAGTGTTTGCTTCTACTGGCCCTGGGATTGTCCCTTCTCCTCAAAACGTTGAAATGCTTCTCTCTGTTTTAGGTACGTGGGATGCTACTACCATTACACTCGTGCAAATTGTCAATTTGAGTTAATCATTATTTCTTTTTTATTATTGGAATTTCATTTTCTATTACTCTCTCTATTTTTATTTTTTTTAACGTGAATGCATTCGTCGTGTACGTGTTGATGCAAGTGGCCATCATTATCTTGTGCTTGAATCTTGATGTTCCCCCCGGGAGTATATGGTATTCACATAGCCATTTTCCGCTTACTATATGATGTCAATTTTGAATATGAAGGAGATCAGCAAAAACATAGCATTCTCAATTTAATTATTGTCAGTAAGTGCGTGCTGTCTTGTTAAGCGAGACACACGTGTTTCTCACTCCTATTGTCGTGTCTCATTATCACTGGTCAGCTTAATTTGGATGTATTATGCCCCTAAATCAGGTGTCTTTTCGTGCTAATCCATAAGTATCTGGTATACGTAAAGGTTCCAACTCGCTATTATTAGTCACTGCCAGGAAACAATCAATAATTCTTTATACTATTGAGTTTGAACTTGGAAGTTTCTGATAAATAGATTAGTTTAAGGTTCTATTAAGATAATAATCAAGAAATTTATATTATATATATTTGTGATAAAATACTAGAGATTGATACACTTTTATCATTCTTACTGTTTAAAAATTAGTTTTAAAAAAATAATTTTTAAAAACTAAAAAAAAAAGCATAACCAAATACATTTTAAGTTTTTTTTTATATATAATTATTTTTAGTAAATATATATATATATATATATATATATATTATTTATATATTAATAATCTTTTAAATAATATATGTTATTATATAATCTAACTTATTTGCACTAAAAAAAAATATAATCTAACTTAAAATTATATAATATACTAATTAATAGATATAATTACAAGTAAGGATGAATCTATGAATCTATGAGGACAAAAAAAAAAGGTTTTTAAGTTAATATGTATTTAAATTTCTTTTATTAGTAGACCATATCTTAGTTTTATATCTAATAAATATTTGGTTTCATTATATTTTTATTTTTATTTTTAACAAGTTTTACTCTTAATAAATTAATTTAACACTTTTTATCTATAATTTTTTAAAATTTTATAAATTTTACTCTATTATTTTACTTTTACATCACATTATTACAAATTTTACTTTCAATTTTTTTTTTAAAATGACAAATTTTATAGTCATTTTTTATTTTTTATTTTATATAAATTTTACATTAAATATATTTTTTAAAAATTTTATCTTCAATTTTTATAAAACAAATTCTAACCCTCCCTACTTAAATTCCTGAATCTATTCTACTCGAATAGTTATTTACCTTACCACACTATCTTACCTGCGCAGTAATGCCAAGAATTAAACTACCAATATTTAAATCCTTTTCTCATTTCTTTCCCTTAGTTTTTCATGATATGATAAGCATATTAAAGTACTATGGCTTATTTTTGTGCAGGTGGAATAAAAAAAGAAAACGTTGACTTGAAGCCTGAAATGCCATTTTTCAGTTCAAACAATCCTCGACGAACTCCAAAAATTACATACCTGCACATTTATGAGTGTAAACAATTCTCGGTAATTAAGCTAGCTATGACTTATAGTACTAAATTGCTTTCTCGCAATGCTATTCTAATAGTAGTATTGGTTAAGTGTAAGTTTTTTTTCTTATATAATTTCATTATTATTATTTTATTATTATTATTTTTTTATGTATTGAATGAAGATGGGAATATTTTGCTTGCCACCTTCTGGTGTTATTCCTCTTCACAATCACCCTGGAATGACGGTTTTCAGTAAGCTGCTTTTTGGAACAATGCACATCAAATCTTATGATTGGGTCGATGACTTGCCTCCTCACATGCCTACCATTGTAAAACCATCGTCAGAAAGTGAGTATTTTCAATTCACTGCTATGTAAAATTATTCACTGCTATATATGTAATTTACATATTCCATATGTATATATATATATATAGCAGGACAGAGTCCGGAAATGCGATTGGCTAAAGTGAAAGTTGATGCTGATTTCAATGCTCCTTGTGACCCTTCCATACTCTATCCTGATGATGGGGGCAACATGCATTGGTTCACAGCAGTGACAGCTTGTGCAGTTCTAGATGTGCTTGGTCCTCCATATTCTGATCCTGATGGCAGGCACTGCACATACTACAACAATTTCCCTTTCTCCAACTATTCAGGTACTATCTTCATATAATATCCTTTCAAAAATTATATATAATTGTTCGTATATTTGTTTTTATCAGTAGGAATTTAAATTGATATCATGACAGTTTAAAAACATTTACACATCTGACTTAAACAAGTAAATTAGATCCTTAATTAAATAATATAATAAATAAATAAAGTCCTTATGATTTCCCTTTAATGGTATAAATGTATTACTACTATTATTAATATTTTGGCTCATTTCTCTATACCTAGAATGATGATTTGAATCTTTTGGAAATTTCAGTAGAGGGACTATCCATAGCAGAGGAGGAAGGAAAAACATATGAATGGCTACAAGAGAAAGAGAAGGAGAAACCTGAGAATTTAAAAGTTGTTGTAAAGATGTACAGCGGTCCAAAGATTGTGGAGAGCTAACGTTGTTGCAGTCAAACGTTGTTCCGATGGATATCCTTTGTCTCATTCCATTCCATTTGATGCCCCACCCTTTTTGTCCTCTAGTGAAACTTGGTCTATCTTTATACTACCTTTTTAGTATTTTTATTTTCTTCTTCATGGAACATGAGGCACTTATTATTAAGTGGTGCTGTTTTGAGCCTACAGAGTTATTATGTACATACGAAAAACAGCAAAGGACAAAGGTGATGCATACAACGGAAAATAGTATCAAAATGAAAGGTGATGTTTACTTTTATAAAAAAAAAAAAAAAGGTGTTTGGTTTTGTGACAGAATTTATTTAATGTAAAAAAAGGTGCATTTATTAAATTGAATTGGCGTACAGCATTGATTTTAAACTGAACTACTTACTAACTGAGCTGCTGTAAAATAAACACTCTAAAAAAATGCATAACAACATTTTTTTTAGATAATAGGTGACTCATCGATTTATTATCTCAACCAATTCACTAATAGGATCAATTTTCGGAACCCTAAATATATAAATATCTAATTATATAAGTATATTTTCTATTCTTTCTTTTTGACACTAATCCAATGTAAAAAAACTAAATATATATATATATATATATATATATATATATATATATATATTTTTTTTTTCTTTATAAATTACTAAATACACTTCTTATTATAAGTAACACTTTTGTAGTTTAAAAATACACTGCAAGTGTTACTTAAAGTAAGGACTAGAGGTAATAATCCTTGTCATTTGACATGAAGGTGATGGTTTATATAGATATATATAGGTGTAGAAAGTAAGAAAACTAACATAAGAAAGGTAATTTAATTACAAATATCAATTTTATACTACCATAATCATGTGTATGTATGGAATGATAGGCCATTAATTAATTAGCTTCATTGTCAAAGCACAATGATTAATGAACAAATAAATTAATGTTGTTATGCTCACAAGTTCAACCCAAGCAACGAGATGAGGGTAGTCTATGTAATTCTCGTTTGAATTCAACGGCTGTAAACATATGAGTAATTTACAAGGAAAAAATAGATGTATTTTGTACCCACAAAGCAACCTTCAAATATCTAGCCAACACCAACTGTGACAATCATGTCATGATGACATAATGATGATGATTATTGGTGATGAAGATAATAAATTAATGATTATGATGACATTTAAGTCATCGTGGTGATGACAATAATAAACAGATATAAATATTAATAAAAAAAAGTTAAATTTTTTATATAAAAATAGATATTATAAACACATTAAAATAATAAAGTATCAAATTTATTTATATATTTTAAATATAATTTTTTTGAAACATTAATAATAATTTTGTCTTATAAATTTTTTTTTACTATTTTTATATTTTAAATAATAAATTCATATTTTTATCAAATTTGACTCAATAAATAAGATTTTATCTTACTATTTGATATTTAAAAAAAAACATTTATGTTGTGACTTGTGACTTCTTTCATTTTAGTTGATTGTATCATAATTAATTTACTTTAAAAAAAATTATGATTTACTTTTGTTCTTTCATTAACGCTACAAGGAATAAAGCTATTTGATAGTTTGGAGTGGAAGATCTTAAACAATAATAATAAATAATTAATCATCTTGAAACAACAATTTAAATTATCAAAATAAAAGTGTTTAATGTTATAATTTATGAATTATCCTTAAAAAATAATAAATAAATAATGATTTTTTTAAAAAAAATATATATTTGTTTTCAATTTTAAATTATTTTTTATAAAATATAAAATAGTTATCAATTTAATATCTAATTATATAAATTTTTGTAACAAAAAATATTATAAAAATTAATATATATATATATATATATATATATATATAAATATTGATTTAAAAAAAATTGTTAGCCTTGACCCCTAATGGCCCGGGCTAGCTCTGTCCCGGGAAGAGGCATGCTTAAAAAAAATCTAGAAAGGTGAGATCTAACTAAGCAGGTGAATTTAGGGGTAGATTTAATGGAAGAGCACCAGATCCATGAAATTCATGAGCCATGCACACCTCCACACTTTACCTCTTTCCGCCGCATTGTTCAACATTTAGGGCAAAAAGAAAAGGATTTGTAAAAAGGGATAGACAGGTTAGGCTTAGAGTTGTCTTTTTATAGAAGAAAAAAATAGACGTTATGAAATCAAATGTAGATTGGATTTCCTTGGCTTTTTTGAGTTTCTAATGGTTTGAATGTTTTTTTAATTTGGATATTAATTAATTAATTAATATACATTAACCTATTTACATTTCTGTTGTTATTTACTAGAAATAAATATATCATATATGTAAAAAATAAAATAAAAACATGTTTTTATTTTCATTATTTTTATTTATAATTTGAGTGATAATTAAAGTCAAAATAGAATAATATTTTTATTGTTAAATTTATTTTTAATATGTTCATGCATTTATTATATTTAAGATTTTTAGTTTTTTAAATAATAATATTATATACAAAAAAAGAAAAAAATGTTTTAATGTTTAAAAAATATAAAATAATATTATTTTTGAATAGTTTTTCTTAATCTAAATTTTATTATTGTTTATTTTAATGGGTCTTTGAAATGTTTTCATCATATTAATTAATATATTTTATTTAAAGCAGTTATTTAATTTATTTTTCAAATGAAAGACTTTTTTTATAGTTTATATTTTATTGTTTAGTATTTCCTTGAAAAGTCTTCATTATGGTAATTTATGTATTCTATTTTCAATATGAAATTGTTTTTTTTTTTTATTGATAATGAATTTCAATAAAGGTCTTAAAAAAAATTTAAACTATTACAGGAATTGTATGACCTTGACCGTTGACACATTAAAAATATTAATAAATATATTAAAAATCATATTTTAAATATATTATTAAAATGCAATACATGTTGTAATATTTTAAGTGAGCAATAGTGTTTGCGTTTTCCTTTATTTCTAGAAAATAATAGGAATTCCTCAGCGTTTATTTAATACTAAAACTTTAAAAACTAACATTTTTGTTATTTTTATAACTTTTTATAATTTATTTTCTCTATATTAAATAATAAAATCACACAAATAACCAAAAAGTCATTAGTTTAAGTGGTAATAGACTTATCTCCTTAAACAAAGTCTCTAATTGAAATATTGTAAATAAAAAAAAATGTAATCAAAAGGAAATAACATAAATTTATGAATTCATCATTAATCTCTGTATACAAAAAACAAAAACTAAAAAAAATTTAGCAACATCAGGTAGCAGAAAGAAAGCTCTATGAATAAAAACAAAGCTAGCTCTTAGAATCTTAGCTCTCAACTCCTACATGCATCTCCAAAAATCTCTACCCTCAGTGTTTGAAGTCATCAACATCTCCATTTATGCACACCCACCACACCTTTGAACTCGTAGGAGATCTCTAACGTGCTATTTAATTTGTGACAATAAACCATCCATTTCCCTCTGAGACTGACAACCACACTAGAGATCTCTAACCTGCAATAGCGCTTGCACGACAACCTTCTTTTGACAAAAATATTCTGAAATTTTAAGCTTCATAGTTTGTTCATGAATCATGATTAAGTGTTTCCAATTCTTAATTTTTAATTTTTTTAAATGATTATGCATATCGAGTGACAGATCCAAGAATACATGAGAGGGGGCTAAATTTTTTTTTTACACAATTATTTTAATTTCTATATTTTACAAATATTTTTTCCTAAATAATAAATTTAATAAAAATATTTATTATTAATTTTAAATATAAAACTAGAAATATAATCTAAAGGCCCCTGGATTTGTCCATATGCATATCAATTTAATGACATGACAATCCCTCATTAGAAAGAAAGAAAAAAAAAAAACCAATTCACTCACAAGTCAATGTCTATTTTTGGCCATGTATGACAATAAAAATATCTACAATACATCAATTCTTTTTTATTGTTTTCAATGAGACCATCAATATACATGATCTAATTTCACTATTTTTAATACAAGCACTATATAATGCGTATTAAATCTCTATTATAGTGAGATAATTTTATATAATTGCTTCCCATGGGTTCTAATATAAAATTATTATATCATTTGATTATAAAACTTTATTTCTATTTTTTTTAAATTAAAAAAATTGAAGTAGACAATTTATAGTGATTGGAATTAAGAATGAAAGACCGAAGTAGAACAAAAGTCTTTTGAGACTAAATTGGAATTAAGAAAATTACAGAAGAACGAAAAAAAAATAGTTTATCTAATATATAAATATTACACTAGTTAATTGATTGTGTTAGTTTTGCCGCATCAAATTAAAGCATCGAATAATTAAGTAGACAATTTATAGTGATTTTTTTTTTCAAAGGCTAAATTTTTCTGGAGACTAAATTCGTATTTATCATGTTTTAGAAGAATAAAAAACATAATTTATCCAATAAATGCTATTATATAAGAGTTAATTGATTATGTTAGTTTTGCAGCCTCAAGGTTCAAGCATCTAATAAGTCTTGCAACAGAGGGGTTAGGCTAACTGATTGGCCTATAAAGGTAATAATAACAATAAATTAGAGTAGTGGAAAATGTGTAAATTAGTACATGCTAACCCGTTGACAAGTAATAGTATAGTTCTTGACCGTTGGGTTTGAACGAGACCGTTCAATAAAAAACAAAACCTGCCCAATGGAAAGGGTAAAACAGTTGATACATAAGTGCATATTACTTGACCTCCAATCTACAGAGTTCGAAGAGGTGCCTTTATTAATATTTTATGCCTTATAAATGGTTGAAATGTGACTCTTTGCCATAGTTAATTAGAAATTTGACACACAAGCTCTCATCGCCACAAGCTAGACCATTAGAATTGGGGAATGGAATCTAAGTTAATATTTAATCTAATTAATCAAGCCCTAAAAACACATTGAGCTATTTAATGGCTAGCTAAGTCGATGTATGCATGCATTCACACAATGGACTAGTTAATTATTATATTGACACCAACAGTCATATACAAATAATTTTAAATATGTTTCACACGACATTTTAAATATATTGAAGGGTAATACGTAACACTCAGATCCCGAGACATACACTTTGGGGCTAGTCGCAATTTTAAAATGATCCAGTTAACCAAACATATACGTTAGTATTTAAAAAATAATGCAAAAATACCTACAATGCTTGATCGGGAACAAGAGTTAGAAAATGTAACAGTGACAGTAATTAACGGCCAAAAACTCAATTTAATCTAGCACTATGACCCTTGTTAAGCGACCTTTGAAAACTTGGTTAAGTTATTTCTTCATAATGTACGATCAGGCTTTAAATGAACATGCGTGTGGTTTTATGTTCAATAAATAATTGTTAAACATAGTTAATAACTCTACCTAACAAAGTAATTCTATATATTTATTTCCTAAGAATAAACATTTCAACTATTACAGAAGTCAAGGGCATGGAAAAGGTGAAAATGATAACTAGCTAGTATTTTTTTTTTTTTTTTGAAAGGAATAACTAGCTAGTGTTAATTGTTTAATAATCTACTTGTACATAAATATTGATATAAAACACCATAGTATATATATGGTATATTTTAATCATCCATCGTGAGAATGCATTCATCATAGAAATTAAGCAGGTCAATGGCACAGTACGTGGACAGAAGAGCAATAGTTTACAACCATGCAGCGTGTGGACCGCGTAATAATTAAGGCTACACCATTGACAAAGATTCAATGGTGCTCTCACTCGCCGCCAGGGCTAATATATAGCTGGTTCCATGTTGCATCTTTGACTACATACCCATGTGACGTCCTCTCATTAGTACCAAGCTTCAACCATCAAATTAAGTAATGCACAATTTGTGTGCCAAAACTCTCCTTTTCAACCTCCTTTATGACTCAGATTTTGGAGATCATATAATTAAATTTAAACGTACAATAATAATAATAATAAGTCCCTCAAATATATTATTTTAACATACTAGTACCAATTTGGTGTTGACATTTGAGGGGGTAGCTGCGTAATGATAGAGAGCTATTGGATCTGTATTTGTTTAATTATATTTATACCGTGTTTAGCTCATAGTGGATTGGTCTATAAGAGGACGTATGTGACGTATATTTGTGGCATATATATGTGTGTGAGATTGAGGGTGCTCTACCAGATTGAGGCCATCACAAAAATGTCTAGTCCTACTGGTCCAGAGATAGAAGAGAAGAGAGTCACAAAGGTATATGCTACTCCTTTTTCCCTTCCCAATTCTTTCTTCTTGTGCATCCTATACTGTTTCTGAATAGTTTTCTCTATCTTATATTCATGAATGTCTTTAATTAACTAGGTATAGACGGCTTTCTAACTTTAATTAATTGATGAGTACTTTTTTCAGTGTGACATATCTCAGGATTTCTTTACATAAAATGAATCAATAATCAATTAAATTTTTATTTGCAGAATTTGATGAAAATATAGAAAGCTAGAAAAAACTGATTTAATCTTATTTGTTGTCTTTGAAAGATACTATATATTAATTGAGTCTGTGGGATCATAAATTCAGGAATCAAACAACTGATTATTGTTATTAATTACTGTTTGTTTTGAAATCTAGGAAGATAAATTCAAATCTGCTAAAACTGAGATGGGTGAGGTGAAGGAAGAAAATGAGAGATTGAAGATGATGCTGGAAAGAGTAGAAAAGGACTACCACTCCCTTCAACTCCGTTTCTTTGACATACTTCACAAAGATGATTCAAAGAAGGGTACTGTACATGTAGCCGATTCATCTACTTCCCATGATCATCATGAAAGTGAAGAGCCTGAGCTTGTGTCACTTTGCCTTGGAAGGAATCCAAGGGAGCCTAAGAAGGAACAAATAATTGGAGACTCCAACAAACCAAAAGAAGAAGATATTGGACCCAACCTTACACTTGGATTAGACTCCAAACACCTTTTGTCAATGGAGAATGTGTCTGATTTGAGTCCTTTGAGCTCAGAAGAACCAAAGGAAGTTGAATCAGCAGAGGGAACATTATTGCCAACAAATCAATCGGCAAAAGTGATAAATGTAAATGATGACGACATTTCAGATCAAATGCCAGCCAAGAGAGCTAGGGTATCTGTGAGAGCAAGATGTGATACTCCCACGGTCAGTATCAAAGAACAATACACATCTTTAATTTGGTTGCAGAAAATTATTAAAACATTTTCTTTGTTTTTAATTTAGTTTCAATGACTTGTATAAGAAGTTGTCATAACAACAATTTTTTTTAAACTGTAACGAAGTAAAATCAAAGTGATATTTTTCTTAGTATTTGTGAAAACAACCCAAACTCACACTTATATATACATTTTCATTCCTTCTAACAGATGAATGATGGGTGCCAATGGAGGAAATATGGACAGAAGATAGCAAAGGGAAATCCATGTCCAAGAGCATACTATCGTTGCACAGTTTCACCAAATTGCCCTGTGAGGAAGCAGGTATGTGTGTATAGATTAATTTATATATATACATTGTCAATTAAAATTATTTTTACACAAATATCAAATAAAAATTCTTTTTATCATCATCATATTAATGAATATATGTGTAAAGTATACAAGTTAAACTCATGCATAATTATTGTTGTATATATACAAATTGAGGTTGTTTCAGATGTATTGAGTAATAATACCCCAAATTTAATGCATGTATATGACTTCAGGTGCAAAGGTGTGCTGAGGACATGTCCACCTTAATTACCACATATGAAGGAACCCACAACCACCCACTTCCGGTTTCAGCCACAGCCATGGCTTCAACCACTTCAGCTGCTGCTTCCATGCTGTTGTCAGGTTCTTCAACATCTCACAATTCTGCATTATCTTTTGGAAATGCTCCTACCACACTACTCAATGGTCTGAGTTTCAGTACTCACCAGTTTGATGAATCAAGAGCCAAACAAGTCTTCTTCTCACAACCAAACCATGTCTCACCAAATAATATGTTCCCAACAATCACTCTAGACATGACTTCTTCAGCTTCTCAATTCAATCATCGCTTACCTTCAACCAATATTGCTTCAATTTCAAACACAAAATTTTCTCCAGCTAGGTCCGCAGTTATCAAGGGAAATCAATATTTCCAAGAAAGTTTCTACCAACAAAGCATAACAAACCAAACTCCCTCCAAAGAAGCTTTGGCAGAAACAATAACCAAAGCAATCAGCACAGACCCAAGTCTTCGTTCAGTAATAGCTGCTGCAGTTTCTTCAATAGTGGGGCATGGATCAAACAGTGGGAACCAAGGGGGAGCAGAGAATGTTCTTGGTTCAGGATTGAACTTAAAACTTGGGGAGCATCTTCAATTGGCTTCACCAAATCCCTTGAACCAAAATGGGAAAGGGTGCTTAACAGGCTACTTCAAAAGTTTGTCCTCTAAGAGTTCCGAGGCTGCAGGAAACTTCATTTTTCTCCAACCACCATTGGGATTTTCTTTCTCCAAGAGTAGCACAAATCAGGTCAACCATTATGTTCCAGAAATGAACACACATCATTAGCTTAATTCTCTTCGATCCTCTTTGACGTGGCCAAGGTTCAAGATGAAGATCCTATTATTTAATGTCAAAGTAGGACCCTACAAAGATATTAAGTTTAAATGGGTAGAAAACAATGTTGTCTGCCCCTACAATCTAGTTATTATTTCATGCCATTTTTGTAACACTCGAGCAACTGCTCAGTTAGACAACTTATTACAAAAACAGTTTCGTGCATATTAGCATTTCTCTTATAAAAATTACTACAAAATCCCAGTACTATAAAATTCATGCTTTAAATTACGGGTGCTTGTGGGACGTGTTACCATAGATTAACATATTATGAACTGAAATTTGACTCCGACTATATTTGGGTCAATAACAGGTCTATCCGATTTGTTGGCATAATATATATATATATATATATATATATATATATATATTAATTAGTATTGGTAATATATAACTAAGGCTGTATTTTCTATCACTTATTTTTAAATTATAAATTATTTTTAAGTTAAGTTAAAAATGAGAACTTAAAAAAAAATAAAAAATTATTTATTAATATTTTTTTTAATTTAAAACTCGTTAAAATTAAAATATAATAAGATGTAGAAGTTTTACTTTCGACTCACCTGCTGACAAAAACTAACAAACTAATTACTAATATTTTTCGATAAAAAATATTAATTATTCCAAAATTTAGTTTTATTGGGATATTCAAAAAGAGAATATAGACATAAGTTATATATAAGTAATTTAGGATAACTTATTATAAAACTTCTTATTTCTAATTTTTTTCATTAAAAATAACTAATTTTTATTTTAAATTTTTTTTATTAACCGTGTTTGACCTAATTTTTACTTAAAAGTAATTTATAAGTTAAAAATAAGTTGGATCAAAATAGTCTAAAATAGTCTAATTCAATAAAGTCATAAAATAATTATTAAGATATATTATATATTTTGTAAATTTTACATTAAATTTAATGATTTTTTTATTTTTTAATTAATTAAAAAAAGTATTTTTGAATGAGTTGTTTGAAAGTGTTTCTAACACTTTTCTTATCTATAATATATTTTCCTCATCATCCAACCTCTTAGACTTTTGACTTTTTCCTTCACGATGCTACACATTTTTTATTTTTTGTATCACTGATCTTTGACCGAGACAGAATAGATAAGATATATCCACCGAGCCACGTACATAATTATTTATATTAGTTAATTTGTAAGGCGCGCAGAGATTGCATTCTTCGGCAAGAATTTCAAAAGGTTATGTCTTCGCCTTGATAGTTTGGTCTTCTATCTATTTTTTTTTGTTTATCTTTGGGTTAAGATGAGCATGTGTATCAAATCACCCTCATAAAAGTTTACGTGAAGAAAAAGGAATGTTGACCAAATTAACATTGTCTTGTTCCTCTCAAGAGCTAAAGAAAGAAAAAAAACTGAAATTAATTGGAAATAAATTTGGATTCGTCTGTTTATCGCTACAATGTTTACCAAAAATTACACTAATGATTAAATCATTAGTTTTGGTTGAAAAAAAAAAAAGGTTACGTGTTAGACTCTGTCTCACCAACCAAAACTAACATATTAAACTAATATTTAAATCACTTAATAATCATAATTTTACCTTAAAATATACTGTTACACGTTTTTTGTTTTTGAAAGCATTGAAAATTAATTTATTTTTGGATCATTGCATTGAAAATTAATTATTGTTACATAAATTATTAGTATTATTCAATACTTCTTTAATATACATAGCAATGAACGATTTGGATTTGTTATTAGGCTGGCTAGTAGAATCTTGAACCTTGGTTGTATTATATTTCATCTCTATACAATGTCAAATGCTACAACTAGGTAATAAAAAAAAATCATTTATTAAAAAAATAACTATAACTAATTATATAAAAGTCGTTATAAAAGTATAACTAGTTTTATAATTATAATTATTTTACAAAATTTATTTTTATTTAAAAATTAGTTATGATTATTTTTTAATAATTTATTTGTCAAATACTCAAATAAAAAATAACTAATTATAATAATTATTTGTCTATAACCAATTTTATAACTTGTTTTAAATATAATAAGTAATAATATATTTATAACCAGTTTTTTAAAATAATATCTAATTATTTTAAATTATAACTGATTTTACCAAATTAGTTATAATTATAATTATAATAAGCATTTTTAAATTAGTTATTCTTAATTATGATTAAAATAATCCAAGCGGCCGGCTACAACATTCTGATTAAATTAGGAAGTACATTTTTTTTTTTTTTTATAATTTATGTCTTTCCTAAAAATAAAAATAATTGTAAGAAAGGTTGACATGACAATTGAATCTGTATCCATGGGGATATCTCTATCACCACTTCGATTTTGACGGGAAAAACCCGAGTTAACTGAATATAGGTGCGAGTTTGGATTTTTCTCACTTAAGAAAGTGGAAAAAAATGGGGATGAGGTTGGGGTTAGGAATTGTAATCCTTGCCCCGCATCCACATTCGTCCCCGCTGTTAATATAGTAAATTATATAAATACCTTATAATAATCTATCTATGACATAAATCATAAATTTAAAAATTTATATTAAACATTAATTTAATTATATTTATTATAAAATAATATTTTTAACTCATTGTATAATAATTTTATATAAAAAAATTGTTAAATAATATTTCTATTGATAAAATAAATGAAACAATTTGATTTATTATGAGAAATATAAATGTGTTATACGAGGATGTCAAGTGTAACATTTGAAAATTATTTTATAATTTGGAACTATTATGTATGGGGATCGAGTGGGGTTGGAAAACTCGATCCCCGACGGGGACGAGTGTGAATCAAATTTTTAAATCCCAACAAAAAATAAATGGAGATGAGAATGATTTGAAATGTCTAGAATGAGAGTTAAGGGAGCTAATTCCATTCCCATCTCGCACATTGCCATACCTAAACCTAAAGAAAGGTTGTCTCTACTCTATAGTATACGTAAAGATAACGTTACCGTTATTTTAATAATATATGTTCAATCAAAGTCAAAGATTTCAACATCACAGACTTTCCTTATCCTTATTCGAGGGGCAATTTTGCTTTCCCAAATAATTGAGTCTCCTTAACACAATAATTGATTAGTTTTCCAAACATGTAAGTCTTGCTAGTTGCAACACTCTTCAGAATTTTATTATTTCCAAGCCACAGCCAATATACAACATGCGCTTAGTTCTTTGTTTGTTGTTGTTGTTCTGTGTTGACGCTGTGGTGGTCTTTGTGGCTAACTCAGATGTATGATATTGATATAGTTGATATTCATTCCTACTCTATATTGTTAAGTTCCTATACTCATTGGTTTTTTGTTTTTGGTTTTAGGGGCTTGGACCACAATCACAAGACTGGTTAAACCATGGCGGAGATTTGTTCAACAGAAGATATGCTTCCAAAGAGCATAAGATCAGCCCTGAAACAGCACCAAACCTACATTTGAAGTGGAAATTCGATGCAGGCAAAGATATCACTGCAACACCAGCGATATATAATGGAACCCTTTATTTTCCAAGCTGGAATGGTAACATCTATGCGGTTAAAGAAGCCGATGGATCGCTAGTGTGGAAGCAGAACTTGCTGAATCTGACAGGTCTAAATGGAACCGGTTTTGTTGTCAATGTAAATTGGACAGTGTCAAGGTCAACTCCCACTGTTGTTGGAGATTTACTTATTGTTGGAGTCTATGGTCCTGCTTTTGTTATTGCTGTCAAAAGAACAACTGGTGAACTTGTGTGGAAGACCACTTTGGATAACCATCCTGCAGGAATCATCACCATGTCTGGGACATATTACAACGGGTCAGTGCCTGCACTACTTCACATCTTCATGCTCTTCTTTCCTTAATTTAGTGGTGTCATTTTTAATTAAAAAAAGCGGGTTACAACAAGTGATTTCAATTATATGTTATATAATTAAAGCAATTGACATGCTTATTTTATTCTTGTTTTATTATATTGTCCCACTTAAACTGTTGTTTTTGCATATTGACGAATTCCACAGTTTGATCAGTATATATAGAAATTTCTAAATCAGTTTCTTTTTTTTTTTTTTTTTTTAAAACAGCTTTCTAAATCAGTTTTTATTTAAGGAATTTCCTGTAGGGAAATTATACAAGAAAAGAAACAATATTTCACACACAGCTTCCCTTACAATTTGATTGAATTAAACTTAAATAAATTAAATAGAGAGAAAACTAATAGCCCTAATGCATTTTTTGATAGCCCTCTGAATCACTTGTTTATTGTGCATTTGTTCTGAACTCTCCACAGAAGTTACTATGTAGGAACATCTTCACTAGAAGAAAGCATAACCATTGAGCAATGCTGTATATTTCGTGGAAGTTTTGCAAAGCTTGATGCTCGATCTGGTGCCATCTTGTGGAAGACATATATGTTACCAGATAACAATAACACGAAAGGAGAATATGCAGGAGCTGCCATTTGGGGAAGCAGCCCCTCCATTGATGTTAAGAGAAACCATGTCTATATTGCCACTGGTAACCTCTATTCTGCCCCATTACACATACTTCAATGCCAAGAAAGACAAGAAAATCAAACAAGGCCTACTCAACCAGATAAGTGTGTTGAACCAGAAAACCACTCCAATTCAATCTTGGCCCTTGATTTGAACTCTGGGAATATTACATGGTACCGCCAGTTAGGAGGCTATGATGTGTGGTTCGTTGCATGCAACAATGCTTCAACCCCTAATTGTCCTCCTTCTGGTCCTAACCCAGATGCTGATTTTGGGGAGGCACCAATGATGCTGACTGCAAATGTAAATGGAACCAAAAAAGATTTTGTTGTTGCTGTCCAGAAAAGTGGCTTTGCTTGGGCTTTAGATCGCAACAATGGCAATCTCGTTTGGTTTACGGTAACACTCAATTTCTATACAACTTTGTGAGTATTTCCAATGAAAAAAAAAAGAAACCTCAAATATATACTGTGTGTAGAGTAATACTTTAATATTAATTAACTTCAATCAAAACCACATGCATGCGCCAGATAAGTTTATACAATGATATGAAATTCCTAGTAAAATTAAATAAGTCATTAAGTTTATAAACTTTAGACGACCCAAATCACGTGGCAAACCAATTAAACTTGATTTTGTTACTTATGTATGTGTCTAATTAATTAACTCACTATGATCTAAATTTAATTATACTCATTCATACTTTTGTAGGAAGCTGGACCGGGTGGGCTTGCAGGAGGTGGAACATGGGGTGCTGCGACAGATGAAAAGAGGGTTTACACCAACATTGCAAATTCTGGGAACAAAAATTTCACTCTTGTACCGTCAAACATGATTGCAACCACAGGTGGGTGGGTGGCAATGGATTCCACCAATGGCAAGATTCTATGGTCCATAGCTAACCCTAGTAACAGCACTGTTAATGGCCCTGTTAGTGTTGCAAATGAAGTTGTATTTGCTGGGTCCACGGATAGAATGGGATCCATTTATGCAATTAATGCCAATAGTGGGAAGATTCTATGGTCCTATAAAACTGGAGCCAGTGTTTATGGAGGCATGTCAATTAGCAACGGGTGCGTTTACGTTGGTCATGGATATGGTGTTGCTCTAGGGTTTCTCATTAACATGACTGGAGGAACTTCACTCTTTGCCTTCTGTATCTGAAGTAATTCTTATAGGAATAATGATATATGAACATGCTAAGTACACATATTTTAATAAGAACAAAGATAATTTCACTATTGCTAGTATACACTTGAGAGAAAGAAAAAAAAATGTAATACAATAAATGACACGTGATTTGATATAAAGAAAAATATTTATATTAGTTCCATAGACTATGGGTATGGATATTTTTGTCTTTATAATCAATTTTGAAATGGATGAAAGAATTGCGATAACATTAGTATTTCGTCTATTATTTTTTTGTCATTTAAGATAATGTTATAAAATGTTTAAGTAAAAATTAAAAAAAGACATGAAATTAGCTTCAAAGTAGCTTTATGAATTACGTTGTTACAATTTTTTTTTTGTCGGCAAGCTGTACGAATTACGTTAAACTTATGTTGGAACGAAAAGAAAGATAATAAGGAGAAACATAAAGTTTTAAAAATTCTCTTATTTGATTGAAGGAAAAGAAAAAATATTAAAATTTTCTCTGCAAAATTTTATTGAGTTCAATTTTTATTTCTTTCTTCAATTTATTCTATTCTTTTGTTGAAACAATAGGTAAAGACTACCCATACGGGACTATTTTCTTTACGAAGAAGTTATATATCCTAATACGAGAGTCTTTTAACTAATTCATAAGAAAATTAATTGATTTGGTTAATAACATTAAAATTTGTTAATTTTTTTTTTAAAAAAATTATCCTTAAAATTATTGAGTCAAGGCACGCTTAACTCCGTCAGGATCAATACTTAATGTGAAATATATCGAGTTAGTGCATGCCCAACTTCATCAAGGTCAGGACAGAATTGATGAGTGCACACCTAACTCGATCCTAAAGTTGGTGTGTGTGGGTGTGAAATTTATTTAGTCAATGTACGCCTAACTTGATCAAGGTCAAATCTCCTAAAATTAAGTTGGAATTTTATTTTTTAAATACAACTAACTCAAAGATGCATATTAACCATATAAATTCTTAAACACACAGAAGGCGAAGAGTGAGGTTCCACCCGTAATGTTAAAATACGAGTTGGAAGTATATCCATGACCCACATGCACCAGTTTGATAAGACCATAAAATTTTCCACTCTTGGCATCAATTGCATATATGGAACCCATTCTATCCACAGATCCAGCAAAGACTACTTCATTTGCAACACTAACAGGCCCATTAGCAGTGCTGTTGCTAGGGTTAGCTGTAGACCATAAAACTCTTCCACTACTGGCATCCATTGCCACCCAGGCACCCACCCACAAGAGGTTGTAATCATATTTGACGATGCAGGAGTGAAATTTTTTGCATCAGAATTCACAATGTTAGTGTAAACCCTCTTTTCATCAGTTGCTGCAACCCATGTTCCACTTCCACTGCTTCCTACCAATAAAAAAGCAACAAAGAAAGAAGAAGAAAAAAAATCAATAAATTCTCAATTCATAGTTATGAGTTAGAGGAAAAAAGTGCATGCATATATTGATATATATAAATATAAAGTGCATGTACATAGGCTTTTTACGGTTAGAATATTGGAAATATGAATAGATTATAATTTAAAGAATATCTATAAGTTGTTCATTCAAATGGAGGAAATAGAAAACTATTATTATACTGTAAATTGTCTCTTACCGTAACCCTGACAAGGTTCCCATTGTTGCGATCTAAAGCCCATGCATAGCCACTTTTCTGAACCGCGACAACAATATCTTTCTCGGTTGAATGTATACCAGTCAGATTCTGCAAGTCTGCTTCCAAACAAGGGATCCATCGGATTCTTTAACTGCATGGATGTTACCATTCCAGCTTAGAAAATAAACGGTACCATCATATATGGCTGGCGTTGCAGTGATACCTTTCCCCGCATAGAATCTCCACTTCAAACGTAGTTTCGGTGCTGTTTTTGGGCTGATCTTGTGCTCCTTGTAAGCATACCTTCTGTTGAACAAATCCCCACCACGGTTTAACCAGTCTTGTGATTCTTGTCTATGCCCCTAAAAGCAAGATATCATATATACATAGGAACCAATTAGATTAATTTTAATTAATTTATGAAACTAATTAATCCTTCAAACTATATATACAAGAGCTATAGGGAGTAATATTATACATCAGAACTTGCTGCAAATACTACTACCGCATGACCACAGAATAACAGTAAGCAAAGAGTTAAGTGCATACTGCTATATCTAGGTGGTGGTGTGTAATTGGACTTGGAGATGGAGTGGCAATAGCCAAGATATATGGAAAAGAGAAGTGGCCTAAGTATGCACAAGGACAGTCTTATATTAATTAAACACTCTAAAATAATTTAGAGTTTAACACAGTACAATAAGAGTAATTATGTATAAGCACTCGAAAATCAAACACTTTACTAATATTAATTTATATTTTTTTTTTTCTATTTTTGGATTCTTATCCGTATCATATAATCTATCATGCATTCATACTTATATTTTTTTTTCTCTTCTTTTCTTTCCTTTGTATCCATATATAGTTTATTTTTCTTGAAATAATGGTACGTAGCATTATTCACATCCATATATTTTAAAATAATCTGTGTACTGTGTTGACTCTTCTACAGGAGTTAATGATTTTTTAGTGTGGTCTACGGGAGTATTAATTATTGTAATTAATAATAAATTAATAGCCATGACTTGTATAATTAAATACAATGTATCAAAGTTGCGTAAAAAATGAATAGTTATTTACTATAACGGGATAGCTTCTTTGTATAAAGAAAGTAGTTCCTGTTCTGATGGGTAGTGTTTTAACTTTTGTTTCAATGCATGGGAGAGTCGAATAAAATGAGAAAACAAAATAAAAATTGAGTTCAAGAAAAGTTTGGAAAGGAAATTTTGAAAAAAATTATTCCTTAGAGATTTTTTTTTCTTCGTTTGTGCCCCCAATTAGGTGGACCTAGTGTGTTTTTATTCCTTAATAAAGTTATGTTTTATTTTTTCTTTGATTATATAAGAAAATTTTAGAGTTTTTTTTTTCTTCTGGACTATCTAATAATTTTTCGTTAAAATGACACAAAAATCACTATATAAATATGGATATAGATTCAAATAACGCGTTATTTTAAGTGCTAAATTCAAAGTCAAATGTTAATATATCGGATTGTCCTCATGCCTTTATATGTAGACAAGTTTTGTTTTACATTCATACACGAAACTCTTTGAAATTGCCACACCATCTCCAGGTTCAATTCCATGCCAACGCCTACGCCTAAATACAACATGAGCTTGGCTCTTTGTTTTCTATTAATATTTTGTGTTCATGCGATTTTCATCTTTGCCGCAAGTTCTGATGTATGATATATACTAATTCCAACTCTATCGATATATAGTAATTAATTCCGTGTATATATATATATATGTGTGTGTGTGTGTGTGTGTGAATTTAAATAGTTATTTCATTGTTTTCTTGCTTTTAGGGGCATAGGCAAGAATCACAAGACTGGTTAAATCGTGGAGGAGATTTATTGAACAGAAGATATGCTTACAAAGAGCATAAGATCAGCCCCAAAACAGCACAGAACCTACGATTGAAGTGGAAATTCGATGCAGGCAGAGACATCACTGCAACACCAGCCATATACAATGGAACCCTTTATTTTCCAAGCTGGGATGGTAACATCTACGCAGTTAAAGAATCCGATGGATCGGTTGTTTGGAAGCAGAACTTGCAGAATCTGACTGGTATAATTGCAACCGGCCGTGTACGCAATCTAAATTGGACAGTGTCAAGGTCAACTCCAACAGTGGCTGGGCATGATTTACTGATAACTGGAATCTATGGTCCTCGTGTTGTTATAGCTGTCAAAAGAACAAGTGGTAAGCTTGTGTAGAAGACCACTTTGGATTACCATCCTGAAGCACTCATCACCATGTCTGGAACATATTACCAAGGGTCAGTATCAGTACTATATATTGCACATGATCTCTTGGCCTTCTTAATTTCCACT
Source organism: Amphicarpaea edgeworthii (assembly GCA_014843725.1). Classification (NCBI taxonomy): domain Eukaryota; kingdom Viridiplantae; phylum Streptophyta; class Magnoliopsida; order Fabales; family Fabaceae; genus Amphicarpaea; species Amphicarpaea edgeworthii. Next base: position 2,952,549 of record CM026321.1, on the reverse strand, counting down.
TTCTCCATTAAAATTCTCAGTCATTCTAACTTTGCAGATAAAAACTAATTAGTGGAAAGGAAAACATATATTATCCACCACCTGTAATGAACTTTATTCTATGCATGATATCCATAATTAAGACTTCATTAATGAATCTGTTAAAAAAATTCAATTTTTTTTTCTCCTCTTTAGCCATTAAGATTCCATTATTTGTAATATACTGAAAAAGTGACAAAAAAAATTAATGGTGCTATTCAGTGGATAATTAGCTATGTCCTTGTAAGAAATATAATTCTTTCACCTCCTTAAGTGTAAGAAAGTTTCTTACATAGCTAAATTTCTCTCTTACCCGCCATATATATAATTCATTGCATGCAATTTCATGAGCATATATATAATTCATTGCATGAAAATACCATTAAATACATGCTTTGATTTGCTGCATTTATGTTCAACTCTCCACAGATTTTACTATGTCGGAGTATCTTCACAGGAATCACTTCTACCCAAAGAGCAATGCTGCATATCTCGTGGAAGTTTTGTAAAACTTAGTGCTCGATCTGGTAAAATGTTGTGGAGGACATATATGTTACCAGATAACAATAACACGAAAGGAGAATATTCAGGAGCTGCAATTTGGGGAAGCAGCCCCTCCATTGATGTTAAAAGAAACCATGTCTATATTGCCACTGGAAACCTCTATTCTGCTCCATTACGAATACTTGAGTGTCGTGAGAGACAAAATAATCGAACTGACCCTACTCAACCAGACGAGTGTATTGAACCAGAAAACCACTCCAATTCAATGTTAGCCCTTGATTTGGATTCTGGGAAGATCAAATGGTACTGCCAGTTAAGAGGCTATGACGTATTTCTCTTAGATTGTGTAAATGCTTCATCTCCTAATTGTCCTCCACAAGGTCTCCGGCAAGATGCTGATTTTGTAGAGGCACCAATGATGTTAACAACATATTCAAATCGAACCAAGAAAGATATTGTTGTTGCAGTCCAAAAAAGTGGCTATGCTTGGGCTTTAGATCACAACAATGGCAACCTCATTTGGTCTACGGTAATAATAATACATGGTATTTTATAATGTAAAAGTCTTAAAATTAATTATCATTTTTTCCTCTTTTTTTTTTTTTTTCTTTCAGGAAGCTGGACTGGGAGGGCTTACAGGAGGTGGAACATGGGGTGCAGCAACTGATGGAAAAACAGTTTACACTAACATTGTCAATTCTGATGCCAAGAATTTTACTCTTGCACCGTCGAATGTGATTACAACTGCTGGTGGGTGGTTGGCAATGGTTGCTAGCAATGGTAGAGTTCTATGGTCGAGAGCTAACCCTAGTAATGGCACTGCTAATGGACCTGTTAGTGTTGCAAATGAAGTTGTCTTTGCTGGATCCGCAGATAGACTAGGATTCATATATGCAATTGATGCCAAGAGTGGGAAAATTTTATGGTCCTATCAAACTGGTGCCAGTCTATGGAGGCATGTCAATCAGCAATGGTTGCATTTATTTGGGTCATGGATTTAGGGATGGTCTTGCTTTCACCTATACGGGTGGTACCTCACTCTTTGCGTTCTGTATTGCCTAAGAACGTATGTGATTAATAGGAGTATTTGTATTACCTTTATTTTAAAAAATATTTGTTTTCAAAATTAAGTGATTATCAAGCACGTATGTATAAAATATAAATGGATCAATAATGGAAATATGAGCCTCATCTGTTTTAAGAATATTCTTTCAATATTATAAAGATCTTTAATATCTAAGTGCCCTTGTTGATGCAATTCATTCCTAAGTTCTTGTTGCACTATATGTTTTCTACGCATTGGCGGCCAGAGAAGACGCCTTTGTTCTGCAAGTTCGATCCACCATTGTTTGAGAGATACTAGCTTCTACACTCTACTGAATTCTTTATTCAATTTCAAACGTACGTTATATACTAACAGTAGGTAGTGAATACACTGAGATGGATACTTTGTAGCTCAACTAGACATTCGAGATAGAAAACGGTAAAATATGCACAGCTTCATCTTAAATTTTATATTTCTAGGGATAACTGTTTTTCCTGGATCTTCTGTTGTACCATAGATACATTTTTAAAAGCTTAAATATGTTTTTTATTCTTATAATTATATCAATTTTTCTATTGATTCCTACTTTCTTTTTTGTTTGGTTTTATCCATAAATTTTTCAAACGTTTTTTTTCCATTGCAAGTAGATTGATGTGAATACCGATGGAGTGTTTTCTTAGTTATTTCCGTTCCTATTTATGGGACCTAACATTAAAATATTGTATGTTATTTTATATATTTTTTACATTAATTATTTTTAGATTAAAATATTACTAATTAAATAATATATATTTAGAAGAGAGAAAAACATTAATGATAATGGTATTTTTGAAAGAATATATAAATTTAGGACAAATTTATTGTTATAAAATAAATTAATCACTTCTCTTATCTTATTAAATTAAGTAATTTTATAGTATAAATAAGAACAGTAGTATTATTATTTTTTGCTTTTGGCTGAGGTTCATGTGATATTCATTATGGACACTTGAGTTCGCCATAACTTGTGCACAACTTAAGTTGTTATTTGATTAATAAAGTATTTTGTTATAAATTTTTTAATAAAATGACAGTTTTTAAATAAAAATGTTTAAAGTTTTGCTAAATATAGAGATAAACCCAGAAAGGAAAATACATACTGCTAGAAAAATAGTTTTATTAGTCCATTTATATTTTGTAGGTGTTTGATAATGGATTACATAATTTTGAAAACAGTACTTCTTTTTCAAAAGCTTTTCTAAAAAGCTAATGAAAAATAATTATTGTTGGGAACATAATAATACAAATTAACCACGTAAATTCTTAACAGTACAAAAGGCACAGAGTGAGGTTCCACCCGTAAAGTTAATGCTGACGATTGACGACACAGAAACATTGTAACCATGACCAACGTATATGCATCCATTGCTGATTGACATGCCTCCATAAACACTGCCTCCGGTTTTATAGGACCATAAGATTTTCCCATTCCTGGCATCAAAAGCATAAATGGAACCCATTCTATCCGTGGAACCAGCAAAGACAACATCATTTGCAACACTAACGGGGCCATGAGCAGTGCTTTTACTAGGGTTAGCTGTGGACCATAAAACTCTACCATTGCTGGCATCCATTGCCACCCAACCACCAGCGGTTGTAGTCATGTTTGATGGCGCAAGAGTGAAGTTTCTGGCCTCAGAATTTGCAATGTTGGTGTAAACTCTCTCTTCATCAGTTGCCGCACCCCATGTTGCACCTCCTGATATCCCTCCTGGACCAGCTTGCTAAATAAAAAAAAAGAGAGAAAAGAAAAATCATTATAAACATAATTTTATATGTCCTATCATGTTTTAATCAAAATCACTACTCTCTAGTCTCTACACCATACATATATAAGCTTTGTAGAGATAGAATAGTAGAAATATGAATAAATGTCAATAAAAAATTATCCACCAATCATTCATTAAAGGGGGTGAAATAGAAAACTATTAGTGTACTATATGAATTATCTTTTACCTTGGACCAGACGATCTTGCCATTGTTGCGATCTAAAGCCCAAACATAACCACTTTTCTGGCCCGCAACAACAATATCTTTCTTGGTTCTATTTATATACGTGGTCAACATCATTGGTGCCTCTCCAAAATCAGCATCTGGGTTGACACCTTGAGGAGGACAATTAGGATTAATTGAAGGATCGGCACATGCCAAGAACGATACATCGTAGCCTCCTAACTGACGGTACCATTTGATCTTCCCAGAATCCAAATCAAGGGCTAACATTGAATCAGAGTGGTTGTCTGGTTCAACACACGCATCTGGTTGAGTAGACTCAGTTCCATTGATTTGTCTCTCTCGACACTGACGTATGCGTAATGGGGCAGAATAGAGGTTTCCAGTGGCGATATAAACATGGTTTCTCTTAACATCAATGGAAGGGCTGCTTCCCCAGATTGCAGCACCTGCATATTCTCCTCTCCTGTTATTGTTATCTGGTAACATATAGGTTCTCCAGTAAATGGCACCAGATCGAGGATTAAGTTTTAAAAAACTTCCACGAAACGTGCAGCATCGCTCAATGGGTACAAGTTCTTCCAGTGAAGATATTCCAATATAATAACCGCTGTGCAGAGGCAGAAAGATTCAAACATATGGATGTATTTAAGGTTGTTTTTACAGTTACACCAAAAATGTAAAATAGATTATCCTGTAAATACGTCACTGTTAAACTCATTAAATAATGATAACAGAAACAAAAATCAAATGCTAATTTGTAAGTCAAATGAAAAAAAAAAAATCATAAAAGGATTATTCCAAAAATTGGAAATTATCAAGAGATCGATGTTCATGTAGTACTGACCCTTTGTGATATGTTCCAGACATGGTGATGAGTGCTTCAGGATGGTAATCCAAAGTGGTCTTCCACACGAGCTCGCCATTTTTCCTTTTGAGAGCAACAACAGCAGCAGGGCTATACGTTCCAAATATCAGTAAATCCCCAGCAACTGTGGGAGTTGACCTTGACACTGTTGAATTTACATTCGGAACAACACCTTCAGTTGCATTCAGGCCTGTCAACTTCTGCAAGTTCTTCTTCCAAACAAATGATCCATCGGACTCTTTAACTGCATAGATGTAACCATTCCAGCTTGGAAAATAAAGGGTTCCATCACATATGGCTGGTGTTGCAGTGATATCTTTCCCTGCAATGAATTCCCACTTCAAGCGTAGGTTCGGTGCTGTTTCGGGGCTGATCTTATACTCTTTGGAAGCATATCTTCTGTTGAACAAATCTCCACCATGGTTTAACCAGTCTTGTGATTCTTGTCTAGGACCCTAAATGCAAGAAATCAATTAATTAAAAGTATATATATACAAGAGTTATATATAGGTAAATAATAACGATCAATAAAGTGGGAATTAGTGTCATACATTGGAGCTTGTTGCGAAGACTATTACCACATGAACACAAAATAATAGAAAATAAATAGCTGAGTGCATGCTGTATTTAGGGGGTGGTATGGAATTGAAACTGGATGAGATGATGTGGCAATTTCAAAGATATATATATATATATATATATATATATATATATATATATATATATATATGTTTGAGAAACTTATTTCAAAGAGACTCGCGTATATATGAAAAACAGAAGTGGATGCATGAGGACCGTCAGATATTAATTAGATAAAAATCGTTGTGCCATCATCTTGAATTTCTTAAAAAAGAATTAATGATTTTTTTGGGTCTAAATTAACGAGAAATCGTATGAATCTACTATACGTACGGCGAAAAGAATCTATTTTTGAATGTAGGCTTATATGTGTATTATGTATTTTACTTAGGATTGTGCTATTCATTCCCGTGATTTTAATTAGTTTGTAAAAAACAAATTGGCCTTTTTAAAAGAAACCATGTCAAACACACTAAGAAATTGCAAGAAGTTATACCCCAAAGAACTATAACTGAATCAATTCACTAAACAAAAATACAGATTGGGATCGCGTTTGCCTAACTCTGTACTATCTTAACATTGCAAACCTTAACTATGCCTAACTCTACTAAGAATTGATTATATTATTAAACCTATTTATCTCAAATTAAATGAGTTCTACTGAAAGTTTGGCAGAATTCCCTAAAATATAGGCTTCCCAAAATATTTTAAACACTTGTAAAATCACAGAAAGTGGTGAATAATGCATTCATTAAATGTGTTAAATTTAAAGTCAAATGTTTTAATATCCAACTGCTCGCCCAAGGGTTGATAACTTGGTCTAGTGGTCACCAAGCTAGTATAGTAACTAGGATAAAAACGTGTATAGAAATATACTCTCAAGTGAGACATCCCTTGTTTGAATCTTTTGAAAAAATAATCATGGGCAAAGAGGTGAAATATTGGTACAAGACCTGGCAAGATTACCTCCCAAAAGGGGAATGTGTAGGATATGCATCCATAAAATATTATTGGACTATATATCCTCATGCATACTTTGGCCACTTTTTGTTTTCTATATACTAATAGAGTGTAGCTTTATAAGTTTTGTAATTAAGTAAATCAAAATATCCATTTTCATAAAAAAAAAAATCAAAATATCCATCTATGATAATTGGTAAGTAAAATAAAATAAAATAAATTTTATAAAATTATTTTAAAAATCATATCAATAAAATGATCATGATTATGATTAAGCGTTTGTCATCATTAAACTTTTCTTATAAATTACCAAAGTATATTGTCAATTTTTTTTTTTTTATATTTCTATAAATGATCTGAAATCTAGAACAAATAAACCTGTCGTTACCGATATAATAATGCATTAATTGAATACTGATTCCAACTAAAAAATTACATTAGTGAAATAAAACTATTTACTTCATTTCTTATGTGAAGTTCCACACATTAACTTAAATATTTTCAATAGAAAAGCAATAAACTAAAAGAAATGTTTTGGTTTCTGAAAGTTAATCAGGATAGTAGACATAGGTGTCATTGTGAACTTCCCTGCACATTTTTTTCAACAGTAGTAATCCCGAATTTGAATTTTTGAATAAAAATAATCATGGGAAAAAAATTGAATTGGTGCAAGACCCGGCAAGATTATCACAGTTTGGCCACTTTTGTTTTCCATATATACGCGAGTCTCTTCGAAATAATTAGTTTATTAATTCATATATCTTGAAAATTATCACACTTTCTCCAGGTTTCATTCCATGCAATCCCTAAATACAGCATGCACATGGCTCTTTGTTTACTTTTATTTATGTTCATGCGGTGGTAGTCCATGAATTGTTTGGCACAGATCGATCAAAGCCATCGTGGCAGTGAGTCCTTTGTAAAAGAGGCATTAATTAAACCGGGTTATTTTTTTCCTTCTTGGTGTGTACCAACTCATTGGGATGCATCTTTATATAGTCTTGGTTATTCTTCAACCTTGTTTTTGATTTTACTGCAGTTTGGGGGAACACCTTGTACAGCTTCATCTAAATCCTCTTTTTTTTTTTTTTTCTTATATAAATATATCCCTTATTTTCTGTTGAGAAAAAAATCATGCACGTGGAAAATCAAATGATAATCTTTAAATAAATGTTTAACATTATGCTAAAAGCAAAGAGAAACACAGAAAGCAAAATATATATCAGAATAGTAGTTTCTGTATTATTCATCGATTTATATGTTGTACGTGTATGATAATCACGTACAATTTTGAAAACAGACATTTTTCAAAAGCTTTTTTGAAGGCTAATAAAAAATACTGTAATTATTATTTTTTAAAAGACAACTAGTACAAACACCTATATTAACAACATAGATTCTTAGAAATTGACACAGAAAGCAAAGAGCCAGATTCCACCGGTAAAGTTAAAGAGATCAGGCCCCCAAACACTGTATCCATGACCCACATATATGCACCCATTGTTAATTGACACGCCTCCATAGACACTGCCTCCAGTTTTATAGGACCATAAAATCCTCCCACTCTTGGCATCAATTGCAAATATGGTCCCATTTCCATCCGTGGAACCAGCGAAGACAACATCATTCGCAACACTAACAGGGCCAAGAGCAGTGCTGTTACTAGGGTTAGCTGTCGACCATAAAACTCTACCATTGCTGGAATCCATTGCTACCCACCCTCCAGCGGTTGTAGTCATGTTTGAAGGCGCAAGAGTGAAGTTTCTGGCCTCAGAATTCGCATTGTTGGTGTAAACTCTCTCTTCATCAGTTGCTGCACCCCATGTTGCACCCCCTGTTATCCCTCCCGGCCCAGCTTGCTGGAAAAAAGAGAGAAAAAAACATGAATTCTTAATTTTTTTTTTGAGGTCGGAAATAACGAATATCTCCTAACTCATTAGGTTAAAAGATTAATTCCTCTTATGATGTGTGACGCTGACCCAAAAAAAATTTGTACATAAAAATCAAATACAAAATTTTTCATTAAATGGATCTTTCCTATCCTATGAATGGAATAGTCTTACAATTCCAGTCCTTTGGGTTACATGAATTCTTAATTTGTTTATGAAAATGAATATATCGCCTTATAATAAGATATATAAGGTTGACTGTGGATTAGGGTTTCGGAGAAATATAAAACTTATACTATGAACTAATTTTACCTTAGACCAGACGAGGTTGCCATTATTGCGATCTAAAGCCCATACAATGCCACTTTTCTGGCCCGCAACAACAATATCTTTCTTCGTTCGATTAATGTATGTGGTCAACATCATTGGTGCCTCCGCAAAATCAGCATCTGGGTAGAGACCTTGAGGAGGACAATCAGGATTAACTGAAGGATCGACACATGCAAAAGACCAGACATCATAGCCTCCTAACTGGCGGTACCATTTGATCTTCCCAGAATCCAAATCAAGGGCTAACATTGAATCAGAGTGGTTTTCTGGTTCAACACACGCGTCTGGTTGAGTAGGCTCAGTTCCATTGATTTGTCTCTCTCGACACTGACTTATCCGTAATGGTGCAGAATAGAGGTTTCCAGTGGCAATATAGACATGGTTTCTTTTATCATCAATGGAGGGGCTGCTTCCCCAAACGGAAGCTCCTGCATATTGTCCTCTCGTGTTATTGTTATCTGGTAACATGTAAGTCTTCCATACGATGGCACCATTTCGAGCATTAACTTTTACAAAATTTCCACGGAATGTACAGCATTGCTCAAAGGGTCTAAAATAATCCACTGAAGATATTCCGATATATAAATGTCTGTGGAGAGTTGAGTATAATTAATGCACCAGTATCAGAAACATATATAGGGATGCATGCATTGAGCAAAGTAAATCAGAAACAGTTTAGCGTAGGAATAATTGTTTTTATAAATTTTGTGTAATAAAAATTAAACTATTAATTTAAATATTGTGATATTAAATATATGATGCATCTTAATTCATAATAATAAATTATTTCATTGGTATATTGAAAATTGACACATATGGTTGGTATATTAAATACTAGTATAACGCAATTACACCGAAATGCTTCATTTGTTTAAAATAATAAAATAATGGATATTTATAAATAAATTAAATAAAAAATATATCTCTCTTTTAATTAACAATTTATTTTTTGCTGGAGTCGATTCATTGAACTTGTGACCAATAGAGGATCATGTTTTTCTTGTTACTAAGTTCATTAGCAAAGGTAGAATGAATAAGAAAATTGGGTGAATACAAGAGCTAGTTGAGAAAAAAATCAACAGATCTATTAATATACATTTATTTATACTAACCCGTTATAGTATGTTCCAGACATGGTGATGACTGCTGCAGAATGGTTATCCAAAGTGGTCTTCCACACAAGCTCACCAGTGGTCCTTTTGACAGCAATAAGAACACCAGGACCGTAGAGTCCAACCATCAGTAAATCCCCTGCTACTGTGGGAGTTGACCTTGACACGGTCCAATTTACATTGATAACATAGCCACTTGCTCTTATTCCAGTCAGATTCTGCAAGTTCTGCTTCCACACTAACGATCCATCGGATTCTTTAACTGCATAGATGTTACCATTCCAGCTTGGAAAATAGACGGTACCATCATATATCGCTGGTGTTGCACTGATGTCTTTGCCTGCATTGAATCTCCACTTCAAGCGTAGGTTCGGTGCTGTTTTGGGGCTGATCTTATGCTCTTTGGAAGCATATCTTCTGTTGAACAAATCTCCGCCATGGTTTAACCAGCCTTGTGATTGGTGTCCATGTCCCTAGTAAAGCAATAAACCACAATAGGAACCAATTAGATAAATTTTAATTCATGAGAGTAATCCACAAACTATATATATAGAAAGTGTGAATTAGTATCATACATGAGAACTGCTTGCTGCAAAGACTACTACCGCGTGAACACAAAAATATAACAGTAAAGAAAGAGCTAAGTGCATGCTGTATTTAGGTGGTGGCATGGAATTGGATCTGGAGTTAGATATGGTATTGCATGCAATTGCTGAGATATATGAACAGTCAGATATTAAAACATTTGACTTTGAATTTAACTCTTTAAAATCATAAATGCATTATTCGCATCCATATTTTGAAATTAATCTTTGTGCCATCTTGACTCTTAATTATACAATACATTTTTATTTTTATTTTTTTGGCGGCTAAAGTAAGGAGAAGTCCTATCAAAGCACTACGGCTAAGAAAATGAGATAAAGAGGAATAAGTTGACTTTGATTTATGTTTATATATGTATTATGTATTTTAATACATTACCATTACACTTTTCATTCATGTTTCAATTTTTATGCAATTATTAGTTATAGTTACACCCTAGTGGTCATGGGGGCGGTCAAAATTTTGGGCTTCTTAAATTTTTGAACAGATTATAATTATAACATTAATTGCATGGTTGTCGATCATGGCGATGGGGCGGCGATACTGTACTCATGGTGATGATGATAATTGAAATTTCTTAAAAATTTAATATTGTTTGAAGGAACTATCAATATAGTTTAAAAAATTGATGTAGAAAGTGACTTTCAACACCATCTTAAAAATCATGTTAAAAGTGATAGGCTTTTAACGATGTTTTCGTTTCAATATTAATTCAATATTGATATTGAAAGTATTTTTTTAATCGCTGTTAAAAGGTTTTCTTTTAGTAATAAATGGTCTTGTATAAGATTTTAATGAACTCATTCATAAAATGAATTAAGTTTCTTTCGTATGTTAAAATATACTTATACACCTCAACTTTTATACAAGTTTTGATGAGAGGGTTAGTTTCTATAAAAGTTGTAACTTAGGAGAGAAAATCAATTTTTTTTTCTTTTTTTCTTTACCTATCATGTAAGTATTTATAAAAAAGAAGTTTATCTAAACAGAGCCTCAGTGTGAGGCTAATTTCAACTTATTGATTTTTAGACTCTGAGAGTTGGTTGTACTTCTTGGTTTACGACCATTTCTTGCATTTTCATCAATGAGAACGTACGAGAATCATAATAAATATTAGTTTAAATAACAATTTTATCCATATAATATTTTTTTTTTTTCATTTTTGGTCCTTGTAATTTTTTTTCTTAAAAGTAGTCCTTGTAAAATTTATATATCATTTTACTACTCTTTATTATTTTGTTTTAATCTTGTAATATATTTATTTTTATCTTAGTACCTAAAATATTTTGTCCATTTTGAGTTAATCCCTTTAAATAAAATGGTAGAAAATAAAAGCCAATTAATAAAAAAAAATAACAAAAGACTAAAATAAAAAAGAGACATTTTACCAGGACCATTTGAAAAAGTATTTTTGTAAGGGGCAACCCCCCAAAAAAAGCAGTATATATTACATGGTTTAAAGTATATTTAAGCCTAACTTTATGTCATTATCTCCGAAGATGTTACATGCATGGCTCTGTATCATCATTTCTCTCTATTACATTTATTTCCATTTCTATGAGACTCTGTTTAATTAATGCTTTCTTTTGGTTTATCATCTTGGGAAGGTAATAGGACTAGGATTTCCAATTGGGAATTGAATATATATATATATATATATATATATTATACTGTAATTGTGATTACAGTCAATGGCATAGTAATCATATTGAATTGTTAATCATTTACAAAATGATAGTTTAAAACAAATTCTTAAATCCTGCCAAATATAAAGAGAAACCCAGAAATGAGAACATGGTTTCTGTTTTATTGATCTATTTATACGTTATACGTGTTTAATAATCACATAGTGTTGAAAACACTTACTTTTTAAAAGCTTTATTATACAGCTAATAAAAAATAAGTTTTTTTTTTTTTTTAAAATACAACTAAAACAAACATGCATACAAACCCAAGTAAATTCTTAATAAACACAGAAGGCAAAGAATGAGGTTCCACTCGGGCCCGTAAAGCCCAAGACAGGAGCAAGAGCAACCTGTATCCATGACCGACAAATATGCAGCCTTTGTTGATTGACATGCCTCCATAGACACTGGCACCCGTTTGATAGGGCCATAAAATTTTCCCACTCTTGGCATCAATTGCATATATGGATCCATCTTTATCGGGAGAACCAGCAAAAACAACTTCATTAGCAACACTAACAGGGCCATTAGCAGTGTTGTTACTAGGGTTAGCCGTCGACCATAAAATTCTACCATCACTGGCATTCATTCCAACCCACCACCAGCAGTGGTAGTCATATTGGACGGTACAAGAGTGAAATTTTTTCTCCCAAAATTGACAATATTTGTATAAACCCTCCTTTCATCAGTTGCTGCACCCCATGCTCCACCTCCTGCTAGTCCGTACGGCCCAGCTTTCTGCAAGAAAAAAAAAAAGAATTAAAAACCTCTTTGAAAATGTTAATACTATAAACTATGTATTACCGTACGCCAAATGAGGTTGCCGTTATTGTGATCTAAAGCCCATGAAACGCCACTTTTCTGGACAGCAGCAACAATATCTTTCTTGGTTTGGTTTGTGTATATGGTCAACATCATTGGTGCCGCTCCAAAGTCAACATCTGCTTCTTCAGCTTGAGAAGGACAACTAGGAGTTGAAGGATTGTTGCATGCTAACTGGCGGTACCATTTGATCTTCCCAGAATCCAAATCAATGGCCAAGATTGAATTGGAGTGGTTGTCTGGTTCGACACACTCGTCTCCAGGTTGGGTAGGCTGCGCTCGATTAATTTGTCTCTCTCGACACTGACGAATGCGTAACGGGGCAGAATAGAGGTTTCCAGTGGCAATATAGACATGGTTTCTTTTATCATCAATGGAAGGGCTGCTTCCCCAAACGGAAGCTCCTGCATATTCTCCTCTCGTGTTATTGTTATCTGGCAACGTGTATGTCTTCCAATAGATGGCATCGGATTGAGCATTCACTTTTGCAAAACTTCCACGAAATAGGCGCATTGATCAATGAGTACACTTTCTTCCAGTGAAGATACTCCCACATAGAAATTTCTGTGAACAGTCATAGTATTTATTGATGAGAGAAAAAAGGTCAACCACTAGTTATGCACTGTCGTCAATCCCAACACTCATCGATGGATTGTGATTCGAAAATAGTATAAAACTAAAATTATTAAACACCCTTTAATAATAGATCTATTAATTCTTAATGTTTTATAACAAAGTGAGGGAATGAAATAAATAATGTATGCTAGAAATAAACTTTTCCTTAAAAAAATTGTTTAGCATGTACTGGTACTAACCTTTTGTAGTATGTTCCAGACATGGTGATGATTGCAGCACAGGATGGTTATCCAAAGTTGTCTTCCACACAAGTTCACCAGTTGTTCTTTTGACAGCAATAACAACAGCTGGGCCATAGATTCCAATTATCAGTAAATCATGCCCAGCCACTGTGGGAGTTGACCTTGACACTGTCCAATTTACATTGCGAATACGGCCAGTTGCATTTAAACCTGTCAGATTCTGCAAGTTCTGCTTCCAAATAAGTGATCCATCTGCTTCTTTAACTGCGTAGATGTTACCATTCCACCTTGGAAAATAAACGCTACCATCATAGATTGCCGGTGTTGCAGTTATATCTTTGCCTGCGTAGAACTTCCACTTCAAACGTAGGTTCGGGGCTGTTTCGGGGCTGATCTTACGCTCACTGTAAGCGTATCTTCTGTTGAACAAATCTCCACCATGGTTTAACCATCCTTGTGAATGTTGTCTATGCCCCTGAAAAGCAAGATCAAAACGATTATTGGAAACCAATAAGATTAATTTAATTTCATGAGAGTAATTCTGAAACTTAATAAATGTAGAGTGGAAATAATTAGTATCATACATGAGAACTTGCGGCAAAGATATGAACACAAAATAACAGTAAAGAAAGAGCTAAGTGCATCTCTTATTTAGTTGGACCTGCAGATGGTGTTGCAATTGCCAAGATATATGTTAATTTCAAAGAGACTTGTGTATATATATATAACAGAAGTGCCCTATATATGTATGCATGAGGGCCCTATATATGTATGCATGAGGACAGTTTGATATTAAAGTATTTTTCAGAGTTTAACATTGAAATAATGATAATATATATTATTCACATCCAGATTATTTTTTAACAAATCATGCGTATAGTTCATTTTGTAAACATTTTACGTAAGAGTTTAACTGTGATTAACGTACATTTAAAATAAGTCATTCAGTATATCATGTTACCATTCCTCATAAACTTATTAATGTATCTAAGTTACCATAGAAAAAGGTGTACTATAAGTCAATAAATTATTCAAAACCATTAATTATTGTTATTAATAATTAATTAATAAGTATCACTTGCATAAAATAATGTATGTTTAGGAATTTAAGGTGTCTTGTCCGAACCCTAAATCCAATAATGGCATTCAAAGAATAAACCATCAAACCAGGCAAGACAGACTAACATAATGTATGTTAGATAAGTAAAAGAGGTAATGATTATCTATTCTATAGTTTCTTTGTAAGGAAAACAGTTTGCAAGCTGGTCTGTAGTCTTTACCTTTTGTTTGAAGGAGAGGATGAAATAAAATGAGGGGAAAAGCAAAAAGTTTAATTAAGGAAAAATATGAACAACTTTTAATTTTTTTTTTCTTTTTGTCTCTAATTAAATAAGAGAAGTTTATAAATTTTATTTTTTTTCTCTATTTTTTTCCATCCCAACATAAGGTTAATTTATAGCTGTGTTTTCAAGCTCTAGTTATGTTTTATTATTTAAATATTTTATACATTTTCTTATACTTATTTATGAAACTGAATAACATATCACACCTTTTCTTAATTTTCATAAAATATTTTATCTTTCTAGCAATTTTATTTTATTTTATTTTTTAATAAATGTTTTATTTCTTTTTATAGTATTTATTGGAAAAGTAATTATATTTTTTTTATCTTTTTAAATAAAACATCATAATATCATTTATTTATTTCCCTTTTAATATTCTTTTCTAAACTAGTCTAAAGATAAATACAATCAAATTACTTAGTCTTTTATTTATCTTGATTTGAATATTAAAGGTTGATTAATATTAACCTCAGATAATTAAGCTTATATATAAAATATTCACAGCTTGAGTTTCAAAGCATGCAAATTAATATTTTCTTTTCCTATCATAATTTTTTTTTGTATTTTTTCTTAATTTTGTTTTCTGATATTTTTTATTTTTTATTTTTTAACTTGAGGCACTATATCAAAACACATTTGGAAAAATAAAATATAATTTAGTTAAAACTTTTTATATTTGAAGTTAAAATATTTTTGAATAGTTTATATAAAATAGAGTAAGTTTATCCAAATCGTTTATTTATTCATCAGTTCAAATTGAATTATATTTTATATTTAAAATTTTTTTAAATAAACTTTGATCTTATCGTTGTTACCATGGTACTCCCTCTTGCTCGTTCACAATCACGTAGATTTGCATGTTGTTTGCGAAAACAGAGGCCAAACTGAGCGGATAGTTTTGTTTGTGGGGATTAAAATGGAGGTCACGACGGATGACTGCCACCAAAATATCTTTCTCCGCAGCATATGCATTCTCCATCTCTACTTTCTTAATTAATAGATTTTTTACACCAACCCTAACACCCTACAAATATAGTGCCACCCTAAGCCACCTAACTCTAAATTTTGAGGATTGAAGTTTAGAGATTACCTGTATGAGCTTTAACATAACAAAAAAGGAAAGATAATAGTAGATTGAAAAAAGTTTCAACCGATGATTTTATAAGAACGACAGGATCACCAAATGATAATATTTGCCTCTTCTAGGATCGATGACAATTAGTCAATTACATTCTTCTAGTTGCCTCCACCACTTGCTTGCTCCCAATAGGTGACCCAAATAGTTAAACGGAAGAGCATTTATTAACCATCCTTTATGCCCATTATTACCCACCATCTGACTTTTTTTTTTTTTTTTTTTTTATCAAAGTTAACCTTTAATTCAAAATCGATCATATTAAGTTGTTCGTCATTTATGAAATGATAACTTTAAAATATTGAAAATTCTGAAAAATACATAAAAGAGAAACCCTCACAAAGGAAATATATATCAGAATATTAATACTTTCAGCTGTATTGATCCATTTATATTATTTTACATAATTTTCAAATTATTAAACACATTTCTCAAAAGCTTTTAGAAAGCTAATAAAAAATAATTATTTTTTAAAACACATCTAATACAAACACGTACGCATATTAATTAACCACGTAGTTAATTCTTAAACACGCAGAAGGCAAAGAGAGAGGTTCCACCACTAAAGCCGAAAATAGGCCCCAAAGCAAAAGTATATCCATGACGGACCAGTGACGGATAGGATGAAATAAAACGGGAAAAGGCAAAAAAAATTAATTACAGAAAATATGAACAACTTTTAAATTTTATAAATTTATTTTTTTCTTTTATATATTAAATGTTGATTATTAACCCTTGAGAAACTTATATATTTATATTGATTTGAATATTAAAAGGTTGATTATTAACGCTTGATGAGCTTAATTATATATAAAATATTGACAGATTGAATTTTTAAAACATGAAAATTAATATTTTCTTTTTCTATCATAATTTTTTGAATGTTCCTTAATTTTTTTTTCTGCTATTTTGTATTGTTTACTATCTGTGAGATGCTAACGTGGTTTTTAACATGAGTCACTATAATCTAAACACATGTAAACTTTGCATATATTAATTAGAATATTCATGTAAAATAAAAGTTAGTTATTAATTAAATTAGTTTTCAAACTTGACCCATTCAAAACGGTCTGGCTCCGTCCCTGAATGCCACCACAAGAATAGAGTACGTTTGCATGTTGTTTGCGAAACTGAGCGGATACTTTTGTTTGTGGGAATTAAAATGGAGGATGACTGGCACAAAATGTCTTTCTCCACATATGCATTCTCCATCTCTACTTTCTTAATTAATAATAATAATGTCAAATTAAACGTTCTTAGATTTTTTACACCAACCCTAACTCATACTATACTCCCTACAAATATTTTCCCACGCCTCCCTAGAAAGAAATTTCTTAAAAAGGATTTTAAATTTAGAGGATTGATAATAGATCGAAAAACTTTCAACTGATGACTTTATTATAAGAACTACAGGACCACCGTACCAAATGACAATAACATTCTTCTAGTTGCCTCCACCACTTGCTTGTTCCCAAGAATATTCCATCTCTAATTCTACCCAATAGGCAATAGGAAACCCAAATAGTTATACGAAAGAGCAATTATTAACCATCAATTAATTATCCGGATGACAATATAGATCTCTGGTTACTCACAAAAATAATAATATGCAAATAAAGTAATTATCTACACATTGAACCGAGCACGAACAATTATTTACTAACAAAATTTCATCACGATGGGTGCGGATGAAAACTATATGTATAATTTTATTATTTAAATTAAGATTTTACTCTAAAGAATAATTATTTTTAAAATGCAACTAATACAAACACGCGCATTAACCTTAACAACGAACACAGAAGGCAAAGAGCGAGGTTCCACCAGTTAAGCCCAAAGCAGGTCCAAGAGCAACACTATATCCATGGCCAACAAATATGCAGCCTTTGCTGATTGATATGCCTCCATAAACACTGGCACCAGTTTGATAGGACCATAAAATTTTTCCAGTCTTGGCATCAATTGCATATACGGATCCCATTCTATCCCCGGATCCAGCAAAGACAACTTCATTTGCAACACTAACAGGCCCATTAGCAAAGCCGTTACTAGGGTTAGCTGTGGACCATAGAATTCTTCCATTGCTGGATTCCATTGCTACCCACCCACCAGCGGTTGTAGTCACGTTTGATGGTGCAAGAGTGAAGTTTCTTGCCCCGGTGTTTGCAATGTTGGTGTAAACTCTCTTTTCATCTGTTGCTGCACCCCATATTCCGCCACCAGATAGCCCGTACGGCCCAGCATTCTGCCGAAAAAAATAAACAAAGTTACAATAAAATTTCTCATATTTTAAACCAACAGAGAGTATATAATAGTACTATTACCGTACTCCAAAGGATGTTGCCATTATTGCGATATAAAGCCCATGCTATACCACTTTTCTGAACCGCAACAACAATATCTTTCTTGGTTCGATTTGAATATGTTGTCAACATCATTGGCGCCTCCCCAAAATCAACATCTGGTTGATCAGCTTGAGGAGGACAATTGGGAGTTGAAGGAATGATACATGCAAAGAACCATATATCAATCCCTCCCAACTGGCGGTACCATCTGATCTTCCCAGAATCCAAATCAAGGGCCAACATTGAATCTGAGTGGTTGTCTGGTTCGACACACTCGTCTCCAGGTTGGGTAGGCTGAGTTCGATTAATCTGCCTCTCTCGACACTGACGAATGCGTAACGGTGCAGAATAGAGGTTTCCAGTGGCAATATAGACATGGTTTCTTTTAACATCAATGGAAGGGCTGCTTCCCCAAATGGCAGCACCTGCATATTCTCCTTTCGTGTTATTGTTATCTGGTAACATATATGTCTTCCATTGCATGCGACCAGATCGAGCATTAAGTCTTACAAAACTTCCACGGAACGTGCAGCATTGCTCAAAGGGTACAGTTACTTCCAGTGAAGATACTCCCACATAGAAATTTCTGTGGACAGTTATATTATAAATATAAAGTATGTATGTATTTAATTTTTATAACAAAGTGAGAAATAAATTTTGTACTGACCTTTTGTAGTATGTTCCAGACATGGTGATGACTGCTGTAGGATGGTTATCCAAAGTGGTCTTCCACACAAGCTCACCTGTTATTCTTTTAACACAAATAGCAACAGCAGGACCATAGATTCCTATTATCATTGTATCATCATCCTCTACCACTGTGGGAGTTGACCTTGACACTGTCCAATTTACATTGCGAACAAAGCCGGTTGGACTTAGACCAGTCAGATTCTGCAAGTTCTGCTTCCAAACAAGCGATCCATCGGATTCTTTAACTGCATAGATGTTACCATTCCAGCTTGGAAAATAAACGGTACCATCGTGTATCGCTGGTGTTGCACTGATGTCTTTGCCTGCAACGAAGGTCCACTTCAGGCGTAGATTCGGTGCTGTTTCGGGGCTGATCGTACGCTCTTTGTAAGCATATCTTCTGTTAAACAAATCTCCACCATGGTTTAACCAGCTGTCTTGTGATTGGTATATAAGCCCCTGAAAGCCAAAAAAAAAAAAAAACCATAGTAACCAATTAGGTTAATAATTTCAATTCATGAAAACACGTACACAATCGTTATAGGAAAACAAAGATAAAGAGTTGGAATTAGTATCATACATGAGAAGTTGCGGCAAAGATTATTAGCGCGTGAACACAAAAGAACAGTAAAGAAAGAGCTGAGTACATGCTGTATTTAGGTGGTGGCATGGAACTGGAACTGGGTGAGATATATGTTTGACTGTTTGAGGAACTAATTTCAAAGAGACATGCACGCGTATATATGGAAAAGAGAACTGGCCGAAGTATGCATGAGGAAAGTTGGATATTAATTAATTAAATATTTGACTTTGAGTTTATATTATTAAATATTAATACTTGAGAATTACTAATATATTCTCTAATAAATATTTATGAAATAAATGATTATTTTATAAGTATATCAAATTTTTTTTTAAATAAGTAAAAAATAATTTATTTAAAAAAAACAATTTAAATAGATATACTCAAAGCACATAACATTAAACAAATCACCCTATATGATATGAAAGCATTACAAACGAATTTACAAAAAATCAAAGGGCGAGGTGGGAAGTGGGGGTAGCTATTAATTAAGCACGTGTATAATTGAACACCATTAGCATAGGCTAAGGCTGGGCCACTTATTATAGCCCGTAATATTACTAGCAAGAGCATACTGCAATAATTTTTTTTTTTTTTAAATTCATATCTACACATCATTTATTTTTATTTTAATTAATTTAAGTATCATTAATTTTTAAATTTTTTTAATGGTGTAACTTTTGTACATATCACTCATTTTTATTTTAATTAACCTAAGCATCATTAACTCTTAAATTTATTGAATGGTATAACTTTTTAAAAATTACTTCTAATAAGTTTTAAAAACAAATTTAAATCATTATTTTTTTTAGAAAAATCATTATAATTTTTTAATAATTTATTTTTACCAACTAAAAATATATAAAATATATTTTGATGCAATAAAAAAATATATACATAACTAAAATATATTTATTTAAAATGATAAAATATATTTAATCTTACATAAATAAAAATATATACATAACTAAAATATATTTATTGGTGGTAATTGAAACGTCCCAAATTAATAAGGATGAAATGAGGGATAGTATATTGATAATTTGTCATATTGAAATTATTGTGTGGGTTGGATAAATCTGAAGAATTTTAAAAATTTAAATTTGTGGAAGGTTGAAAATTTGACATATAATTAAATCACAAACATTCCATGGATTTTGATTTGGATTCATTAAATGAAAATAAATGAAAAAAGCTGAAAATTTTTTAAAGTGAAAATGAAAAAAAATTGAAAATTTCTAGTTGTGTAAAAAAATTATTAAAATGTATCTTATTTATATATATATATATATATATATATATATAAACACGGCTAGTAACAATTTTCATAATAAAAAAAATAGTTCAATGGCTTAAAAAAAAAAATATAACGTTATAACTAGTGTAAAAAATTATAAAACTTTCAACAATTAATGTAAAAAAAGTTTAACAAGTTTGTTTGGTTGTGTAAAAAAAAAAAAATTATTAAAGAACAAAATATAATATGTGTTTTTTTTTTTTTTTTATGAAAAAAAAAATAATGTTACTTGAGTAAGTATCATGCTTCCCAAATAACACATATTTATTACCCCACAAATGCAAGTGTTTGGAAGTATGATACATTTATGAGAGAGTGCTTGACAATCAACCTATTAGAGTATTCACAACATGCGCAACAAGTTTTTGTTGCTTCCCGTAGGACTTACATGTATACATCATTCATTTTTAATTTAATCAATTCAAATATCATTAATTCTTAAATCTCTCACATGATACAACTTTTTAAAAGTTGTTTCTAATAAATTTTAAAAATAAATTTAAATTATTATTTTTTCTTAGAAGAATTATTATGATTTTTTAATAATTTATTTTCACAAACTAAAAATATGTAAAATATATTTTGGCATAGTAAAAAATTATACACACAACTAAAATATATTTATTTAAAATGATAAAATATATTTATAGTAGTATTACTATTAATGCTAGGATAGTAGGATTGACTATGAGATAGATTTACCGTCCCTGGCTAGCATCCACATTAGTATCTTTGGATAACCGTTCATATTGGAGTAAAAATGGATTGTTTGGTCATGCGCCTGTTAGTTTAATTGATTAATTACTTAGGTTCTATAATACAATTTAATGAGTATTTGATTTTATAATTTCTCCGAATCGTCTGAACAGATCATACAGCTTAGATACATATTACATTTTTCTTAAGGCAAATGCTAACCATGTTGATAAAAAAAAAAATAATAATAAAAATAAAATAATATATATATATATATATATAATCTTAGTTTTTAAAATAATAATAATTTAAATGAGAGGGCATTTCAAGTGAGAGGATATGTTTATTATGAGATATGAGAAGTTAAATAACAGTCATTGATTAAATCTTAATGGTCTAGATATAATTTTGAATTAAAATTAAATGTGATCTTCACTACTTATACAATCATATCTTTCTTAATTATTGTGCATTTATTGTCCTATCACCATGATCAGTGTCGCCACTACCAACATGGTCACCACTGTCATTTTTGCTGCTACCACTAATAGGGCCATCACCACCATCATGGTCGTTGTCTCCATTTTTGTCGTCACCACTACCGTGGCAGTAGTGATGGCGGCAACAATGGGAATGACAACCATGATGGTGGTCTTGTTGGTGGTGGTGGTGGTTATGATGATGATGGTGACGATCAGAGACGGATTCACGGGGGGCAAGCAGGGGCTTCAGCCCCCCTCCTCCCCCTTCCCTCTTTTAATATATATAAAAAATAAAAAAATATTAATAAAAAAAATTATTAAAAAATAGATTTTTAAGTTAATATTTATTTACATTTTTTTATTAGTAGATCATATCTTAATTTTATACCTACTAAATATTTGGTTTCATTACATTTTTTTATTTATTTTTTGTAAGTTTTATTTTTAATAAATTAATTTGACACTTTTTGTCTACAATTCTTTAAAATCTTATAAATTTTATTCTATTATTTTACTCTTATATTACATTATTACAGATTTTACTCTCAATTTTTTAAAAATTGACAAATTTAATACCCATTTTTTGTCTTTTTTTTATATAAATTTTACATTAAATATTTTTTTTAAAAAAATTTATCTTCAATTTTTGTAAAAAAAATTTTAGCCATTTCCTACTTAAGTTCCTGGATTCGTCCTTAGTGACGATAATCTTGTTGGTGGTGGCAGTGGTTATGATGATAGTGGTAGTCATGTTGGTGGTGACGGTGGTTATGATGGCGGCGGTGACGATGACCTTGTTGGTGGTGACAGTGGTGGTCGTGGTGATGACGACCACCACCAACAAGGCCACCACCACCATTATAATCACCGCCACCACTAACAAGATCACTGTCACGGTGATGGTGGCCATAACAACGGGGACGACGACCATGATGGTGGTGGTGATGGTGACCTTGTTGGTGGCAATGACAGTGATTATGGTAATGAGACAACTATGTAAATGCATAATAAGTAATAATTATAAAATATATGATTGTATAGGATGAAGATCACATTTAATTTTAATTCAAAATTACATTTGAACCATTAAGATTTAATCAATGGCTGATATTTAAAATTTAAACTTCTCATCCCTCATAATAAATATGTCCTCTCACTTGATACGCCCATCTATATATATAATTTAATCTTAGTTTTTAAAATAATAATAATTTAATTTATCTTTTAAAATTTTGTTATTTATTTCATATTTTTAGGATACTATTTAGATTTAAAATATTATAAATTTGTTTAGAATATATTAGAATTATGTTTTTCTTTTAAAATTATGACAATAAAATTAATTTTATAAAATCCTTATCTCTTTCGTTCCTTCTTTTATTAGTATAAAATAACTTATAATAGAAAAAAAATTAAACTAAAAATAATAAAATATGTGATACTAGATTCAATAATAAATAAGATTTCAAATTCAAATATTATAAATGTACAAAAACGTAATTAAAATGTGAAATTTTTACTAAAAACTATTAGTTAAATTCTCCTATAAAGATTAATCGAGGTACTAATAATATACTAACAAAAGAAAACAGAATTTTTTATTACGGAAAAATAATTAACTCATGTTATCAATTAAAATTTAATTTCTATTTTTTGGATACAAGACAAGACAAGGAAAAAACAAAAATATAGTATTAACTATGTAAGCCCCTTAAAAGTTGTAAGAAATATGCATAGCTCTGAACTTAATAAAACCTTACACAACTGTAAAATCCTTTTGGATTTCTTTGTTTTCATACAGCAGAAAACGTTGAATTTTCATAGAAGATAGAAATTATCTTACCGTTGCTTCACGGCAAACAACACCCTATCATATTGATGATAACAGTTTCCTTGTTGACAAGCAAAGGCTGAGTTATAGAATATTAAATACAAAAAACCCGAGTATGAGATAACATCAATCTGGTATTTTAATTATATCGATCTATTTTCTAACCCAGGCCTTACAAAATATAGTGAAGTACATCACGATAATATATATAAAAGTTACAACTACACACACCTTTAGTGCATCTCCACCTTAGCAACGTTATGGCACGATTCGAGTAAATCACCTGTTTTATCATTTCCATGTTTCTAATATGCCTACTAACAAGCTCAGTATCCGAAGGTTTTGATGTAAGCCACCAGACTAACTTTAATCTGTTTCCTTCTATCAAGTTTATGTTCAAATAGACTTCTTCATAAACACCAATAATAATAATAAAAAAAAGGTTATAAAATGAACTAAATTTCTTATATACAAAATAAAAACAATTTCCACTCTTAACTTTAACGAGATTGTATTTTATCTTAATTTTTTTTTCTGTATTTTTCCTTTCAAAAAAAATAAATTCTGTATTTGTAAAAAACAACATCAAATCATAACCTAATTATAACCACTAACTACTTATGCATTAATTATACTGAATTCACAATTGTTGAGTGGTTTTAGGACAAATCCACCTATACAGAAAAGACACAAAATTGGTTAAACCATGGAGGGGATATATACAACAGAAGATATGCCAGCATGGAGAACAAGATCAGCGTTGAAACTGTTTCAAACCTAAGTTTGAAGTGGAAGTTCTATGCAGGGAAAGACATAACAGCAACCCCAGCGATTTTCAATGGAACACTATACTTTCCATCATGGAATGGTGAAATCTACGCAGTGAGGACAAGAGATGGATCTCTGGTGTGGAAGCAGAACTTGGGGAATTTAACCGGGTTAAGTGCAACAGGGTTTGTGGCAGGTGTTAACTGGATAGTGGCTAGGGCAACACCAACAATAGCAAAGGATGATCTTCTGATAATTGGAATATATGCTCCTGCAGTTGTTATTGCTGTGAAAAGATCAACAGGGGAGTTAGTGTGGCAGACTTGTTTAGACAGCCATAACTCCAGCGTTGTCATTATGTCTGGAACCTACTACAGAGGGTCAGTTCTTTCTTTCTAAACCTTGATCATGAGTTTTTATTAGAATACAATGAATTTTTTCTTTTTCCTTTTTATTTGTTGTTTTTTTCTTATTCCTCTCTTTCTAATTGCATTAGTCATCACATTGTTATTTTTTTTATTTGTTTCTTTTATATACTGTCTTTCTATGACCAATTTGGTTCCAATATTTATTTATTGGCTTGAATATACTTTTACTTCAAATGATTTTTGGGTTGTGTAACTTTGACCTCTTTTTATGTTAGTGATAACATGATATATATTGACATGGTCATGAAACGAATAACACGTAGGATATGACACACATATGAACATGTCACATCAATATACTATTGTAGTATAATTTAACTTACATTAGGTTCAACTCAAGTTAGGTTTGCTTATTAAATAAGTGTGGTCAAAATATAAATTTTGAAAGTCTACATTTAGTTAAAATAAAATAAATTCAAAGTTATTTTTTTTTTGTTTAAAAAAACAATTAAAGAGCATTGACTTTTCATTATATGTATGGCGATAAGGTACGTTACAAAAATTCGCATAAAATGTTCAACTCTTTAAATTTGATATCGTGGATTTATATATCATTTATTGGGGGTGAGCTCTCCCAGAAAATATAGTACATGACCAATTCTCCAAAAGTTAATAAACTTTCTTACGCCAATTAATAGTTAAATGCAAGTTGAATCTTTGATTCTTTGTACTTGTATAGTGCATGAATGACTGCTAAATTAAGTTGTGACTTTGTATACCTAGTAGGCTTTATTAATTCAAATAATAATCTTTTTCATTTCAAATAGTAAGGACTTAAATTAGCACTAGTTTTTTCAGATTGGATTATGTTTTTGTTTTTTGCATTTTAATTTAATATAAGTAAATTAATTAGTATAATCCCATATACATTTTAACTTATTTTATTTATATTCTTTATCCTTTTCCTCTTTCGCTTTCATTTTGAACAACTTAAGGGTTATTCTCTCAAGTATCTTCATTAGAATCTTTTATTTATTTATTATTCTTTGGATATATATTGTTGAAACTGAAGTTCCAATATTTATACAGGGCTTATTATGTGGGAACATCTTCACTGGAAGAACTCACTACCGAAGAATGCTGCACCTTTCGGGGAAGCTTCACAAAGCTAGATATTGAATCCGGTGCAATTTTGTGGCAAACCTTCATGCTTCCTGATAACAATGGAGAAGAAGGAGAATATGCTGGAGCAGCTGTCTGGGGAAGTAGTCCTTCTATTGATCCATCAAGGAACCATATATACATTGCCACTGGAAACTTGTATTCTGCTCCTTTGGACATACTTGAATGTCAAGAAAGAGAGAATAATGTGACACAACCAACACATCCTGATCAGTGTGTTGAGCCAGACAATCACTCTGATTCAATCCTTGCACTTGACTTGGATGATGGAAACATCAAATGGTACCACCAATTGGGAGGATATGATGTGTGGTTCCTTTCGTGCAACAATTTGTCAACACCTAATTGTCCACCTGGTCCTAATCCTGATGCTGATTTTGGAGAGGCACCAATGATGCTCACAATTTGTGTCAATGGGACAAAACAAGATGTTGTTGCTGTACAAAAGAGTGGTTTTTCTTGGGCTTTGCACCGCGACAACGGCAGTCTCATTTGGTCTACGGTAACAATTTTAAGAATATCATTATTTTCCCATATCCATTTGGTTTTCTAAAATTTTCATTAGAATTGAAGCCAAACTCTACAACTTTATTTTAAATTAGAAAGCTTGCAGCAACATGTTGTGTATTGAAAACTTTCATTTGTTTAGGAAGTTGGACCTGGTGGGCTAGCAGGAGGTGGAACATGGGGTGCAGCCACTGACAAAGAAAGGGTTTACACTAACACGGCTAATTCGGGTGGCAAGAACTTCACTCTGAAACCATCCAACACGACTACAAATAGTGGAGGGTGGGTGGCAATGGAGGTAAGTAGTGGCAAGATCTTGTGGTCCACAGCCAACCCTAGTAATGTCACTGCTAGTGGTCCTGTTACTGTGGCTAATGGCATTGTCTTTGCAGGATCCACAAATCAAAAGGGACCTATTTATGCAATCAACGGTGAGACTGGTAAAATTGAATGGTCTTATGAGACTGGATCCACAGTGTATGGTGGCATGTCTGTCAGTGATGGTTGCATATATTTTGGAAATGGATATAAGATAGGTGTTGGATTGATTCTTGGAAATTTTACTTCTGGAACTTCGCTTTTTGCCTTTTGTGTCTAGCTAGGCAAAATTCTATGGCTAGTGATGGAAATAAAGACGAAGCATGTTAATGATGATCATTTCATATCATGTTTTATGGTTTTTATTTGTGAATAATTAAGATGGGCTAAGCATTTCTGAGAAATTGGACAGTGTTGGACCAACATATATTGTGTAATACTTTGTTGTCTCAATCTTATTGAAATGCATACACCTGGCCTGTTGTATGTTTAGATATATTAAATAAGGCTTATGAGATGGTACCATCGCTTATATTGCTTTGGTGATCATGTTTAATATTTAAATTCGCATTTGTACTGTATATAGCTAGCTATCTTCAAACATAATATTATTGGGTACTGTAGCATCGCTTATCAAAGTTTGGACATATCTAATTAATGGAGAAGTTGACTTTGCATATGACTAAGTAGCCTTTATACATAGACAACATCTTCACGATTATTTAAGTGAAAGTTAGTCATTTCTTTTCCTAAACAACTTATATATGAACTAATTAACGCATATTTAAGTTTTGATCTAATCCACAGTATGCTACGTACATAAAATTCTTTTTTTTTTTTTGGGTTATATTAAAGAACAATGTTATTTAGTACCAAGAAAGATCTGCACAAATGGCACGAAACTAAACGTGTAAATATTTTTAAAAATCAGAAACTAATTACTAGTTTTTGTAAAAAAAAGATTAAATATAAAAAATAGCCAATTTTAAAAACATTCTTTCATAATGTCATCGTCGTATGTGAACATATGTATCAATAGTCAATACAAATCTTTGTTCACAAGCAAATATCGGGTGCCGCCTCTGTTGATGACAAGGCAAGGGAAGCCAAAATATTGTTGGGTTTTTATCGCTACCATGCATATGATAAAATAATAATTATACATTCATACATATGTCCTTAATTACAACTATATATTTGCACCAAAAAAAAATTACAACTATATATAATGATATATCGATCGGAACAGTTACACTATTATACCAGTGTTGCTTCTCCACCTCTCCAACATCATGGCACAGTTCGAGAAATCACCTGTTTTAGGATTTCCATGTTTCTTATAATATGCCTACTAACAAGTTCAGTATCCGAAGGTTCTGATGTAAGAGCTGCCATACTAAGTACCAACTTTAATTTGTTTGCTTCTATATATTAATAACAATTATATCTGCACTAATAATTAAACTTTCTTTATAACTTTTGAGTGGTTTTAGGACATATTCACCTCCACAGAAAAGACACAAAACTGGTTAAACCATGGAGGGGATCAGCGTTGAAACTGTTTCAAACCTAAGTTTGAAGTGGAAATTCTATGCAGGGAAATTAAGACATAACAGCAACCCCAGCGATTTTCAATGGAACACTATACTTTCCATCATGGAATGGGGATATTTTCGCAGTGAGGGCGCAAAAGATGGGTCACTGGTGTGGAAGCAGAACTTGGAGGATTTAACGGGTCTAAGTGCAACAGGGTTTGTGACAGGTGTTAACTGGACAGTGGCTAGGGCAGCGCCAACAATAGCAGAGGGTGATCTTCTTATAGTTGGAATATATGGTCCTGCGGTTGTTATTGCTGTGAAAACTGAAAAGATCAACAAGAGAGTTACTGTGGCAGACTCGTTTGGACAGCTATAACCAGCGTTGTCACCATGTCTGGAACCTATTACAGAGGGTCAGTTCTTTCATTTTAACCTTATTTAATTTGCTAATCTCGCGATACTGAGATTCACTTAGAATGAGTACAATATAGTCATTATTGTATGTAATTTAAGTCTATTATCTTACTTACTGCTAGATTTTTTTAACCTAGCCTATTAACATGTCTTATTTTTAAGTAAGCTTTTTAAAAATTAGACTAGACTTAAATCTGTAAAACGTCAGTTGATTCAATCCATTTTTACCTGTATTCCCAAAATGTATGCATCAGTACTTCCTTCGGATATATAATGCAGAGAGAAAGGGTGTGAAAAGAATATAATCGTAAAAAAATATTATGCTAACATAGGACAGTATGTTGTTAATTAATGAGAATTACTATTTTGACTTTTGTTGTTATTTCATGTCTTTTTCTTTTCTCTTTTAATTAATAACAATTCATCGTCAAAAAATTGTTTTAAAATTAATAATATCTTTGGCTTCTTGTTGAACTTTTTAATTAGAATAACAGAAAATAAAAAATAGAAACGTGGCCAATGATTTTAGATTTTTATATAAAAATGATTAATTCCTACCACATGATCATAATTGACAATATTTCTAAATGATAAAGGCACAAAACTCAACTAAAAGCTAAGACTTGACTTTTCATTATGATTATTAGAAGTACTTTACAATTTCGTATATACTTGATTACTAGTAAATAACTAATTCTTCGAAAGGTAACTATTATCTTATTTAGTGGTTTTAAACATCGATCCTTAACTTTCGAGTCTCATTTATTTAAATAAAATCATCTCGAAATAACGTGATGTACAAATATTTTGTGCAAGGCTTATTATGTTGGGACATCTTCACTAGAAGAAGGGCTCCCAGCCGAAGAATGCTACACCTTTCGGGGAAGCTTCTCAAAGCTAGATATTAAATCTGGTGCCATTCTGTGGCAAACCTTCATGCTCCCTGATTAATAAGGGACAAAAAGGTAAATATTCTGGTGTCGCTGTATGGGGAAGTAGTCCTTCAATTGATGCATCAAGAAACCATATATACATTGCCAGTGGAAACTCGTACAATGCCCCTTTGAACATTCTTGAATGTCAAGAAGAAAGAGAGAATAATGTGACGCAATCAATATATTAACTAAAAAAAATCATTTTAGCTATCAACTAATCTATTTTTAATTTTTTTATATTAGTCTTTAAATTAATTAGAAATCGATTTATAAACTAATTTTATAAGTAATTAAAATGTTGATAGTTAATTTTTTAAATTGATTTAGATATTTTTTTTTAAAATCAATTCAGTAATTATTTTTATAGAAATCATTTTAATAACTAATTTAATAATATTAGAAATCAATTGTCAATTTTTTTTTAAATCTTTAAAATGTCTCTAAATTAATTGTTATTGTGACTGAAAATTTTAATCTTTAAATTTAGTCAATATTTAATGATTTTTTTTTGTAATGAACCTAATAGACGTGTTAAGCCAGACAATCACTCTGATTCAATCCTTACACTTGACTTGGATGATGGAAACATCAAATGGTACCACCAATTGGGAGGATATGATGTGTGGTTCCTTTCGTGCAACAATTTGTCAACACCTAATTGTCCGCCTGGCCCTAATCCTGATGCTGATTTTGGAGAGGCACCAACGATACTCACAATTTATGTCAATGGGACAAAACAAGATGTTGTTGTTGCTGTATAAAAGAGTGGTTTTGCTTGGGCTTTGCACCGTGACAACGGCAATCTCATTTGATCTACGGTAACAATTTTCCAATATCTATTTGGTTTTCTGAAATTTTGATTAGAAGCCAAACTCTAAAACTTTCTTTTTAAATTAGAAAACTTTCAATATTTGTATAGGAAGTTGGACCTGGTGGACTAGCAGGAGGTGGAATATGGGGAGCAGCCACTGACAAAGAAAGAGTATAAACTAACATTGCTAATTTGGAGGGCAAGAACTTCACTCTGAAACCATCCAACAAGACTACAAATAGTGGAGGGTGAGTGGCAATGGAGGCAAGTTGTGCCAAGATTTTGTAGTCCACAGCCAACCCTAGTAATGTCACTGCTAGTGGTCCTGTTACTGTGGCTAATGGCATTGTCTTTGCAGGATCCACAAATCAAAAGGGACCTATTTATGCAATTAACGGTGAGACTGCTAAAATTGAATGGTCTTGTGAGACTGGATCCACAGTGTATGTTGGCATGTCCGTCAGTGATGGTTGCATATATTTTGGAAATGGATATAAGATAGGGAATGTAGCGTTTCTTGGAAATTTCACTTCTGGAACTTCGCTCTTTGCCTTTTGTGTCTAGCTAGGCAAAATTCTATGGCTAGTGATGGAAATAAAGAAGAAGCATGTTCATGATGATCATTTGATATCATGTTTTATGGTTTTTATTTGTGAATAATTAAGATGGGCACAACAAGAGCTACTATGAAATTGGTGTGTTGGACCCACATATAATCTGTTGTATGTTTGGATATTAAATATGATGATGGTACCATTACTTGTACCGCTTTTGTATCTTGAAACACGATGATATTAGGGTATCGATAACTTGTCTTAGAAAATTATAGCCTAAAATTACTTTAATGCAAGTGCCCGGTTTAATTTGTGGTAACATCTCAGTACTTAATTAGCTTATT
Source organism: Amphicarpaea edgeworthii (assembly GCA_014843725.1). Lineage (NCBI taxonomy): Eukaryota > Viridiplantae > Streptophyta > Magnoliopsida > Fabales > Fabaceae > Amphicarpaea > Amphicarpaea edgeworthii. The sequence continues at coordinate 2,921,183 of CM026321.1, read as the reverse complement.
TTCGGATTTGATTATTAACAACAGAACATTGCAAATTGGAAGCTAGGCACAGAGATTCTCACGATGTATAGATCCAGTTTAAGTTTATTGAACAGCAACAATTGCTGAACAAGTTTTAATTTTTTTTTTTACAGAGGTTATCCATGAGCAAGTTAAACAAACAAGATTTCTCAAGAGAGAGAGTAGGAAGATTTTGATATTCACAATTAACATTTTTTATTTTTTTGTGTGGGTAGCCCAATATTTGTGGTATTAGACTGAAGACCAACTAATGCACTGTGATGCATTTCTTAAACAATGGGCCTAACGGATCTCAGGCTGGAATTACTTTCTATACCCGTTTTTCGCTTCCTGTCTTCTTCCCTACACTAAAGTCGTCAACGGTGGTGTTGGGTGATGGTGGTGGTGTTGAGTGGTGGGGTGTGTATGTATATAGGACGTGACGGTGTTTGATGGTTGGGTGGAGGAGTAATTTTGTTTGTTCTCAAAACTTTGGAAGTGATTGGATTTTTATTTTCTCTTGGTCAAAGGTTTTAGCCTTGCCTTAGTCTTGCAAAATTGTGGAAATAAAAAACAAATTGCAAACCTTAAGTAATGTTTAACTGTTTTTATTTCAGTCTAATTTAAAGTTAATATTAATATTGTTCATGATTTCTTTTTTCTATAACAATTGAATTGTGTGTTGATTGAATGGCATAGGAAGGTCATTTGACAATCAAAATTTTAATTTTGTATTTTTACACTTAAGATCGAGGAATTTGTGTATCACTTTAATTGTATATCGATTGAGCAATCCTAAAAAAATATTATCAGTAGATATTAGAGTAATGTGACCCACATATCAAATATCAAAGCCATACTTCATAACGTCCACACATGATGCATTATGATGGATAATCAATACATAATTGTTAAATCAATATATAACAACTCATTCAATAGTAAATTAACTAGTAACATTAAAATGATAAAAAAAACAATGTAAATAAATTAATGGTTCCAATGACCTCAAAAAGCACGCCCATATATGCTATGAACCAACCCTAAACAGACAAATAATTCATACAAATTTGATGCTTTTGAGTTAGATCCCCTTATTCCACTTGTTCGGGAACATTTTCATATACAATAATATCTATAAATAGTGTTTGAGTATAGAGACTTTTCCTATTTGAATATGCGAAACCAACTTCTTCCCTAAATTTTGTTTACTTGGAGTCACATGCTTGAGGACAATAAGTAACTCCCACGGGTCCACAGAACGTGCCGAGTCCAGTTTGGCCTAGTCAGAGTATCATATAAACAGTGGCCTCAAGCCAGAAATAGTTAATTAGTGTGCTTTCTTACACTCTTACCTTACCCATTCACTGCCTTTCATTATTCCCATTTACCCCTTCATTATTATTACTTGCTTTCCCTCAATCTCTTCCTATCCCTTCCTACATCATATAAACCATTAACTAGCTTTAGGACATAGCAAATTCTCCTGTGCAAGAAAAAAAATGACCAAATTCTTCTTTGTATTGCTGCTATGTCTGGTCATAGCAGCTTCTTCTGAGAAGGAAAAGATTGGAATATTTGAGCTCAAGAAGGGTGATCTTTCTTTGAAGGTCACCAACTGGGGTGCATCAATTTTGTCCTTGGTGCTTCCTGATAAGAATGGTATATATATGCTTCTCCAATACTTCAATTGCCTTCAATCTTTTTGTAATTTGCATCTTAATTTCTCTGTGATTTGTTCTCAGGAAAGTTGGGTGATGTTGTTCTTGGATATGATTCTCTTCAGGATTACACTGTGAGTAGTCTACTCTTACTCTGCTTTGTTTCTTCCCCCAAAACATTATGCTGTTGCATCAATTTGTTGATGATTGTGTTTTTCAGACTTTCCTACTTTCTGTGCTTTTTTCTTTTCTTGTGCAAAGCTAGAATATCCCCGTTGTTCAACAACTTGGATTTATTCAAACATGTGATCGCTATTAATGTTTAGGTCTTTCACACAAATAATGCAAGGCTAAGATTTGGAGTATTGTTTGTCGCTTGCTACAAATTTCCTTCTAATGTTCTAATGAATCCTAGTCACCACTTGCCTCGATATCCAACTATTATTATTATTATTATTTACTCGTAAGATATACGATTTTCGATTAAATTTGATTAATTACTGATATTAATCTACCCGTGATAATCGTGTGTGTGTGTGTGGGTGGGAGGGATTAAAAAAAAAAGTGTACTTCAATATCTATTCTTTTTGTTAATTACTTAGATATATAGTCTCATTTTGTAAATATCTACCTAACACATTGTAAGGTTATGTATATTTTTATATGTATGTGAGATAAGGATGGCTTTGACGTTTATGCCAGTTCATTCAAAAAAGGGTCCACATTTAAGTTAAACTTTGAAGGTTTCGTTTTATAATTTTCGATGTCCCTTTCCTAGTGTTCCCACTTTGACATTTCTATTCCTTATACTTTCTCGGCTACATAAGAAAATGTATTGATTTCTACTTAATTAACGTAATACTTGTGTTATTAGGAGTGTATTGCTTTCTACTTTTAAGATGGATTTAGCTTCTCTTGCATATCTGTTATTAGGAATTTTTATAACCTGAAAAAAAAGTGTCAAATAATGAGGAGTAGATATGTGTACTGTAGGTTACAACTAACGAAATCATATTCTGCTAATTAGAAAGGACTTGTGCGATCCCCGGGAATATTGGGTTGTAACGATGTCCATTTTATAATCATTGGTTGATTTGTATTAAAGATATAATCATTGGTTTCAATAAATATGAAAATAATAAAAATAATTTTCTGTTATCTAATCGAGGAAATAGAAAAGCTAACAACGTCAATTTTTTTAAAAAATTATAGTATATTCTAATTATTAATTTATACTTTTACATTTTCCACTCATTTGCTAAAAAAATTAATATTCAAAAATTATTTTATAAATATTCTTTTATATAAAAGAAAAGACAATGGAACACATTCGAAGAGCCCAAAGATCATTATTCTTTGTAGAAAGGACGTACTATACTAGTAGTTTGGTGAAGTGCCCCTAATCGATAATTTTGGGAAACAGATGGCCAGAAGTCACGTGATGCATGTGTGGCCTAAAACTTCACAATAACATATCCAACCATTTGAATTTCGAGGGTACAATTATTAAAAGTTACATGATGGATGTTGGACTTTGGACAAAGGAATGCCTATTAATATTTATGAGTATTTCTTCAATATTTTTTTTATTAAAGACTAAAATTTATTGTAAATTATCAAACATAAGTAAAATTTATTAAATAAAAACTTAAATTTATAAAATTTTATAATTTTCAATATATTTAAATTAATAACAAATATATATTAAAAAAAATAATATTTTTTTATAAAATTTTATAGTTTTCGATGTATTATTAAAAAAAGGGAAGAGAAAAGCTAAGTTATAGAAATGCAAATTCATTTTTTTCTTTTCTTTTCAATTCAAAAATCTTTTTTTTTTCCTTCACCCTATCAAACACAGGATTAGTATAGCACAAAGTTTGCTCGTTTTGTTTGCATCTAACATCTCGCTTGCAGTGGATAAATTGTAACCAGAGTTATTGCATGCCAAACTATTTGCAGAATGATACAACATACTTTGGAGCTACTGTTGGCCGGGTTGCTAACAGAATTGGAGGAGCTCAGTTTACTCTAAATGGAATCCATTACAAATTAGTTGCCAATGAAGGAAACAATACACTTCATGGTATGTATGTTTAGTTTAACCATAAGTAAATCCTTAGAAAAGTTGTCTAGTCCAATCTATTCAGCACTGCATCTCATATAGAATGTACTCATAGTCCTCTGCCTGTCTTACTAACTAGGTGGAGCCAGAGGATTTAGTGATGTTCTTTGGAAAGTGAAAAGGTATCAAAAAGAAGGTCCAAGTCCCAGCATTACCTTCAGTTACCACAGTGTTGATGGTGAACAAGGTAAACATTTTCATTATTTACATTGCTTCTAAAGTGAACAACTCATTTTTTAGGGTAAATTAAGTAACCTCAGTTGTTAATGATAAGAAAATTTAATGGTGATGCAATGACAATAGTTTTACACGTTCTTCAATTCAACTAGAACCCTCTGTTTACATTTACATGATTTTAAGATAATGTTATAAAAATTAACAGATTTATGATAAGATTTGTAATTGTTTGATAGTAAACTTGGTGCTTAGTCTTTTTTCTCATGATAAAAATCAACCGTTAACAGTTGATTTTCTCATTAACTACTAAAAGTACTGTATCTTTGCTCAATTTGAAGGAGTCATTTCCTTAAACAATGTCTGACAAAATTATAGAACTACTAATATGCATGTGATATTTTGTATGCTGCAATTGTGTTTCAGGATTCCCTGGTGACCTCGTAGTAACAGTGAGCTACATTCTAACTGGGAAAAGCCAATTGATTATACTAATGAAAGGAAAAGCTCTAAACAAGCCAACACCAGTAAATTTGGCAAACCATGCTTACTGGAACCTAGGAGGCCACAATAGTGGCGACATCCTGAATGAGGTGGTGAAGATCTTTGGTTCCAAAATCACACCTGTGGACAGCAATCTTATTCCTACAGGAAAATTTGCTTCTGTGAAAGGAACAGCTTATGATTTCCTTAAGCCACAAGTTGTTGGAAGCAGGATCAACCAATTGGCCGAAACCAAAGGTTATGACATCAACTATGTGCTTGATGGTGAGAAGGGCCAAAAGATCAAGCTAGCAGCCATAGTGCAGGACAAGAAATCTGGGAGAGTGTTGGAGTTGTTCACAGATGCTCCTGGTTTGCAGTTTTACACTGGTAACTATGTTAAGGATTTGAAGGGAAAAGGTGGATATGTGTACCAATCTCATGCAGGACTATGTTTGGAGTCTCAAGCCTTTCCTGATTCAGTGAACCATCCTAATTTCCCTTCAACAATTGTGACCCCAGAAAAGCCTTACAAGCATTATATGCTTTTTAAGTTTTCCACCAAAAATCCTTACATTAGTTCAAAGTGACATGAGAGGAGTGAGTGTTCCTCCATTTTTAATTAATATGCCACGGTGAGTCAGTGTAAAACATTTATAACTCTGGATTTCATCCAAACTTGGGGCCCTTTACAGTGAATAATTAGAGTCCCATGGTTAGTCTCATAATTGGTGGCGCTTAAGAACCTTTCAAGCTGTTTCTCTAACCATGTCTTGTCTTGGTTTGGATTTGTTGCTTGTCATTGATATTTTGATTCTGTGACTGATGCAGAATTCTTTTTGAATGCATATGTGAATTATTTTTAATAGTTAATTTTTAATTTTTTTCTCCAAATATATTTGGTTCAAATGGAACTGAAATTATTTTTTCTAATTAAATTTTAAAGCGTTGAACCATGGGAGTATATTCTGATTGCTGAGTTGTTAGTGTATTTATCAACGCATAATATGTTAGGTCAATGATTAAAAGTCGTGTTGACCCGCAAATACTGGCCTCTAAAATTTAAATGACAACTTATTACGTAAAAGTTATAGTTATACAGTATACACATCAAAACAAAGAAAAATTAGAAACATATATCCACGCAAAAACAAAGCATCTTGTATTGTGTAGTGTACGTTTGTCATCATGACTTTGCCAATTCCCAGTTATACGGTGGTAGGAGGAGCTTGGTGCAGTATACTTATTATCTCATGGACTTGTCTCAGCATTGCGATTATTGTGTCAGATGCAGCACTATCTGAATCATCACTATTGGACGTAGAAGCAGACGCTCTTGTTGAAAGTGAGTGGTGGTCGAGTGACTACATTAAGTCTAACCATGTCTCAACTCGTTGCCAGTGGCCAGGCATTGCATGCAACAATGTTGGAAGCATCACAAACGTTACTTTGCTTGATGAAGTACTCCAATTGGGAAACAAGTTGTTGAGATTAAACTTTTCTTGCTTCCCAAACCTTGTCCACCTCCACCTTGCAGCACATGGAATTACAGGGAACATTCCATATGGAGTACTGGGTACCCTTTCCAAACTCACTCATCTTGACTTGTCCTCTAATCATATAAAGGGAACTATACCATATGACATATGGGATCTAAGGAATCTGGTGTCACTAAACTTGGCTTCAAACAAGCTTAGTGGTTCAATTCCATCTTCTGTGGGCCAGTTGACAAAGATTAACTCTCTGATTCTTTATAACAATCAGATCAGTGGGCTTATCCCTTCGGAGATTGGTCTATTGAACAATTTGAAATATCTGTCCCTCAGCGGTAACAAGTTGAATGGTCTCATACCTATAGAAATAGGGAATTTGAACAACCTTCTCATTCTAGATCTTAATACTAACACTCTCACTGCTGAGATGCTTACAACCTTCCATAATCTTACCAGTTTGACAGAACTAAACTTGTCCAATAATGTGATTTTTGACACGATCCCGCAAAAGCTTACCCAATTGACCCAACTGAGGTATCTGGATGTTTCAAATAACCAATTTTTTGGTGAAATACCTGCTAGCATAGGAAATTTGTCTAAAATCTTGGTTCTAGACATGTCTAGAAACACGCTGAGGGGAGAAATCCCAGCTAGTATATCTACTTGCTCTAACCTGGAGAAGTTGATTTTGAGCCACAACAATATAAACGGAAACATTCCCTCTCATATTGGCGATATTGTTTCACTAACTTTAATTGATTTGAGTCATAACTCAATCGGGGGAGAAATACCTTATCAACTTGGGAGTGTGAAATACACAAGGAACTTGAATCTCAGTCATAATGAACTAACTGGAACCATTCCCAGTTCCCTAGTCTCATTGGAAAGGGTTGACTTGTCTTACAATTCTCTAGAGGGTGAAATCCCAGTTGCTCTCCAAAAAACTTTGCCACCTGAAGCATTCACTGGCAATGAGAATTTGTGTGGCCACATCAACCCCTTCCCTTCTTGTGATTCCTTTCCTCAAGTCAACACCACCCTTATGAAGATTTTCCTTCCTCCCACTGCTTTGCTTGCTCTGCTATGCTCTGCGTACGTCTTCCTCTTCCTCCGCTGTTGTAAGTCTGAGAATCGGATGTCAGTCTCAAAAGAAACAAAGAATGGTGACATGTTTTCAATATGGAACTATGATGGTAAAATTGCATACAAAGACATAATTGAAGCAACAGAGGACTTTGACATCAAATACCGCATAGGGGTTGGTGGTTGTGGTACTACTGTCTACAAAGCACAGCTACCTAGTGGTAGGGTAGTGGCCTTGAAGAAACTCCACAGTTTAGGATCCAACGAACCAGCAATCCAAAGGATTTTCAAGAATGAGGTAAGAATGTTGACAGAGATAAGGCATAGAAATATTGTGAAGCTCTATGGCTTCTGCTTGCACAACACATGCATGTTTCTGGTTTTGGAGTACATGGAGAGGGGAAGCCTCTATTGCGTTCTCCACAATGACATTGAAGCTGTGGAATTGGATTGGACCAAGAGGTTCAACATTGTGAAAGGCTTAGCACATAGCTTGTCATACCTTCACCATGATTGCAAGCCAGCAATTATTCATAGAGATGTAACAACCAAAAATGTTCTATTGAATTTAGAAATGGAGGCTTGTCTCTCTGACTTTGGCATAGCCAGACTTCTAAACTCGAGTTCCTTCAATCGAACAGTACTCGCTGGCACTTACGGATATATTGCACCAGGTGAGCTTTTGGTTATGTTATGTGCCTGTAATGAGGAAAATTGATTTGTTTCCATGTATGATTTGTTGTAATCATTAGCTTTCCTAGTTACTATAATCCTAATTATATGATCATTTTTTTATAAGCTAATTATAAGATCAATTAGGAAAACTAATGATTAGAAGTATAGAACAAATCAATTTTTCTCGTTAGTCTGCTACTTCAGTTTCCATTTTTCTCAAAATGGTGTTTTTTTTTTTATTTGGTTGGTTACACTTTTGATGCAGAACTTGTATACAGCGATTTTGTGACTCAGAAATGTGATGTCTACAGCTTTGGAGTGGTTGCACTTGAAATTCTCATGGGAAAACACCCTGGAGAACTTGTTTCTTCGTTAAGTTCTGCATCCTCACAAGGCATTCTACTCAAAGATATATTAGATCCCCGATTAATATCCACCATCCATCAACAATCTGCTCAGAGTTTAGCTCTTATAGCAAAACTTGCCTTGGCATGTGTTCATTCTCTGCCACGGCTTAGACCAACAATGCAAGTAGTGTGTGACAAACTTGTCACGGGAAAACCTCGATTAACCAAACCATTTGAAGAAATTTCAATAAAGCAAATTGTAAATCAGGAATTGTAACTAATTTCTAGGACATCATCCTCTGAACTTCACGCGGTAGTTTATATTTTATGTTTCATTCGCACATTCTTGGTGCTTTTGGGTTGGTTTAGTGAAGAACTGTCTTGTCTCGGAACCTGAGACCAATAATGTTACATTCTTGGGGTTTCCTTATATTAATTGCCAACATTTTCCCCTTACTTCTTAAATTCTTTCGAATTCTCTCCTCTTTCATAGCAGGAATGTTTATGCTACTATATTTTATATTTTTAGCTTAATTGAACATTTTATCTCCAAAGTTTCACAATGTCCTTCAATTTTTATTTTTTATTTTTTTTTTTGTAAATTTTACCTCAAAAATTATAAAACATCGTAAATTTTGTTCCACTTAGAAAAACTGAAACAGTTAAGCCCAATGATAGGTGACATCTCTCAATAATGATGGAGAAACAAAATAAATTATATTTGAATTTTTTTTTTTAATATTTGAAAATTTTGTCAATTAATGTTGGAGATGCAAGACGAGGAGTGGAAGATGTCACGTAGGTGTCACCTCTGAATGTGATGAAGATTTTTTTTTTTTTTTATACAAATTAAGACAACTCTTGTACTTTTTAGTTTGTGAAACAAACAAGAAATGTTTACCAACTACCAAGATAAGGTGGGTCTCGTGTATTGATTTTTCCATAACACATACGACAAATATACTATAGACAAGCAGTTAATTAAGGTGTACGTTGATAAATCCGGAGAAATAATAAGATGACAAATTCCCTCTCTAATTTTCGTAATAATTGAGCACACTATTGTTTGGTCTCCCGAGGAATTTCCATAGCTGCTTGGAGAATTATCTCAAAGGCACTTTGCATGCACGACTTCAATTTATTTTCGTCTATGAAGTCTTTTTCCGTTTTGAGGGTAACTCTCAGCACTCCCATATAGCTCATCATTGAAATGACTAGACTCTGCAAATACAAAATCAAATGATGTTTAAATAGTGCATGTTATGCATCACTGCAGCAACCAAGAGTAAAGGAACAAAGAGAGATCTGTTGGGTCAAAAACTTTTTCCTTAAGCCAAATAAATTAGAAATCCTTCTTAAAATCTCCATTCTAATTTTTGCTATTATATAAAATTATAACAATTTTTTTTTATCCAAAAGTAGAAAAATGAAAGGGATTCAGAATATATACATACCTCAGGTCCACCAGCCAATGTGAAATACAAGCCTTTCACAGGATGGTTAGCTAAAGCCATTTGTTGTATTGGTCCAACCAAGTTTGAAATCACTGCACTTGATTTTGTCAATGTGCCACGAATACGTTTAGCTACTGCCTGCAACAAAAACAACTAACTTGTTAACAATTGTAGCATTCTGATTGAAAGTGCTTAGTTATATGCTTCTTCGTTACTTAAGAAGCACTCATAAATTATTGGTAGGAAAACTTATAATTAGATCAAATTCAGTATAACCAAATATACAAACCTCTTGTCCCCTCAATTTGCCCTCTATCTCCAAAAGTGTCCCGGTGAGTACAACTCCTAAAGATTGTTTCTTCCTCTTGATTATATTATGTGACTCCCAAATAAATTCAAGAGGATTTGAAATTCTGGTTTCATTTAATTTTGGTATTGGAACATGCAAGAAGGTAATTCTGTTCCCCCATGGACCCTTTGCTTTAGTATTTAGCATATCATTGATTGATTGGTAACCTTCAATGTTTCTCGTATTCAGTAATACCAATGCTGTGGATTGTGAAGTCTTTGATTTCGAGTCTATATCTTGCATATATAATCGAGTCCCATAGAAGACAATTCCAGTGACCACATCGTTTATAGTCTGCAGTTAAATAGAATCATGCAAAGAAAACAAAATAATCTGATGTCAAAACTCAAAAGGCAACCATAAAAAGTGTGTTCCATTCATACAATGCATTAAAAGAAAGCAGAAAATTAATGATCTAATGTCAATGATTTGAAGATACTATATAATATGACTTAAATTCTGTATAATACACGACAACAGACAAATGATCAAGGTCCTACCAGTTCTACCACCTCAAGTTGAATAATTGCGCATAAAATTAACATCTTGGATATACGTACTCTGACAAGTAGGTGATCCAATAAAGACTATGCATTCTTTCTTAATATTAAAGTCAAAGACAATTTCAACAAAACCAAAAACTGTTTTCATACGTACCACTCCAAGCCTTGATTTGATGTCCTTGATATGGTGAATGGAGAATGTGATGCTTGATATGGAAATTGGTTGAAAGTCGGCTCCTTCATCACCGAACCTTATTGGTGTTTTATCATCACTAATGATGCTACTCTTCAACACACTCCAAACAAAATCTGAGACAGTGTTGAAGGCCGAGGAACACATCCAAGAAAGTTTTCTGCAAAAGCTTTTAGTACTGGAAGGTTGTTCTGGTTTAGATTGTTTGAGAGAAGGAAAGGACAAAGGAAGAGAAGGGTCATCGGCACGTTGAAGACAAGAAAGAAGTGCACCCATTAGAGAATAGCCATCTCCAAGTGCATGGTGAAGCTTAAATATTACAGCACTAGATGCATTGCTTGTAGGGTAATTGATTATGTGAATATCCCATAATGGTCTGCTTTGTGGCAATTGCTCCATTGCTATGCTTGACAAATAATCATGGAAATATTTGTCATAGGTTTCCACTGTTTTTCCTAATTCGGGGAATGTGGGCATGTTCACATGGTCCTTCAAGTTTACATCAACTTGCTTCCATCGTTTCTCTCCATCTTTATCTTGAATCTGGTTTCATATATATATATATATATATATTTAAACAATTAATGCAAGTAAAAAGAAACCATGCATATGAATGCCACAAAGAAATTTATTAGATGGTACAGAATTATATATGATCACAACTAATTTGTATATGGTATGTAATCAAATGTTATTAATCAAGTATTACACGAGGTAGTCTAAGCCGACCTAATAATTTCTTCATTAACAAACTGGATAAATGATCAAACTTGGTACTTAATCAATGATAAGATGATGATGATGTAAACAATGTAAAACCATCATAAGCATATAAAAATGAACGAAACAATATATAATAAGTGAAGCAGAAGAGAGAGAACCATGATGGAGGAAAAGCGTGGATTGATGGGAAGGAAAACATCTTTGAGAAGAGCATATGTTTGCAAGTCATCAATTGGAACTTCGAATTCTAAAACTGCAATGATGTATATGCATAGCACATTGCTGTTGAAGTATTGTCCCACAGGACTAACTGGTTCTGCTTGCTCCTCCTTTTGGTGTTCCATAATGCTTTATATTTTTGGTGAAGTTTTATGATCGACTTGAGAATTAAGAGAGAAATGAAACCATATATATATATATATATATATATTACAACTTACATTGACTTTTATTTATGTGACCACTTATATATATATCTTATGATGGCCTTTTCTTTTCCTTTTTAAACAAATCTTATGAAACATATCCGGCTGTTTTAAAGTCAAGATGCTTTTCATACATTCTGTAAAAGCAGCTTCAATAGTCGGCGATAATTAAAGACGTATATTTCCAAAAGGGAATTAATGGATTGGGATACTCTGCAGTTCCAAAATGTTTGTAGGGTGTGTACTTACCGTTTAATTTCTACAATATATAAAAAATATTAAATCTAATCTTAGAAGATAAATTGATTATTAAAAAATAAATAAATCAAAGGTTGCAATTCATTTCAGAACAGTATGGATGCTTTAAATACATACTTTGAATTAGGTTCACCAAACAGCACCGAATATTGCTGGCTAACTAGTAACTGTATATCACCGAAAATTAAATAACGTAAGCTGACCAATATGTTTGCAATTGCACCCATACATCAAATAATACGACAAATACTGTGCGAATAAATTCATTCGTTTTCATTCAGTATGTACAGTGGATCATATGATGTTGAAAATCAGTCTTCGTATTATTCATGTCTTCCTTACCCTTGCCATGATTCAAATACATTACACACGCGTTTCCTCAAAGAAGTGATGATTTCCCGTATCATCTTTCATATATATATATATATATATATATATATATATATATATTTTTTTTTCCTGTAACATTGGAATTGGATTTTATTTCTTTTCATATTTTATCCTGAATCACGATCATAAACAGAGATTGTACGTGATTGAAGTGCATTAATTATCATTAATCTATTATTTTAATATTTTATCCCCCCTCGCGTCCCTTTTTACTCTATTTTATTCTACCTTGTGGCTCGTGCACGACGACGGGCTTCTCCTTTTTTCAGGTTAAAAATCAGTTTGCAGAGCCACAGAGGAAACAAAAAACATACTAGGAGCCTGTCGAGTCTCTCGATCAAAGAAACAACAAACACTGACACACATTCTAAGACGGCTGCGGATAAAAACATGAAAATTCACGAAGAGTGCAACGTAGCCCCTCCACCATCATCATCAACCCAACCACTAACCCTCCCTTTCACTCTCTACGACATTCTGTTTCTCAGATTCCCTTCCATCGATTGCATCTTGTTCTATTCCCTCCCTGCACCACAATCAGACCCTTCTTTTTCTTCGCCAATGTGGTTCCAAAGCTCAAAGCTTCACTCTCTCACCCTCCATCACTACCTTCCTCTCGCTGGGAATCCTCTGGCCTTCCGATTCCGCAACACCCATCATCCAATACACCCCTGGGCCCTGGCGACGCCGTTTCCGTCGTGGTTGCTGCGTCCGACGCCGACTTTAAACCCTTAGTAGATTACTCAGTGCCCCAAGAAGCAACAAAGTCTCGTACTTTAGTACCCCACTTGGACTCATCGGATTCTTTTGGTCATGCTCTCGTTGAAGATTCTACCTTCGCCACCAAGACTCAAGGAGGCGATTTCAGCCACGTCCGTGATCAAACCAAAACTCGAGGAAGCAGTTCGAGCCACGTTTGTGCTCACGTGAGTGGATTTGGAGAAGATTAAGAAAAGTGTCTTCTCCAAGTGGGACCTAGTGGGAGAACCAGAACCAGAATCTTCAAAGCCACCTACTTTATCGTCCTTTGTTCTTGCATGTGCGTATGCGGTGGTTTGCATTGCAAAAGCCGTTCACGGAGTTGAAAAGGAGAAAGAAAGGTTTGGTTTTTGGTTCCCGGTGGACTATAGGGCAAGTAGAGGATCCAATCCCTGAAACCTATTTTGGGAACTGTGTAAATAGCCACTTGGTGGATGCAGAACCGTTGGACTTCATAAAGGAAGAAGGGGTCGTCCTTGTTGCTAAGAGCATTCACAGAAAAGTGAAGGCTTTGGAGAAGGAGCAAATTTTCGGTGGTGCATCTTCGACTTCTCGGTTCATGGACTCGGCAAAAGAGGGAGCTGAAGTGTTGGGAGTGTCAATGTCAAACAAATTTGGGGTTTATGAGTGATTTTGATTGGGGAAAGCCGGGTAAGGGGGACATAATCAATTTGGATAGGTCTTCGAATTTAACCATGGGGATGTTGGACAGCAAGGATGGGTGTGGAGGGGTTGAAGTGGGGCTCTTTATGCATATGAAGGTCATGGATCTCTTTGCTACTCTTTTTCATGGAGGACTGAAGAAAGATGATTGATGGATTCAGTAGAGTTCTCTTATTTAGTTCACTTGAGATGTGTGAAACATCCCATCTGGAGATTTGAGTTTGTATGGAAGAAGTTGTCAGAAATGAAGGGGAAGGTTGTGAGTTACTACTTCTTGTTTAAGGGTTTTTGACATTCTGTCCACTTGTGTAATTGTAATTGTGGAGTCATGTGTAGTGTAATAATTATGAGTTACTCTATTTATAAATAGAGTAATGATAGCTTGTATGATAAATAAAAAATCCTCTGTTTTTCATAATAATGATATTAAAAAAAAACATCATATCCAAATTCGATAGAGATAATTGAACCCCGTTTATTAAGTTTCAGAGCATACGTACACACATGACACAACATATTCATTAAAAATTAAGGCATCAAACCTATGAAATAATAACTACCATTATACTTTTACAAAAAACCAAAACAAGCAATTAATACAATTTTCCAAACAAATAATAAGAATTTTGACTTCTGTGGAGGGGAGCACACTTATAATGTTTAGTTTTGTGAGGAATGTGCTGTAGCTGCTTTGCGTATCATCTGAAATGCACTTCGCATGCATGACTTCAATTTCTTTTCATCTATAAAGTCCTTTTCCGTCTTTAGGGTAACTCTAAGCACTCCCACATAGCTCATAATTGAAATGGCAAGACTCTGCAATATCCATATAATTAATTAATTAAATGATGTTTAATTAATAGAGCTCATGCATATAATTTCACTACCATGCATTACCACTTGTTCTCACATGATTAATTATGTTAAGTTTTGGAAGGAGATTTAGGATATATACCTCAGGTCCACCAGCCAATGTGAAATACAAGCCTTTCACAGGATGATTAGCTAAAGACATTTGTTGTACCGGTCCAACCAAGCTTGAAATCACTGCACTTGACTTCGTTACTGTCCCTCGAAGGTGCTTAGCTACTGCCTGCAACAAAATTAATTGAAGTTCTTAATTATATACATACTTTATTTCAGGCAAACACATTAATTAATTATTGCATATTTACATGCTCATGAGTCTGAGAACATATAATATAACAACATTAGAAAATTATATTCAATTTAAATAGCTGTATATAGAGAGATATAGATACTAACCTCTTGTCCTCTGAATTTGCTCTCCATGTCCAAAAGAGTCCCAGTGAGGGCAACAGCTAAGGATTGTTTCTTTCTCTTGATTATATTATGTGAGTCCCAGATAAAATCTAAAGGGTTTGACATTTTGTTTTGATTTAATTTCGGAATTGGTACATGCAAGAAGGAAATTTTATTCCCCCATGGCCCCTTGGCTTTATTATTCAGCATTTCATTTATTGATTGGTAACCTTCGATGTTTCTCGTATTCAATAAGACCAAAGCAGTGGAGGCTGCCGTTTTTGACTTGAAATCCATGTCTTGCATGTATAACCTAGTCCCATAGAACACGATTCCAGTGATCACATCGTTTATTGTCTGCCATTAGAGAGAATATTCATCATGCAAAGAAATCAAGATAGTCTGATGTCAAAATATCATTATTTTAATTTTCTAAGACTTACAAGTACCTACTATATGTTAATAATGTTCTCATATCCATATAATCTAATTTAGAGTCAGCATGGTGTCAAGTTATACATAAAGCAAAAGCACGACAATTCAAACTAACAAGTTCCTACTACCACCGTCACAATTTGAAAAAAAAATAATAATTCTTGGATGTATCTACGTATATGTATTCTTTTCTGAAAAGTAGGTGATCAAACAAAAAATAATGATATCATACCACACCGAGCCTGGATTTGATGTCCTTGACATGATCAATGGAGAATTCCATGCTTGATATGGAAATTTGTCGAAACTCGGTTCCTTCATCTCCGGATCTTATCGGTGTTTTATCATCACTAATGATGCTACTCTTCAATATGCTCCAACCAAAATCTGAGACAGTGTTGAAAGCAGAAGACATCATCCAAGAAAACCGTCTCCAAATGCCTTTGGTCGATGATTGTGGCTTTGATGGTCTTAGAGACGGAAAGGACAAGGGTAGAGAGGGGTCATCTGCTCGTTGTAGACAAGAAAGAAGTGCACCAACGAGAGAATAACCATCCCCAAGTGCATGGTGAAGCTTAAATATTATACTGCTAGATGCGTTATTTGTGGGGTAATTGATTATGTGAATTTCCCATAATGGTTTGCTTTGTGGCAATTGCTCCATTGCCATGCTTGATAAATAATCATGAAAAGACTT
The DNA here is from genome assembly GCA_014843725.1 of Amphicarpaea edgeworthii. Classification (NCBI taxonomy): domain Eukaryota; kingdom Viridiplantae; phylum Streptophyta; class Magnoliopsida; order Fabales; family Fabaceae; genus Amphicarpaea; species Amphicarpaea edgeworthii. The sequence continues at coordinate 2,905,030 of CM026321.1, read as the reverse complement.
GTCATAGGATTCCACTGTTTTGCCTTCGGGGAATTTGGGAAAGTGGACATGCTCTTTCAAGTTTACATCAACTTGCTTCCATCGTTTCTCTCCATCTTTATCCTGGACCTGGTTTCATATATTCATCAGACTTGGTACTTATGAGATGCTGATATAATTGAGTAAATTAACAAAAATCAAAAGATTAAAGCCAAATTATAATGTAAACTATCTATAGAGAGAGAACCATGACGGAGGAGAAGCGTGGATTGATGGGAAGGAAAACATCTTTAATAAGAGCGAAGGTTTGCAAGTCATCAATGGGAACATCAAATTCCAAAACTCCAATAATATAAATGCATAGCACAGAGCTGTTGAAGTATTGTCCCATAGGACTAACTGGTTCTGCATGCTCTTCATTTAGAAATTCCATATTTTTGGTTCACGTTAATTTAGAGAGAGAGAGAGAAAGCTACGAAACCACACTGAAGCTAGGTTTATGACCTGAGAATTAAGCGGGAATATAGAACCATATTTATAATAAATAGATTAGGGAGGAAATTTAAATTAGGGTGAGAACGAAACACAAACGATAGAGACGTGCTAGCAACAGCAATGTGTAATATACCTTTAAAATTTAATAAGTGGCTGGTTTAATTTTACTTTGATAAGAGCACGGCAGGGAAAGAGTGACCGATCAACGACAGCCACCAGAAATTTAGGTACCAGTCAAATAATATTTAGAATATTAATAGGTTAAGAGAGAATATATATGATAAAGAATTATATATATATATATATATAGGTTAAGACATGAATTAAAAGATAATATATTATAGTACAGTTATTTTTCTGAAATATATGTTATAATTTTCATTGACTGTATTTAACAAATTACGATGTTGTTGTTTTTTTAACAGTTCTCTATCTTAAAACATCCGACAGTTTTGTAAAAGTCAGAATATACGTATTACTTTTCATATATACATTCGGTAAAAACAGGTTAATTGAGTGATGATTTCAGCGATATACATTCAAAATGACTTTTATCTTTATTAGTATAATAATAAAGACGCTGTGCTAGGTTCACCAATCGCCACCGAAGATCGATCGCTGGCTAACTAAATATACTTACCACCGAAAATTAAATATCGAAATCTGACAGTATAGAATGTATATTTGTCCAATATGTTTGTCAGTACACAGCCGTCATGTATTTTTTTAAGTATTCAGTACTGTTGAATCGTTCAAGATGAATGACGTCAGAGTCAGCATGCATGGTAGATGATCCTTTTCAATTCCTGAGCTAATTTGTTGATCTTATGAAGAGCACTTACTAAAAATATCAGCATATATATATAACGTGCATTAACAATATGATTAGGTATTTTCACTTACATTATGAATTAATAACAATTAAAATAGATATATAGAAGAATGTTAAATAATTAAACCAGAGGCAAGATGCAAGGAATTGCATGCAAAAGACCATAATAACCTACTTGTTTTAGTTTTGCAGTGCTTTTTGTGAGGAACAAATCAGGGCTATGACGTATTGCAGGAAGAAAGGTTATATTTTGTTAGTATTGAGAATGGGAGGATTTGAAGGAAAGGATAGAAAGTGTCCATGTATGATTTTTCGAAATTAAAGATGAGATTAACCCAATCACTATTGTGACAAAGCATTGTCCTTTTTTACCTGCTCCTTTTTTCCTTATCTCACTCGTACTCCCAGCACATGTATAACTAGTAGTAGTACTATCAATGATCTGATATATAGTTCTAATTAAATAACATGATACTAGGATGTAATGATGTCAGAGCTAGTTTGGGTTTTGAAAAAAAAAATCAAATAAAGTGGATCGAACGTGCAATGGACAGTGTGGTTCAGTACTGTAGGGCTGTGTATAAATGTATTTAGACAGGTTTTTACCTGATTTTAAAATGTGATCAAATCATTTTTTAGAACTCATATCTATACTGAACAAAACAAAGAATTTGATAACGTATGAAACATGATCTGGTGAATTTGATTTGTTGAGATCATATATATAAATTTTAACACGATATATAGATTGATTAACAAAAAGACTTTTTCGTGTCTCAGTTTTTAGATTCTTCACGCTATAAATTAACCTTTACACGGACAAACTTAATACTTTCTTATCTTATATTATATATGAGATGTTGGAATATTATATCAGCTTATATCGGTGACAAATTATATGTATCTGTTGTTTAAAATGTTAGCTCATCACCTAGTATTTGTCCCAAATAAAATATCAAATGGAAAGATCATGTTACAGTATCAATCAAATTTACCTTTGATAAAGTGGAGAAAATATCAGCGTTGTTGAGTGTATATATAATGCTTGGGTGAGGAAAATGTGAATTCATGTCGTCTTCAAAGATATCTGTGTGTAACCTGCACGATAAGAAACTTTTACGTGTAAATTAATTGCAATAAAGGAAACACGGTTGCAACGCAAATGTGGAATTGCATGGCATGGGAAAATGCAAAAGGTGGATAATTTTTGTCAAAAGAAATTTAACACGCGGTTTGCGCTACAGGTTTTGTGAAAAAGGGGAATTGCATGACATTAGGTTAGGTAGATAAATATTTTTTTGTCAAAAGAAAGTGGTGTGCGTATCTTTTTATTTGCCCAATTGCGTTGCAAGTGAATTACAGGATGCTTTCATTATTAACCCCTTGGTTAAGATAAATAATAGAAAGATATGTAGTATGAAAATTTTGTATACATCCAAATATGAAAATTTTGTATACATCCAAAAAAGAAAAGGTTGATATATAATTTTAGATTTTTGTTGGAATCTTGAAGATGCTAGCTGCTCATCTCATGGTATAGAGTTGTTGGTTATTGTTGTATTTAAGGTTTTTTGTTTTTTTAAGAAAAAGAAACTTAATTAGAGTATTAAGGATAGTCTAATCTAATACTCTAATTGAATACAAAACCCACAAACTTGACACCTTATATAAGGAATATATAATCAATTCCGATGTCTATTCTTGTTCCTTTCATATCTCTTCCCGTGAAATTCTTTAGGATTTCTCTCGGGACCTACTACTCTTGTGGTGGAAACTCGCGGAATGTTCTTAAGGATAATCCCACAATGACAGTTATGTCCTCACGTGACATCTGACAACAATTTCTGAGCATTCCCATTCATTTCTTTTGTTGTTTTCTGTTACTGTTAGCCATGTAAGGACAATTTAACTACGCACACATGTATCATCCACTTAATTACTGCATCAATCAGAATCATTCATCAAACTGGGTGTGAGCAACTAGCATGTTAGTCACACAACATAATACAAGTTCAGTTTCTAATAAATCTCTGAAACATACTTTTTATCTCTCTTCAATACTGAAGAATGCAGCTTTTTGTTTCCAATTTCTATAGAACCACCTTTCTTGTTATTTATGGTATGGTTATTATGGGGATGGTATTGGAGTTAGGAGCCATGTCTGAACCATTACAGCTTCAACTGGAAGCAAATGCTATACTCAATAGTGGATGGTGGAATGGATCCCAGTTAGATTCACATGATATCTGTTCGTGGAAAGGAATAGTTTGCAACAATGCTGGAAGCATAACTAGAATCACAATCACGGGACCTTATTTTAGAACAGGGATTCAATTTGCAACACTAAACATATCTGCTTTCAAGAATTTAGAATGGCTAGAACTCTCGGATTGCGGACTAGAAGGGACTATCCCAACTGAAATTGGTAATCTCTCAAAACTCACTCATCTTGATTTGTCCTACAATTTTCTTCATGGTGAGATACCTTTTTCACTGCAAAACCTTACCCGATTAGAGAGCCTAGATTTGTACAGCAACAAAATTGAAGGCTCCATTCCTCATGAGTTGGTGTTCCTGAAAAATGTTACTGCATTAGAACTATCTTGCAATAGAATCAATGGGACCTTGCCCGTTTCACTAACAAATCTCACAAAATTACAAGTGCTTCACATTTCCCACAACATCATTAGTGGTGAAATACCACCAAAGCTTGGATATTTGCCATCCTTAAAAAGTCTTGATCTAAGCTACAATAAACTTACAGGAAAGGTTCCAATATTTAAGCAACATTTAGTTGATGTGAACATTGCCTTCAATTATTTGAAGGGTCCCATTCCAGATGGTTTCCCTGCATATGCGCTAAAAGGGAACAAGGGTGTATGCAGCGACATTTTGGACATCCAATTCAAATTCCAATTCCAACCTTGTTCAGTCCACGGCAACAATGCAAGCATGGCCGGCAGCAACAAAGTAAGGCACAATGAGCTGGTCATAGTTTTTTCTGTTCTCACTTTCCTATTCATAGCCTTTTTGTTGCTTGTGTACCTGAGGCATATTTGCACTGCAATTGAGAACGAACATGCAAAGACAACGACAATGAGTAAGAATGAGGATTCGTTTTGTATATGGAACTATGATGGAAGCATAACTTACGAAGAAATTGTTAGAGCAACAGAGAACTTTGACATGAAATATTCTATTGATATAGGAGCGTATGGTAGTGTTTACAAGGCACAATTACCTAGTGGCAAGGTTGTTGCCTTGAAAAAACTCCATGGCTTTGAGGCAGAGGTGCCAGCTTTTGATGAGAGTTTCAGAAATGAGGTCAAAGTATTATCCAAAATAAAGCATCGACATCTTGTGAAGCTCTATGGATTTTGCTTGCACAGTAGAATCATGTTTTTGATCTGAGTACATGGCGAAAGGAAACTTGTTTTCTTTCTTGAATGATGATGTGAAAGCAATGGAATTGGATTGGAAAAAGAGGGTTAACATTGTGAAAGGCACTGCAGATGCTCTTTCATATCTTCATCATGATTGCACCCCTCCTATAGTGCATAGAGACATATCATCCAGCAATATCTTGCTTAATACAGAGTGGGAGCCCACTGTTTTTGACTCTGGCAAATCCCAATTCCTCAGCCTTCATTCATGCAATCGAACTATAGTTGCTGGAACCATTGGAAATAAAGCTCCAGGTAAATTGTTCATATCGTTTTAGTTTTCTTTTTTCTTTTGGTTGCTTTCCTATTTACCTTTGTCCTTTTTGCTTACATGATTTCATAGAGACCATGCATAATCCGTACATACAAATTGTAGATTTTAATATTATTAATATTTCAGCTATTTTCCTTTTATCTTTGAATAAATGCAGAACTTGCCAACAATATGGATGTGAGAAAAAAGTGTGATGTGTATAGTTTCGGACTAGTGGCACTTGAAACTTTGGTGGGAAGGCATCCTAAGGAAATACTGTTGTCACTTCTATCAACTTCTACTGATAATGATATCACATTATGTGAAGTATTGGACCAACGCCTCCGTCACCCAACAATGACACATTTACTGGACATAGTTCATGTTGCGATAGTGGCATTTGCGTGCTTAAATCTCGACCCTTGCTCTCGCCCAACAATGAAATGTGTCTATCGATGTTTTCTTTCTGAACTCACACCACTAAGCATTCCCTTGCAGGAAATTTCATTGCAGCAGCTCATGAGTCAAGAACTCAAGCAATATGAGAAGTTATGAACACCTGAAAGTGAACCTTCAAATTATCTTCTTTTTTTTTTTAAAACAGAGTTCACTATTCATGAAACGAATTAGTCTAAGCAGACGCACCCTCGGAGAAATTATTGCATTCAAATTTGACACTTAGTCCACAAATACTGCGACAAATAATGCGTAGGTACGGTGAATGGGGCAAAGCCTGTTATGCCTGTCGTAGTCAAGCTAGGATTTGAGGATAAAAGAGAGTGATCAACTAGCATGTTGCTCACAGACATGATAAAAGTTCAGTTTTTCATATATCAGAAGCAAAGGATGCAGCCTTTTGTTTCTAAATTATATGGAGCCACCTTTGTTGTTATTTATGGTATGGTTGTTATGGGGATTGTATTGGAGTTAGAAGCCGCGACTACATCATCCCAGCTTCGATCAGAGGCAATTGCTATAATGAAAAGTGGATGGTGGAATCGACCGCAGTCAAATCCATACCATATCTGTTCGTGGGATGGTATAGTTTGCAACCATCATGGAAGCATAACAGAAATCAAATATCCATACATAACAGAATGGATTCAATTAGCAAAACTTAACTTTTCTGCTTTCAAGAATTTAGAAAGGCTAGATGTCGGGCAAAGTGGACTAGAAGGGACCATCCCTCCTGAAATTGGTAATCTCCCAAAACTCACTCATCTAGATATATCCCGCAATAATCTTTATGGTAAGATACCTCCCTCAATAGGAAATCTTACCCAATTAAAGATCTTAATAATCTCAGACAACAACATTCAAGGCCCCATTCCTAGTGAATTGATGTTCCTGAACAATCTTACTGTGTTAGATCTATCTTACAACAAAATCAATGGGACCTTGCCCGTTTCACTTACAAATCTCAAAAAATTAGAAAGCCTTGACATTTCCCACAATCGACTTGTTGGTTCCCTGAAACCTTTCTCAGTTGGAAACTATCCACGGCTAATCACTATTGATGTCAGTCACAACTTAATCAGTGGTGAAGTACCACCAGAGCTTGGATATTTCAAAAACTTCCCATCCATAGAAAGTTTGGATCTAAGCCACAATAATCTTACCGGAACGGTGACTATATTCCTTCAACATGTCTTTCGCGTGAACATTTCTTTCAATTTTTTGAAGGGTCCCATTCCAGATAGTTTCCCTGCGTCTGCACTCATAGGCAACAAGGGTCTTTGTAGCCACATATCGTATACTCAAACCACATTCCAATTCCAGCCTTGCTCAGCCCGCAGCAACAAACTAAGGCACAAACTGGTCGTAGTTCTTCCTATCCTCATTTTCTTAATCATGGCCTTCTTTCTACCTGTGTATCTGAGGCTTATTTGCATTGCAAAAAAGAACAAACATGCTAAGACAGCGACGACCACTAAGAATGGGGATTTGTTTTGTATATGGAACTATGATGAAAGCATAGCCTATGAAGACATCATTACAGCAACTGAAGACTTTGACATGAAATATTGTATTGGAACTGGAGCTTATGGGAGTGTTTATAGGGCACAATTACCAAGTGGCAAGATTGTTGCCTTGAAAAAACTTCATGGCTTTGAAGCAGAGGTGCCAGCTCTTGATGAGAGTTTCAGAAATGAGGTGAAAGTATTATCAGAAATAAAGCATCGACATATTGTGAAGCTATATGGATTCTGTTTGCACAAAAGAATCATGTTTTTGATATATGAGTACATGGAAGAAGGAAGCTTGTTTTCTGTCTTGTATCATGATGTGGATGCAATAGAATTGGATTGGAGAAAGAGGGTTAAAATTGTGAAAGGAACTGCAGATGCTCTGTCATATCTTCATCATGACTGCAACCCTACAATAGTGCATAGAGACATATCAGCCAGCAATGTCTTGCTTAACTTTGAGTGGGAGCCTAGTGTCGGCGACTTTGGCAGGTAAATCATTCTTAACATTCATTATTTTTCGGTTCCTCTGCCTTTTTTTTTTTCTATTTCCTCTTGTTTACATATGCAGCTGGACTAGTTTGTAATGCAGAGTATCTACAGGCAAAATGTGTTTTAGGTTCTTCAATTTTCAATCACAATTGGTCTCATTTCTTATATTTTAAAAACGGTGATTTTAGTACTTGTATTATTTGACAACAAGTGACATGATGAATGCAGAACTTGCCTATACAATGGTTGTGAATGAAAAATGTGATGTTTACAGCTTCGGAGTATTGGCACTTGAAACTTTGATGGGGAAGCATCCAAAGGAAATATTGTCATCACTCCAATCAGTATCATCTACTCATAGCATCACATTGTATGAAATATTAGACCAGCGCCTCCCAGCTCCAGACATGGCAGTTTTTCTAGACATAGTTAGCATTGCCACAATAGTATTTGCATGCTTGAATCAAGATCCTCGTTCTCGGCCAACAATGAAACACGTGTCTCAATGTTTTCTTACTCAGTCAACTCCGTTGGTCATTCCTTTACAAGAAATTTCGTTGCAGCAGCTCATGAGTCAAGAGCTCGAATTATTTAGAATTGTCAACTCCGTGTAGAGAAACTTCAACATGCATGCAGTTGAATTTCGCTATCATTTATTCAAAACTTTGTCCAAGTATATTTGCACGAATTGTTACATAACCACGTAAAGTTTTTGATGTTGTGGATGGTAACTCAGATGCATCTATATTATATAGTATGGAGAGTAACGCAAAAGAAAAATTTATTAAAAATAAATGCAAAACTAGATTATATATTAGGAATCTAAAATATATTGATTAGGTTAAATATATAAGTCCAAATTAAACCGAAAGTTTCATTCATTAGAAGCGACATGACGTGAATTTGATTGCCAAATGAAATCCAAAAGCAGGAAGAGCAAATCCAGCATAGCAATTAGCAACCAATCAATTGAAGTGACACAAAGAAAGTGTGAAGGAATAAATTGGTTATAGTTAGTTTCCTCCGATTTCTGAACTACTGCTAGTTATAATATAACTCAGTTCCGTATTCTTAAGTCTCAACACAATAATGTTCAGATCTCTTGGGTGGGACCTAAACTTGTGGTGGTCCCTGCTGGACTGGATCAAGTGACAACAATGCTTGCATTCAATTCTTTAATGTTTGACTCTGAGTCAACCAAAACCGGGCCGGGCGTGAAATGTGTCGCAGCACTTGCACCGTCAATGGGGCAAAGTAGTACACTGTTCCATGAAACTTCTTGTGGCTCTTAGGTCTAAGCAGACACAGCCTCACAGAAATGCTTGCATTCAATTCTTCAAAGTTGACTCTAAGTCAAGCAGTGCCGTGACAGATGTGCATGCACCGTCAATGGGGGCAAAGCCTCGAATGAAAGAGTGACCAACTGACATGAGAAATGAAGTTTTTATCTCTGTAGTTGTAGCATATGCACCAATCCTTGTTTTTCTAATCATGGCCTTCTTACTGCTTGTCTACCATGTTCGCCGTGCAATTAAGAATAAACATGCAAAGAAAACAGTGATGACAAAGAATGGGGATTTATTTTGTATATGGAACTATGATGGAAGCATAGCCTATGAAGACATCATTACAGCAACTGAAGACTTTGACATGAAATACTGTATTGGAACTGGAGCTTATGGGAGTGTTTATAAGGCACAGTTACCAAGTGGCAAGGTTGTTGCCTTGAAAAAACTCCATGGCTTTGAGGCAGAGGTGCCAGCTTTTGACGAGAGTTTCAGAAATGAAGTCAAAGTATTATCAGAAATAAAGCACCGAAATATCGTGAAGCTCCATGGATTCTGCTTGCACCAAAGAATCATGTTTTTGATCTATGAGTACATGGAAAGAGGAAGCTTGTTTTCTGTCTTGTTTGATGATGTGGAAGCTATGGAATTGAACTGGAAAAAGAGGGTTAACATTGTGAAAGGCACTGCACATGCTCTGTCATATCTTCATCATGACTGCATCCCTCCAGTAGTTCATAGAGACATATCAGCCAGCAATGTCTTGCTTAACTCAGAGTGGGAGCCTAGTGTTGGTGACTTTGGCACAGCTCGATTCCTCAGCCTTGATTCATCTAATCGAACTATAGTTGCTGGAACCATTGGATATATAGCTCCAGGTAAATCATTCTTAGCCTTAATATTATTTTTTTTGGTTCCTATCCATTTTCTCTATTTCCTCTTAATTCGATGTGCAACTGGACTAGTTTGTAATGCTAAGTTTATATGAATTGTAGATTTTGTCTGATATTGTTAATTTTTTACCATGAAATTTGATCAATGCAGAACTTGCATTTACAATGGTTGTGAACGAAAAATGTGATGTTTATAGCTTCGGTGTATTGGCACTTGAAACTTTGGTGGGGAAACATCCTAAGGAAATACTTCCATCACTCCAATCAGCATCTCCTAATAGCATCACATTATATGAAGTATTGGACCAGCGCCTCCCAGCACCAAACATGGCAGTTTCGCTAGACATAGTTCGTGTTGCCATAACAGCATTTGCATGCATGAATCCGAATCCTTGTAATCGGCCAACAATGAAACAGGTGTCTCAACGTTTTCTGACTCAGCCAGCTGATCCATTACTCATTCCTTTTCGTGAAATTTCGTTGCAACAGCTCATGAGTCAAGCTCGAATTATTTAGAATTGACAACTCCGTGTTAAAAACTTCAAAATGCAGTTGGATTTCGCTATCATCATTTATTGAAGACAATGTGTTCAAGTATATTTGCACGAATTGTTAGATAACTACGTAAAGTTTTGATTTTAATTACTATGAATGTATGGTGGATGATGAGACTGTATGGCCTGAATTCACTGCTGGAGATACATGTCCTCTTTCACCTGGTGTTGGTGTTGGTACGTTGTGGTACTGCTTTATAAACTACTAGCTAGATTTGCTCTATTTCACTCTTTCAAATTTCAATTTTTTTACTAAAAAAAAAAGAGAGAGAGAATCTCATGATTAGGTAACTTTGCATGCATTTTTCCACAACATGATCTGAATGATCATGATTCCAAAGTATCGATATGAAATATATACTTAAAGAAGACAAACAAAGAACCCCATTTTTATTAATTATTATTCATTTGTCCATACTGCACAGCAGAGCTGGAAATCCACTTAGGAGGCACATGTGCCATAACTCAGCCTAACGTACGTAAATATTATTTTATATATTCTGCAATACAATAAATTAAGTGTATGGGAAAGAAATTGCACTGCTCAAAGTCCACCGACTGTAATAGACTTAATTTGTTCAAACTTTATACACCAATCTACTGCACATAAACAAATTAAAAAACTGAAGAAAAAAGATTGTACTGTATCATTTGTCCTGATCATATCATATCATTATAATTAATACCCAAAATTAATCATTTATATAGGGTCAATGGAAACGCTGGTGCTGTTGATCAGGCCAGGGCCAAAAGTTCTGTTGTGCATCAATGTTGTGAAACATGTTGCAGAAGCCATCATCTTGAAGGAGCTGTGTTATGCTGGTGGACTTTACCGAATTGGGTTGTAGTTGTAGGTTTTTACCGATCTGATCAGTAGATATAGAATTGTTCAAACCTAGTGTCCTTGAAAGATTTAAATTTATATCTGAGCTGTTATCATTATCACTTCCGTTGCTCCAAGAACCCTCAGTTTCTTTCTTAAGGCTCATCATTCCAGCCTCACACCAATCCCTACTTTTAACAGCTTGTAACTGCAAATTAATTAACAACATAAAGTAGGGAAAAAAACTGAAAAAATTAACAAGTCAACATGATCAAATATCAACATATAGGCCTTTGTTACCCAGATTCTGGTGTGTTAAAGGCTTAAATCATTGCTTGGATCTAGTGCAACTATGTAGTCTAACAGTGACACAGATTCTTCACAAGAATGACCAACTTATAATCAAGCAAATATAAAAAGTTACTAATACATGCATGTGTAATATACTATAGTAATACAAAAATGAAATGGTGTTTTAGAAGTAAATGAAACGCACCAAAAAATCCAACATGGAAAAGGTGTTCCTCTTCTAATAATAAAGTCAAATTAATAAACAAGGGTATGCTTTCTTTCGTCCAACATGATCCATAATATCAATAAAGGAGACAGCACGGAAATTTCGTATAGAACAGTAAGGAGTAGAGAAACTTCATCCTATACTCACAAAATATAACAAATTCAATTCCAGCTAGTCAAGGTCGACGAGATTCGAGAATATGGAGAGAACAAAAATCAAATTAAAAAAAATGTAAAGAAAACCTCATGCTTTTATTTTCAAAGAACAAATATTAGAATTGAAGCCATATTCTCCCATCCATTATTGAATATTGAATATATATCTCAATCAAGATCAAGATCAAGAACACCTAATAGATCCTGCTGATCAATAAGTTCATATATATTCTCCATTATTTCTCCAAAAACTTTATTATATACTTTGATCCAAAAACAAACCAGTATGAAAAAATCAGTAATAGATCCCGCTAGAACAATTAATAATTACCTCTGCCTGCAGTTTCTGATTCTGAAGCTTAAGAACGTCATTATCAGCATTAAGTGCCTCAAACTGCTTCTTGAGAAGTTGATATTCCTTCTCCAAGTGCTTGGTTTTCCATCTGGCCCTTCTATTCTGAAACCATATGGCAACTTGTCTTGGCTGCATCCCCAAAGCCTTAGCTAGTTGCAGTTTCCTTTCTGGCTCAAGCTTGTTCCCCAACTCAAAACTCTTCTCAAGACCCTTCACCTGTTCCAAATTCAACCTCTTCTTCTTCTCCCCACAGTACTGGAAGACCATCCCATCATCCGATAACTCATCTTCTCCTGCGTGCACTTCATCACACTTGTTCTCGATGCCTGAAAATGACATGGACCGCTTCAACATGAAAGGTGCACCTCCTGCAACATCACACTTCATGCACTGTTATTGTAAACAGACATATGCATGATAACTTCATTTTTTGAATAAAATGTAAACAGAAGAAAGAGATGATTGAACCTTGAAAGAGTTGGGGTGGGAAAGAGGGGAAGGCGTTGTGATCTTCTTCATGAGTAGTATTAAATGTGAAGCTGCTGTGAGAAGGTGGTGGAAAGGCCATGGTAGAATTAATAATTAAGATCGAGGATGTGATGTGATGTGTTAGTGATATGATATGGTTCTCATGCAAAGTGGTGTCTCTCTCTCTCACTCACAAGTGAAAACAGGGTTTGGCTCGCACTCTCATGATGACAAAAGTTTCAGGAAGGGATCATGATGATGATGATGACGACGATGTGTGCAGAAACCCGAGGACAGCGATTTTTAAGCACTGACTCACTGAGAGAGAAGAGAGAGAAAATGAGAGTTAGATCCCAGTTCGAATCAACTCTAACATCACAGAGACTTTTTAGTTACTACATTGTATAAGTATATGTATCAATGAACAATGATGCTTATTTAATTATTTGACATCCCTCACAGGATGTGAAAGCAGTGAAAATCAAAATTACTCGTATAAAAGATGTTGTGGTGAGAAAAAGTAAAATGTGTTCTACCTAGATCAAATTAGTTTTATTATTTATGTACTGATATTTTTATAAAAACTTAGTGTTATAAATCATTATATATAAAATCTTAACACTCACTGTTTTTTTTTACAAGAACACTCACTGTTATTTTCATAAAAACTGATATATATTTTTAATTGTATATTAGCAGTGATACAAGTTCTTGGTGTGCACGAAATCAATCATTGTATTATATTTTATATAAAAGTTATATATTGATACAAAATCTAAAGAATATTTTCGGATATCAATACGTTTACATTGCGTTATAGATAAGTTCAAATTCAATTATTCTAGAATTATAAGCTCGATGCCAAAATTCTTTATGCATGAAACTATAGAAAGAGAAAAAATAGTACATATGTATTGAAGTTTTTTTAGATTTTTATTCAATCACAATTATTTTTAATAATAACTATTTTAAATGCTGTACAAATAATTATTTTCAAATGGTTGAAGTTGTAAATTTACGCTGATAATATGTAGCTATTAAACTTTATATAACTCAAATTGATTAAATTATTTGAGAATTAAGTTCGAGGCAAAAAAAAAGTTTGTATATATATGCGATATTTTGGTCTTTTATTGCTCACCGTATAGACTGGAATAAATTGGGTTCAAAGTCTGATTTCTTTAACCCTTTCCACACCAAAAGAAAATCAAAATCCAATAAAAACAAAGCTTGATTTTGTGAAGAAATGTCCCTTGCTTGCGTGCTTGGAACATGTATATATAAATATAATTGGATAAGTTCTTCAGTAAGCCCCACTTGGAAAAGACAACGTATTTAATCATTGACGTGAATTAATCTATATAGTTTTGGTGTCATTTTAAAATGACTTATAGTAGTACTATAAAACTTTTTAAACACGTTTAATATTAAACCCAGTGCTAGCTAGTAATTGAATTTGCTTTACCAAGTGACGATGTATTCATACTGTTCTCGTCTTGGATGTTTAAAGAATTTAAGGAAACAACAATTTTATTAGAAAATTACAAACATTCTTAAAACTACATCGTGTATCATATATAGTTGTTTACTTAAGGATTTCTGATACAATGTTCACTTTTTTTACTACGTCATTGCTTAAAACTGAAATTTCAGAAACCCAGTAGCGTAGCAAATAGATATATTTATATATTTACAGTAGTTTCGTTTGATTAAAATATTCCTACGCACATGCATACTTGGCATTAGGCAACACGAAAATCAAGAATCCAATAATAGGAAATATTATTGAAATGCAGGTCTCTCTGGTATAATCATTTTGTAAGGATGAGGCCGGTTAATTAAGAATATACTTTTAAACACTTTCTTATTACATTATTTTTTATTATTGATTAAAAATTATGAAATGTAAAACCTATATAATTTCATAACTTTCAATAAAATCAGTAATAAAATATATTTCAGAAAAGTATATTAAAAAGTCTGTTAATTAGCAACATTTTTCAAAGTATTCGTGAGGGACACATGGAATTTGCATTTGGAATCAAAGTAATCGGCTGGGATATATTTGGCTATTTTCCATTAAAGATATATACGTATACTGGGATTTTGGAATATATTCAGTACTATATGGTATTCGATTGGCCCTTTATATGTATTGTCAGTTCTTTTAACTCTAGAAATGGAGAAAATTATAATCTCATCCTCAAATACGCATGGTATACAAACAAGCTTAAACATGTGGATGTGGTTGGTAAAAATAACTAGCCATTTGGCCGTGGCCTCACATTACTTCATTTCTAGAATGAAAAAAGAGTAGTAATGCTGTATAGGCAACTAATTAAAACCAAGGACGTGTACATATATTTTTTTGTGTAGAAAATTGTTAGCAACAACTTGAATCAGTGGTTAATTATTATCTCATTCACTTTTACAAATGGCAACAGCAAATGGATGTTTAAATGCTAAGAGAAAAGTTATATGTGGCAATATATGGTTAATTGGCCTCCCAGTCATATATCAAATTCATACCCCACTTCATATCTGCCATCTGGGATGAAAAACCACCAAAAACAAGAAAGTGAATCTTTAAGCATCAACTGAAATCAAGAACATCTTTTTCTAATACAACGCCTGAATCAGTAGCAATCACAATATTCACTTTTACAAGGATGACTTTAATTTACAAGGATGGGGCCAAATTAAAGGGTATTCAAATCAAATGTACTAGAATTTGTATGGGATACGGGTGTGTCGTTTATCCATTGATGAAGAAATCATCAGTTGGCCTCACTTTTTCATTAGCAATATCACAATGTCACATAGGTTTCTGTGCAAGTAATGATGATGATTGATGATGGTGGAAGCATGGGGCACGTAATGGGTATCATTAGCCATGGCCCTACCATCTTTTTTCTGCTTTGGCTGGCCCTACAACAAAGCTTACCAATAGAAAATTGATGGCAATTAAGCGCTTTGAAG
Organism: Amphicarpaea edgeworthii; assembly: GCA_014843725.1. Lineage (NCBI taxonomy): Eukaryota > Viridiplantae > Streptophyta > Magnoliopsida > Fabales > Fabaceae > Amphicarpaea > Amphicarpaea edgeworthii. Next base: position 2,889,539 of record CM026321.1, on the reverse strand, counting down.
TAGTAAGGTGCAAACAAACATGCATGTTAGCCCTAGCCAGTTGCTATCTTAATTCTTATCCTATAAAATAATTCATGAAAAAAATTATGTTCTGAATCTTCTTCACATGTTTTCCTGCTCCCATGTGCTTGTACCTGCAATTAATCTTTCCTCTCACACCCTGTCTTGTTTAATCTGTCTTGTAAAGTGGAACCATTTCTTCAATACATCAAAAACCTTATAGCAACTATTTGGCTCTAAATAAAGTGTAATATTACACTTTATTTAGACTTGCCATGCATATAATACAAGTACTTGTATTTAACAAAACTTATAATTAAAAGTAGTGTATGCTGTGTTTATAAATTATTTTTACCATTTTCATAATCCATTCAAGATTACTTATGAAAACAACTTAATTTGGTGTGTTAATTTCTTATAAGGACTAAAATGTATAATGTTAATTTCATGCTGGAGTACTATTTTCCTACTGTTAATTTCTTATAATTAATTTAGGACTAAAATTTATTATTGTTTTATACTGTGAACACACACACATATATATGGATTAAAACATAAAATTAGTTTAATGAATCATGTGCCACATTAGACTTTCGTTACACAATACACACATTAATATCTGTCTAACATTGCTATAACATATCCAAATAGTAACATAAAAAAAAATATAATATTAATTTTGTTTAGGAATTAAAAGTAAAAAATTTTAGTATAGCGACTAATCTATAAATGAACATTAATAAAATTAAATCTTGCCTATAAAAATCTAATCTATAAATGAATACTATTTATACTGGTGGGGTGCTCTCTATATTTTTAATTTTAAATAAATAAAAAAGTAAATAATAAGAGTAGTGGATAGTTAGAAAAAAAAAAAAAAACAGTTATGAAAAGGATATTGAGATTAGAATAATAATATAACTGAAAGATAAAAATGTTCAAAAAAATATGAAAATTCAAGGTAGTTGTTAAAATTGATATTCCCGTTATATATTGCATAAACAAACACACAAAGTTTGAAAAATAACACTAAGATATGTGCTCTGCTGATTGAATCAGGAACAGAGCCAGTGATTGATCCTATTCCTTGGTTCTAATTAAGGATTTAAGGGTTTTTCTTTTCTTTCCTTCTTCCTTTTTTTTTTGCCCATCATTGTTCCGAATGTTTAATTTTTATTTTGTCAGAATTCATTGTTTTGTAGTTAAACATGGGTTTCTGATTCAGAGTTTGATGCCTCCACAATCAAGGTTGGGCTCAGGAGTTACGTCCTCTGACATGGCCCAAACTTATTTGTAATATTTCATTCACTTGGGCCCAACACACGCCCTTTTAGGGTACTTTCTCTCCCTTCGGTGGTAATTTTACTTTAATTAATTATGGCTTGTAGGAAAGTATGCATTTCTTGTGAATACACATTCTTCTGCAGCCAACAAACAGCAAGCAAATTCTTGAAGAGCATCCTTGGCCATGGGAAGCTTTAGTTGAATTGAATCTGTCTAAATTTTAATTTATGGTAAAAGTTTTAAAAGAAAATTCATTAAATTGAAGAAACCATTCAGTATAAAATATTTTGCAAATAGGATTGGCTTAACGAAGAGCAAGATCTTAAGCAAATTTTGAAAAAAGGAATTTGTTTAATTTAAATAAAATAGTAATATGTTGGTGTGTGTGTTTTTGTACATACTACTATGGACACAACAAAACTCTTTTCTAAAAATTAAATGCTACATATGTAGAATTTGAATTCGAAATCATATATTGAGTTTATTTCTAACATATATGGCATTTTTACGTTACAAAACCTAATAAAAATATCACTAAAATGTTGTATAACCTCCGCATTTTGTAATTAAAATAATTAATTATGGGTGTGTGTATAAAAAAAATGGTACATATCTTCATAATTGAATTCTATAGAAATGAAATGCATCAATTGTGGCCGCAATTTCAGGTGTTGTGGACAAGCTGAAGACATAGACAGCTAGCACAATTGTAAATTGTCATCCCAAAAATCAGATTGGCCATTGGATTGTGTATAGGGAATGTGTGTCCCACATTTCCACCAATAGAATACTTAACAAACTTCCAAACCACTTTTTCTCTCGAATCAATAATCAATTTGCTATATATACACTTAGGAATTAGTGGAGTCCATGACTTATGCATCTAGCAAGAGCCAGACAAACATACCATCCAAAGATTAAAAGCCACTAAACTTATAACTCCATGCACCTTTCAACAAACATGCTTAAATAATTACTAAATAAATATTAGTATAACTATTTTGTGATATATAGTAGTATTCTATTGTCGTTCCCTGTTTTCTTGGCACTGATCGAATCATGTATGGGTTTCCTTTGCGACCAAAGTCCTCTCATTTAAGGTCAACAAGAATGCTGTTCACGTTTATTGCTTGCAGCAGTCGGCATCAATATGTTTAAATGACCCCTTTAAATATTTTTTAACGTAATTACGTACATATATTCAATATATATTCGAATTCAAAATCACTAATTAATCAATAACAACGTAACGTAAACTAATTAATCTACGTGCTTTGTAGTAATAGTCAAAGAAAATAAATTTAGTGAAATGAATAGAATGTGCCTCTGTGTCCTCATGCGCACGAGTTATGACATAAACGTTGGCAGCGAAAGAAGGAAGAGATGACGTCCTTTATTAATTCCATGGAAACTTCGAACAAGTAGTATATATGTGAATTGATGCATGCATGCCAGCAGTGTCCATTTAATGCATAAAAATTAAACTGATCAGAGCTACTCGGATTGAAGAGATCAACGTGCAAAAGAAAGATACGTGTATTGGAGAAAAGCACTCGAGTAGCGGTATGATCGATCCTCATGTCCACGTGCCATCACGTGTACCTCCAAATACCAAATCAGATTTATGAATGAATCAATTCACTGTTATCTTGTTATCACGCATAACATCACATTGTGCAAAACTTATTCTCAGTATCTCACAACTTCACTTCGTAAGATTCCTATTTATTTAATGACCAAAAACAACACCTACTCAAATTCAAATCTTAAAAGTAAGCATCAAATTATGAAAATGTCTTCATTTTCAAACATATTTTTGTTATATATAATACTACATTTTAGGTAAAAAAATAATATCGTGCGTACAGAGTCCAGCGAGTTTATTAAATGTGTTAGTTGGTGTATCAGTTTCCTGTTATTATGACTTACGAGTATTTCTCGATCGTGTTCATTAGATAAAACGAGAGCAATAAAGGATGCTATTAATTGAAGAGGAAAAACATTTAAATGAGTGTAAAACTGTCTAAATGCAAGCAACGACCAACGGTGACCACCATTTCCGCAACGCCCACCTACCTCTGTAGTAATACAAACTAAACTACACTAGTATTTCTCAAAAATATTTTTCAATAATTTCATAATTAATACTAGCTACTATCGAATAATAAAATATTAAAAATATGTATTTAGAGTATAACTTTCATGCAAAACACAATGTTTTAGACTCTCAATCAATTAGATTATAATCTTAGTTTACAATTTTTTCACGCAAGTAGATTTGTGATTGAATTAATGATCAATAATATATATAAAAATTCTTTAATTACTTTGTCAGTGCGTGGACTTTTTTACTCGTATATTAATATTTTAATAATATAAAATAATAAAATAATTTTTACTTGCTAATTTTGAGAATCATTAAAAACGTTATAAAAATTAGAATTTGTCTGCTTAACTGGTACAATATCCACATACCCCACTAAAAGCTACACTAATTTCTAATCTAGCTAGTATGATGAATTAGATAAAGAAGTTAATGATGTACTTATGTTCTTTTTTTTAGGATAATGATGTACTTATGTTAATCTAATCTCTGGTAAGAAATGTCATACTTATGTCCCTTCAAGCCAAAAAGTAAAGTCGAGATCTTAGTTCAAAGTTGTCCGTTCCACAGTACTACATAAACGGTCTACCAAAGAAACTATATATGTTAATCTTCTTTCTGGTACAAAATGAAACTATGTTAATCTAATCAAATTAAAAATGACATGTACCAAAAATAACGTGTCACATAAATTTACATTTTTAGATCAATTATATTATTTGACCACTCAAAACGTCGCAGGCATAACTGCACAAGGGAAAATCAAATTATATGTAATTAAACTCTAAATGATTAGGTATTATTCTTAAAGATACATTAAAATTGGTCGTGTGAGTGTGTTCAATTGCGTAAATTTCCCAGTTCCATTGCGGGGACATGATTCTTCTTTGTCAACAACTTGTGTAAAATATTTTATTGTTTATTTGGTAGGTAATGATTTAGTAATTATTTATATATTAAATTGGAGCCTCTAACAAATGTTCTCCATTAAATATACTGTAGTTAATTAATTAAATGAAATTTATGCGTGCTGATCTTATATTTCGAAACCGCATGTTTGGTCTTTGCTGAATTAGCTCATCATTCTCAGGTCGCAAAACAAATTTTATGTTATAATTATTAGTAGATTATCTGCAAATTACCTATAAATCATAATTATCAGTTTGATCATTGGTCTATTCATCACAACGTGAGTATGATGTTAGTTTTCTTGCAAACTTGATAATAAGGCACGAACATTTCGCCTACCTATATTTATAAAATTTGAATTAATTATGATCATAATAACATTCTCTATTCTCTCTGTTTTGTTTTTTTTTTAATTAACATTCACTATTATCTGAAACCAATGCAATAAACAAATAATTGGCACTGAGTACTTCCCGGATAATATTTGTTAAATGATCCCAACAATATCCTCTTCATTAAGATATGCTGTTTAATTACCTTCAACAAGTCTTATTTTGAGTTAAAATTTGTATTATAATAGAAAAATTAACTAAAATACTATCTTTATTTTACCAAGAATGAAAAGAGTCTGTATAAAAAATAAATAATAAATCACAACAATATTACTTAAGGTTTAAGGCGAAGGTTAGAGTGTAACATTCATTATCAATTTATCATCGTAGATGATCCTAGTCAGCGTGGTCTGTTCAACGCGCAAAAACACGTAGCTGTTATCACGCGCGAAGCAATACAGAAGGAAAAGCTCGGAAAATCACTTCACGCTTTTCAAAGTGCGAGTGGCAGTGACATCGCTCTATGACACCTCGTTGTAACTGTATCCAAATAAATACAGCATTTCTGTTTAAGAAAACAATAGCGAAAAATAAGTTTTTGTTTCGTAACATCACAACGTGTAAAAGAGGTTAGAATTATTGTTTTTGTGGACACTAAGAAATAGAACAAGAGAGAAACTAAAGCAATAATCCTCGCTCTCAACTGTTTTCACTTGTCCTAACAAAGTTTTTTTTTTTTACAAAATTACAATTTTCCTTTCTATTTTATTTGCTCAGTTAAAATAATAATAATAATAATAAAAGAAATGTTTGTTATTGCATCGTATAAATCTATGTATGTAAACTGAAGTTGCGTCCTTCAAATCTTGCAACTCTCGTTCGTTGGTTCTCGTTTTGTCTTTTTCTCTCTCTAAAATTCTAGAGCGAGAAAGAAGAGAGATCAGAGTGGTGCAACAGTTCAATTGATATACGAGGGATTGATTATTGATCTCTCCTTTTGACTTTCCGATTCGTGTTTTCCCTTTGATTTCTCTTGCTGAGATTTTTCCTCCCTCTCCTCAATTTGATACTCATTTTCAGAGGGTTCACATTGGAACAATTGTAGAAAAAAAAAAAAAAAACATCAATGGTCGAGTTTTTCTTGTTCTCTGTTTGGTCCTAAATGTGCCATCATGAGCACCAAAAAAGCACATGAACAAAGTTGGGTTTGCAAGGAGTCATGTTCATTGGATTGGTGACCCAACATTTTTTCCAGAATTGGCATCATCCTTGCAGGGTATAAGTTATAACTTATAACTCACACAATCAATGAAACAATTCCACACCTTGTGAATTTGTTATCTTTTTTTGGATCATTATATTTTAGCTCCAAATTCACCTAATTGAAAGTCTCAAAGTTTTTCTTTTTTCTTCATCTTTTATTTTATTTTTCTTTTCTTTTCTTTTTGGATCAATTCAGATTTGTTTTCTAGTGATCATGGGTTGTGCTAGTTCAAAGCAAAAGAAATGTCGGCGATGCAATGCTCCTTATTCTCCTGCTCCTAGAAGCTATTCAATGCACGTTCATCACCCACCTATAGCAGAAGGTGATAGCTACCACGTTGTGGCACTCACTTCCACAACGTTGGGCAATCTCAAACTCAATTCCCCTGCTCCAAATCAAAATTTCAAGCTCTCCAATGGCAAGGTTGGAAACGCTGAAAGTTTCAGGTTTGATAGTGAAAGCTTTGTCCAAAGGCTTGATGAGAAGGAGAAGGAGAAGGAGAAGAAGAGTGAGGCATTGAAGAAACATGACAAAAAAGAAGAGTTCTCAATGGGGCTAATTGAGGCCAAGACTTGGTCCAACATGATTGAGCAAAAGTTGCCAAAAGTTTTTCCCAATACACCAATTAGAACACCACCTGGTGAGCCTGAGACAATCAACACATGGGAACTCATGGAAGGCCTTGAAGACACCACGCCTTTCCGGTCGCCAAGCCACTTCCGGAGCTTCTCTTTTGATTTCAATGGTGATGATGTTGGTGTTGGTGATGGTGGTCATGTTGATGTGGATCCACCAAAAATGAGTGTTGTTGCTTCTCCAAAACCCATGTGGCTTCTCATGACTGAGGAGGAGTCAAGACTCAACCCTGCAATTTCAGATTTTGATCCTGAGGTGATTTCCTCATTCAGGAAGTCCTTGCAACAGCTCTCTCCAGATAGCCCCTTCCACCTTCAACAACCGGCGCAGCAGCCGGGTGATGAAGAAGAGAAGCAAGGGACTAAAAAGGGGTCCCCGTTTGAGGAAAATGACTTTATTGTTGATGATGTTAAGGTTGATGATCCATGTGGGAAGGACAAGTTGGTGTTGTACTTCACTAGCTTGCGTGGTGTGCGAAAGACTTATGAGGATTGCTGCCAAGTGAGGCTGATTCTGAAGGGTGTGGGAGTGAAGGTGGATGAGAGGGATGTTTCCATGCATTCAGGGTTCAAGGAAGAGCTTAGAGAGCTATTGGGTGATGGGAATGGTGGTTTAGGATTGCCAAGGGTGTTTCTTGAGGGGAATTATATTGGTGGAGCTGAGGAAATTCAGAGGCTGCATGAGGATGGGAAGCTTGAGAAGCTTTTGGGTTGTTGTGAGAAGATCGAGGAAAGTGTTGGAGGTGATGGAGGGAGAGTGTGTGAGGCTTGTGGGGATATAAGGTTTCTTCCTTGTGAAACTTGTTGTGGAAGCTGTAAAATTTACTATGAAGGTGATGAAGATGAAGAAGAATATGTTGATAGTGAAGTAGGGGAGTGTGGATTCCAGCGTTGCCCTGATTGCAATGAAAATGGACTAATTCGTTGCCCCATGTGTTGCTCTTAGTTCTCAATTCCAGGTGGTGACATTAACAAGAGGTACTGAAAACCAAATTTTTTGAGTTGTATACTTCAGGGCATTTTGTATTTTGTTGTACAGTCCCCAAGTTTTTTTAATGTGCCGCATGGATACCAGTGATGAGATGCAGTTTGCTACATAATGTATACTTTTTCATTTCCCCTTTGGTATACAATTGTCTTTCTTGTAAAATCAAGAAGAAATGCAAAAGAGAATTACATAGTTAATTATTATGATTTGCATTCTTTCACTTTTATTTTCCCTTTTGTACACAATTGCCTTTCTTGCAAAATCAGGAAGAAATGCAGAATTACAAAGTTAACTCCTATGATTTGCATTCTTTCACTTCATAATCTGTTCTCATTTTTACAATTTTTAAAGATGTAGTATAATGTTTGAAAGTTGTTGCATTTGGGGTCATAAAGCTTTCTACGCCTAGGACTGAACCTACCCCTGAGTTAGCTACATAATGCACTTGAGAGTGTGTGGTTTATAAGGTTAATGCAATTACCATGTTTTTTATCTTTATGTTATCAAATGTTGACCACTACACTAGCTAAGATCGCTAATGGTTAGCACATTTTTTTTTTTTTTGTGCAAACTAATGGTTAGCACATCTATTTAACTCTAGACCCTGATTTTATATTGGATTGCAATTGATGGGTTAGTGTGATAAACAAACCGTGACCAATATTTTAAAACTTTTAAGTAATTTATTCATTCTCTGCTTTACTGGCTTCTTTTTATATGGATTTTGAACTGATCGTTTTATAAAGCGTGTTTGCACATTTTCTTTGTTATAATATAAACTCAGGTTAAGTGGGGGCATAAAATAGCATATTAGGTGGACATAGTCTAGGTCAATCGCGGCGAGAGACTTGTGATCGAGTCAAATCATGTTTCTCTGAATGGAAAAGCACTATTTGTTTATATCTAAATGTGAATGTATCTCCATTATCCTCCCCCAAAATAATAGGTATATAAATTCTTTCTAAATGAGTGCTTTTACGATTTCAACCCAATAGACGAATTCTTCTGAAACCAACTGAACAGTTCAAAAGCACATAAAGTTTCTTTCAACTTAAAGAAATTTCAAAAAGCAGCAGATATAGTTTCTTATTATTATTCTCATTTAAGGTTTCACTATACTTTTTCTTTCTTTTATTCTTCTCAACCATTTACGCCCAAATTAGAGGTATGGTTTTTGGCTTTCAAGAATATTCTTCTTAGAAGAAACTAATCTATCAAATTATATTACCATCAAACACAGAAGATAAAGACTATTCTTCATGGTGTATTTTTTATACACGTATAAATCTTAACATCACTTTAAAATAAAGGAATTTTAGTCCATTGCTTTGAATTCTGATCATCTATGCAAGAAAATGACACTGGGTGGTCCAAATGGTTCAAAACTTAAAGACAAGAAGAATCACCAATTTTGACTTGAGGTTTCACCACAGCATATTTCCAAAGAGGCGGTTGAAAATTGGAAAAAAAGGGGGTTTAAGACTTCTATTTACTACACGGCGGTGCCATATTTGAGGCACCCTAGCTATTATGTGAAATAATTGCAACAATTCATAGAGTCTACGATTAGAAACCCATGTCGTGCCATTTACAAAAGAGTGCACCACTAAGGAACACGCCTGAATCATACAAATGATTTGTGCCAAAGAAGCAAATTAAACTTTTTTTTTCTTTACCTACTTGTGTCCTTTTTTAATTATCTTCTAGTGTTAATGCAATCAATGGACCTAGATGCAAGAAAATCCCAATAAGCTACATGTCCCTTGCTATCCAATCAAGATCACAAGTCACAACACATTTAGGTGGTTAGCGGTAGATGACAATTACAGTGATGAAATGGGTGTAAATGCCAATAGCTTATTTATGTGGAGGGCAGTGTTAGATGTAGAAATTAGAATACACAAATGATACATTATTTTTTCTTATGATTTCTTGAGAAATCATAAAAATCACCTAACATTGTCAGTGACCCCGACAGATATAAACAGTTTTGATTTAGAAGGGATCAATGCATCATCACAAAGGGTGTACGTAGTACTAGATTGGCGTGAAAAATAATTACTTGGTAACTTTATTTGTATTCTTGGCATGTTAGACCATAGAAAAACTCGTTATACCTTTTAGTGAGAGTAAAGTTATACTAGAACTAAGTTATTATCTAGTAACTTGAAGAATATGTGCAACAAAAAAGTTTATCATTACTATAGAAAAGAGTTCATATATGAAAAAGAAACCAACCACTACCCAGTTTTGATGGTAAATAAAGAATTGCAACTGGCTTATTGTCGTAGTAATACAAAAGGAGGAGACACACCATGACACTACACATTCAACAAACCAAGCCCACAAAACCAATCCCCCACGGATTCATTATACATGTAATAAATGTGTACTCTTAAACCAAAAAAATAAAAAAGAATGGATAAATGTGGTTACATTTTCCCATTGACACGGGATAAGGGCCAAGGAGAAAAAGTACACATAAATAATTGATGTCAATGCATGTAACTTGTTATTATTGGACCAAAGTGAGTCGGCTACGGCAAAATAGTGGTTGGGTCGTAATGAAAATGATGAATATTGTTTGCAATGGGATATGCTGCTGAGTGCTGGCTGGGATGACTATAAAAGAATAACAATGGAGTTGGCAGGGAATCAATTGCAGCATATAAATATTAGAAAGTAGTTCACATGTTATTATGTAAATTGTTGGTTGCTTATGTTTTGAAAGTAACAACCCTGTGTTGCAGACAGCGTGAAAAGAGTGTTGATGCAACAAATCTACTGACACCTTAAATTAATTACTCTATTTTATATGGAGGAAGACAAGGGATGTCTATTTTGCATGTATGTGTCTTGAAAGTTGTAACAGCATTCGGTTGGAAGTGCCTTGTTTCATACATAGCTTAACTAATCCCAAAATTCAGACATTTAAGTACAAATTTACTTCAACTTATTTTAGAAAAGTAATCCTTTTCCTTTTATGATTAACATCTTAAGAGAGTTCTTTTCTTCTTTATATTACAAATATGGTAGAATGGGAAGACACCCCTAATACTACCGAGCAAAATGCTAATGGCATGTTCGAACTTAATATAATTTTAGGCACATTGAATGTGAAAGTATGTTTTGCAAGAAACTTGGTACTTACAAGTTACATTGTCCCATATGGTATATTTTCTAAAAGGGTACACACAAATAAGTGGCTGCTTACCATGGATTCTCCAAAACTACTGATATGAACATTTGCACCAGATGAGTAGCCACACATGTAAAGCATGTTCATGTCTTATAATACAGTAGCAACAACTTAACATATTAGACAAGAGCAGTATATGTTTGGAGTTTCATTTCTTTCCACTCTGACCCAAATCAGCAGCCGCTTTTGCTGCACGTGTCAATATATCCGAAGCCCAAAGAGCACCTTTGGCAAAGTAGCTACTATTGGCTATGGCAGTTCCAGCTGCCACGGCGGCTTTTCCGGTAACTGATGCAACAACTATAGCTGTTGTCCCTGTCACTGTTGCAGCTGATTTGGTGAAGTCTGTGACATGATACTTCTCATCCACAGATTTAAAGGTTTCAATGCCTGAGTTAATGGTATCAGTCAACCCAATTTTGTTGCTGAGTTCAACAACCTTGGATGCTGCTGTAGATGATACACTATGAGATTCATCAAAGGCTTTTGCCATCACAAATGCATCTTTGCTCAACACATACCCCTTAGCCACCATTGTTTTGACAACCACCTGAGCCATAGTTAGTGCTTCTCCAGGGGAAGATACAAACTTATCCATGTGAACACCCTGTCATTTAAAACAACGTTAACTTAATCAATGATTGACACCAACAGTAACTAAGTACACCACTAGTAACACTTTATAAAGTAGAATTGTTCTGCAGATTTTAGGATGAGTTGGGTTTTGGTACCAGATTACTTGTGAGAAAATCCAATATTCCAAATATAAGGTCCTATTTGGTTTAAGGAAATGTTTTTTTCAATTTCATAAAAAATTACAAAAATATCACCTTGTTTTCACTTTATTTCCTGTTTGGCTATTTTCCTTTGGAAACAAAGAATAAAATGTGACATTTTTGTAATTGTTATTGAAAATATAAAACAAGAGAAGAAAACATTTCCTTGAACCAAATAGACACTAATCCTCATGGTTGAAATTGAACCATGTTGCAGAAAAACAACGACTATTCACTCCCCAAGTTTCAAATGGCTGTTTTTTATATAATAAATAGCTATTCATTTGTAACCCGAAGGATCAAAAGGATAACCTAACATGTATAGCATGGTTTGTGAATATTTTTGAACATGTATAAAAAACTTCTAGCATCACTTTGGTCTAACTAAAAACAACGGAGCATTCTAAGGATTTGAGGCTTACTTGTGAGGTTGTAATACTGTATTCAGGCTTTGATGCATAACTGCTCCAATTATCATAGTCATTTACGTAAGCTTCATAGCGTGAAATGAATATAGATTGGTGCAATATCATTGATCCCTGAAACAACAGTGGAACAAAATATGCAGGTTGGTAAACAATATTTGAGTTAGAACAATGCCACATCACTGAAAAGCTAATTTTCTTCATCACCACAAGATGAATATGTAAGCTTCAAGTCTGACGATATCTTGATATAGGTCATTTGTGGCAATACTTGCTATTTTGTAAGCCACTCCTAGAGAACATGGAGCATAATTTCAATTGACATTTTCCAAACACTTTCCTAAATGAACTTGCCCTGGTAGAACTAATATTATAGCACATCTACAAGTACACACAATTAAAAACAATAGAGATTATCTAAAGACTAACTTCATTTTGTAAGCAACTTACACTTAGCAATAATGCAGTTTCCAGAGCATAAGCATCCCGATAAGTCACATATGCAGTAGACGCATCTTCACCAGATCTGTATCATGACAAAAATGCCATTATTCATTCATATTTTTTCCAAGAAATCTTGATAGATTGTTACTACAAAGTGGACTAACAATTCTATCCTTGAGGCCTTGCAACTTCAAAGTATACAATCCTTCTACATAAACTATACAGCAAAATACAGTAACACATTATTAACATCTTTAAAATGTTCTAATAAACACTTTCCTCCAATTACCTAAGGCATAGACAATGTAGATTCTGATTGATGAAGCACATTCACCCAAAGGAAAATCTAGATTCTGACTTTGTTGCCATGTCATTATGTTTGTAGTCCATCATACTAATCTGAATGAGGGGCTCATAACTCATAACAAATATCAATAATGTTCTTTTTTTATTAAATAAGGTTGATTAACTGTCACACACTCTCTCTCACACACATATATCCTATCAAAAGGTTCAATTTTGATATACAGGGATTTTATAAGGTTAAGCAACATTACCTTAATATTTCAATATGCTCAATTAAACCACAGTATGTGAAAAAATTGCGCACATCATCCTCTGTTGCTCTTGGGGATAAGTTTGTAACTAGAGCAGTGAAACCACCACTATTCATACTTTGTCAAGTGACTCAATCCCAAATTGAAAGGAATAGAACCAGAGTCAACAAACCTGCAGAAACCAAAGCAAGATTATTCATGCAACTTCAGAAACTGATGGTGCGAATAGACTTGCCTTTCCCTTTCATTTCTCCATTAATAAGACCATGCAATGTTAATAACAAACAATGAAGATAAGCAGAACTACAGTGAATGATAGAAAACATTATCCATCATTCAGTTGCATTCACTTCATCCACAAGAGATTGTAAATTCCAAAATGTTTAGTGGTCCCCAACAGATATCAGCCTCAATTTTAACATAAAGAACTATGTCACAGATCACATGACTATATCATTTCAATTGTTTTATTTATTATTTTTAGCACACATATCAACTCTTGACATGCAAGGAAACATCTATTGATCACAAAGGAAAATGAAGCATGCCCACCAACAAAACACAGGTTTTTTTTTTCACACTCCAACAACTAATGGAAACGGATCCAACTCAATCAATTCCAAAATCTTAAACTGGATTTGGACATGAAGGAAGACCCTTCAGACAAATTGATAGCATCAATGAAAAATAATTTAAAAGAACAATTGTTATGATCCAGAAGAGAGAGAGAACAATAAAATCAAGCAAAATAATTAAGAAAACAACAACATCAATGTGGGAAAACTAAAGAGGTTGAAGAAAACTATAGAGAGTACCAGAAAAATAGTGTTGGAAGATCAAAACTGGCGAAGTGCTTTACCGGCAGTTCTTGTCGGCAAACTGAAGCAGAGGAAAGTTTAGACTTTAGAGAGAGAGAGAGAATATGAGTGAGTCAGCAGATAATGAATCCAAAGTGGAATTGTTTCATTTTGTGATTGGAGCGATGGAAAATGGTAAATTTATGGAATCTCACGCGCTGAACATTTGTCTTGTGTAGCATTCTGATTGGTTGCTTATATTTTATTTTTATCAGTAGTTGGTTGCTTATATTTATTTATTCTATGTAATAAAGTACGTGTATCAATTCAATCAATTTGATTCTAGATATTATGAAACAATACAGTTAATTCTTTACTATTAAATTAGGTTTTAATTTTGATTTATATATTATTTATTTTCCAATCAATTAGTGACACATGACAATATCTTATCACATCACATATTTAATAATAATTTTATTCTTTTTTCTATTAGAGTTCAGGGATCTTTCTATAAATTTTATTTTTTAAATTTTTAATTATTTATAATTTTATATTTTTAAAAAAGATAATTTAATCCTATTGATTTTTATTTTTTATTTTTTTTAAAAGACTTTTTAACCCCTAATTCTAAACTTCTCTCATTGTCTCCCATCATGAATACCTGCATATGTGTGTCACGTGTCATTGCACACGACGATGCAACGATGACAGACAACACAAATGCATGTGGTCATGGTGGGAGGTTGACATGGCAATGAGGCAAGGTGGGGACGGGTTTGTGATTCTTCATCCCCACATACCCATTCTCATCCTCATTGGGTATGAATTTTTATCCACATCTTAATCCCCGTTGAGTATTGGTATACTTGCCTCGTACTCGTATCCATTTATAATCTAAAAAAATAATAATTTTAAGTAATAATAAACTTAAAAAAAATTCAATTCTTACAATTACTTAAAGTCATAACAAGTTAATAATAAATTAAAATTCTCACAAATTTTTTTTTCATAATACACTAATAATATGTTAATAACAATAGTATAATTATTTATTATATAATAAAATTATATAATTTTTTTCTAAACTATATAAAAATAAATTGAAACAACCTAAAATAATAATTTAGTAAGTATAAATTATAAATCATAAAACAAGTATAAATGCTTAAAAAATATTAAGTAGAATATATAATATAAAATAAAAATAATTTAATAAATATATATATCAGGTATGGGTATAGGTACAGGGTGGATATATACATCTCATCCCTATCCTCGTACCCGATTTTTATAATTGGGTATTATCCGTACCCAGTCAAAGCAGGGATTACCTGTCAATATTGGAACGGGGATTGGGCGATACCCACAACTACAGGTTTGATTGCCATGCCTAGTGGGAGGCAATAAGGGAGCTCAAGACACAAAGCAAAATTTGAGATTAAGGATTAAAATTAGAGTTTAGAATTAGGGATTAAAAAGTCTTTCAAAAAAATAAAATTTAAAATCAATAGGATTAAATTGTCTTTTTAAAAATATAAAATTAAAAAATAAAATTTACAGAAAGGTCCTCAGACTCTAATAACAAAAAAAATAAAATTATTATTGTAACAAAATATTTATACATGTCACTGATTGATTGGAAGATGAATAGTATATACTAGTGTATTATATACACTAAAGTTAAAACCATTAAATTATCATTAAATTAATCAATTAAACTTTTAAATTTGATAACTGTGATTTGACTTATGTACTTGTTTAGAGTTTTTAATATTTTTTATAAAGTAATTTTTTTTTTAGTTTTATCAAATGAATTATATTTTAAATAAAAATAAAAAGAGTATTTTTAAAATACTACCACTTAAGAAAATAAATAAATGAATAAAATATAAAAAATACTTTAAACCCACTTTTGAAAAATGACAAATTTAATAATATATTAAATGTTTCATAATTGAAGATCTTAAATTATTTTTTGGAAATTATTTATTAATTTCTGAGAATGTCTCTGGCAAAAGCTTTAATCATTGAATTTTAATAAATGTGTTATTACTTATTAGTATTCTCCTTTTCTTAATAGTCTGGTCTGGCGCGTGATGTTTATATTGCTGTCCAAAGAGAGTGAGCAATAAAGGATTGCACCGTTCTTCATTATTGTCAAATTGAATTGGTGGCAAAGATTATTGCATAAGCAAAGTCGGTTAGTAAAACGATAGCTTTATGCTGCCTTTCATTTTGGCAATTAAACTTTTTGGAAATGGTTTTGTTCAAGAGTTTATTGCAAAATTTATGCCTTTTTCAACTAAAATAGATACAAAAGATTCAATCTTTTCTTCAATTCTGCAGTTGACTCCTTGGAGATGATGTTGCCTAATGCAAAAAAATTGGCGATGAAATGAAAAATAAAAAGAAGATAGCATCTTATGCCACCGGTGAATAACCTTGCCTTGCCAAGGGTTATTAACTCAAGCTCTGAACTCAAAAAAAAAAAAAAGAAATTCAATTTGGGTTATGTCCTAACAATGTAGTCCAGTACCATAAAGTTTTGGTCCAATGCATGATTTGGGCTCCAAAGGACTGGAATATACGAGTTTCTTGGACAATTGTAGACCTTAACTTGGACAAAGAAATATATTTAGACGCCTTATCAACTCTTGTTTTTAAAAGGAGACAATTTGGTGTACTATATATTTAAATATATATTTCTTTGTTTATTTGTTTCATTTTTTTCTTTACTAATTCTTTCAGTCCTAATCCCCTATAGGGTATACTAAGTAGTCTTGTTAAATATATCTAAAAGGAAAAGAGTCTTTAAATGTAATAGTATTAGAAATTTCCAAACCTGCTCTACCTGCAGCAAAATATATAAAATGAAGAATATCACAGATTTTCAGGATAGACATATCCGCTTTCTTATAAAACCTATGTCCACTCTTTGAATTTATATTAAACATTTTGCATCTGATTTTAACATCATTTTAATCTATGAATTAATTATATCCAACAAAAAGCTGCTGAACTTTGACCATGACCTCTGCTGATGCTATTATGAATTAATTAATACTATTTCTTATTATAGAGAGGGGTGAAGAAAATAAAAGGAGATCAAGATGGGGATGGCATAACCAGTTATGTCGTTAATTATAAATAAGTATTGATTATATCATTTTTGTGAGTCTTACCATTTTTTTTAATAAAACTTTTTAACATTTTTACACCTCAACCAAACCACTTTCATTTTTCTACTTTTCACTCTTTTCATCTCTTATCACTTTCATAGCTCTTTCATTGATGATATAAAGAGGACAATGACATAAAAAAAAACATCGAATAATAAATAAAAACATGATATTGTATTATAAGTATGAATATGAATATATTCAGAAACTTACAGTACGTAATTTGAATGGGGCAGATAAAAAAAAAAAAAAGAGAGAGAGAGAGGGAAGAAGTACATAGTAGTAAAACCTAAACACTACTAATAAATAATAATGGCGTTTGTTTACCCCATTGGGTATGTATGTATGATTGGACCACATTGGAGTTCGTGCCCTGGTGCAGGTGATGTAACAAGCTAGCTGAGCCTGTTTGTTTTTTGTTTGTTGTTTGTTGAGAAAAGAAAAAGAAAAAGGCTCAACTTTGGTTTGGTTTGGTCCAATGATTCAGGTTATCCTTCGCTGCATGTTTGTAATTGTACCTACGGCCTCTTAATTACCCTGACACTCACACACACACTTGCATCTTTGTACGTTCTCTTCTCTTCAATTACCCTGACACTCTCGCACGCCCACCCTCCTTCTCTCTTTACCTTCTTTGGAAAATCTATACCAGTATACAATGATACAAAAAAAAATGTATAAAATACTAGTAATACTTGAACTTGAAATATAAAGCTTGCTATCCAACTGCATGAAACAACTAACTCATAATTAATCTTAAGAGACTATAATTATCTCACTTCTGATTTTCTTAATTTCCATCTGTTTTGTATTAGACATGCATAGTATTTTAATAAAACTACATTTAATGGTTTTATTTTTTTGTACTGGAGAGACAACATCTCTTGTGAAAATCCAATTCCAGAGCTCAGCTGAAACCAGATCTTAAAGTTTGCTCACTTGTAACACTTTAGAAGATTTATCTTTTACTCAGACTTGTTAAATTTAAATCCTCTCCTCCTATATACAGTCATTTTTAAAAAACAATACAATTAGCTAACGTGGATTTTTTTTATAGTATTTTTTAGTAGATACTGCGATTATCTTTTATGGACAAAAATTCAGCTCGAAATCAATTGAATTATTATAAACAACAAAATTTTTATTTTGAAATTTTAACACAAAACAACCATACTCAAAACTTTAACTCAACACTATTGCTTAAGTTAGAATAATATATTTATATTTTCCTTCAAAAAAAAATTAGAATAATATATGTTGGGTTAATATTTTTCATACAACATACTACAGTTTTTTTAAAACAGAGAAAAACGGTGTGATATAATTACATAGAGGAGCATAGAGCCAAAATTACAGTTACATGTTTCAGTCACAAAGTTCAAAATTTCAGTTATTTGACTTTGAATATATACTATATAATATATCGAACCCTGTACTGAAAAGAAGCTTTATAAAACGAGTGGTGATAGAAGCAAAACATATCAATTTCTTGCCTGACAAATGTTGATCAATTTGGGCAGCAGGCAGGGTTTACAATGAATGGCCACAAGCTGCTAAGGCTTGTTTGCTATTATCAGTGATCACTATGTAGTATCATTTTCCAACTGCTGCGTGTATGGATCATATGCCTCAACAAGATCTTCTATATAAACGTTTAGTCCCTTTCCTCTATTGTCGGCCTAACAACATTTGCCGGACTTGTTTAATTATTATTACCAATATCCCTAGGTAGCTAGCTACCGTGTTCTTGCAACTTCCATGCAACTTTCAATGTAGCCACACACACTTAACACTTTTGTTGCAAGGAAGATACATACACCACCACCTTAGCTTATTGTTTCTGCTCAAATATTGAAACAAGATCGACTCGATCTGTTGAAAATTAGTCATATAATAATGCTTGTACTCCCATCTGCTATATTGAAATTGAAGTACGTTATGGTATCACATAACAAGAAATATTGTGGACAAATGGTTGTATATACTGCAAAAAAGAATACACTATTAATTGTTTGCTGGCTTGTTCCCATTAATATAAATTTTGTCAAAATCAAACTTTCTTATAAGTAATGTGAGTTCACGTTATTTGTGAATGACGACATATTACACAAATATATATACGCACCGACAGTATATATTATAGTATTACGAAATTATTTTTTATCATGATACGTGGTACTGGTAAGCAAAAAGAGAAATCTAACAACTAATCGTTATATGTAAAGGATCAAGGAGTGAAAACTATAGTGAATGAATATTTCATAACTAAGTATAGACCTTTTATTGAAAAAAGATAATGAAGGAAAGTGATTATGTTAGGCAACTGCTACTAAAACTGATTTCAGGGATGCAACTTTTTTAAAAGGGAGTGGTGCACTTAGGTGAGGGCATGCAGTGGAGGGTAACTCTAGTTAGTGAAGAGTGAAGATAAAAAAAGTTGACGCAGGATCGGAATTGGAGATCAAAACTTTCACAAGTTGTGTCTGCTGTGAACAATAATTGTGAGGCAAACATCACAAAGGGTACGAAGATATATGAATCATTAGACATCAGAATGTTGAAAATCTTTAAAAAATCTGTCACTGTGAAAGGTGGTGGTGGCCAATTGATATATATAGCTTGGTCGTGTCGGTGATAATGGAGATGTAACAAATTAATATGTGAAGTTAATTTATTACTGACACCAAACATTAAAATGACACCAAATGTTAAAATGAATTGATGATGTTGTGATTTTGAACACCATGGCATTAATTGACAGGTGAAGCTAGCGTGGATGAAGATAAATGTATTGGAAGGGTGGCCGAGCAATGTCAATGGTGGACGTACACATTGTAACATTTTTCATTGTAAATATACAACAGAAGATAAGGTATCAAATGTCAAGATTGTTTATTTCTTAGTCATTGTGATCATGGTACCACACCCATAAAAGAAAAACAAAATTAAAGTTCTTAATTACTCTCTTTTTTTTGGATATATCTTGTTTTGTCTGCTACAACCAATTTTTTTTAGAAGCAAACAACAATTTCTTGCAACCTTTCTTCCTTCGTATTCGCACATATAATGTATTCATGCAGGCCCTAATACTTCTATTCAGGCTTTTTTTGTTAAATCCATGTATTCCCATTTGAAATCAAACAGTGAAAACAAGCCTAGAGCACTTCAATATGTTGAATAAGGAGAATTCATATGACTAGAATGGAGGAAGTAATTTATTTTTCTATAGTATTCAAAAATTATTTTCTATTATTGCCTTTAATAATGTAGATATAGGACGCGACAGGGTTTCAATCCAAATCATGAAGAAGAATTAACGTAGTTTGGTAACCAACCTCATTTTTAAGTCTTCCCTTATTTCCAATCCTGTTTTGAGGTGTGTACACTGAAAGAGTAAACATTCATTTGAGTTGATTTCACTCTCATACTGTTGTTGTTAATTACTTTCCCACAATTACGCTACTACTTTAGAGTTTAGACATACAGCAAATTAAAAACAAAAATATAGACAAAAAGGAACTAATTAAGTAAAATTGTTACATAAAAAAAACGCCAAAAGAAAATAGAGCACGCTTCCCCTTGAATAAACACTAGATTCCAAAGTCTCTTTCACTTTTCACTTGTGAACGAAGACACTTTCTGAGGGTATTTGTCTCAATTAAGTGTCTCTTTCTGAACACTAAAAGTCTAAAAGTGTGGGATTTCTATATTATTTAACCAACCGTTCAACATTAGACCAAACCACTCACTCACGTCAAATACTTTCAGCCCTTATTATAGAAACCTGAACCCAACTTTACCGACACAATCCCATGTAATTAAAACCGGTCTCCAAAATGTTCATGTTACACTTACAAGTTACAACCTCCATTAACTAACAATTTTATCCGCACATTGAGTAGTGTTTAGCACGAGTACTTCTACATAATTAACCTCAAGATTATTTTTATTACAAAGAGAAAACAAAACTTGTAATTATATTGATACTGAATAAACAAACATTAAATATATATATATATTGCATCAAATATGCATCTCTTACAACTCTGACTTCCAACCTCTACGTGACTGGAGCCATATAGTAGAAGTACATATAACTAGTAAGAAGCTTAATAAATTTCGCAAGTGCTACATTTTGGCCATCCATAAAAAGAGGCACATACATATAACATATATATATGTAGCTGGTACAAGCACTTAAATTTTATTGGAAAAAATAAAAGAAAGAAAAACAACTAGTTAAGAAAATGCCCTACGTACGTACCTGCCATATGGGAGGTACAGCCTCATCAAAAACTGCACTCTCCCTCCCAGGCTCTTAGCACACGCACCTAGAAATATTGAAGTACTACACTCTTATATAATAATAATAATAATAAAGTAACAGTACTCTCTTTGAATAAATTAAAAAAAATATAACACTCCCTCGATGATGATGAATGATGATCACTGCACTTATTGATTAAGTAGGCTCCTAATGATTCCAGCTTCAGCACTATCAGCATCAATTGTGGTCAACAACTGAGACAGTCTCTCACTCAAATCACTCACCTCTCTGTGCAAGCTTCTGATGTAGTTGCAGGTCTCTTGTAGGACCTTCGACGCTGAAACCTGCACTGGGAAAAAAAAAAAAAGTCAGTGTTCTCTCGATTACTACCTACGAGTCATGCACACTTTCTGCAACACACACAAAGTAACATGCCGTACTTTGCATGAAAAACTGCTTGCGTTGAATGTGCAGGACGAAGAAGCTAGCATATATGTTAATTATAGTCCAACAAATGCTATCTGACCAAACTGTTATTATGACTATATGGTCCAATGAGTCGTCCATAAGGAAAGATTCGTTTCATTTCATGCATCATGAGTTGGTCAAAATTTACCACTTGACTGCTTCAGTTTTTATGGTCTTTTTTCTATTCTGCATTACTTATATTATATATACTACTTGTACCAGTGCAAGATGTTTCAACTTAATTAGTAATTTTTAATTTAAACTTCAAATATGTAATTATACTAAATATTTAAAAGAAGAGTTTTACTGTCTGTAATAATTGGTTATCCATGTTATCTTTATTAAGAAAAATAGTAGCAGTTTTGTTGTATTTGTTTTAGCAGTTTATATTTTATTTTTAAATAAATAATAATAATTTATAATATATACTTCAAAAATAAACAGAAGTTGCGCATGTAATTATAGTGCACCAGCGGTTAAAATAGTAAAGTGGACAAAGAAATGTACACTTTAAATTAGTATAGTTGTTATATATATAAATATATAATAATATAAAATATGTTATCTTTATCATTGTAAATATAAATATTTAGTTATATATTTATAGAGTGAATGGGAAGGCTTGAAAGTCTAAATAGATTTTGGAATTGTTTGGAACTCGGTCCTCAAATTACGGGTCAAATTCTGACTATCCTTGGACTCGTCGTTAACTTATTATAATTATACAATTGACATGTTCAGCACGAGGCATGCCACTATGATCGGTAGCATAATCCTACTCTATATATCATTTCACTTTCACATGTACAGTAACAAATTAGAAGCAAGTTGTTTCTGTGTTTGTATAACAGTGATACCTATATCTTTATCTCAGCATACGTGCAGTTGAAACTATATATAAAAAAAAAAAAAAAGAATTAAAAAGTTTTCGAAATATAAGAATAACATAAGGGGAGATCGAGATTGAGTATTGTACCTTGTCAGATCGCCTATTGCGAATCTCGGGAACAAGTTGGCGCAATTTAGAAACAAGATCGATGATTTGGTCATCGGAGATCCTTGTAGACCCTGAATGTTGTCTGGAGGATCTTCTGCTAGACATGTCCCTAGCTAGCTAGATCGAGCTTGGTGTGTGTGTACTTGGTCTGTAGTATATGTAAGTATATCTTCAAAGTGCAAGCTAAGCTAGCCTAGCTAGTTTGCTGCTATAACTAACCAGAGGTATATTTGTATGATAAGGTGTACTAGCTAGTAATGAAGAAGCAAGGGGAAACAAATTAAGAATTAATGGTTTAGGAAATAAAACACATGGTGTTGTTAGTAGGAAGGAGGGGGAGGGAGATATATATATATATATATATATAGGGGGAAGAAGAGTAGAATTGAGTGTTGGACTTGGATTGGGGAGAGTAATAACAAGAAAGAGAGAGAGATAATTAAGAAGGGAGAGAACCAGGAGGACAGGAGAGAGATAGAGAGAGTACAATAACGTAGACAGCGATGTTGGATGTCAATAAAACATTGATTTGCCCATTGCATCGATCGGGATAACATTAATGGAGCTACGTACATAATTAGTGTTTCAATTTTAGATAAGAGAAGAAATTGCTAATTAAATCAACATTCTAAATCATTTGTCATATTCCGAGCTGGGACTCAGACGAATATACTAATTTCTTGAAACATCGAAATTCGTTTAATTTTAAAAGATTAAGATGTGTTTTAATTGATGTTCTTCCTATATATATATATAATTTTTTCTCAGCAAAGGATAAATATTATTAATAATAATTTTAGCTAGTAGTAATACCAGGAGTACTATCACCAGCACTACATACATATGTTCTTCCTATATAAATAGAGTAGAGATAGAACTTCTGATTACATACTTAAAAAAATAGTTGTCTACTAACCACATAACACATGTAACATGTTTATTAATTTCTATACATGAATTCTTACTTGTTTCCATTCCTAACTTTGATTGCTTAAGCCATAAAAAAAACTTAATTTGATTGCTTAAAAACTTTACACATATTTTAATTTATATAAATTTAAACAAAAAATATTCTCATTTATTATAAATTTCTATATTTATAACTTGATCCAATTTATAATTGTGTCCCTAGTGTACTAGTAATTAAACTCTATGATGGGATAGTTTTTTATTTTCAATGCAAATATCATTAAGTAATATTAGTTTCGTACCAAAATAAGTGTTGGGTTGAACTTTTTAATGTAATATTAATTGTTTTTTCACTAATATCCCTTATAACTGACGTACTTTTTCAGTAGAATATTAATATATATTATGATTAGTTTTCATAAAATCATTATAAAATACTAAAACAATCAAAATTCATGAACAAAGAGAATAAAAAGAAAAATATATATATTACTATCACTGACAAATAATTATGTTTCTTAAGTATCTGATAATTAAGAGGTTTGTGGAGAATAATATGCACAGAAAAATATTTATTAAGACAGGTTAATCTCGATTCAAACTTGCAATTATTTGTGTTATTCTCTTATTAGAATTGCAATTTTACTTCAATAATGTATGTTAACTTTTAATAAGATTTTCACCTTAATAATCTATCTTATGGTTTAGTAAATTTTTTATTAGATTTAATTACAATTTTTATCAAATAACCACTAAACCAATAGTTTGATGGATAATAATTGTGAAAGATATATATATATATATATATATATATATATATATATATATAAATTTTTCACATAAATTTTATTTATTATCATTTATTTATTTATTATTGTGTTTTCAACCAAAATTTAATAATTTGAATAAAAATAAAATAAAAGAGAGTGATTTATCAAATAAAAAGTGAAATATATATATAAAAAAATACAAATAATAATAAGATATGTTAAAAATACAACTAATAATAGAAGATGTTTAAATTATTTTTCTTTATTTTTTAACATCTTCTATTATTAGTTATAATTTTTTTATATATGTTTTATTTTTTATTTTATATATCACACCCTTTATTTTACTTTTATTCAAATGGTAAGAAAAAAAAAATAAATATATGATAATAAATAAAATTTATGATATATATATATATGTTTTGCTATTAATTAGGTTATTGACTTAGTGATTATTCTAACATTTAAAATATAAAGAAGAGTGGATTCAAATACTAACTTTGTTAAAATTCACTTATTTAAATTAACTAATTAAATCAAATGGTTAACCATCATACTTGTAATTAAAACATCAATTAGGTATGAATCCAGGAATCTAAGTAGGGAGACGCTAAAATTTTTTTTACAACAATTGAAGATAAAATTTTGAAAAAAAAATATTTAATGTAAAATTTGTAAAAAAAAAAAAAAAGAGTATAAAATTTGCCAACTTTTTTAAAAATTGAGAATAAAATCTACACTAATGTGATGTAAAAGTAAAATAATAAAGTAAAATTTATAAAATTTTAAAAAATTGTAGATAAAAAGTGTCAAATTAATTTATTAAGAGTAAAACTTGTCAAAAATAAAATGTAATGAAACCAAATATTTATTAAGTATAAAATTATGATATGATCTACTAATAAAAAAATTTAAATAAATATTAACTTAAAACCCGGTACCTAAATTTTGTTATTAATATACTTATTTATTATTCTTTTCTTTATATTTCTTTAATGTTCAATGTTCAAAGCCCTTGGAGTGTGAAAAAACTATTATTATATTCTTTTTTTCTAAAAGTTCATGTGCAATAATAATCTGGGCTCTCCTCTGCTGGAATTTAAAAGAAACATATAATTAAACAAAACCTACACCCATGCATATATGAAAAGCATCGGAAAAAATCACTTGTTCATTAATTAGTGCATTCTCTTCCCTGAGTTCTTAATAAAAATAAATAAAAATTGAAAAAATATATCAATAGAAGGAGTCATGTTACTCTTTTAGAAAAAGCAAACATGTCGTTTTTTTTTATCAAAACATAAGGAGACTTGAATTCTTTCTAATCAATTGGAGTATCCAACATGAGAAGGAAAAAAAAGACATGCAACAAGGAAAATTCACTTATGATGGTATAATTATAAAAGAAAATCTTAAAAGAAAACAAGGAGCGAAACATTTCACAGAACGTACGAGTAATTTTAACTTCAATTATGAGCATATTCAAACCTGACAAAGAAGATATAGACACTTTAAAAACTTGAAAATTAAAGAACAGGCTGGAACTAACGAGAACTCGAACACATCCTAGCAGTTTCTATTCTTGTTTTTTTTTTTTTAATTAAAAAAATGAAGTGTATTATCCCTGGCATATATAACATCTTAAGCTCGAAAACTGTTGATTTGAGTATATTCGAACTATTCTGAATAATATATATAAATAGAGAAAGAGAGAGAAGAGAGAACGTAGCTAGGTATGTTATTCACAGGTTCCGTGCGTGCCCCCAAATTGGGGTTGGATCTCAAGTGTGATTATAAGAGTGTGTTTGCTTTTAAGTAAACAAAGTGGGCCAGCATGTACATGTCTCTATAAGCAGGATCATGTGATTATGGAAAACTGAGACCCTCCTCATTCAGGGGCTATATCTAAATTTTCTCCGCAAATCACAGAATTCCATGTGATTGTACTTGAAAACACTGGTGGCCACAACATTCACGGATTTGTTCTTTCATTAAAGGATGTTATCTAGCCAGATTACCAAATATCAATTTATTTAGAATGTATTGCTAAGCTTAAATTGATAACTTATTGTTCATCTAGCTAGAATTATGATTAAGCAATTTTAGTCTCTTTTAACATTTTTTTTAAAGAAATTATGGCTCTTAGATATTTTATGATAGTGCAATTATATATAGTCTATATATGAAATATTAAGAGAATTAAAATTAAAGACTGATGCATAAAAATAAAGAGTTAAAAAGATTTTTTTTTAATTTATCAAGCACTTGGGGTGAACAATAATATTTTGGTATAAATAATGAATGAAATTTGTCAAAACACCCCTTCATTAAACTTTTGTATCAAAATACTCACATTAAAATAGATTTAATTGTAATTTTAATTTCTTACTTTATCAAATTTGTAATTCTGATTTTTCTAATTTAAAATCCATAATTTTAGTCAAAATAGACGTGTGACATAAATTTTATTCCTAATTTACCTTTAATTTAAGTAGTTAATTTATAAAAAAAATTAATTAAATTTTGGCAAACCTAGGATTTCAACTTAATACCCTTTTACTTTAAAAGTTAAAGTAACTATTAAGTAAATGATTCAATCAATAATTATTATAAAATATTTATATATATATATATATATATATATATATATTATATATATATTTTACATAAATTTTATTTATTATTATATTTATTATTTTTTGTGTTCTCAACAAGAATTTAATATTTTAAATAAAAGTAAAATAAATGAAGTGATTTATAAAATAAAAAGTAAAATATATAAAAAAAATTACAACTAATAATCGAAAATGTTAAAATATAAAGGAAAAATAAATTAAATAATTTTTAATAATATTAAAAATTAATTAAATAAAATTTTATAAATTTAAAATTTGTATATAATATATATTTTTAATTTTTTTTAATATAGGCCGGTCATGCAAACCAATTGATCAATAAATTGACTCTCATAACCGACTTATATAGAAAAAAAAATTAAAAATATATATTATATACAAATTTTAAATTTATAAAATTTTATTTAATTAATTTTTAATATTATTAAAAATTATTTAATTTATTCTCCCTCTATATTTTAACATCCCAATTATTAGTTGTAATTTTTTTTATATATTTTATTTTTATTTTATAAATCACTCTATTTATTTTACTTTTATTCAAAATATTAAATTCTTGTTGAGAACACAAGAAACAATAAATATAATAAATAAAATTTATGTGAAATGCTTATATATATAAATGTTTCATAATAATTATTGATTAGATAATTGACTTAGTTAGTTTAATCTTTAAAAGTTAGAGTATACTAGGTTCAAATCCTAGGTTTGTCAAAATTTAATGATTTTTTTTTAAAATTAACTACTTAAATCAAAGGTAAATTAGGAATAAAAAAGATAATTATGTCATTAGTAAAAAGATTATCTAATTCAATTAAAACCAATGTAATTGGTTTAACAAGCCAAATAGAAACATTAAGCATAGAAGATGATCAATAACAAGCTTTATTGAATAAATAAAACATAATTACATAAAAATAGTAGTCTAATTATATTAAACTTCAACAAATAATGAAATTAATTACTCATAAGCATGACACATGAATGCTGGCTTAGTGTTGGAAAATCAAAATTGCATAA
Source organism: Amphicarpaea edgeworthii (assembly GCA_014843725.1). NCBI lineage: Eukaryota > Viridiplantae > Streptophyta > Magnoliopsida > Fabales > Fabaceae > Amphicarpaea > Amphicarpaea edgeworthii. Next base: position 2,861,576 of record CM026321.1, on the reverse strand, counting down.
TCACATTACTTTTGAGTTTTGGGGACCAAAACTTCACTCTTAATTTTAAAAAAAATAATAAATATTATTATTATAAAAGTCACATCTAATAAAAACAAAGATATATAGAATATAAATTAAGTTATGAACACAATTTAAAAGTATTTATATTTATCATTTCAAGTTTTTCTTTAATTATTTTTTCTTAACTTTTTAAAGGACTACATTACAAAGCCCTACAAGCCATATTTCTTGTAACTTCTATTTAATTACTTTTTTAAAGGGCTATATAGAAGCCTTGCATTCGATTGAAAGAAAAGATGGGCTACATAACCTGTGAATCATTAAACAAATAAAAAAATAAGATGTGCACCACAGATTACTAATCCAATTGAATAGAAAAAAAAAAAAAACTAAAACAGTTCGATGATACCTCCTATTGAAGAACGAATGAGTAGCTAATGGGTGACACCGTGGTGGATAGGTTGAAAGAAATAGGGTGATGATCGATGATGCTCAAGTGGTGTGGGTGTGGGTGTACCGTGCACATGACACAGTGATGAGGTTCATTAGTTGGTGGACATGAATTTGGCTTAACATGATCGATCATGGTTGTCGTTGGTCTATTCAAGGTGTGAGACTCAGTGTGTGCTGCAGCCTGCATGGCAATGAGCTCGATCATGTTAAGCCTTTGGTGTACGTGCTTAGTTTGGGTGGCGTCAACACGTACATTAGAAAAATCGATCCGTTTAAAATTTGATGTAGACTAATGATTGGATTAAAATTAATTGCACAATTAGAAAACATCCAGATCAAAAACCATTTCCCTGTCACAGTTGTTGAGTTGCTGTGTACTAACTTTGCATTGTGTGACATGGCATGCAATAATAGGTCAGCATCCAGGCTAATTGGAATAAAGAGCACTAATTTGGACAGAATTAATGAAATGATGGTTCATTATGACATTAACGTCCTTAATTAGGAAAATCGTTCCCATCAAATCACCCTCTTAATTCTTAATCGAGACGAAATTAGCATATGTTAAGAGGAACAAAAGGAAAAGGAAAAGAATGCAATAGCATCAAAGTTGATGAGTTGATTTGACGGATTCGAGAGGAACCCAAAATGAAAATGTGATCGTGAACACTGAACATTCACTCATTTGATCCTTGTTAGGGACACAAGTGCGTGAAGGTGTGTCTGAGGTCATCACATGCAATTTTCCTCGAGCACACGACATGCCACGTGGCATGTCTCTATGTCCCAGTGAAAGAGATTGCAGAGATTGAGAATTTGCATTTGGTGCTTTTATGAATTAAGCATGATCACGTGCAGCTACCTTGCTGGGGCCTCCTCCATTCTAGTCCTTCTCTTTTCTTTTCATGCTTCTGCCGCTGTTTATCCACTGTACACTAATTTTTCATTTTTGCTAACAACCGGCAATGCCTATTTTACTTAAATAGACACCTATAAAATATTGCCAATTAATCAGTTTTTAGCACTAAGAGTTTAAATATTCGAGGTGGAATCATAAATTTCTCATAATCTTTTACAAATTAATTCATGTACGTGTCACCTTAATTTTATTGGGCTCAAATTAAAGAGAACCATATATACAAGTATTGGGTGCTTTGTATCGAATCCCACGATATGTAGGTGTGCATTATTAACAGATTCTGGGACATATAATATCTGTAATTAAATAAGTATCTTTAAGTAAAACTTAACCTAATTAACATGGTAAAAAAAATTAAACTAAAGTTATAATTGCTCGACAAATTACTTATCTTCATCCTTAATTCCTTATGAGGGAAGCAGCAACATCTTTGAAAGTTTAAGCCATTTTATAAAGAAAAATAAAATAAAAGACTTCGTAAACAAGTAGTTAGAAAGGTCAAAACACTTGCTGTTCATTCTCCTAATTATCATTAACTTAAATTCTAATACAAAATTATTGTGGATTCCTGCTTAACATAAAAGTTTGAAGAGCACACTCGTGAAAAGGCGTAAGGAATATAAAATCTTTTATATATATTAGTTTTTTTTAATGATCTATATATATGGAGTATTTATTTATAACAAATTAATCATATAAAAGAAAACATTCTGTATTTATTATGAAATTTAATTATAATATATAGAATTTATACATTAAAAATATTTATTCATTATAAAATTTAATCATATAAAAGCAAACATTTTTCTTCCTGTTCAATTTACTACGAGTAAAATACAATTGATTGGATATTGATATTTAGATTTCAAACAAAATATAAAGATTTCTAACACAGCTTGCATATAGCTGCATTATCTAACGGTTATTGGTTAGGATGTTGGGTTGTTAGTCCAGCTATATTGTAACCACCAATTGTCATTTTCATTCTGTTATAATCACCCCTATTACATAGGCCGTGTTTGTTAGCTTGCCTATTCTTTCAACAAATACAACTTATCTAACCCATTAATTAGAATGTGCAGTTATATGCCAGCAGCTCTGATGAGACCTAGCGTTCAAACTTCAAACTACAAAACATACGTAAAACTAATATAACACACCTAGACCTAGTACCTAGGCTAGTATATCCTTCTCTCTCTTTTCTAATGAACCAAACATAGCATAAAACTCTATTTGAAACTAGTAATAAAAATAAATGGAGAGATTTAGAAAGGATAAAAAAAAAGTATTTACTTTTATCTGTTTTTATCGTTTCGTATCACCGTAGTAGATGGGATGAATGAAAGAAGAAAAAAACATGTGGAACCCACTCTTATTTCAATCCTTCTATGTTGGGAGGAAAGAAAGGAGAAAAAACATGTTATTTTAGTAAAAAGATTAAAATACTATCACGATTTGGTATATATATTCATTTTCTACATACAATCAAATAAGAAGAAAGAAAAAATTTAATTTCTTTTTTCTTTTTTTTTATTATCAAAAAACTTATAAAATTTCTCATTTTTTATTCTTTTTTTTTCTTAATTTCAATTTCATTCCTAAATCAAACACACAGAAAATTAAAGAATAAAGTATACATCACTTAAATTAAGAACATATTTGTAGAATATTTTATTTAAAATAATAAGTTGTGGAATGTCATATTTTATTTTTGGTGAGGAATTGTGAACATGTCTATTCGGGATTTAATCAAACCAATATCTAGGCCCCAATCTTGCTTTAATAACTGGGATGCTGCTGGATCAGCTAAGTTGATACTTAAACCAAAGAGGCAACACAAACTTGAGAGTGTAGTGGTGATAGTGACGCAGATGTCGGAAGTATTAAGAAAGATGGGACGGTGGTACTTTTGGAAGAAGAAGAAGATTGGGGAACATAAGATATATAGGAGTCCCTAGGATATAGGACACTATTTAGTAGTTAACAAGCTTCAGGTTAAGTCCCTAATAAATTAACAATAAATTCCATGGGTTAATACGCACTAATTATACAAGCTATTTCAACGGATCAAACGAATTTTGTTTACGATTAGCACGAGTTTGGACGCTTCTATTTTATAATTTCTTGGTACTAAGAGACATTCTATGCCTCTCTAAATTAGGGGAAAAAAAAACATAAAGTAAATTAGAGACAAAGGAAGTTAAATAAAAAATTGAGAGCATGCAGTTGAAGGATAAAATTGTAGTTATGACAATAGGAGAAGATCAGTACTTATCGAGTGTAATTGAGGAGTAAAGATCTATAAAGAAAATGGAGACAAAATTTTCACCACCTCACGTACTAAACATTGTGTTATTTTATTTAGCAAAATGAATCATTTAGGTTATCTATCTATTTGATATAAGTAGCATATGTTCCACTTTAACTCTCCAAGTAAGTAATCCCATAATTTCTTTCTCTCCATTTACGGTTAAAAGGGGCTAATTACTTTCCTATTTGAATCCGACAAGAAGTTGGAAGTTAGAATCCAACATTGAAATCTACCGCAAGCAATCGAAGACCAAAGGATGGAAAATCTTTAAAGTAGTATACTACTATACTTTATAAGCTTTACCTCAATTCATCAAAGTAAATGCGTGCGCAGTTCCGAAGCTTATTAGTTACTTTAATTTGAAGGAACTCACCCAATAAGCCAAATTCAAACCCATCACAAATCGTAATTAATGAAGATTGTCACGCTAAAGAGAAGTTTTGATGATTTAGGGATCCTAATTATAAGTCCTTTTTTTCTTCTTTAAGAAAAGAAGCAAAGTGTGGGATTTCCGACAATTACTTAAATTTTGTCTAGACTGATGATGCGTCAACTTTGTTGAATTAAGCCACCAAATTAATGCATGCATCTATCTCACTTGGGTTTTTGTTTTCTCACTCACCTACTAACTACTACTGCTTCATGAGATTGAAACTTTCGGTTGGTGTGTCTAAGGGTGCAAGCGGATAACAAATCATTGTCTTGGTTGACCTTGGTTTCAGATTGTTCACCACTCCCTCTAAAGTTGTTATAATTGAGATCCTCAACGGACTTACCGGATCATAACCGCAAGCTGCATGCAATTAATTTACGTTTTTGGTAAAATATTAATGACAAGTTAATGGTGATCAGAAAAAGTCAAAAATACTATTACTATTTTTTATGAGGAAAGATGATACTCCGGCTGTTCTATCGTTTAATAAAATACACAGATATAAGAAAAAAATAAATAAATAAATATATATATATATAATTCGTGCTTTTTAAGTAAAGAGAATGCTAATAATCAATACCTTAAGAACCGTTGATTTTTTTTGTTTTTTTAGAAGGGGTTAAAAGTTAAATATTTTTACATGAAAATACGATATTTATTGTTATTAATGTACTCCCACCATTGTTTCTAATAAAAAGAAAAACTTATATTTATTGATTTATTAATCAAAACCATTACAACATTTGTCACTATTTTTTCAATAATTAAAATATTCAATTAAATATATTAATCAATTGCCTAACTAGTATTCTCTTGTTAACAAAATTAAAATTGAAGTGTCTAAAACTAAATTGAGATGGGATTAACTATTCATGGATACATGAAGTGGGCCTTAAGCCCAAGCTAAAACAAATAGTTCTGGAGTTGAATTTGAAGTTTATGTTTAAAGATACATTTGTTTACAAGTATAAATATCGAAGTCAAGATGGCCGAGTTGGTCTAAGGCGCCAGTTTCAGGTACTGGTCCGAAAGGGCATGGGTTCGAATCCCATTCTTGACACTATATTTTTTTATCATGCCTGTAATTAGTGACCTTATTTTCAAGAGGATTTTGTAAATGAAATGAATGACCCTATAGTGCAGTGGTTTTAGCTTGCCTTTTGATATAGCTTCTCATGTATGTGTGTGCACAGCACGGGTAATGAAGTTGGCGTGAGGCCTTGCTAAAAAATAATAGTAGCAGAAGCTAAGTAAGGGTTTTAATGAAATTAATCACCCTCTATAGTGACTAGTGAATTAGCTGGCCTTAGCCTACAATTAGCATCCCTCCTATTTCGATTGAGTGATTTTGTTTCACACGAAAAGTGACATCTCCGTAGCTTATTTAGCATTTGTGATTTTGTATGTATGCTTGCACTGGGTAATGAAACATGACACGAGTTGAGAAGCAGGGTAAAAGATTTTTCTACCTCAAGATTCAAGAATGACTTGAGCATGTTTAAACTATCGACTATGCATCGTAAGTGTAGGAGCAGTGATGATTTAAGCTCATATTTTGCAAGCAGAAGTTCCTTCCTTTGTTTTTCAAGCTGGTTTTCCTAGCTTTGTTTCCATTTCCAACTTACGATACGATATGATACCCATTTTATGCAAGTTAGTGTTCAATGAAGTGTGGGTAAATATATAATTACCCAAACCTATTAGAACTACTTCCACGGGTTTTTAAATTATTAAAAAACAATATTTAACTATACCTTTAATTTATACTGCACAGATTTTAATTGACAATGTTTATCGAACAAAACTTAATAATAAGTGTCTTAAGGTGCTTTTGATGCTATTCTTTAATGAGTATCACTTGCTCACATTATTGGAAGATTTATTAAAATTATCAAAATAAAAAATAAAAAATAAAAAATACCAAAAATACTTGCAGAACTACAACAAAGTTTTGTTCTGTTTTTTTTCAAGCTGATGAATAAGCTCACTATTTTTAGGACTAAATTGCCAAATTGTATTACATACTCAAAATCCTCATCCTTATTTCTATACTCAAAATATTTGCATATTAATTTGATTAAATTTTCTAAGACTCATCAACTAAAATTTCACCAAAAAAAGATTCTGAAATTTTATCTTCTTGAAATCATAATTTTCTAATTATACCCTTTAAATTTCACCAACTTTGAAACTTTTAAATTAATCCATAATCTAAATATAAGAAACCAAAATGCACAAGAATCATAAAATAAATTTCAAATTAAGTTTCCACATTCATAGTTAACACCATTCAAAGTCAAAATTCTTTAGAACAAATCTTAACGACAAGATATTTTTTCCATTTATGAATACTCATCAGCTTAATTCTTTGATGCCTGCTTTTCTTTTGCCTTCTGGATCTTCAATACCTTTTTCACAATTTTTTGCTCTTCAACAAGGAAAGCACGAATAATCCTGTACAAATATTAAATAGCTTTTAAATTTACTTCAACCAAGACAATTTTCAAAAATAATAATCTAGTGATATTGTGAGAAACATACCTTTCTCTAACAGCTCCTCCGGATAAAACACCACCATAGGCCCGGTTCACTGTCCTGCGGTTCCTAGACAATCTAGACCTCTTGTATTCAGCAGGTCTCAAGTGTGGAATCTGCAGATTAAGTCAGGATCAGAAAATCATGATAGTACAAGGCATATTTGTTCATCACTACTTAGATATATATGGAAAAACAGCTTAATTAAACACTTAGGGAACAAACAGTTTGATTAAGCACATATCAAATTGGATGCATTAGGAAAAACGTATTTACAATTAAGTTGAATTTACCTTGTGATGTAAACAATTATGCAAGTGTTTGGGAGAGTTTGTGAAAATAGCTTGTGATATATCTACATTTTCATCTTATTTCAATAAGTTTTTCAAAATAACTTTCTTAAAATGCTTATAACTTATATGTAAACGGTTTAATCTGATAAAAGGCTTACAATAAACACTTACATGCTAAACACTTGCATGTGTTAAACTGTTTTCATGCAAGTGTTAAGTTGTTTTCACAAGCTATCTTAGAGAGGTTATTGAAATAAGTTAAAAACAAGCCTATGGACATATCATAAGTTACTGTCATAAGCCCTTCCAAACACATGAGCCTATGAACATGAAAACATTAAATTAGCACATGATGGTTAAAGTGCAGGATAAAAAAAGAGGGTTACTCCTACAGGATGAGTGACAAAAACATTCATCGCTTTTAACTAAATAATATTCATTAGCTGAATTTAGTTATTTAAGAATTAATGCTGCCAACAAACATAAAGTATAAGAATTATAGCACCCATGACTCCGGGTGAGGCACATAAAACAACACTCATTCCAGTCAGATAATTGATTTAAATTATATAAAAAAAAAAACAGCTCAATCTCAATCTCAATCTCTTTCCCACAACCTATCCATCAATACTCCATAACCAAATCATACAGATATAGACACATACCCGCAACCAAAAAACCAAAATTTTAGAATAATAAGCACCCAACCAAAAACTGAAGGAAAAATAAACAACAGCCCTGAAATTTTTCATCTCAGCCATGACAAATTCACCGACAACATACAAAGCATGACCAGTTGGGGCATCCAATAATTTTAAAAATGCCTCAGATCTCTCTATATATCACATTTCAAGTCTATAAATTACATTCATCACAACGACAACGAATCACTTATATTAGTCTTCAAATGGCACATGAAAAGACAAGACAAAAGTAATAGACACTACATACCCCTTGAATCCTCTTGCCAGTGACAGGGCACTTAGGTCCACTTGCTCTCTTCTTAGTTCCCTGGTACACCAACTTCCCACCTGAGACATACCCATTTGCAAGGAGCAATTAAAACACCAAACAACAATAACAAAATCACTTTTTTACAACAACTGAAGGAACATAATTGAGATCAGAATAAAAAAGAACACAATATTGGAGAGAAATAAAAAGTACCAGGGGTCTTCACAACCCGGTGCTGGTTCGATTTGGTGGCATAGCTGTGGCGCTTGCGATAAGTGAGCCTCTGCACCATCTTTGTGGTTAATGGGAGTGAAACCTAAGAACAAACAGAGGGACTTGGATGTGCGTGAGTGTACGATGTTTTATAAATAGAGGCTTCTCTCAAAACCCTACATCTCATGCCTCTTGTTGTTACTCTTGTGTTGGGTCTCATCTTTTCCTTTCTTTCAAACTAGGCCCGGCCCGGCCCGGCCCAATTTCATATTCGGCTAACCTAGCTAATGTTTATAAATCAAATTTTAAGGAGTCTCTGTTTCAAGGCATTATATTTTCAAAAATGTTATTCTCAAATATACTATGATTAATAACATTATTTCCATGTAAATTTGAAAACATGTTTAATTAACTTTTATAGTATCTTTAGGATTGTTTTCAAAATGTTACTCCTACTTCACTTAAAATGTCGAATAATAGGAGGAAAATGTAATAGAAGGAAGTTGGAGTGAAACTTATTGATTATTAATATTAGATTTATATTGCTGCAAGTGAAAGGTAAAAAAAAAAAAACGTTGGCAAAGGAAAAAATTGATGCGGTCCCAACAACGTGGACATAGGAAATACAGAGAGTTGGATTGTGATATATCTTCTATCCTCATGTGATTGAAAAGTAACATGCACATGCTCAACAATTTTCATCCTAAGAATAAAAAATAGTTTCATTCTCTTCTCATTGTGATAAAATGCCATTTTGTCTTAATTCAATTAAAAAAATGAATGAGGGTTGCATAACTAATTATTAAAAAGTGTTCAACACTTCAGCTTAATATATGTTGAATTGTTTTAAAAAACTCTACCTAATTATCTAAAATAATAACATCCGAGTCGATCACACCACGTGCAATATAGATCAGGAGCAGCAATTTGTTGAAAAGTTATTAACAAAAATTCTCTACTAATTTAATAATGACCCTCTAAATATGAAGGAGCATATGTACAAATCTTTTGGCAATTAACTAGTACTAAGTAGGGAAAAGTAAGAATGATGGTTCTACATGTATCCTTCGGTTTACAAAATTGATCTTGTTTAGTTTGCTACGACACCATGCAAGTTGATCCGTCGTTATCCTTGACATGTTCAATACTCTCCAAACCAATTTCAAATCCACTTGTGAGAAAAAATAAAGCACTTGATCTGCCCCACCATCTTCATTATGCTTTTGCAGCTTCTTCAATATGCAGCTTCCACTCCTCAAAAGCTCTCTCACTCTCTTTTCTTTCTGCCAAATCCAAACACAACAATTAACACAACACAACACAACACAACCCTTTTTCAAAGAAAATAATTCATTTACATTTAACATTAAAAAATGTGACATATCATTGAAGCTTTAATAATTACTACAGTACCTTTTGAAGATCAGTTCTAATCTCCACCAAAAGCTGTGAATCTGAAGGGTCTTGGAGCTCTACTTGATTTTCCCTTAGACCTTTAAGTGCCAAGCTGGATGCATCTTTATCGGCTCTTATGAAACGCCAAATTGTTCTGATGGATTCTTCCAAAATCTCCACTAGCTTTTCACTTGTGTTTGCATCTTTTTCAGCCTCACCTTTTCTAAATTTCCTTTTATCCTTGGCATTGTCTTCTGCATCCAATTAAGATTATATAACCATGAGGAACTTTTTTGTCTCTATGTATCAAACTTTATATATATATATATGGTCCCCCACATAGGAAAGTGGGTATGAAAAAAGGTAACCACTAAAATACATTTTGAATAAAGACACTAACCTTAACCAAATTCACATTCTACTTAAAAAGTTCTCACCTTTTATTACTGGAACTTGAAGAAGATTGCGCATTGCACAACGATTCCTTGCATAGTTTTCAACCCTTGGACCTTGGAGGAAAGGTTCATTCTCTATATACCTTTGGAGAAGCACTTGGAATTGTTGAAATTCCCCTGCTACTTCATTGAACCTTAGTAACCCGTATTGGTCAGATTCCCATAGCTTCAAGGCCTTCTCGTATTCCCACTGAAGAAATTCCCAAGAAAGGCACAATTGCCCCACATAAACCATTTCCAAATCACTGTATAATTCTCTTATGAACTTCTTCATTGGGTCAGCTTCGGTGTTTTTTCGTCTAGAAAGGCGAAAGCCGCGTGGAAGAATGGATGTGAATGCTGGTGAAGGGTTCTTACGAATTGAAAATGATTGGAGTGGGTCCTTTGACTGTAAAACACCTACAATTTCCAAGAAAATTAAGGAATGTGCTGTAACTATGATTGGAATCTTCAATATTAAGCATAATGCAAAGGGCCATGTAGATTATAAAATTATAAAAACATAACTTTCCTAACTTGTCTTGTTTAGTAAGAGTTGTTTAAACTGAGATAAGAAACAAAAGGTCATACAAAACATTGGGTGGAGCATTACAATCAGTGCTAGATCATTGTAGGGACTGGTTTCTTTTGCAAACTAGGCAGAATTTAGCCACAAAAAGAAAATGTACAAATGTTAGGCAGAAAAAAATGGAATTGCATATTTAATGTTTACCAATCTTTTAGATATGATCATTTAGTTAAAAGTAAAGGAGGTGGGTAGCTTTACATGAATATGAAATTGTTAAATACTAATTATTAGAGCTATAAGAAAAGGAAGAGTCCTAACACTCATATGGCTCTCTTTTGGGGGGAAAGTGCAAACTACTTGGAACCATGACTGGTGGAAATTTAGCTATACTGCTATAGCATTAATACGAGCAAAGAGCAAACCAAAGCATGTGGCATAAAAAATTGCACAATTCCTCAGCACCTACCCCAATTCAACATTTCTTCCTTGTAGTAACAAAATAAAGAAAAATGAAGTGCAAGAATATATGAAACTATATTTAAAGGTGAGTATCCCTACCATAAACAAAACCAACCAGAAAAAAAGAGAACAAAAACAAAAAAGTAAGGCTCAGTTGTGTAATTATTCACTCAACTACTATGTATTTGGGTAATTCATGCTTTCCTGGTGCCCAACTAACAAGATTGAGTGGGTCCTTAGCTATACTTTTAATGATTTAGATGAGGTAGGTCTTGATGATCATGTAAATTAAATGAAATTTCTCATCCACTAAGCACACTATCTTTGAACAAATAAGTAAAGAACAAATTTTGAAAAAAAAGAAAAAGAAAAAACAGCTGCAGAAAAGAAAAGCAAAGAAAAAAATACTGACCTATAGCATACATCTTTTGGTAATTCAAGATATCGAATTTTCGCATTCTTTCTCGATAACTCCTGTAGAATTTTGGAAGCTCATTTGTGGTGCTACTACCATGCTGTAGTTTTTCATCAATTTTCCATGGCTTCAAGTCTTCCATTATCCTTGGAGACTCAGAATCCTCAAGGATGGTAGGTAGGCCAGTGGCTCTGACCTTCTTCAGCTCCATCTTCAATTGTTCTATCAAATCTTGATGTTCCCACAGTGTATCAAACCGGTTGGAGTCCTCAAGATCAATAGTTGTTAAAGTCTGTGAATTAGGCTTCACAGAATGTTCAGGCTTGGAATTGATGTCATTGTTATCTTCAAAAGTTTTACCTGAAGATTTCTCTAGCCTACATTCTTCTTCCAATTTTCCAAGCTCATCCATTATATCTTCATCTTCTTCAGTAAAATCATCAGGCTCATATCCAACATCCAAATTCTCATAGCTTTTGTCATCCCCAAAGTCCAAATCGTCTTCTGTTAGCCCTACATTGCTTCCCAATGTGTCAAACTCCATACTGGTTCTAAAGTCTGTGTCTGACAAAAAACCCTCCCCCAAAGAACTGATAACAAAATCTGAGTCAGAGCTTGAACAAATAAAATCATCTTCAGAAAGAAAATTGCGAACAGCTGGCTCCACAGTCTGTTCTATTGATTCCTCAGCTTTGAACTTCTCTAACACCTCTTTGTGTGCACTTTCTGTGAAATTGCTAAGATTTTCTGGCATGAATTTCTTCCTTGATAAGAACCCAAAATGATTGCGAGCATCATTTGACTGAACAAAACATTCTTTGACAGTGAAATTTTCAGCCTCAGGTTCATCCAAGAAGTGGCTGAAACTCTTGCCTGACATGAACTCATACTTATTGGTGCTAGCAGAAACAGCATCACCCTCCTTCACGAAATCACCACTTTTACCGTACCCTCCTTTGAACTCTTCATCATAATTGCAATTCCACTTTTGATATTCAAATTTGAAAACCAACTTTGTTGTTTCCTCTTCTTCAAGCCCAAAATTCCCACCATCACGGACAGTTTCAGAACAACAATTTTCCATGGACTCTGCTTCTTTCTGGCAACCATTAGAATCAATTTTATCACTTTCATGTGAGAGAGTATCATTTAATGCCCCAGAATTTTCAGACTCAGAATGAATTGACTCAGCTTTCTCATTGTCACATAAAAACTCAGAAGAACAAAGTGGCTTCATTGTTTTAGAAGAGCCAGAACCATATAATCTGAAACCAAAAATGGAAAGAAAACAAAAAGAACATAAGGAGATTAAATTAATGGTTAGAGAGTATTGATTATTGAACAACGTAGTTGAATTCACAATGAAAAATGAAAAATTCAATACCTCATGATGGTTTTGGTGAATAGCCAAAACAGAGTATTCAAGAGCTTAGAGAGAAAAATAAAAAAGTACTCCCAAAAAGGATCCATTTTCGGTGAAGAAACCCTTTCAGAGAACCCATGTTAACCGAAAGGGAAGTGGGTATTTCACGAAAATCTCGTTGGGGAGTGAATCCATCCCACAGGCGTGTTCATTCCTTTTGAAGCAAAACAGAGGAATTGAAAACAGGGGAAGGTCATGCAAACTCTGATTTCACCTTTGAAAATTTTCACTAAAAAGAATGAGACTTTGCACCCGAAAGGACAAAGATGTACGTGCAAACTCTTAGAAGAAGAGTTTTTCACATGCGAGCGAGTCCGATTCAGCAGAGGGTGAAGTGTTACCTAATTGGTGAAAGATTCAGAAGAGAAAAAAGATGTGGAGAGAAAAGAACATGTCAGCGACTTGTTGTGTTTGAGCTAATCTTTCGGTTGCTTAGAACCATGGGATTCTGGTTTTTCTGTGTACCTTTATTATGGGATGCATAGATTGGAAGGGTTCGTATTGTATAAGGTTCAGGTGAGAGTCTGTTGTGAATTCTCTTTTTTCTATGATTTCGCTCGGTTCCCAGCAGAGAAGAATACAAAAGGTTGGGTTAAATTGAAAATTTACGTCTCATTCCAATGCAGTTTCCTATTCAGAAAAACAATCCAAGAAGGTTTTAGATATATTTGCATCATTGGTCTCATATTTCTGTGGCAGTTTCCTATGCTAATATACTGTTTAATTTATTGATTTTAGTACTTTTTTTACTTTTTATTTAAGAGATACAGTATGCTTTTAGTACTAAAATAATAGAAGGTTTAGTTATTATTTTGAACATCTAATTTATTTTTTTATGTTCAATTTATCCTCTTATTATTAACATTAAAAGGTTTAACTATGAATAAAAAAATATTTAATCCACAAAAGAATATATGGATTTGATTTATACAGATGATATATTTAGTTTCAGTTTAATCTATACACATAGTTATTGTGATATTTTATATGAATATTTAATAAGTTTTAATCGCTCCATTATACTGTTTTATTTAATTTATTAATATAATCTATTGATAAGATGAATTATTATCAGTTTAATTGTCTGTGATAAGAAATTTTTATACAATAAATCAATTAGAAATGATCTTTTAGAATATATTTAAAATAATTATTTTAAAAGTCATTAAATTAATTATATATCTCGATATGTGATTGAATGATTATATTAATATATTTTAATTAAATTCAATGGTTATTAAATATCATTAAAAATGTTTTTATTTTTAATATCTTCAATGTTACATTTTTTATCCTGGAGTTCAAGAATAGGGATCCAACTCATTAAGTAAAATCTTAATGTGAATATAGTAAAATCTCATGTCACTACTGCGTTAATCCTATGATTATTTTAAATGTTTATGTTTGTAAATATAAAAGATTTTTCTACATTATAAGGTATTCATAATTCTAACCACTTTTTTTGTCCGTGTGAAATTTAATTGTTGGAAGAAAAAGTCAACAATGCGTGGCTAGGGGAAAACGACCATATATAGTCGACATGGGTTTATACTTTATAGACTTGCACAATTCACACTTTCTTATTTACACTGCAAAATTTTAATTTGACAAAAAAATAGTTTGCTTGAAATTGAGCATAAAGATCTTAATACTTTCAGTATATAAAGAATCTTTTATGTATCACAAAATATATAAGAATCGTATTGATTGATGGTAATTGATTCCAACGTATTTAATATTTTTTTTTATTGTTCTTTAATCTCTTAAATAAGGTTTGACTAATCTTGTAAATTAATTATATTGATTAAAATATCTAATATTTGAGTGTTATTTATTACAAAATTTATATACAGAATCACTCAGTAGTTAGTAGGATTTGTTTCTTTTCTTTTTATGTATCATGTTTGTAATTTCAGTATTTATTTATTTATTTTAAAGTGTGATAAATTAATTTAAAACTGTTAAATATAATTAAAATATGTGGTCAAATAATTTTTGACAATAAATTTCATATTGACACATGAAAATGATAGATGAAAGTGAAACTGATAATAAACTCTAAACACTCTATGTAAACTGGAGGCACATAAATGAATGCAGTTGGCATGAACCCCGTGAGTATAAAAATCACATCAATGATCGACGAAGGGATAAAAACAGTAATTAAATCGTGAAAGGGATTGAAGTTATGTTATAATAGTGAAAAAGAAACGGTAAACTTAATCAAAAAATTATCTGGAGTGATACTGTCTACTTTTTTGCATGGCTAAAAGGGATTTTTTTCACTATTATTTATTTATCTATTAATTAATGTAGATATTGTGTTGTCTAATTCACAAACATAAAATCTTAATATATACTGCATGTATTAAATTTGAGACCTCGTACTTTTTTTTTTTGAAGTAGTTTTTTTTGGGATAACTTGAGACCTTGTTCTTTAATATATATTGAATCAAATTAATGATGGTTGTCAAATTTAAATATCATTCTAACTACTCATAATTGCATGTACATGTCTCCATTAACATATAGAATATAATTTATTTAATCTTAACCTCCTTTCTTCTGCTTCTGGAACCCATGACAGTTTTTATCATATTATCCAGTTTTTTTTCTAAATTAAAATTAATTTATGTATTTTGAATAAGTTAAACGGAAGGACTTTTATGCAAAACTCAACAAATAAAAGAATATTTTGTCGATAAAATATTACTGTTCAAAATTGTTTTGGCTAGGCGATATTCTCAACAAGCGTTGACCATAGTTGTTTGTTTTTGAACTAAAGAGTTGCTTTACCCTACGTCTCGGTTTCAGTTTCAGCATTTTGGAATTTTCCTAGGCCGGTACAAACCCCACCGAATTAGGAATAGGAAGATTCGAACCAAAACAACACAAACTTATAAAAAAGGTTGTTTGAGTCATATGAACTGTGTCTGTGAAACAGCGAGAGGAGTCATGTAGGCCAAAGTTGTTTCTATGTATGCAAAATGTAATCTGCTGAACTGAATCAATAGGACTTGTGTGCTAATAGTAAAATAAGAAAATTAAACTACATTTTTATTATAATAGTAATATAATACAAACATCTAAATATATTCTTTGTTCTTCAACTTTGTCTAATCATGAATCTAAGATGAATGTCTAATCATGAATCTAAGATGATGCACCATGTAGGTTACATCTATTTAACATATTCATGCATTGTTGTTAAAAATTATGCTTTTATCTTTCAAAGTTTCGTTTGACTAAAGATTTCATTTACACTTAAATCTCAAAATCTAATGTTTTGTGTCATTTCAAACACTTGTTAACAATCACATTGTCAAATTTGACTTAAGTGAATTGAATATTAAATCTTGTTTAATTATTAATTAAAATCTTGATAGAAGATAATAAAATGAGGTTTATCTTTATTCGTGTCTTTAAATTGAAAGTAAAACAATGTTGGTTTATAAAAATAAATAAAAAGCTCACCATAATACTTAATTTTAAATGTTCTATAAATTAAAAATATTTATTATTAAAATTAAAGTGAAAAATGTTCTTTATGTGTTTCAATTTTTCAATGTCCATTTTGATGTACAAATGTTTGGCATGGTTTGGACACTACTTGTGTTCAAATTTATGCTTTTATTTTAATAAAATTCTGTTTTGTCTTAAAAAAAAATGATCTATTATATTTGATAAAAAAAAAAAAAACTCAATTTAAACCATGTACACAAGGTTTGAAACAACATTTCAGAATCAAGGATTGGCTTGACAGTAGTCTGTTGTGGTAATATCAATTCCATCCTCAATATCTTCTACCACAAGTTATGCTCCAATTGAAATTTGAAACCAAGTCAAATCACGTTTATCTTTATTTCTTTATTCTCTAAACGAAGTAATTGTCGTTTCCAGCACCTTGGACAATTTGGCCAAACCATTAAGAGTTGTTTTACAATTACACACATGGGTCAGCTCGAGAGTTGAAACCGTGTTTCGTGCAAGACTTGGGTTTCGCGTATAGAAATTTTGTTGCAAACAGAGAACAATATTTGTCGGTCCATTGGTGACATAGGTGCTCATGGAATAGTGATTAGAAAGACATCTAATGATAGAAGTGATGAAAATAATGTGATGATAATGACGTAAGTGATGATGGTGGAGACAATAATGATGTGATGACGATATCAATATCAATAGTAGAATAGTAGTGACAAAAACAACAATAATGTTGATGATAATGAAGATAACAATAATAATGATGGTGATAATGACAATGACGACGACGAATGTTGGTAGTAATAGAATGTTGTGGTTATAATGACAACTGTTGTTGAATATGATAACAAAGACAACGACAATAATAGTAATGATGACAACACTAATCATTAATGTGGTGGTGGTGATAACTACAATAATAGTTGAATAAAAGTGATAATGGTGAATAAAATATGTTTTTTAAAATTAAAAATCAAATTCACCTGACATTTGTTATTATTTTGTAAATAAGGTAAAATTATTTTAAAATTAAGTTAAAAACTAATTCAATTTCATTTTTTTTGGAAAGAATTTTGTTTTAAAATTATATTTTAAAATCATATATTAAAAATTAACAACCACTCAACTTTATTATCAACATCATTACAACAATAAAAATTATTATTATTATTATTAAATTTGTTAGTAATTACCTCCTAGTACCAAGCACGAAAACGCCTAAAATTAATTCTAACTAAAATTATATCACTTCAAAATCAATGTAAATTTTTTACCCCAAATCAATTACATTGATGTTCTTCCAAATATTAAACTTTCTAAATTTGAATTAATACATAGTAATATTAAATTGATCCTAAAAAAATGCCACAAATACATTACACCTGAAATTTACAATACACATTACTCTTGTTTTTTTTAAAAATTTTTAAATTTTCAAGACAATTCTAGCTCTTTTTTTTCATATATTTTTTAATTTTTTTAAGATATTAGTCTTATTTTTCTTTCATATTTTTAAAATTTTTTATTTTTTTTTTCAATTTTTCAAGTCATTAATCTTATTTTTTCAAATTTTTATAAAAATAATTTTATTTTAATTTTTCAAGATATTCCTCTTACTTTTTCATATTTTTTAATTTTCTTTATCATATTTTTACCAGGTTCATTTTGTTAAAAATTCAAAGCATTGCCGTGGGTTTTTAATATTTTTCTAAAGTTTCAATAAGCATTCTTGTTTTTTCATATTTTTAAATTTTTTAAGACATTCTTTTTTCTTTTTCATATTTTTTAAATTACCTTTTGTTTCAAAATTTTCAAGATATCTTGCATTTTCACATTTTAAAAATTTTATTTATTTTTTAAAATTTTCAAGACATTATTCTTGTTTTCAATATTTTAAAATTTTTTTTTTATTAAAAATATTTTTAGACATTATTCTTGTTTTTTTTTAATTTTGAAATATTTAACATTTTCATGACATTCACCTTGCGATTTCAAATTTTTTTAAAAAATTTAAAAGACATTTCTCATTTTTTTTCAAAGTTTTCAAGACACCCCTTTTACTTCTTCGTATTTTTAAGAAAATGATTTATTTTTAATTTTTGAAGACATTAATGTTGCTTTAGGCTTCATATTTTACATATTAAATTTTTCATTTGTTTCTGAAAAATTCTAGAGACTACTCTTTGTTTTTTTCATTTTTCTTTTCAAATTTCCAAAACATTACTTTTGTTTGTAGTTTTTTTTTTAATTTTTAATTTTTTCAAAATTTTTAAGACATTCATCTTGATTTTTCATATTTTAAAATTTTATTTTGTTTGAAAATTTTCAATACATTTCCCTTGCTTTTTCACATTTTTTAAATTTTAATTTATTTGAAAACTTTGTAACACATTCCTCTTGCATTTTCATATTTTTTTTTTAAAAATTTTTTTCATTCCAAGACATTTTTCTTATTTTTTCAAAATTTTGAAGAGATTCCTATTTCTTTTTTGTATTTAAAAAAAAAATCAAATTTTCAAGGTATTAGTGTTGTCATAGGGTTTTATAAATAAAACCATAAACATTTAGGAAATCATAAATATTTGAGGTTTTATAATTGAACCTCTAAATATTTAGGGTTTCATAAAATCTTAAATATTTAGAGTTGCAATTAATGTTGAAATTTAAGGTTTCATAACTATTTAGGTTTTCGATTTATGAACCCCTAAATTGAAAACCTAAATATTTAGAGTGAAATTTAGTTTTCATTAAAGAATCCTTAAATATTTAGGGTTTTATTTATGGAACCTTAAATATTTAAGATTACAATTAAATGTTAAATTTAGGGTTTCATTAATGAAACCTTAAATATTTAGGATTATATTTATGAAACCCTAAATAATTATGGTTTCAATTGAGGAATTCATATATGCAACTCTAATAAGTTAGGGTAAAGTTTAGGGTTTCAATAATGAAATCCTAAATAATTAGGATTTCAATATAATGTTTAACTTATGAAACTCTAAGGATTTATGGTATCAATTTATGTTTCATTTATGAAACCGTACATATTTAGGGTTTGTTAAGTGAAACCTTAAAATCCTAAATTGAAACTCTAATTATTTAGGGTTTTATAAATGAAATCCTAAATATTTAAGGTTTTGATTGAAGAAATCCTAAATTTTGATGGTAAATTTAGGGTTTCATTAATGAAACCCTAAATATTTAGGGCTAAATTAATGAAACCCTAAATAATAAATTTATATAGAGTTTCATTTATAAATATTTAAATATTTAGATTTTTAATTTAAGGTTTCATTAATGAAACCTTAAATAATTAAGGTTTAATGTATGAAACCTTAAATATTTATGATTTCAATTTAGAGTTTTATTTATGAAAACCTAATTATTTATGGTGAATAATGTTTCATTTATGAAATTATAAATATTTAGGCTATATTTATGAAATTATAAATATTTAGGGTTTCAATTTAAGGTATCATTTATAAAACTTTAAATATTTATGGTTTAATTTATGAAAACCTTAAATATTTAAAGTTTTAATTTATGATGAAATTTAGAGTTTCATGAATGAAACCTTTAATAATTAGGGTTTCATTCATAAAATCATAAATATTTAGGATTTCAATTTAAGATTTTATTTATGAAATCCTCAATATTAAAGGTTTGTTATACAAAACCTTAAATTTATTAAATTTTCATTTTTTTTTTCAAAATTTTCAAGATAATACTCGTATTTTTTAATATTTTTAAAATTTTCATTTTTTTTTAAAATTTTCTAGACATGGGTCTTGGTTTTTTTGTTCTTCGTATTTTTAATATTTTCATTTATTTGCAAAATTTATAAGACATTCGACTCGCATTTTCAAAGTTTTAAAATTTTTCATTTTTTTAAAAATTTCAAGACAATTCTCTTAGTTTCTCAAATTTTCAAATTTTTAAAAATGTTTAAGGCATACTTTTTTTCAATACATTAATGGTTTTTTAGGGTTTTAATTTTGGGTTTCATTTATTAAATTCTAAATAATTATGATTTCAATTTCGGAATTCATTTATGTGACCCTAATAATTTATATTGAAGTCTAGGGTTTCAATAATGATACCCTAAATAATTAGGGTCTCAATATAATGTTTAATTTGTGTAACTCTAAGGATTTAGGGTTTCAATTTATGTTTTCCTTTAGGAAACCATACATATTTAGGATGTCATAGGTGAAACCCTAAAACCCTAAATCGAAACCTTAACTATTTAGGGTTTTAATAATAAAACCCTATATATTTAGGGTTTTGATTGAAGAAATCCTAAGTATTCATGATGAAAGTTAAGGTTTTATTAAAGAAATCTTAAATATTTAGGGTTTAAATAATCAAACCCTAAATAATTTATTTATATATGATCTTATTTATGAATCCTTAAATATTTAGATTTTTAATTTAAGGTTTCAATAATGAAACCCTAAATAATTAAGGTTTCATGTATTTTTTTTTTTTTAAATAAGTTGCAGTCCATCAAAGTCTCAAAGGAAGGGTCATGTAGAACCCAACAGAGTTGGAAACCCCATGACTCCCTATCATAGACAAATGCGGCTGTATTTTATTAAAAAGAAAGAAAAAAGAAACAAGATAAATGTGAGGGGACTAGGCCAAGACCCACAGAAAGAAAACATTAAACAACATGGAGGGACTAGGCCAAAACCCAGAATTAAAACCAATGCTAACAAAGCAACTTAGTGAGCTTGTGATATAATGCTATCTACGCACTTTCACTCCTTTTTTTTTCCTTCTTTTTTTGAGGTTGATCCTCCATTCCTATTATGCTTATGGAAGGGGATTCCTGGTCGGCTATATCATTCTCCTTGTTAAGGAAATGCAAGATAAGCCTCATGTCTGCTTGAACTTGAGGGTGTAGCTTAGGGGATCTAGTCTCCTCTTCATATAATTCCTCTGCCCAATTTCTTACCTGTCTAGTGTTAGGGTTGGTATTCTAAGAGGCAAAAGCAGGAACCTCTGAAGAAACATCATTAGCATTTGAAATTGGTGTCTTTAAATTAATCAATCTTCCGCTTCATGAACAACATCTTCTGTTGCTTGATTTCCCTGATCCTCATTCCTGCCCTCATTAGCTATGATATCCTTGCCCCCATCCCAAGGGCTCTCATCTTTGCAGAGGTTATATGGTATCTCTCCTTTTGTATTACCTGTCGTACCATGATGCCTCTTAAAGTTATTTTTCTTTGTGGATTTAGAAACCACTAGCCAGAATGGTTCCTTTTTGCCTGGTTAATGTTTTCAGAATCCTTAACTATGTTTGCCCATGCCTCGTGGCATGGAATCCTGTAACCAAAGGTAGAGGAATCTGAATGCTCTGCCTCTACATCCAAAATAGGGGAATTGGGGACAAATTCCTCTTCACCATCAGTACAGCCATGCTCTACTTCAACACGACTGTGCTTTATTACAGCACGGTCATGCTCTTTTTCAGCATGGTCGTGGTGCCTTGTTTCAGCCTATTTTATTACAACATGATCGTGCTCTACTTTAACATGGTCATGCTCTGCCTTAACATGGTCGTGCTCTGCCTCAACATGGTTGTGTTTTGCTTTAGCATGATTGTGATGCACCTGAGGTTGTGTTGGTTTAGGCACAAACTGTGGCTTTGCCCTAGGTGCTAGTTGCGGTCATTCCTCCCTACCTTTGGCCAAGGGTTTAGTGTGCCTACAACTTGTTAAAGAGTGGCCAATGATTTGACAATTTCTGCAAAATTCTGGAAGGCGTTCATCAACCAAATCAACATAAAAAGTAAAATCGTTTCTCTCTACCATGATCCTGTCTTTCAACAATTTCTTCAAGTCCACATCAACAAGGACCCTAGCAAAATGTCCAAACATTCTAGAAGTCGTAGCCTCATGAACAGCCAAAGGAGAACCAATGTCGTGGGCAATAGAAAACAAAATATGTTGTCTCCAATATTTGTGCATTAAACCATAAATATGTACCCAGCATTGTGCGTTGGTTTACTTGACTAGATGGGAGTTGAAGTCCGATGTCTAAGCAAAGAGTCTGAGAATCCCAAGAGAAAGGTTCCATGATCCTCCAAACAGAAAGTGGCGCATATCCTCCAAATTGGCAAACAAAAACTCAAAGAATCTGCTGCCTAGGGAGACCAATTTCTAGTTGTCCGGTGTATGCCAAACCTTGAGTAATTTCTTCTTCAAATCATGAGTCCTATGGGGTGTGGAACCTTTAGGAAGGATCAGCTGGCCATGGAGGTTGTGCTTGCACTCAGCCAAGCTAGCAAGATACTCCTCCTCTAGAATTTTGACGGCAAGATCATCTCCTTTGATGTAGGGCGGAGAAAATTGGTTGAGCAGAATAGTACAAGTGTTTTTCAAGGCTACAACAAAGGATTGGTAGCAACTAGGGTATGAGGCAACATGGAAGGAGGTAAAAGAGTGTGACGGCTAGGCGTTGGGCGAAGCCAAGCAGCTCTAGGGTATGGTTGTCGAACGTGCTGCCATCTCTCAAAGGAGGATTTCATGTATGAAATCCTAAATAATTATGGTTTCAATTTAAGGTTTCATTTATGAAACTTTCAATATTTATGGTTTCAATTTAAAGTTTTATTAATGAAACCCTAATTATTTAAGATAAATAGGGTTTCATTTATGAAATTATAAATATTTAAGCTTTATTTACGAAACTTTAAATATTTAGTGTTTCAATTTAGGGTATCATTTATAAAACCTAAATATTTATGGTTTCATTTATGAAACCGAAAATATTAAGAGTTTCAATTTAGGGTGAAATTTAAAGTTTCATGAATGAAACCTTTAATAAACAAGGTTAAATTTATGAATTAAAGTTTCATTTATGGAACCCTAAATATTTAAGGTTTCATTTACGAAATCCTAAATTTATTATGTTTTCATTTTTTTTAATCAAAATTTTCTATACATTACTCTTGTTTTTTTTTTTTTCTTATTTTTTGAATTTTCTTTTATTTGTAAAATTTTTAAGACATTCCTATTGTATTTTCATATTTTTTATAAAAATTTTCATATTTTAAGAAAAAAATTAAGCACTTCTCTTGGTTTTGCAAATATTGTATTTTAAATTTTTTAAAATTTTGAATACATTCCTCTTTATTTTTCTTATTTAAAAAAAAAATCATTTTTTTCAATTTTTTAAGACATTAATGTTGCTTTAGTGTTTCAAATTAGTGTTTTATATAAGAAATCTTGAATATTAAGATTTTCATAAATAAAATCCTAAACATGTAGGAAATCGTAAATATTTAAGGATTCATGAAATACTAAATATGTACGATTTCATATATGAAACAGTAAATATTTATGATTTCAATTTTGGAATTCATTTATGTAACCCTATTAATTTATGTTAAAGTTTAGGATTTCAATAATGAAATCCTAAATAATTAGGGTTTCAATATATTGCTTAGTTTATTAAACATTAAGGATTTAGGGTGTTAGTTTATGTTTTCATTTTTGAAACCCTACATATTTAAGTTTTCATAAGTGAAAACTTAAAACCATAAATCAAAACCTTAACTATTTAGGGTTTTATAAATGAAACCTAAAATATTTATGGTTTTATGAAAATTTAAAATATTTAGGTTTTCGATTGAAGAAATCCTAAATAATTATAATGAGATTTAGGATTTTATTAACGAAACAATAAATATTTAGAGCTTAATTAATGAAACCTTAAATAATAAATTTATATAGGGTTTTATTTATGAATCCTAAAATATTTCAATTTTTAATTTAAGGTTTCTTTAACGAAACTCTAAATAATTATAGTTTCATGTATAAAACCTTAAATAATTATTGTTTCAATTTAGGGTTGCATTTATGAAACTTTAAATATTTATGGTTTCAATTATAGTTTTATTTATAAACCCTAATTATTTAGGATGAAAAATGTTTCATTTATGAAATTATAAATATGTAGGCTTTATTTATGAAACCTTACATATTTAGGATTTCTATTTAGGGTTTCAATTTATGGTGAAATTTAGGGTTTCAATAATGAAATCCTAATAATTAGGATTTCAATATAATGTTTAATTTATGAAACTCTTAGGATTTAGGGTGTCAATTTATTTAGATTTATTAAATCCTACACATTTAGGGTTTCACAAGTGAAACCCCAAAACCTTAAATCGAAACCTTAACTTTTTAGGTTTTCGATTTATGAAATTTAAAATGGAAAGCTTAAAAGCTTAGGTTGAAATTTGGTTTTCATTAATGAATCCCTAAATATTGAGGGTTTCATAAATAAAACCCCAAATATTTAGGGTTTCATTAATAAAATTCTAAATAATTATGGTTTAAATTAAGGAATTCATTTATGTTACCCTAATAATTTAGGGTGTCAATTTATATTTACATTTATTAAACACTACATATTTAAGGTCTTACAAGTGAAATCCTAAATTGAAACCCTAACTATTTAGGATTTTATAAATGAAACCATATATATATGAAGCCCTAAATTATGGTTTTATGAAGCCCTAAATGTTTGGTATTTCATTTTGAAGAAATCTTAAATATTTATGATAAAATTTAGATTTTTATTAACGAAACCTTAAATATTTAATGCTTAATTAATGAAACCCTAAATAATAAATTTATATAAGGTTTTATTTACGAATCCTTATATATTTAGATTTTTAATTTACGGTTTAATTAATGAAACCCTAAATACTTAGAGTTTTATGTATGAAACCTTAAATAATTATGGTTTTAATTTAAGGTTCTATTGATAAAATTTTAAATATTTATGTTTTCAATCTAAAGTTTTATTTATGAAACCCTAATTATTTAGGATGAATAGGGTTTCATTTATGAAATTATAAATATTTAGGATTTATTTATGAGACCTTAAAAATTTAGAATTTCAATTTAGAGTATCATTTATATATTTAGGGTTTCAAATTTTCATTTACTTTCAAAATTTCATATATTTTTTTTTATATTTGAGGACATTTCTATAGGTTTTTTTTTAAAATTTATGAATTTGTGGTTTTTCATAATTTTGAATACATTCCTCTTTCTTTTTCATATTTGGAAAAACAAAATCATTTTTTTTCAATTTTTTAAGACATTACTGTTACTTTAAGGTTTCAATTTAGGGTCCTATTTATGAAATCTTACATATTAAAGGTTTCATATATATAACCCTAAACATGCATGTTACTTTAAGGTTTCAATTTAGGGTCCTATTTATGAAATCTTACATATTAAAGGTTTCATATATATAACCCTAAACATGCAGAAACCTTAAATATTTAGGGTTCATGAAATCTTAAATATTTTATATTTCAATTAACGTTGAAATTTAAGGTTTCATAAATATTTTCGTTTTCGATTTTTGAAACCCTAAATTGAAAACCTAAATATTAATGGTGAAATTTAATTTTCATTAACGAATCCCTAAATATTTAGGATTTCATAAACAAAATACTAAATAGTTAGGGTTTCAATTTGGAAATTCATTTATGTAACTCTAATAATTTATGGTAAATTTTAGGGTTTCAATAATGAAGCCCTAAATAATTAGCGTTCAATATTATGTTTAATTTATGAAACTCTAAGGATTTAGGGTGTCAATTTATGTTTACATTTATGAAACCTTTCATATTTAGTATTTCGATCGAAGAAATCCTAAATATTTAAGATGAAATTTAAGGTTTTATTAACGAACCCTAAATATTATTTCTTAATTAATGAAACCCTAAATAATAAATTTATATAGGGTTTTATTTCTGAATCCTTATTTATTTAGGTTTTTAATTTAACGTTTCATTAATGAAACCTTAAATAATTTATATGGTTTCATGTATGAAACCTTAAATAATTCTTGTTTATATTTAGAGTTCCATTTATAAAACTTTAAATATTTATGGTTTCAATTTAGAGTTTTATTTATGAAACTCTAATTATTTTGGATGAATAGGGTTTCATTTAGGAAGATATAATTATTTAGGCTTTATTTATAAAACCCTAAATATTTAAGATTTCAATTTAAGGTATCATTTATAAAACCTTAAATATTTATAAAACCATAAATATTTAAGGTTTCAATTTAAGGTATCATTTATAAAATCCTAAATATTTAGGGTTTCAATTAGAGTGAAATTTAGAGTTTTATAAATGAAATCTTTAATAATAAGAATTTCATTCATGAAACTCTAAATATTTAAGATTTCAATTTTGGATTTCATTTATAAAACCCTAAATATTTTGGATTTCAATTAAGGTTGAAATTTAAGATTTCATAAATATTTAGGTTTTCGATTAATGAAACCTTAAATACTTAGAGTGAAATTTAGTTTTCATTAACGAATCCCTAAATAAAGAGGGTTTTGTAAACAAAATCCTAATTATTTAGGATTTCGATAAAAGTTTAAATTTATGGTTTCATTAATGAAATATTAAATATTTAGAATTTCGTTAATGAAGCCTTAAATATTTAGGGTTTCATTTATGAAACCCTAAATAATTATAGTTTCAATTAAGGGATTCATTTATGTAACCCTTATAATTTATGGTGAAGTTTAGGTTTTCAACAATGAAACCTTAAATAATTAAGTTTTCAATATAATGTTTAATTTACGAAACTCTAAGGATTTAGGGTGTTAGTTTATGTTTTCATTTATAAAACCCTACATATTTCGGGTTTCACAAGTGTAACACTAAAACCTTAAATCGGAACTATATATATTTAAAATTTTATAAATGGAAATTAAATATTTATGATTTTATGAAACCCTAAATATTTTGGGGCTTGGATTGAAGAAATCCTACACATTTATTGTATTCATAAAACCCTAAATCTTTGTGGTTTCAATTTAAGATTTTTTTTTATGAAACCCTAAATATTTAAGGTTTCATTGACGAAATCCAAAATATATTAAGTTTTCCTTTTTTCAAAATTTTTAAGACAATACTCTTGTTTTTAAATATTTTGAAAATTTTCATTTTTTTCATGAATTTCTACACATTACTCGTATGTTTTTTTTTTCATATTTTTTAAATTTTGATTTATTTGCAAAATTTGTAAGACATTCCGCTTGCATTTTCATATTTTTAAACATTTCATTTTTTTAAAATATCAAGACATTTCTTTTGATTTCTCAAATTTTTGAATTTTCAATTTTTCAAAATTTTGAATACATTCTTATTTCTTTTTTTTTTTTTTTTTTTTTTTTAAAAAAACATTTTTTTCAATGTTACTTTAGAGTTTCATACATGAAATTTTAAATATTAAGTGTTTCATAAATGAAACCCTAAATATGTAGGAAACCCTAAATATTTAGGGTTTGATTTTTGAAACCCTAAATAATTAGGGTTTCAATTTAGGAATTTAGTTATGTATTGCTAATAATTTATGGTGAAGTTTAGGGTTTTAATATAATGTTCAATTTAAGAAACTCTAAATATTTAGAGTTTTAATTTATGCTTTCATTTATGAAACCTACTTATTTAGGATTTTCACAAGTTAAATCCTAAAACCCTAAATTGAAACCTTAACTATTTATGATTTTAAAAATTTTAGATATTTAAGGTTTTGATTGAAGAAATCTTAAATATTTATGATGAAATTTAGAGTTTCATTAATGAAACCCTAGATAATTAGGGCTTAATTAATGAAACCCTAAATAATAAATTTACATAGGATTTTATTTATGAATCCTTAAGTATTTAGATTTTTAACTTAATGCTCCATTAATGAAACCTTAAATAATTAAGATTTCTTTTATGAAACCTTAATTAATTATGTTTTCAGTTTAAGGTTCCATTTTTCAAACTTTAAATATTTACGTTTTTAATTTAGAGTTTTATTTATGAAACCTTAATTATTTAGGATGAATAAGGTTTTATTTTTGAAATTATAAATAAGTAGGCTTTATTTATGAAACCTTAAATATTTAGGGTTTCAATTGATGGTATCATTTATAAAACCCTAAATATTTATTATTTAATTTATGAAACCTTAAATATTAAGGGTTCAATTTAAGGGAAATATAGTGTTTCATGAATGAAACCTTTAATAATCAGGGTTTTATTTATGAAACACTAAATATTTGAGGTTTCAATTTAGGATTCCAATTGCAAGTAAGGATTCATTTATTAAATATTAAATTCATTAATTTTTCATTTTTTTTCAAAATTTTCAAGGTAATATTCTTCTTTTCTAAAATTTTTATTTTTTTTTCAAAAATTTCAACACATAACTCTTATGTTTTTTTTTTTTCATATTTTTCAAATTTTCATTTATCTGCCAAATTTGTATTGCATTTTAATTTTAATTTTTTTAATTTGAAGACATTTCTCTTCGTTTTTAATTTTTTGAATTTTCAATTTTTTTAAAATTTTGAAGACATTCCTCTTTTTTTTCGTATTTAAATAATCATTTTTTTCAATTGTTCAAGACATTAATGTTGCTTTAGGATTTCAATTTAGGATTTCATATATTAAATCTTAAATATTAAGGATTTTATAAATAAAACCCTAAACTTGTTGGAAACCCTCAATATTTATGACTTCATTAAATCATAAATATTTAGAATTTTAATTACGGTTTCATTAATATTTAGGTTTTCAATTTATGAAACTGAAAATAGTTAGGGTGTAATTTAGTTTTCATTAATGAATCCCTAAATATCAAGGGTTTCATAAACAAAACCCTAATTATTTATGTTTTCAATAAAAGGTTAAATTTAGTGTTTCATTAACAAAAGCTTAAATATTTAGAATTTCATATATGAAACCTTCAATATTTAGGGTTTCATTTATGAATCCCTAAATAATTATGGTGTCAATTTAGGAATTCATTAATGTAATCCTAATAATTTATGGTGAAGTCTAGGGTTTCAATAATGAAACCTTAAATAATTAGGGTTTCAATATATTGCTTAATTTATAAAACTCTAACAATTTAGGGTGTCAATTTATATCATATTTGAAACCCTACATATTTACTAGTGAAACCTTAAAACTCTAAATCAAAACCCTAACTATTTAGGGTTTTATAAATAATACCTTAAATAATTAGGATTTCAATATAATGTTTAATTTATGAAACTCTAAAGATTTATGGTGTTAATTTATTTTTCATTTATGAAACTTTACATATTTAGGGTTTCATAAGTGAAACCCTAAATCGAAACCTTGATTATTTAGAGTTTTATAATTGAAACGTTAAATATTTAGGGTTTTGATTGAAGAAATCTTAAATATTTATGGTAAATTTAGGGTTTCATTAATGAAACCCTAAATATTTAAGTCTTAATTAATGAAACTCTAAATAATAAATTTATATTGGATTCTATTTATAAATCCTTAAATATTTAGATTTTTAATTGAAGGTTTCATTAATGAAACCCTAAATAATTATGGTTTCATTTATGGAACCTTAAATAATTATAGTTCAATTTAGAGTTCCATTTATGAAACTTTAAATACTTATGGTTTCAATTTAAAATTTTATTTATAAAACCTAATTATTTAGGATGAATAGGGTTTCATTTATGAAATTATAAATATTTAGACTTTATTTATGAAACCTTACATAATTTGGATTTCAATTTAGTGCAAAATTTATAGTTTCATGAATGAAACCTTTAATAATCAAGGTTTCATTCATGAAACACTAAATATTTAGGATTTGATTTATGGTTTCATATATAATTAGGATTTCGATTTATGAAACCTAAAATGGAAAGCCTTAATATTTAGGTAGAAATTTTGTTTTCATTAATGAGTCCCTGAATATTGAGGGCTTCATAAACAAAACTTTAAATATTTAGGGTTTTATTAATGAAACCCTAAATATTCAATGTTTCATTAATTAAACCTTAATATTGAGGGTTTCATTTATGAAACCTTAAATAATTATGGTTTCAATTTAGGGATTTATATATGTAACCTTAATAATTTATGGTGAAGTTTGGGGTTTCAATAATGAAACCCTAAATAATTAGGGTTTCAATATAATGCTTAATTTATGAAACTCTAACCATTTATGGTGTCAATTTATGTTATCATATTTGAAACCGTACATATTTAGGGTTTTACTAGTGAAACCCTAAAACTTTAAATCGAAACCTTAACTATTTTTAGTTTTATAAATGAAACTCTAAATATTTAGAATTTCATAAAATGATAAATATTTCAGGTTTTAAATTCAGAAATCCTAAATATTTATGATGAAATTTAGGGTTTAATTAACAAAACCACAAATATTTAGGGCATAATTAATGAAACCCTAAATAATAAATTTATATAGTGTTTTATTATTGAATCCTTATATATTTAAATTTTTAATTTAAGGTTTCATTAATAAATCCCTAAATAATAAGGGTTTCATGTATGAAACCTTAAATAATTATGGTTTCAATGAAGTGTTTCATTTATGAAACCTTAACTATTTATGGTTTCAATTTAAAGTTTTATTTGTGAACCCTAATTATTTAAGATGAAAGGGTTTCATTTATGAAATTAGAAATATTTAGGTTTTATTTATGAAACCTTAAATATTTAGGGTTTCAATTTAGGGTATCATTTATAAAACCCTAAATATTCATGGTTTCATTTGTGAAACCCAAAATATTTAGGCTTTCAACTAGAGTGAATTTTAGAGTTTCATGAATGGTACTTTTAGTTATCAGGGTTTCATTCATGAAACCTTAAATATTTAGGGTTTCAATTTTGGATTTCATTTAGGAAACCTTAAATATTTAAGATTTCATTTACGAAACCCTAAATTTATTAGGTTTTCATTTTTCTTCAAAATTGTCAAGACAATACTCTTATTTTTTAATATTCTTAAAATTTTCATTTTTTTTCAAAAATTTCCAAACATTACTCTTGTTTTTATTTTTCATAGTTTTCAAATTTTCATTTATTTGCAAAATTTGTAAGACATTCCTCTTGATTTTTCAAATTTTTAATTTTTCAAAATTTTGAAGACATTCCTCTTTCTTTTTCATATATTTTAAAAAAATCATGTTTTTTAAATTTTCAAGACATTAATGTTGCTTTAGGTTTTCATATACGAAATCTTAAATATTAATGGTTTCATAAATAAAACCCTAAACATGTTGGAAACCCTAAATATTTAAGATTTAATGAAATCCTAAAAATTTGAGATTTCAATTAAGGTTAAAATTTAAGGTTTCATAAATATTTAGGTTTTTGATTTATGAAACCCTAAATTGAAAACCTAAATACTTAAGGTGAAATTGAGTTTTCATTAATGAATCCTTGAATATTGAAGGTTTCATAAATAAAATCTTAAATATTTAGGGTTTCAATTAAAGGTTAAATTTAAGGTTTCATTAATGAAACTTTAAATCTTTTGGAAACCCTAAATAATTATGGTTTTAATTTAGGAATTCATTTTTGTAATCCTAATAAGTTATGGTGAAGTTTAGATTAGAGTTTTAATATAATGTTTAATTTATGAAACTCTAAAGATTTAGAGTTTCAATCATTTATGTTTTTATTTATGAAATCCTATGTATTTAAGATTTCACAAGTAAAATCTTAAAACCCTAAATATTTATGATTTTGATTTAAAAAATCTTAAATATTTCTTGTGAAATTTAGAGTTTCATTAATGAAACTCTAAATATTTTATTTTTTTTTACAAATTTTCAAGGTATTATTACTCTTGTTTTTTTTTTTTAAATATGAATTTTTTTAAAAAAAATTTTAAGACATTATTCTTTTTTTTTCATATTTTTAAAATTTTCAAACTTTCAAATTATTACTCTTGTTTTTTCATATGTTTAAAATTTTCATATTTTTTTAAATTTTAAATACAATATTCTTGTTTTCTAATTTTATATTATTTTTTTCTCAAAAGTAATTTTACATTGTTAGAAAATTACCCTCCTCAGTTTATGATAAGTGAGATGATCTCATATAAATAAAGTGGTAGTAGACTAGTTTTAAACTCAAGGCTAAATGCGTCATAAATCATTAAATCCAACCAAATAATGTTATCTGCATAAATCCAAATAACATACTACCAAGCCTGATTTGAATAAACAAAAAAAGAAGTTGATCGAGACCACCCATATGCAAATTCTAATCTGATGCAAGACAGAATATATACGTGCAGATTAGAATTTTAAAAGAAAATAATGATCTTGACCAAGGAAAAAGAAGAAGAAAATAATGACAAATAAAAAGAAAAAGGAAATAAATAAAAGAAGAAATTAAAACCCTTTTGAACCTCTTGCGTGGGGACTGAGGATAGAAAAAAGGCACAACTTAGATGGAAGTTCTAGGGTCGTAGGTGTTGTGTCTGGTGGATGATGGGTTGCGGGGAAACACAGCTTAATTCATCATTATGTTCTGTTTTTGGGAATACACCAAGAACTTCGGGTATTTAAAGCCAAATTCGATGCTTTAAATCACTAATAGATCGAATTTGTCTTGCTAGCTACACGCCTTATAAAAATTCTAATTAATTAACCGAAATTAAAATTAATTTAGACACGTGCAGTCTATATAATTATATCTTATGGTTAAGCATTAATTCTATCAAAATTATTTTAGCAACCACACTTTTGGTATGAAGGATACTTACTTGGTTACGACTTACGGATAGCTAGATCAATAAGAAAGGACTGTTTGGTTCAATGGAGAAAACATTCTAAATTAAAAGTAACTTATGAGGGGCAAACAACGATCACCACTATCATAGTTAGGTATGTATGTGGCTGTAAGAAAAGATGAAACCACTTCTGAAAGGAAGCCTATTAAGGTTCACCATCAATAGGGTAGATGTAAAATTAATTTAAATGCAAGACAAAGGAAAAGAAGATAGGTTGAACTTGAATGATAGGAGCTAGTACTGAACATGAATTGAGAAAGAGGGTAGAACACAATGACGAAGATGGACTTAACTTCAGTAATTTCTTAAATTCATTTACCCAACTGCTTTCTACCATAACTATTTTTTTTTTTTTTTATCGAATATCAAGTTCAATAATGTTGTTATCTATATGATGATAAAACATACTTAAAAATTAATTTTAAGTATGTCAGATTTTCAAAGAAGGCAACCAAAATATATACTTTCTTTGCATTTCTAAATATTTAGCATGGCTTTTTCAATCGTAATGACGATATGTAAATAAAATGTTTTAAAAATATTTTTATTTTGAAAAACTGGTTGTATACAATAAATAATTTTGGACAAAAAATAGAAATGTATATGTCACAACTTACTGATTTTATGAAAAAAAAAAAAAACAAATACTTTCTTATTTCAAGATGTTACAAAATTAGTTGTCAATGACTATTTTCAACCACATCGTGTCATTATATATATAACCAATTTTATATCACAATTAAGTTTTCATTTTTTTCCGTCTAGTGTAGCTTATTTGACTTTTAGATCAGCCGTCATTTAAATGCCCATTTATTTGAAGAAGTTTTGCTTAATACTCCATGAACTGATAAAATAGGACTAGGCAAAGCACAGCAATAACTTAATTTGACTCTTGTTAGGTTGACGACCTGGTAAAAGGCATGCACAAACTTACTTAGTCCTAACCATAATATATTACACCCAAAAAAAAAACACATAATATTAGTGCTGTTTTAGTGTTTTATATTGCTGGGATTAGACACCGTCTTTAATAGCATGAACTTTAAGATTGCCATCATTATCAGGAAAACATACAGCGTCTTTAATATTTGATAGAAATGGAATATTTTAATATTTGATAGAAATGGAATATAAGATGGTATTTGATTTGAGGAGATGTTTTTTTATTTTTATTTTTTGAAAATAATTTTTATTCTTCAAGTTTTCAAATATTAAAAATTTTGTTTATATGAGTGAAAAAGTTAAAAATGAAGTCATTGAAAATGAAGATGCTTATTACACAAGTAAAAATATTGAAAACATTAAATATTTATTTTCAGTTTTCAATCTTTTCTAAAAAATATTTTTATTAAAATTATTTTCTAAAAATTAAAACAAATACATTTTTAACAGTATTTTCTATTATTTTGATATAAAAATAAAAACATGAAATCAAACACCATCTTAATATTTCTTGCTCAGCTCTATTTCTTTTGTCACGAGTAAAAGATTATGTGTCTCCAAATTCACTAATTTTAGTCACAGTATTGTGATTAAATATATTATTTTTTTATGCGTGAATGAAACAAGACTTTACATTAACATCGTGACACATTAACAAATGTAATTTATACTCTTTTGTGGGTATTACTTATACACATTATAATATCATACTTATTTTGCAGAGAAAAAAAAGTTTTTTATTTTCCTTTAATGTTAGCTATTTTAACACCGTACTAATTCTCTAGTCATGTGTAGCATCAAAATTAATGTCTTTGATTATAATTTAATTTTGATCATGATTAGCATAAAACATTTATATTCATTAAATAAATAGATAAAATGATCATAAAAAAAAAAAAACAGATAAAACTGCTTTTGTGGAGTATTGATTAGTGATGTATTATACTGTAAAGAGAGATCTAGAGAGAGATTAGTGTTTGATAATATATGCAAATTAAATATCTTTTGGTAGTGAAAAAAAATATAAATTCTAGGAAGTGTATTCAATTGAGATTTTATTAGATTTTAGAAAAAAAATTTTAAAAAAATATTATGATATTTAATTAAGACTTTTAAATAATACAATAAAATTTATTGATATTTAATTAAGACTTTTTATATATGATAAAAAGTTTTCTAATATTCAAAAGTACTGAGATTTTAATGGATTTAAAAATATTTTGGTATTCAAAAGTCTTCTTATATTCTTACCAATTCTTTAAAATTCACAAAATTCTTTTTATATCAAAATATATTTTTAAAATCTTAATCTAATATAACCCCCGTTATAGAATAATTGTCCATTGCTTTAAAACTTGTATTATTATTTGAATGAAAACAACACACATATAAATATAACAAGCAAGTGCAAGGAAACAGGGAGTCTCATGTGGGATATGAAAACGATACAGGTAGCATAATATATAATATAAGGAATTAAAGAAACTTTATCTGGCTGATAGAATTTGAATAAAAGATATTATCCCTTGGTATTATGTAGAATATTCAATTTTAACTCATTCCTTCAAATGCAGAGTTGCATGTACACTCCAAGTTAGTCTCAGCTGAAGCTCTAAAATTTCGAGTGATTGAGGCAATTAATGTTGTTGCTAATCTATCTACTTCTAAATTCGTTAGAGGTGGGAACATAACATACTTTGAATTGTAAAGTTAGAATTTGATCTCGAATTAAGCAGGCATCAAGTATCGAGGTGCGCCAATGGCGGAGGTATAAATGATTCACCATCTTCAGAGAAAGAATTAATGTTTTAACCAATGGTGTTGAACATAGAGTTGACTTTGTTATGCCAAATTTCTTGAGAAAATCAACTACGTGTACTTTCCTTGGTGGAGATACAACCTAGCTAGTTTCATTCCTATAGTATAGGTCCTATATATATGTCCACTTA
Organism: Amphicarpaea edgeworthii; assembly: GCA_014843725.1. Taxonomy (NCBI): domain Eukaryota; kingdom Viridiplantae; phylum Streptophyta; class Magnoliopsida; order Fabales; family Fabaceae; genus Amphicarpaea; species Amphicarpaea edgeworthii. The sequence continues at coordinate 2,825,783 of CM026321.1, read as the reverse complement.
AGGCAAGAATTTCAATTTTCTTGTTAATAAACTTCTACAATAGACATTTGTCATTTTCAAAAACTAGCTAGCTAGATAGTCGTCAACATAGATTAAAATAAAAATTATGTGAGTTTGAGTTTTGTAAACAAAGAAATTAAGATATATATCACCCTTTATCCCTTGAAATTAATTCTCCAATTGAACATTAAGGTTTTACCAAGTCTTTTAAAGTAAGTTCTTGGGGCTTCCTTTATGCCACTGTTTTGTTGTTTCATTATTTCTGGCTGCTGCTATTGTTTGTTTTGTTCCAACTTGCAATGGGAGAATCTAGAAAGTGAGACACTTGGAGGCTTTCTGACCCCTCACAGTACCCTCATAGTATATATATATTACTAGTAGCACCTTCCTTCTAAGGCAGTGGGCCTTAGTATGGGTGCCTACTCTTCCAAATGTCATTTATGGAATTTATTATGAATATTTTTTCAAAGTATAAACAGTTTGAGGTGGCCTTGTTTTCCATCACTGATCTTGATTCATGACCCATACTTGATTACACTCGACATCATCATGTCCATGCATCCAGCCATTAAACTGTATGCTCTATGATGAAGTCAATCTATAGTATATATATTGTTGGCCATGCATAAACAGATCTTGACCCTTTCAAGTTTCAGAAGTCCTGATTGAGATCATAAATTTATGAGGATTATTTCAGTACCAAAGTCTTTTTTTCTTGGGGGTAGAAAGTACCAAAGTCATTTCAACCTTAATATTTACTATTTGGTATTGGTACTATAGTTTGTATCAATATTGTATTATATATAGTTGTTGGTTATGATGTTGTACTCGATCATAGATTCAACGTATACCGGTGATTTAGAAAAAATAAAAACAAAAATGTCGACTGTAGTAGTTCTTTACATTTGTTTATATATAGTATAATAATAAATGAACTTGCAGGCTAGCAAATTGAAATTTGCCTACGGAGGAACTTTTCAACATATTTGAAGCAACATTTAAAATCTGCATTCTGGGAGAATGGATCCGCATTTGCCTACTCTCAATAACTTCTATGTCTGTTGCGGTGTGACGTGACATTTTCAAAAAATGAGTTGTGAACGGATCTCCAAACATGTAATAACAGTCGGTTTGGAGTTTGGTTATCATTTCATAACTACCACGGATATGGTTTCATTTTTTCTCTCCATATAAGCCAGCCACTACTTGTAGCTACGGAGAAAATAGGTTAAAAGGAGTGCTAATATTACACTTTCTAAATTTTAACATACTCTAATCCTGTAATCCATACTTTATTGTTAATTAAAATTTATTAAAAATTAAATCAGAAAAAATAATTATTAAATAAAAAATGAGATCCATACGAATGTAATTTTCCATAAATTTTATCCAATAATATAAAATATGTTAAAGAGTGTCAATAGATCAAATTGCTCAACAATAGTTTATGATTCAAATTACATTAGGCTAGTTTAGGCTAGTTTTTTTTTTTTTTTTATCAAATAAAATACTTCTAAGAGTTTTAGAAAAGTCTATTTAATTAGTTCAAAATGTGATTTTAAAGCTATTTAAAAAAAAATTATGCCTCACAAGTTGACCTATTTATGCAAATATAAATATTATTTTTTTAGTTAATATTCTTGTTATAATAATCTTTTTATATTATATTAAAATCATATATTTATTTACCTCTTACAATTACTAAACATGTTAACATTGCTTACAAGTTTATCGAATTTATACTCTATTTAAAGCTCTTAATGCAAACTTTTTAATAAATTACGATGAATGTTATATTTGACCTTACAAATAAGCTTATATCATATAAATCAATTATACTCCACTTTTATAACATCTAAGCAACTTACTTTTGCTAGCTCTTGTCTACCCACCGCCTTGAATTGCAATAATTTTAATTTTAATAGACTGTAGTTTATTTTATACAGTTTTTCCTCTTTTGATTATTAATGAATTAGCATATTTTAAGAGAAATCATTTCTATGCACGTAATTTTTTTAATAAGAAATATATAGACTTTTAAGAATATTAACATATTAAGCCAAACTTTCAAAAAGGTCAAGTCAAACATAAAAAAGACAAATGACAAATAACGGACCAAAATTAGGGCTTGATGTTTTAAAATAAGTTAAGCCTATTTAAACAAATTCTTATTCCATCCAACCTAGCTATTTCTACCCACCCTAGTAGCTTCTAAGCTTTTAACAGATTTAATGCGAATTTGTGAGTTGTCACTTGTAGTAGCATATAATGTTGATTGGCCAGACATAATCTCTTTGTAAACTCACATTTCTACCTAAGCAAAGAGATAGTACTAACATATGGTCGCTGTCGAAATATCATGAAATAATTGAAATATAAATGCAATTAATTAATCTATAGATTTATAGATAAGTTTAGTAGTAAAAGAGGAAAGGGGTGGTTCATTGAGATGAGCAGGAAGAAATAATGGCGATAGCTTATTAGGCTTTGCAAAAGTCAGCTTTATCTCATATTTACAATAAATGATCTGCTGGGGTTTATAGACTTTTAAAGCTTAGATGTACATAATTGAGCTTTCCCAGTGCAGCTACATTGAATGTCACGCGGTTTTGAGAGGTACACCCCATTGAGTACTGAGGTGAATAATTTTTGGCCTTGGCCCCTTACTCCTCCTTCAGTTAATGCTCTTGCTGTCAACTTTTGACTTGGCTTGGCTGGGCTAGCTATTCCTCGTTTACTAGTTTATTTAAGTCAGCTTCTCACACGCCCTCAGTACCATACCCTTCATTTTTAGCTATAAATGTGCATCAAGCAAGGGTTAGGCTTCGACACATGCATTACAAGTTTACAACCTTTATCAAGTAAAGATAGTTAGCTAGAGAAAAATTTGAAGAGATAGAAGATATATATCACCATCATCATCACCATATTCATATTCATATCACCACCACACACATAGATAGAGAGAGGAAAACGACCTATATTTTCCTTTAGAGAGGTGAAGGGAAGGGGCCAAAATAGAATTAGAAGGACACAAAGTATAAAGGCGGTGAAATATTAAAAGAGAAAGACAAGAAGGAGACATGGGAAGACCACCTTGTTGTGACAAAGAAGGGGTTAAGAAAGGGCCTTGGACTCCTGAAGAAGACATCATTTTGGTGTCTTATATTCAGGAAAATGGTCCTGGAAATTGGAGGGCAGTTCCTAACAAAACAGGTTAGTTCATTAATTAATTAGCCCTCCACTCACTTTCATGATTTTGTCAGTATATATATTGGTTGTTCTTTGTTTTAATTTGTCTCTTAGATCATCATTTAGAAAAGCTTCTGTCGAAATAACACTTTGATCTAAATATTGGTCATTTGGGTTTCATTGTTTTATATATCTTATTTAACTCGGATCTGAATTCATTTTTCCATTCTGGGGTTGTTTAATTTTTTCAGGGTTGTCAAGGTGCAGTAAGAGTTGCAGACTTAGATGGACGAATTACCTGAGGCCAGGAATCAAACGGGGCAACTTCACAGAACAAGAGGAGAAGATGATAATCCATCTTCAAGATCTTTTAGGAAACAGGTAAAAATCAATCTTCCAAGCACCTCTACTTAGTTTGAGTTTTGCGTTGGATACACCTTGAGCTTATCAAATTAAGCAATTAAATTATTAATGAAATCCTTTAGCTTATCAAAATTAAAAATAAAACTTACTTTTAAGAGTTTTGAAGATTTAATTTATTTATTAACTTTTGGATCCACATGTTTAACTTAACTGGATCGCATTGGTTATGTTACAGATGGGCTGCAATAGCTTCATACCTTCCACAGAGAACAGACAATGACATAAAAAACTATTGGAACACCCATCTGAGAAAGAAGCTGAAGAAGATGCAAACAGGTAGTGAAGGTGAGTTGGGAGAATCAGGGTTTTCAGGCTCAAGGCAAATCCCTAGAGGGCAGTGGGAAAGAAGGCTCCAAACTGATATCCAAATGGCAAAGAGAGCTCTCAGTGAAGCTCTTTCACCAGATCAGAAGCCATCTTGTTTATCTGCCTCAAACTCAAACCCTTCAGACAGTAGCAGCTCCTTCTCTTCCACAAAACCAACACAATCTGTGTGCTATGCTTCAAGTGCTGAGAACATAGCTCGCATGCTGAAGGGTTGGATGAAAAACCCACCAAAGTCCTCAAGAACCAACTCATCAGTGACTCAGAACTCCTTCAACAACTTAGCTGCAGCAGGAGCTGATACTGCCTCTAGTGGAGCCAAGGGACCACTAAGCAGTGCCGAATTAATGTCTGAGAATTTTGAATCCTTGTTTGATTTTGATCAGTCTTTGGAGTCTTCAAACTCTGATCAATTCTCTCAGTCCTTGTCTCCTGAGGCCACTGTTTTGCAAGATGAAAGCAAGCCTTATATTGGTGCAGAAATCATGCCATTCTCTTTGCTTGAGAAATGGCTTCTTGATGAGGCTGGTTGCCAAGACAAAATTGGTTGTGGTACTGATGCCAAGTTTTTCTAATAAGTTGGGTTCATTTTGGGACATATGGAACTGTGGAATTTTTTTATTTCATAAGTTATAGGTAGGGCCTGGCCTCACATCAATCTCGCTTTGGCCTTTAATTAGAGACAAGTTTTTCAAGCCTTTGGTGCTAGACGTGTATATTTTAATTACTATTGACATTATGATTATTACTATCATACTGTGTTAGATGCTACAGTACACTGGAAAACTTGCTTGTCTTATGTAAAGTTGATCTTGCGACAAGATCTTGCTTTTTGAATTAATTGTTTTTTAAGTAATCTTCCTAGTAATTGAAGTTCCAGTTGTTGAAATGAGGAATGGTACGTACCAATGTACATTTTATTACTCTCTCTTTCAGCAATTTTAAAATAGTATTTGGGAATTAAGTTAAAAATAAATTAGTCATATATTCTAATTTAAACTGTATCCATATCTCAAATGAGTTTTAACTCTGTGGCCGCTCCTATTTCCAAGAAGAATGATATCAAAATATGACAAAATAAATCATTTTAAAACATAAAAGCTGCTTTTACCAAATGTGAAGTTTTAAACATACAACCAATACTTTTTTTTTTCTTTTCTTTTCTTATAATTACATTGTATAGTTATTTAAAATTGTTTTTTTTTTAATTATCTACTTTATACAATAACATGCGTTAAGGGGGTTAATTTTCTCTCCCCAAAGAAATGAAGAAAATGTGCTGCCAAGAGGTTTTCCAGAGAAACTACCAAATAAATCAAGACATCCTTCAAGGATAAGAAAACTATGTCATTATAAATTATTATCTACTTCAATGACCAGAATCGGATTTAATTATCCGAGAAAAAACTTGTTTAGGAGCTTTTCGTAGACCATGGTACCCTCTAGTGGTGAAACTTTTAGAATAGAGGATCAGATATAATGTTATCACAGATAGAAGTTTAGAAAGAGTTTTAGATATAAAATATATATGAAATGACTCGAAAGTTTTGAGAGAGAAGAGAAATGAGAAACATATATTTATAATGGAATTGATGTTGTTTTAATACAGAGGATGAACCAACTTTCACCCTTATAAATTACATTAGTTCTTGTATACCATACTTCATATCTCAAAACTTATCGTTAGATAAAACTTAGATCTTAATTAGTATATTAATCCAAAAAGTCACTGGATTCAATTAATTATTCCTTTGCTTGCTGGTATATACACTGAGCCTGCTATTGCTGTGTCATTGAACTTTCCATGGTTCAGAATAGCAGCGCTGGTACGTTGTTTAATTTTATGTTACAAATATGAATTAATAAGTTGAATTAAACAAAAATTCAATAGGATTTAAACATTTTACAGCATCATCATCTCATTCATTAATTTAACATGATCATTTCTAAATATCTATATAATAACATTTTACAGTCAATATATAAATTAAACTCTCTTCTCATGTATCATACTAACAAACAAAACTTATATAAAAGAAAAAACATCAAAGATGAGAAAAGAAAAAACCAAACTAAACAAAAGAAAGTTTGTCCAATCATTGAGTTATGTTGGTTGCATCATACAATGTTCGCGTTATATATTTCTCTGCGTGTAAAAATATCATCTCTTGTATCTCACAGCACACAGATATATGAGGAAAGAAGTCAAAGAAGGAAGAATACATCACAAGATACATTTGGGTATAAATGTTTTGGGTTGGGGTCCCTTTTGCGCCTCGTTCCCTCTCCCACTCGTTATTGTATAAAAGTTGCAAAGTTTTCCACTCCTCATAAATGCTCATTAAGGCATTTTTTTCCTGACACTTTTTTTCGCAAGTTATTTAGAATTCTATCCTGGCACTGCAAGTAACATCCCCACTGTAAAGAGATTGGAAGTAATCTTAAGCCTCTCATCTCTTGAGTTCCATAATAGCAAACCAAAAATTGAAGCTGTCCAATTTCTTACTTTAAACTGAATGGGAATAATGATGGGACCATATATACCTAGCCTTTCTAACAATATGTTGCCAAGCCTAGCTAAAACTTTAGCAAGAGAGATTGGGGGAAGTATTAACAAATAATTTCTTTTAAAGATTTAATACAACATGATATTCAAGATTTAGACTAAAGAGGTACTATTGATTAAGCTAAAATAGTTGTGTTAGTTAATTCATGTTTTTAATGGTAGTATTATCAAATAATAAAATGAAAGCTACGGACTTTATGGCACAACTAGCTATTGGAGATACATAATATTGGTATCCGTATCCCTCTCACATAACAAATTAAGTCCAAGGATTAATGGATTTGACCATTGCGTATAATAGATTTTCTTTTTTCAAACCTAACTAGCTAGGTAGGTATTTGCACTGTGTTACTATATTCACCGACTCAACGGATATAAAAAAGAAAAATAAAGAAGAGAAAACAACTACCAAATCCTGTGCATATTTGCAAGTTGCCAACCTGAGAAAACTTCATAAAGAAGGAATCATGTGCCGACCAAGCATGATCACCTTCTGAACCAAACTCATTATGCATTTAGTATAGCATGTGAATTCATATATTGCTTTGTCTAACAGCTTGCAATGTCACACACGTATCTAAGATGAAAAAGATATACATATCAATAGAAAATTATTTGTTCCACAACATACATTTTCCGAGCACTAGCACTATACGAAAAAAAATGTTTCAATTCGGTAGTTAAGCTATGCAATCAACAGACAGTAGAGACTAGTTGTGTTTTGTTTGATAAATGTATATTTTTATTATTTAAATAAAATCTTGTTGCTGATGTTAATAAATAAATTGATCAAATCAACACAAAATTGTGATTACTACGGAATAAAATTTACGTTAGTCTTTAGAGATTACAGTTTGGCTACTGATCGATTGACTAATTTTATTTTGATATATAACTAAATTAAATATGCATATACCTTTGTTAAGAAAATTGGATTAAACTAGTTGATCCTATTCGTTGAATCAGGACTGATCCATTGGCTTATTTTCGTTCCAATTTTTTAAGTCAATAGTATATAAACGGTTGAATTATACATAGTTTTACCTAAATTTATTGAATTTTGAAGTCTGTCCTGGTAAGTTTTCAGAACTCAACTCATAAAATTTCCTTATAAAAAAACATAGTTTCACACTTTCACTAAATACTGTTTATTTTATATAGCTCACCATATTGCAAAGTGACATCATCACATCTTTGCTAACATATAATTTTGTGCAATTACCTTATTATTTTTGTTCTGAAATTGCATTAAATTGCTCAATAGGTTACTAACTAACTGGGGTAATAATTTGCAAACCAATAATGAAAATATATATAGCAATTTGATTACATATGTTGTTGTTCAATAGTTAGTCTGTTTTTTTTTTATTGTTTTTTTTAGGGATTGTTAGTTTGATTTTAAAACTATACATTCAGGAATTAAATTATATATGCAAACACTTTTAAGTAACTAATCAAACATTTATAACTTACTACTTTTAAGGACAAGTGCACTCATTTCACTACAAGAAAAGAGGTAATCGCGACAGTTTTACTTTGACGATTTTCATAAAGCCCCCATTAAACCAGGCTTAAATTTTGCGAGTTTTAGTTAGTGAAATTGTTACTTTCAAAACTAGCCTAAGATCCAATTTTAAAAATAGTAGTGTGTTTTAAAAGCTAACGTGGAAGAGAAATCACCATATGCTTAATTAAATCCATTATATGAACAATTTGCCTCGTGAACTTGCACATCTGCAAGGAGAATTTCATCTGCATAAATGTGGTATAGCCTTCCAAGTAAATAGTGTTTCCTTTTCAAAAATGTTGTGTTTTTGTTTCTCATTTTTCTGTATCTTTGTTTTGACTTGTTTAAACTTTAAAGCATATATATACACAGGACAATGTCAATAGTTCTGCATCCTTCCACTTTGCAGCAAAGTAAAAATACCCGCAGAAACTGTCCTTATAATTGCCTCACACTGACCATCCCCTGCATAATTTCAATCACCAAACATCTAACACTATATACTGGCTTCAAAAATAAGCACAACTAATGATTTTCCTCCTTCATCGTAACTGTAATTGCCATATGTGATATATGTTTACTTGTGATGTGTTTTAAAGTATTTGTTATTAGTTGTTACTTTATTTTGACTGCTGAAATAGTGTTGCAAAAGTCTTTTATATGTTATATGTATCATCTTCTGCTTGGAGAGTGCTCTTTGTACGTGTACGCATTAAGATTCGTTGCCTAACTTTTTGAACAAAAGTTTTGTTTTGTATATTTAGTATTATAATGACAATTATAATTGTGATGTTGCATACCATGTCATTCTCCTTAATTTATATTTAGCTAGATTAATTTCTATAATCTACACTTGGACCTGCTAGCTTTAGTTTAAATTCATGTCACACTCGACTATTATTTGGCTCACTTTCTGTTTTTGGAGATATTTTTTTCCCACTATGGGCAATTGTTTAGGTCATATATACATCACTTTCTAGTTTCTATAACGAATGAAGCTTTTGTAATAAACTTTATTATACTATAGAAATAGTAAATTTATGTATCTATTTGTTTTCTCTTACTAATTCCATTCCATATTTATTTTTTGGTCAGCAAATAGGAAGTATATTCATAGTGGTACAAGGGTACCATACCCATATACAAGAAAACCAAAAAGTGTACATCATGCATCCCAGGTTAGTAGCCATTTAATCCCTCCTAAAAACCCACTGAGAATAAATAAATAAATCGGGACTAATTAACCAAGCCAAAGTAGCATACCCTGAACCCTGTATGAAAGTGTGACCATTCCTAAATGAAAGTGTACCCCAATAAAAATCTTCATGTAAGAGCTATCTATCAAAATACTAACCACATCTCCTAATAGCTATTAATGCCACTAAATTGTACGTAACAAGTAGATTCCAGCAGACGTACCCCAAAATGTCCATAAGCCACCTTTCTGCATAATCATCATACAGGGTGTTAATTAGAAAGTTGTGACATCAAGCAATGAACAAATATTTTTTTGTATAGTTTACACAACACTCCGTTTGTCTTGGATTAGTTTCATAGCCTCCGATAATGGGAATACCTTGTTTTTAACAAAATAATCTACAAACGTAGTTTTTTTTAGCATGTACGTGTATGTTTTGTTTAAAGTTATAATTGTTGTGCATGCATTTCAATGTAAATCTAATGGACAAAAGTAAAATAAAAACAAAAACAATGTTAATCTTTTTACAGAAATATTTTTTGCCTAAATATACTTTTTTACTGCTTATCCAAACATGCACTACTTTGTGCAATTATTTTCTGTTACGTATAACAATCATTTTTAATCATTTATGCAAAGAACTCTTGACAAAAGAAACATTCAATCTTCATCTGGTATTCTTAATTTCCCAAGGATATGAGCCCTGCATTGTAACACAAAGTTGGAATTCAATAACATTGACACTTCCATGCAAAGGAATTCAAGATGTAAAATTGATTTTGGTATGCTGAACTGAAGTAAAAGTTAGAAGGAAATAAAGAAAGCAAGTCAACAGATATCAGTAGGCCTAAAATTAAAGAAACTAAACCAATGTTATGAAAATATAGTAGAATAATAAGTTACAAAAGTGGAAAAAAAGAAATTCATAAGAATTTATGTCGCAAATATTTAAGAGAAATTAGTTGTATTTTTAGAATAATTACATGTCTACTGTGGGGCAACAAAAACAAACTGTTGCAATGCTTTCAAAATATCCGTAGGTTCACCGTTCACACGTATCTAATAATGAAAATATAGCAATTTGATTAATTATTTAATTAATTATGTAAATTACTTGTTTAATATAAAATTTAAGTAGTTGTTTAAGTACTAATAAAAACTTAGTTGAACCAATTTAAAAATAAGTACAATCGAATTGCTCACTGTACCAGTTGATTCAGTAGCTAAGAATCGATCTGCCTAAATCAACCATAAGGAAATCTGACTCGTAGGGGACATGGCACAGTTTGTTTTACTCTCAAATACTTATCTGCAGTATCATGGAGGGCCTTAGCTCTTGGTTGGATGGTTTAATGTATTCTAATTGGTGTTTATTCTGTCACACAGATTTAATAGGTGCTAAGCATTGTAGCCGTTTTTTTGTTACGATCTGTACTCTTGGTTGTTCCACAACTTGCACCTCATATCAAGGTTCTATGGATTTTATACAAAACATAGAAGTAAACCTGGTTTCTTTTTTTCATCTTGGTGCACAAATTAATCTAATGGCTTGCGTGTGAATTAAATTTCTTTTTTTAACATAGAGCTGGCCCTACTTCAAGGATGCTTTATTTTGATTTGAAGGGCCAAACGGTTTTCTTTTACTGGTCTGTACAGCTTTAACAGTTATAATATTTTATTATATTTGCTTTCCAGAACAAAAAAGACCATTTCTTGACAATGGTTTTTATACAAGCAAGGCGCAAAACCTGGATTTTTCTGTTCTTCTTGGTGTACTAACCCAATTCAGTGTTTAGGCTCTTCAGGTTAAATGTAATTCCTACCATTTATAATAATACTGCTTTTGCCTTTCAATGGATCTTATAAATGGTAATTTAATTTCAATTGAAACTTAATTATAAATCGTAATTTTGATAAAATTCCAAGTCATAATTAATTTCATTCAAAGTTTAGTTTATAAATGATTTTTTTTTTTTTTATAGAAGTTCGAATGTAAACAGATCGATTTTGATGCAACATGAAAAGGGAATAAAACTTATATATAGGATAAAAAAATCAATTGAGATGACATGAAAAACAAGAGAAACACACTTTCATTCAAGAACATAAGAAATCATTACATCAATATCAACACAACATAACATAACATGCATGATGCATGGTCTTATTCTTTTTCATGAAGCTGATCAATCAATTGGCAGAAGGATGAGAATCGCATCCACAAGAGAATTCAGTAACCTCCACCCTACGATGGAAACTCCTGTGACAGCCACAACCATCACAAACCAAAGCTGCATTAGTGCCTAATGCTCCACTTATTATAAACCCATTACAGCCATCATATGCATACCTTGCCTCATGGCAAGCATGGTTTCTTTGGCACTCCAAATATCTAACCTTCTTCACAACCCTCATTACTTCATTATTTGGACATCTAACTTTAGTAACCCCGTTTTGACTCATGATTTCCCACCTTTTCAATTTCTCTAGCTACCTACAAAAGTTGCTACAAAATTGTTAGAAGAGTTAAAAAAAAAAAAAAAAAAACCCTTATGAATAAAAGAGAGAGAGAGCATACAACTTGTTGTGTTTGTGTATTGAGTATAAAGATCACTTACAAGGTTTATTTATAATCATCAACAATTTTGACCTGAATTCAAATTTTTAATCAATGGTAAAAGTAATTTAAGAGAATAATCTAGAACCACATTTTCACTCGATTCACTGTAGTAATAATTAATTAATTACATTTTATTTCTTTAGACATGAGAATGATAGAGTTTTATTTTATTTATACTTTTAGTTTTCTCAAAATATTGGACTTGTTAGAGAATTGATTATTAAGTTCCCTTATATGAAAAAAAACACATACTTATAATTAATATATGTATTATATATTCAAAATATGCATTATATTGATAAAAATTTATTAATTCAATATTTTATAATGATAGCATTTCATTGAATTTGTTAACTAGAGAATTGACTGTTTAAAATTTTCTTATGAAATTGACCATAATTCAAAACATTATTAATAATATTTTATAAATATTGCATGCACATAAAAAAAATCACTTTTTATAAGAACCAAAATGACTAAAATGACTAAATCTTTAACCGAAGGTATGATCTCATCACTATCATTTTCATCAAAATGTTTTTTTTATGTATTTTTATGAAATTTAATTCCAATATTAATATTCATTTCAATGCATTTTTTTTTGTTTGAATTCAACGTAAATATAAACTAAATTTCAATAATTTTAATTTTAAAGAGTAGCAAATAGCGCTTGTCAAATTATCTTTGACTATACATATTTTTTAAATTGTATAATTTTACTAACAAACTAACTATTTACCTAATGTACATTTAATTTAATTTTTTATGATTTTAAGAACAAAATTAAGAGTTCAAATTGATCCTAAGACAGTTGGCTTGTCATAACCATGGCTTTTTATCATGTATTTCATGTGTTATGGTGCAAATTAAACTGTTCCTTTTCTTACATATATTGTAAAACGTCTTTCTACATGTAAAATGAGGGAATCAGTTTGAGTTTATCAGATGGATTTGAAAAATCTTAATCGTTACCATATAATAATAACAACAATCCATGTTCAGATCACGTTATATGTAAAGTTCTCAACATGATTTTTGGAAAAAGTTGATGGTTTGACAAAGTTTAACTGTAATTTTTACATTTTTGTTCTAGACCTTCACATGGAGACAATTTACCTAGTACTAATTATTAATTTTAAATATAAAGTTATTTTGCTAAACATGCACATTTTAATGAATTTGTTACAAAGATTCATTTTTTCATGCATGCGGGGTTAGGTTAAATGTTTTACAAACTCATTTCCCGGAAGACTACTTGAGTGACGGTTTAGTAAATGAAACAAATTCATCAATGATACCCAATCACGTTTTAAGGTAAAGAGTTTCAAATTTAGACAAATATTATTATTGACATCCTATGTTATGTCAAAAAAACAACATTTTAGTTTCAAGTGTAACAAATTCATCCAAAGGATTAAAACGTGTATTTGTAACAAATTAATGAATGTAAAAATTAAAAGTGCCATATTATAATAAATAATTTTAAATAATAAAGACAATAAATTATAATTAATTTTTTGAATAATAAATAATAATAAATTAACTACCATATTATATAAAAATTTTAATCTTATAATTAATTATTTGATTAAATAATTCTGTTTCATTTATGCCAAGAAGGTTGAATACTTTATTTATCATTTTATTAAAAGTATTTCATTTTTATACCTTTTATTAAATTGTGTAGATGCATATATATGAAAGATATTTAAATTCTTTAAATATATATTTATGAACAACATCTTCAAATTCGTGTATATGAAAATAAAAACTGCTTAAGATTTTTTTAGTCAATTAATATATTTTTAGTCAAAATTAACTACTAATCTCTAAATAATATTGAAAAATATTTTAAACGTTCATCAGTTCCACCATATATTTTTTATATAAAGGACATAAGAATCAAGCCTCTACTAATTGAAACCTTCTAAGAAAAAATATTACCATTTTTTTTATTGAATTCATAGTAAATATAAACTAAATTTCAATACATATTTTTTTAAATTATATAATTTTACTATAAAAAATTAACTATAAATAATATCACCTAATAATTAAAATTTAATTAATTTTTTATAATTTTATAAACAAAATTAAGAGTTCAAATTGGCCCTACTGCAATTGGTTTGGCATAACCATGGCCATCTATCATGTCTTTCAGGTGTTATGCTCCGAATTAAAATGTTATATTATAAAATGTATATCTTTGCAAAATTAGGGAATCAATTTGAATTTGTCAGATGGGTTCCCCAAATATTAACAATTACTATGTATAATCGATGTTCACATCACATTTTTTTTGTAAAGTTCTCTACATGATTTTTTTGGAAAAGTTGATGATATGATAAAGCTTAATTGTGATCATCACGTTTTTGTTCTAAGACCTTCACATGAAAAAAATTTAATTAATACTAATTCTTATTTTAAGTATAAAATTATTTTGTTAAACTTGCACATTTCGATAAATTTGTTATAAATATGTACTTTCTCATGCATGCAGGATTAGGTCAAACTTTTTACAAATCCATTTTTCAAAAGATTATATACTTGATTGACAGTTTAGTAAATGAAACAAATCCACCAATGATACTTGATAAAGTAAAGAGCTTCAAATATAAACAAATATTATTATCGACATCTTATGTTATATTCAAAAAAATAATATTTTAGTTTTAAGATCAGTTTCAAATTTAGAGTATCATATCCTATTTGTGTAACAAATTCATTAATTTAAAGATTAAAACATGTATTTGTAACAAATTCATCAATGTACGAATTAAAAATTCATGGTTATTCCAAATTTCAAGAGAAGTTTCAAATTGAATAAATAACCTTATTAGTATTAAGTGACAACCACATAGGAAACTTTACCATAGTCCTCGTAATAGAAATCTTCTAAAAGGGATTAGTTTTGTTTTAAAGTCACATATGTCTTCAATTTATTATTGTACTATTTATTTTCTCATCCTCCTTGGCGTGCTGCAAGAGCTTGAAGAATTCAAGACTATATGCGATAAATCACTCTAACTATCATAGTTGTTTTCTATTTATGCATTTGTCTGCTTTAATTTGCTTTGTTTTATTGTGTTTTTTGTTTTTTTTAATTATCATGAAATCTAGGGTGGTATATGGTTTTCATGAGTTTGTAATGGAGAAGTTCAAAATTTATGAATGATAATTTCCTATCTTTTGTTTGATGTTTACAAGGAAATCCATCGGATTCAGAAAACACGTAACAACAATAGAAGGAAAAGTTCTAGCAATTAATTGTCTTTCCTAAAAAATATTATAAAAAGTAATTGACTGTTCAAATGAAAAATAGTGTTAATTAATTACTTTAATTTCAATATGTTATAATTTCAAATATTGAAATTATTTAAAACATTTACTTCCACCATTTTTTTTTTATAAAACCGACATAAGAGTGAATCCTTTACCGGTGGAAACGCTCTACGAAAAAAAAAAAAAAAAAATACCATCGTTTTCATTTCAAAAGAAATAAAATGTAGTTTGGTCAAAAAAGAAATAAAACATAGTTAATTAACCATTATAATATTACAGTGAGTAGGGTGGAAAACATGATAATGAGATGTTGTTTGTCATTTACTTACAATTAAAAATTGACACGGATCAGATTTATTCAGTATAAACATACCATCTAGGATTAGGGCTCTTTGTAGTTTATACCCTTACTCTCTGACTGCCTCTCTCTTAATCCTCTTTCTCTAATTTAATTTCTCTGTGATTACTCAAATTCTACATGCACTACTAATTAACAATTGTGACAAAAACATTTGCAGGGTTTGAAGGTATGACGAGGAGATCAGTGGTTTTGACAAGAGCGGAGCCACCAGCAGCAAGATGGCCTCACAATTCATTAGTGAGAGATACCGGGAATGCCAAAGGAATCATGCGTGTAACATTGAAAAATATGGCTTGGATGGGTGCACAGAATTCATAGCAAGACCTGTGCTGCATCTGGCTTCCACAGGAGGGATCTCATTCTGCAACCACTACTGGACCTTATATAATTCATATATCATTATAAACACTAATGATAGTTTCTTCGTGATGATGGGTATTTTATCGGTCAATACGCTAATCAGTAAAATTAAGAAGAATAAATACTCTTTGTTTTTTTTTTTTTTGTCGTTTACAAATAATTATAAGTTATTTTGTGAATTTGCTAATTGACTACTGGTTTAAATAATTTTCTTAAAAAGTACATGATAAGTATCTGGTTCTGGTTTAACTTTTTAACACAGGGACTAAAACGAAAAAAAATAGATATATTAATAAAACAAAATCAAAATAGCAAGAACTAAGAAATAAATCATTAGGACCAAAAACAAAAGACAGCTATATTTCAAGAATAAAAATATATTTAAGGCGTATTAAAAAAAATGAGAATTTTTCTTATATTATTTATTCAGTAGTAATAAAACCCAAAAATACCACATTAGACAGTTTTTTTCATCTAAGAGAAGCTAATATGAATATAATGAGCATATATAAATATCGTTAGACAAGAACCCAAAATAACCTTCTCAAGCATAAAATGCATTCTAAATTCGATTTGTCCCGCGATATATATAGGTTATATATGATGGATATAAATGAATAAGTGATGGGTATCTTGCTCAAAGGAAATTAAACCGCAAGTCTGCAACACACATGATATACTCCCTTTTAACATAAATTAACACAAGTTGGCAAGCACTTTAAGAGGTACAAAACTATTTCATTTTCGAAAGAAAAAAAAATGGGAAGAATATGCATTCTCTAACAATGTTTCTTCGCCAATGTTTAAATCAAATGCCCGTCTTGAAGCGTCATCATCAATTTCTCTTAGAAATAATATAGGTTTAAATATGTTTTTAGGTTTTTAAATATTAGTTAGACTTTTTTTTCCTTCAAAATTAAAAAATATTTTTATTAATCCTTCTCACAAAATATATACCAAACAAACACAAGAATAAGAATTTTGTAATTTGTGGAATTTTTTAGTCACTACAATTTGATTTGTGATATTTTTATATTAGTAACAGTTTTATAAATTATAAATTTTTTATTTTTTATTTTTTATTTGATATTTATTGTTAAAAAGACTAAAATAAATATTTTTTAATTTTGAGGACTAAAAAAATATGACACAATTAAGGACTTAAAAACATATTTAAACCAATAATATATATAATTAGCATGGTTTCTTGAAGATATATATGCATATCCAAGAGAAGTTACTAGTGGTGTAGACAAAAGATTCAATTTAAATTAGAAAATAAGGATAGAGCAAACTATAATCGTAATTTTTAATTTATATAATTTTTTAAAATAATTTTATAAAAATTAATTAACTTATCATAAATTAAAAATAGTGATTATTTAACTGTAAAATTATATTACGTTTTTATATATTATCCTTATTCTGTTTAAATAAGTGGTAATACCCATTCAACTTGCTGTTTACAATTTATGACAAATTTTTCATGTAAATATTCGGATTTTTTTTTTGTCATCCCTATTAATATATACCCAACTCACTTGGTTGGACCTTTGTAGGTTAGATTAAGGTAGTGGTTGCCCAACTTATTTTTGGTTTTGTTTCTCATTAAAAAGAGAAATCGAGCCAAACAAGTTTTACATATAAATATTTAAAAAACAAGTAGCTTATATTTTATGAAGAAATGATTAAAAAATGAGCCTTTATAAAAAGTTAACTCAATGAGATTAAATCAAACTAAAGCGGAGCTTTTTTTTCTTAAGAGCTTCCTTTGAATCCTGACCACTGGCCAGTGTTATTTGTATATATTTAAAAAAATATATATTATTATTTTGCTCTACCTAATTTTTTTTTTTTCTAATCTCGTCATTATTTTTGTCTATTCATCAGAAACTTAGGTTTGAACCTTTCTATGAACTTTTTCATACGAGATTTTTTGATGAATTATTTTTTTACGATATTTTTTTTTCTTTCAATTTTTCACCTCTTTTGATTAATCATTATATATATATATATATATATATATATATATATATAAATTATTTGTATTTTTTATTTTTGCTAAATGCTATTATATGCTTTTATTATATATTATTTTCAAATTATTATCATTAAAATTTAATTTCATTAATTAATTTATGACATTTTAAAAATTACTTTTTAAGTACTTGTACTTCAATATTTTTATTTATTATTAAAATAATTTTTGAAAATTAAATTATTTACATAGTATATTTTTATGAATATGTTTTTTAACTTGAAAAAATAATTAATTTGGAATAAAATTTTTGAAATATTTACCAAACAACTTTTAACTTAAAAATTTCTTTTAAGCTAAAATAAATAAAATTTGACAAACAATTTCTACTTATATTTTGAATTTTTTTTTTAGCTTCAACTTAAAAATAACTTTTAAATAAAAAAAATATGGGCCAAACATACCCTAAGTCTAGTCTACACTCCAAAACTTTCATTCTCGACTAATGAGTCAATCCATTATTCATAATATTAACTAGACTTAATTGCAATTTCAGTTTTATTACTGTCATATAAATTCACGATTTTGATTTTTTAGTTTCTAATATATAATTTTTGTCCATTTATTTTAAAAATTTTACAATTTTTCTTAAACCATTGAATTACAATATAATAATGATGGTCAACTATTGTAATTTAATGGTTGAATCAAAATGGCAAAATTTTAAAAGTAGGAAAATAAAATCACATATTTAAAAAATAGATTGACCAAAAATTATAATTAAGTCTATTAATTATTTATGTTTTATTTTTTATAAAATATATTCATCGATCCTAAACATCCATAATGTCAAACACGTCTTTGTTTGGTGTAATTTTCTTTGCTAGAAAATCCCATAGAGTGTAATCAGAATTAATGGCTGTAATCTTTTGACTTGGTTTCTATAGTCTTATTAACTAGGTCACTGCTTGTGATCACACGATTTTGTGCTTTAATATTACGATGTTTATGTTTATGTTCAGTCGCTACCATTATGTTCAAGAAATGTCTAAGGACTAAGGAGACTAGGAGATCGAATCAAGCATGAAGCAATCTTGCTTTAAATGGGCTTCTATTAACACGCCCGTATACTTGAACATCCCAAAACGGCCCACTGAGTGTTTTGATCTATTTTATCAGTTTTTTCTTTTATTTTTCGTTAAACATATTCAAGCACGTAATTTTTATGATATTATATGCACGTCTGCTTTGAATTATTGTAAAACTGAGATTTTTAAATATAAATTATTGTTTCCTATAATTAACAAAAGCTGTACTAATTTTATTTTGACAGCGCAAATTTTTAATTTAATATTTGACGAAATATAAATATGTTTAAATTGTACAAATGTTCTTTTCACAGCAGAATTCTCTTTCATAAAATTCAACAAAATAAGAATTTTTTATTAGAAATCTTCAGAATAGTGATTAAAGAATCGTAAAAAATACCAAAATGTTACCAATACAATACATGCATCTTTATTATAATTTTAATAAAATGTCTTTATTTATTACTTTTTAATCAACATATATAGGTTAATAGACTATTTTGAAATATTTAATAAAAATTTAGGTGAGTTGATTTTGAAATTTCATTGGAATCATAGTGAAATTTCAAAAGTATTCAGAAATATTTATAAAGTACAGTCCAAACTTGACTATTTATTGACTTATCTAATACAGTATAGATCATTCACTTACCAATTATGAGGTAATGTGCATTGATAATTTTGATCAACTAAATAAAAAATCGATGTCCATCTTAATAAAAAAAAAATATTGATAATAATGAGCATTAAACCAAGGCCAGACCTCTTTAATGGTTTTGTCAAGAGTTTTGTTTCTTTATCAATGTTCCACCTACCTCTTTTAATCAGGCTTTATTCCATGCATTAACTAAACTTTTTCTCAATACCATGTGCAATAAAGAAGATGAATGTATGATGAAGAAGAAAAAAATAGTGTGCACTGTATTGTTAATTGGAGATTCATGGCAATCGCTATCTGATATATTTGCAGGGATGGCCAGCATTTAGTTAAATGCGAAGCCAAAGGTTTACGAGGTGAAAAGAGCTCTTACCCAAATATTAAAGATAAGGCCTCAAAAAATAAATGGACCACCATAATAGCGAGTCCCATACTCTTTATGCTGCAAATAATTGTGTGGTCCACTATTTGGTTTGCAGTAACTGGTTCTGTATACTATGTATTTGTTGCTTCATATGTTCATTTGTTTATTTAGCAAAAACAAAGGTTTAGAACGGAGAGATATTCTTCTTCTTTTACAACCAGGATATTAACCACCTTCCTATATTAATTTATCGTGAAATAGTGAGAAATATAAATAATCAAGACTATTAAATGAATGAATAGTCAACGAGTTGAACCAACAGCCTTCAGTGTGTTCCTATTTCATATAGATTTTTTTCCCATTTACCCTTTTTAAGCGTCTGTACAAATAAAATAAAATAAAAAATTAGATTCTACGAAATCTATAGGGAATTGAACTTTAGTGAAATTAATCAACAAGCTAATCATTCTTTCAGCGACTCCCCACTGGGTAACATGTTAGTTTCAGCAAAGTTATTGCGAATTAGATTAAAAGATTCACTTGGTACTCACTCATGATGGAAAAAATTAATAATTAACTGCAATATTGCTGGTGCCTTGATCTTTTATTCTGCGGTGTCTTTTCTCATCAACTAAATGGAACGTTAGGTAATGGGGGAGGGGCTTCAACCTCCATTCACACATGTAAAAAAGCTATAGATCAAGTTGCTTCATAGATAGGATTTTAGGATTAATTGGTAGTTATATATTAGTAAACAAAATCTCATGATGAATAGATTAAATGGATCTAGCTAAGTAGCTAGTAGCCAACAATCATGTGCTAAACTGAAGATACTCACGGCACCACTAATCAACTGTCTAGACCCTTATAGTTGTTGCTTTCTTGAAAATGACTCAATGTTTCATACTCCATAATTGAGCCAAGAAAGTCACAAAGCATTCTACTAATAAGCAAGGAAAGTCAGTTTGAGAATCCAAGGAAAACAGCCTTATTGCACGTAACTTATAACCCATGCTAATAATAAGCACATTGACATTTTAGGCACCCAAAAGTTGAGATTAGAAGCACATAAATCATGAGTCTAAAATGTGATTTTGTCTATTATACCAATTATGCTAATCCTTTTTTCTTTGAACTGGCTTTCATGGGCAAATTGCAATGGTTTTTGAGGAAAGTTGCCCACTCCTCTTAAATAGTAGCACATGGGGCACGTTCTACTGCTAATTCCAGTCATGGCACACCCAAAGTACAATGTCATAATCTCAACCAGATGCGACGCCACTTAAGAAAAATCAGTTTTATGATAAGGCAAATCGTACATGACACATATACCATGTTGAGCTGCGTTATGCACTTATAATTAACTGTTCATTCATCTTTTTTTCAAATTGCAGTTGCCTTGCTGAGACGATCAACCGCTAAGGAGAGTCCAAATGTAATTAAGGAGTCAAGTATTGCCTGTAAACTAAAGAATAGTGAATTTAGATTTAAAGAGAGTAAGCCTGTAAATTACGAATAATGAATCATGACATGTTTTGTGTTTGTTGTGTTGATTTCATGAGGTCTGAGGTTTAACGTAGGAAAATTAATTGTTAAAAATTCGTAGATCGTGTTCATCCTAACCTCTATAGAATACTGTATATACATATATATTACTTTATTAATTGTTAACTAGCTAGGTTATGAACATTTCTTTCCCTACACATTCACTTTCCTTGAATCACCTAGGTCACTTTCTCTACAACAAATAACTGCACATCATTCTTACAATCATAACCTAAATAGCATGACCATGGATCACAAGCACACTTAATTTTTAAAATAGATCAGAGTTTGAATCTAATAATATTTGGACACATTATTTCAGAAAGAATTTTAGAAAGAGAAAAATATAAAAAAAAAATTAAATTAATTTTTTAAAAAATTAAAATTATCTTTTTTTAATAGTCAATTAGTAAAAAAAAAAATTTTTAATAGTTAATTAATGAAAGTTTTCTTAAATAGATTCATCTAAAATATGTAAAATTTTTAACTATTAAAAAAAATAATTTTAACTTATAATAAATAAATTAATTTCATTTTTTCTTATAAAAGTCTCTGAAATAGTTTTTCCAAATAAATCTCTAGATCGAATTGTAAGAAGAGGGTTCTTCCCAATTATACACAATGTTTTGGACATCTCACTACCCCTTCACACATTGATATAACTTGTTATCGCATACTAGCAAAGTAAAATTCAATCTAATTAGAGAACAGTTGTTAAGTTTTATCATTAAAAAAAAAAAAAGACACGTTAGAAATGATGGTTGGGTTGAATTTGTACGGCATTACTTACCGAAGTCGCGTCCGATTGAAATACTGACGCAGTAGCCTGCATAGGTACAGAAGACCAATTACGTGAGAAAAAAAATTAATAAACGATAATTGGTGACGTTAAAATATAAAATAAAACATTTAATTAGGATACACCTAAAAAATTTTAAGGAGACACTTATTGTTGCTTTTATTTAAATAATATATCTAAAACATTTTTCGTTAATTAAATTATAATCAGAATGTTTTAAATAAAAACTTCTTAAATCAGAGTATATGTGTTAATGGATTACAATACAAACTAAAACTACATATTTTTTTCGTAACATTTTTATTAATAAATTTGATTTAAATAAAATTAAAATTAAAGTCACACAATCACGCTGATAGTAAAACTCAATTTAAATAAATAAATAATATTTTAAGTGTACTTATTTGTGTATGATGAATATCATGATACTCGTATGCTTGGTTGTTGTTGTTTTTTTACAAATATGTGCTTAGTTTTTTTTTATAAAAGAATAAAAATGTGTTTTAATCTTTAACTTTTAAAAGTATAAAAATTAAAAACTATAATATATTATTATTATTATTATTCCCCCTTCAAAAAAAAATTTAAAAAATAAATAAATAAATAAATATATATATATATATATATATATATATATTATTTTATAAATACAAAGAATCATGACTGTTCTGTATTGTTTGTCGTTACTACTGCATGTATGACAAACGTCATATCTCTGTATATAAAGCATTTAATTAACATAATATTTTAATTAATTGTATATGTATGAATTAAGTTACTCCAATTGCACATCTGAATGAAGTTACTTAGCACTCAGCAGGTTGGTTAGTGCCTAACTAGTTAAGCCTATTTAGCTAATTAATATATATGAGTGTTTCAAATTTGAAAAGAGCCTAGCACTGTATGGGCACGTGCAAGCTGGAATATAACATGGCCGAAAAGGGTAGTAGATTATTGGTGAGCATTATAATTAGAATTAAAATAATGATAAAGTTTAGCAGTTAGAAGAACTAAGTTCACCTATCTAATCATGTAATTGAGGAATTAGAAGGTCACATCATCTTGGCACAATGTAATTTTTTTAGGTAGGGACAGAAAGTTGCCTATCAACTCACTGTGCAGGGAGTTAACCTAAGCTCTATTTTATTGACCTAAAAGAAGTTAACTCCCATATTAAGTAACACTGCATTATTAAGATAAGTGCATTGCACCATATATGATTTGATTACATGCATTATCTTCTTAATTAATCGTCAACCAAAAGCATAAAGAGACAATTATCCTATGATAATGATGTCTCGATATATGCGGATTTTGGACAAATTAAACTCTACTATTGTTATAAAGAAAAATGTGCCCCGAAATGACAGCTTTTAAATTTAGTTCAAAGGGAATGTTAATAGTTTTATTGACCCAGGTGGAAGTGCCAATGTTTCTAAGAATACTATATTATGAATAAAGACAAGGAGCGTAAGGAACGGACTTTCACACAATCAATCTTATCATTGATCTTGTAGTTTAAATCAAAGGGAGAATTATAACAAGATTATATTCACGTTTTCATCTAATCATCTATGTAGCACATATCTTGAAATTTTATTTAAACAAATTAATCCGAAAATTTTTCACGATTTCTTTCTCAAAATATTAAAAATAAAAGTAGAATCAAAATAATTTAATGATTTTGTAATTATTAATGAAGATATATATCAACAAAGAAAGAAAGAAAAAAGTCAAGTTCTTGTCGATTTCTTATAACTAGCTACAGTGTATTCATTCATCCATATTCAACTAAAGAAAATAAATACGAGAATTCCGGACAACATCGTTTGTCCAACCAATCCAAACAAATATCGTGTCTTGGAGTGCTCTTAAAGGAACCCAGTTAAGTTAGGTCAGGTTCACGTCAATGCAAAAATCTCAATCAGCTGCAAATTAACTGAAGGTACAGCTATGTTTTTTCATATTTCCTCTACGATTAAAAATAATAATAATCTTTACGTGTTTTTATTATTAATTATGAAATTGTTAGACTCACCAAAAAAAATCTCAACACGAGTTTAGCTGGAGTTGATTCATATCCAATGCTATGAATGCTCCTTGCAAGGACCAAATCAGAGTCACATTCAACAGTGTTTGCTTTAAATAATAGTAAGAAGAAACGCATGCTCATGTTCAGTTAAGAAAAACTTTTGGGTAAAAAAAAATTTTTTTTTTGAAGATTTGAAAATCTATTTAAAATATTGATTTCTTCCTAGATATATTCTTTTACATAACGAAATTACTCATTACATTCTTTTATATAACGAAATTATGTTTTTATAAGCATGGAATTAAGGATAAAATTGTTGATCACATATATTTAAAGATAAAGTTATCCGCGATCCATACAGTACATAATATTAGTAGTTATAAAAAAGTTAATACGAGTATGGTATGTTTGGATTCAAAGATGTGAAAGAAAGCAATTTCCCTACAGTGAGAAACTGTTAAGTTTAGCTGGGAAAATTGACAAAAAAAAACCCTCAACTCATATACTTTGCACCAGGCTCCCTGTTTTTAAGGGGCAATTAAGGGGTCCAGAACCAGCCCATGACTTGCTGGTTAGCAGCACCAATGCCAGGGGTGGGTCCCACCCCAACCAAAACAAGATTACTGACTTCATCACTAACCAAAAACCAAAACAAACCACGCAGTGGGCCCCACAAATATTAAACTTAATTACTAATAAAACAAACACACCCATGGCGTAAAAGTGTGGAAGACCAGACACAGTGCTAGCTAGTACTTCACCTCTTTCTCTTTCTCTCGTCACCCTCTTTTATTATTTCAATATTTTAGTAAATACTGGTATATTTTTTTAATATTAAAGAGATCTACTTTTCCTTTAAAAGGAAAGTACCCCCCAAATATTTCCCAACCAAATCTTTTTGGCTACTACACAATATAGTAGCAATACAATACCATACACAATAATTATATTACACGATATTAGTTAATTAATCATCTTTAAAAATTAGCATTGAAGTCTTGTACGAGGAATTAATGCATGTCACAAGCTTGATTAGAGACAATAATTAACGGCATAATTAAGGTTTCTTTTGGATTCATTCATTACCCACATCATCGATCGTCAACCCCCCCTTTATTATATCCTTATCTAAACATACTACGTTTTAATACATTTGTTTACCCTTTACGCCTGTTCTATCAGAAATTCAGAATACATTTTTTTCGTGAATAAAGCGCATGGCAGCACACACACAGGAGCACAGGACCATAGGAATAGAACAGAACCAGCATTTCACCACCTCCCATAATTTATTAAACCCCATAAACAGCAACACTTTCTGCCTCTTTCTCTCAAACACAAGATACAAAGAAGAAGAAAACCATTATTACTATTACTCCATGTCTTCCGGGGGAGAAAGTGAGAAATCACAGAAATTAAGAACCAAGTGACAAACATACTGCATGCCCAAGTCCACTGTTCACTTCACACACCGAGCAAGATTTGCAAGAGGCAGAAAATAAAGAAACCATGCCAAAGATAAACCAAACATTTATACATATATATACTAATAACTAACACTAATTAATTCAGAATAAGACCATTAGAAGCAAAATAAATTCCCTTCTGGATATATCATTCTCTCTCCCATTAAGCTGACTGATCATCATAGTCTCATTAACAATATAAAACTAAACAATTAAAAAGAAAAAAAAAAGGAAAGGAAATTAATTAAAAAGCACTAATTAATTAACCGGTAGTAGCAACATCATTAACCTATCTATCGCATTATTTTCTCTGCCCCTTACATCAAGAACTAGAAGACGAGCCGTTAGCACCAACGTTCACCCCACCATAGTGATTACGACTCAGATCCTCAGCACGATCTTCACCAACACCAACACCACCACCATCGTTGTTAGGGTTTTCAAAACCCTTGACATCACCCCCATTTGCATCATTATCATTAATATTACTAGTAATATTATTATTAGTAGTAATAATATTATCATTACTAATAATAACATTATTATTATTATTATTATTGTTATCGTTATCTTTTTTGGTGAAGGAGTTTTTGTTGTTATGCATCCAAACCTTAAGAACGCTTCTATCGACGCCAATCTCGTTGCAGAACCCATGAATCAAATCCTCGTCACGCTTCTGAATCTTCCACCCAACTTTCTCAGCGAACTTCTGCATCTTCTCCTTCTGCTCCTGACTGAACTTAGTTCTGAAGCGTTTTCTGGTGAGTGCGGAGGGTGCGGCGGTGTTTTCAGGCGGAGCCGCCAGGCCGGCGGAGAGGGCGAGGAGCATGTGCGGCGCGGAGGGGTAGTACGAGGAGGAGATCGGCGGCGGAGACGCGGAATTAGGGCTGCGAGCCGCTGCCGCGTGGAGCGGCGGCGGAGGGTGGTGGCGGCGGTGAGACTGATACTCGATGACATGCGTGGTGGTGGAGGCGATGGGGGGCTCCTCAGGCTCGCGGCGGTGGAAGTTTCGGTGGCAGCCGCAGGCGGCACATTTTATGGAGCTGGGGTCTGCGGCGGTGGCGGTCGGCGAAGGCATGAACTCGCCGCAACCGTCTAAAGCGTGGCCACCCAAGTTGGCTGCGTGGTTTTTAAGGCATTCTTTGTAGGTAACCACCGCAGGGATGGGGTGGTGGTGGTGGTTGTGGTGGTGGCGTTTGAGAACACCGTTCGAGAAAGATAAGGTTTTTGTCGTTGTGGGAGTGATGGGGGTGGTGATCCTGGTCGGTGTTTCTGTGTCATGCTCTGGGGATTTTGTTGTTGTTGTTGCACTGGGAGTAGCGTTGTTGTTGATCGTTGTTGTTGGGGTTATGTCCATGGCTCTAACATCTAGGGTAAGTAACAAAAAAAGAAATATTTAAAAAAAAAAAAAGGTTAGCTTTTTAGGGTTAGGTTTTTTGTGGTGTTTAGAACTATAGTATGAGATATCAAACTTCCATGAATTGAAGTTTGGATGGACCTCCTGCTGCGGTTGCGGTGTGTTATTGTGGTGATGGGTGGCACTGTTTTATATGATAGAAATGGAAAGGGAGAAAAAAAAAAAGAGAGAGAGAGAGAAGAAGAAGGTTGGGTTTGTTGGAAGAGGGAGGGAGGAGAAGGAGCTAGGATAGGAGTGTTGATGAATGATGATGATGATGATGGTGTTGAGAGAGTGATGAGATGACTGTTGATAATAAAAATCTGGGTTTGGGTTTGGAATTGGGTTATGTGGTTGAGCTTCTTAACCACTTGTATTTTAACCCTGGTTCTAATCCATGGTTAAGTTATTGACCCCACTTGAGGTTAGATGTGAGTAATAAATATGTGCGCTTGGCCTCATCGGTTGAGGTATTGAAGTATGACCCTACAATTTATTACCACTACTATTACGACACTAGTCTTCAATAGTAATGCAATGGGGTTTATTTAATTTTTGGAATTTGATTTTGACTGACTTTGGTTTGAAGGGTACTTTTTTTTATTTACCTAATATTTAATATTTAATTTTGGTAGAGACAGAAGAAGAAGGTTTTTGGGGAAAATGATGACTCGGTTGAGTTGAGTGGTAGCGAGTTGACCCGGGGTTTAAAAATTCTTAGCATGAAAATGGTATGGCCTGCAATTCTGAGGGCATTGACTGTAACCCATCTTAATTTGTCAAGTTGACAGGGAAGGACGGGACGGGACAGGCTTTCACAGTAAAATCATTGAGGTTTTTCATTTTAGGGATGCAAGCCATTCCCCTTTTCTTTTCCTCTTCACTTTTTCTCTTTTCCTAAAACCCTTTGGTTAATGGATGCTCCAAACATAAAACATTACCAACCACTCTATCAGCATTTCACAGGACAAAATTACCCTCGGATGAAAGTTCAAAAGTAGTGGCAAATTCCGTAGTTTCCTCAAAAAGTAGGTGCATGTAAATATACAATACGATGTGGAACTACGGAATTCGGTATTTTCATAAATCATAAACTATCTTTCTTTTGTGTAATATTATAAAATAGTTTTTCACATAAATCAAATTAATTAATTAATTAATTAATACATATTCAAGAAACAAAATGTTTAGCTTTTTCATTTTTATATATTGTTCCTTATAATACCTATAACTGGAGTTATTTTTTGGGATTCTTAAAATTAAACAACATAAAAATACAGTAGAGATTTTTGTATGAATAGAAAGATATAATAGGACTCACTAAAAATAAATAAAGAACCTAAATTGTGCTCTATGATAGAGTAATAATCAGTTAGTGTTCTTATATTTTATGGTAGTAACAAAGGATCTACTAAAAACGAATTAAGAATTCATATTAACTTATTAAAATGAAAGTGAAAAATTAAAGAATATAATAGTATTACATCTCCTCAATTTGTTCCGAAGGGACTTTAGGGGGTATCTTTGTCGGCATTACGGACAATAAAACGGTATCATGGCACGGGAAAACGGCGTCGCATTAAGCAACTGCTCGATTGGCCCCGACAAGAGAAACATGTCCTGAAACCGTACCGGGGAACTGGATGGTATAGATGGTACATTTTTTTATAAAAACCAAAATACCCTCCATTTTTCGAAGATATTACAATTTAAGGGCTTAACAGAACTACAAAATCGGACGACACGTGTTAAGAGGTCACGTGGCAAACACGTGTGAATCAGTCTTTGGATTTCTTTAACCTCTAAAACTTGCAACAATATCTCCATTATTAAGTTAACGTAAATCAATTGTGAAGTCACACAAATTTAGTGCAAAATATTAGTATTAAATTTAGATTGCTTGTGAGTGTATAAGATTTTGAGGGTGTTTCAAACAACAAACACCATCTTGATTAGTTTTATTTAAATTTATGAGAATAACTTAGAATTTTTATATTGTTTCTATTTTCTATTTATTTTAATAAACTAATTTATAAAACTCATTACAATCATTTTTATTTGTTTAACCAAATTTATAACATAAACTTTTGTATAATAAAAAAAATGTTAAATAAATATTAAATTAAACAAGTTACTAGTACTCCCTTGTATCTTGTTGGGGAATGAGCGAACGATCAAATTCATCAAAGACAAATGAATTTAATTATTAAAATGAGAGAAAGGAATGATACAATGCTTTACGGAACACAGTAAAAAAGAAAGGAGGTTAGGGGGCACTGAATAAAGAGAGAATATTTTTTATGTTATTGTGACGTAAGTAGACTAAAGACAGAAGAGCTAAAGTTTAATCATGGAATAGCGTGTAGGCAAACGCTGAAACTATGCATTGAAACTCACAAATCACAAATAGTACTAGAATTAAATTTATTGTATTTTACTACTATTTTATAGTCCGACGAGGAAAATAGGAAGTAAAGTAAAAATGGTATGAAAAATTAGTTTCACGAGTAATTAAAATGGTAGGAAAATAGCACGACTTATTTTGCTAGTTTCTATTATATTATGACAAGACTATAACTCTGGGTAACTGGGTTTCTCACTAAATACTTTGCCGACCCTAATGCTTGACATTTATTTTAAATGGAACATTATAAGTTAGGCTATTCTTATAGTTTTGTTGAGACGTTTCTATCATAATCTGACAAGACTATAAATATGGGTTACTCACTAAATATTTTTTCATAGCTATTACGGTATGTTTATTTCGGATTCTGTACATATTGCTCCTCCATTCTTTTACAAAGATAGACAGAGATGAATTCCCTTAATATCACCCAAACAATCTCTAATTCTATTTTGTATTTGTTATTATTATGTAATTAAAAAATATTATAATTTATATATATGAATTATTGATCAAATTCTATAGTAAAAAATCCTTTAACCTCTACTGCATAAATTTTGTATACATATGTAAAATAAAAATGACTTTTAAAAATGCTTAGAAAAAGGCAAATACTTCAAATTCTTTATTTTTTAGAAAAAAAAAAGTGAGTAGCTATGTACACTACCTGGAGTAATTATATCTATCGTATCCTAAATTTAACGTAAGTTAATGTACCCTAAAAAACTTAATTTAATGTGTTTAAATTAATTTAATTTGTGTATTAAATATCTATCCACTTACAATTGTATCAGCGGAATTTTGAAAAAAATAAAAGTTTTTCTCTTTCTAAAATTTAAGACTCGTTTGATAAGAATATTTTTAATGAAAAAGTGTTTAAATTTTATAATACTTAAGTATTTTTTTATTAAAAAAAAACTTTTAAATTTTTGTTAACTTGTATTATAAAAATATATTTATATATTTTTAAAATAAAATATCTGAACACTCCTAATCCAAGTGTACTGCCGCTAATTTAATTATTGAATCTTGAATGGATTGGGTATATTTTGGATTAAGTGAGCGACTTCCATCTAATTGCTACACATGACCCTTTGAGGGCAATGTTGCATCTTCTCTATCAGTCTATCTCACGCTCTCACGTAATTTATTTTTGAGGTACCTTGTGAAAACAGATATGAGATTAATTGATTTAAATCTCATCATGTAATTGTATATTGATATACAATATTACCTTTACTTGAATTCATTTAATTAAATCTCATAATGTAATTGCCTGATGATGTATATATGATTGCTTGCTTAAAATTAACTTATGTTTTTTAAAGAGAAAACTTATATGTTACACCTAACCTTAAGATGCGTTAATTTTAGTGAAAGGGGTTAATTTGAATCTCTTAAAAATATATGATCCTGATAGTTTGATTTCATGATTTATATATGAACATAATTATTAGTCGTACGTAGTCCACACCTTCACGCTCAATTGTAAGCATTTTGAAACATCAGCTTCTCTTTTGTAGAGTATGAGAATGAGAATATTATGAAGAAAAAAAAAATCCTTTTTTTTAAACATTAATCGATTACTAGCAATGCTTGATGTGCACTACCTAATTTTGTGATGCTTGTTTATCTTAATGAAATCATCTTCCATATTCTCATCCCCTAAAAGAAAACATGATTGATGTTTAAAGTGGTTCAGATATATATATGTTTATCCTCTTTCTACTTCCAGCCATTATATCTCCCGTTACAATGAAATTAATTAAACTTAAAGAAAAAGAAAACAAAAAGAATTGGATCTTCTGATCCATTCTTAATTTTAAAATTAAATGCAAGAAAGTTAATTTAACTTTTGTTAAATACACTCTTGAATCATGAGCAAATTCTAGCTAGAATTCTTAATATGGGAATTCAAAAGAGAAAAAAAAAATGAAAAGTTGATGTTTCCCAATTACAGAAAGAAAGAAAGAAAGTGCAACCTCTGATGTTAGCTATGGATATTGGGGGGAAGAAGGTCCTGTGCTATATATGCAACAAATACAATAGAGGATAATGACCCATTGAATAGGACATTGGGGGTATATTATAACACTTTTGGTCTCCCTCAAGAGTAATTGTCAAGCAACAACCAACATATATAATCTTTATATGTACACCAGTTATGTGTTGTGTTGTGTGTGATCTTTCCTCCACGTTGCTATGCCCTACTAGTACTAGTACCACCCTATCTATCTTGGGCTCTTTTAACTTGGACAATCTCAAACTGTGGGTCATCTCTCGAGAAACAATGATTTTCAACCTTGTATGGCCCAAACACCAGCACTGCAATGCCCACACATAGGGATAAAGAGTAGTTGTCAAACTAAGTCTCTTCTTTATTTATTAATTTCTCCATTTTCAGTCTTTTATTTCTAATTTCAATTCATAATATATGGTTTATTTTTAAATATAATATTCACATTGATTGCATGCATTGATAAGTTGAAAAGTAACCCTAATGTAAAAAAAAATGCTAACTGTATATGGTCCAGTACTATTAATGTATAATACACTCAACTCTACATATGACAAAGAGTAGTCAAAAATATCTCTGACATGGTTCAGAGCTCTATTGCTTGTGTTTTACTCATCGAAACAAAAAAGAAATAATTAAATTTCATCGGACTGCAAACTAAAATAATACCGAAATTAATGACTCAACAATACTCCTTAATTGCAATATAACACACTCAAAGCTCTATCCACTTCTTGCTTAAGTAATTTACCGATAAAAATCTCTATTATACCTGTCAAAAGTAAACAACTAAAATATCGGCATTTTTTCTTATGTGGAAATTCGAACAATATCAGTATTCTTGCAGCTGCAACTAAATCTGTTAGACAGTTACTTGGGTGTTTTTTTTTCTTGTCAGATCTCCTAGAACTTTTTTGAGTTATTGTATATAAGTTGTACGTACAGTCGATCTTTTTTATTATTATTCAAACGACAGCGTGATATTCATCTTTCACTATTCAATGAAGTTTCATGGCAAGAGAAATTGTCTAAAAGGTTTCTAGCAACAAAAAAATAATCCCATGGTAGATATATACTAGATATACGCATGAAGATCTATCTGATTTAGATACGAGAACAAGAACATGGAAAACTTCAGGGTTTTTAAGCTTTTTTTTATTAGGTTCTGTATTGTCATTTAAGCATTAAGAATTTACATTCTAATTTATTTTAATGATAGAGTTTAAACTGAATTCTTAAATTAATATTTATGAGTTTCATTTTTTTTTTAGAATGAATTTTTTTTAAGAATTATTATATAAGAACAATTCCTTTAAGAAAAACTTCAAAGATTCTATACTGAAAGTTCTTAGAACAACATTTTTTAACTTAACCAACTCTTACAATTGGTCTAAGACATCAAAATCTTACTTTCCTTAGATTTAAATTCTATAATCCAAAGATGCTTTCAAATGTGTAGAAATTTAAAATACTCCTTCACTAAGAGTTTTAGAAAGGAACTAAACCTCTGATTTCGGAAGGAACAGAAAATTGGTCCTTGTTATATTATTTACACTAAATGACAAAATAATAATAATCTCTCTCTCTCTCTCTCTCTCTTTTTTGCGTTCAATCTAATTAAGTGATTTTACTACTTTACTCTTTTAGAAACACTAAGTTGGAGTAGGAAGCAAAAAGCCAGCGAATATTTATGAATGAATGTCTGTGCTAAATATGATATACGTGAAAGCATAAGGGCCTTCGAAAGCGAAGTATGACACGCCAAGTTTCATAAAAGCCAGCTTTGCAACTTAAAATCGAAATACTATTACCCTTTACAAGATAAGGTTTTATGTGGCCAGTTTTAATTGCTGTGCAGCATAGCAACATGATTCCAATTATCATCATGAGAACATTTTTATGGGATTCAATTACGGAAAAGTTTCTCATAACCACACAAGTGCTTCTTCACTATCATAATGGTATTGGTGCACATTTCATGCACATGGGAGCTAGAAACCTCTCAATGGGGTTTCCCACACATTTATTTAATTTCTTCATCCTTAGGAAGTTCAACAACACAAGACACAATCGATCATTGTAAATATTGGAGGCATGTGATGTGGTAAACAACACATATTGAAGGAATGACATCATTTGACACTGCAAAAGCTTTAATTGCAATTGGCTAAGAAGAAAGATGAAATTGAATCATAACCTTTCAAATTTGCATGCATAGTGGACAATACACAGTACCCACAAGAGCCCATTTAATTATGGTCAGTGAATGGTCATTCTCTCTATCTGCGTATTAATAGATTAGGACTTAGGATAGTGAGTTATATACATATGAAGCAAATAGAGACAACAGTAGTATTGATAAAAAAATAAAAAAAAGAATCCAAAGTGAAAGGGTACGTAATTTCTTCTCGTTAGACGTGGAATATTGCTTCAATAAATTATTAACAGAAAGTAGTTGTCTCACTTTACTAGAAATATTTTTCCATCTTATCTTTTTTTTTTTTTTTAATTTTCCTCCATGGATTAGAATGCAAGTTTAGGTTGGGCATTATCATCATGTGCAATGTCCCACTCTCTTACAAGCTGCATTAACGAGCATGAAGCATCCCCATATTCTTTATCCATGCCTACCCCACTACTCTATTTCCGTGTAGGCATTTTCTAGTTCTTAGAACTAGCTAGCTAGTATATGAAAACTTTGCTAACGTTAACCCCAACTAACACCAACATTCTAATTTCTACTCATAATTAATGTCGTCGTTACACTCCAACGTTCTCCTTTAATTTGGAACCTTTCCTTTCTTCTCCCACAAATATCCAAAATCTTGTTGATTTTTTTCCCTATATATTAGGCCTGCAGGTTTAATATTTATTCTTGTAAAAACCCACAATCAAATAAAATAATATTTACTGAATTAAGCTTGTTTCATAAGTTAATTTATAAAAGTTATTCCTTTAGTTTTTGTGAAAGCTTATTTTAATGTATCCATCAACCAATTTGAGCTAGTTTAATTTTCTTTTTTTTCCCAAGTACTACTGATCATTTGAGAAATTTATGTAAAACATGACCTTACAATACTATAAAGAGATGCAGAACAATGTAAAGGAAACAAACAAATACAATCATGCACATTGCCTAAGAGTGATTAGTTAAATGATAAAGGCGACAAAGTTATATGGGTTGGTAAAACTTAAAAGTGAGAGGAGGAGTTAAAATGCAATGAAGGAAGGTGGAATAGGTGTGGCCCATGATATGTAAGTGGTCTATTCGCAAGAGGTAAATTGGGTTGTAGCAGCTTGTAATAGTCCACATACCCCTTATTATAATGGTTCTGACATATCTACCTAATTGTCACTTTCAACTGCGCAAGTTTCAGAAAGTTGGAGTTAAACCAGCTCAATATGAGAGATCACAGCTATGTGAGAAAAACAAGCATTAACAAGTGCTCCTCTGGCCCTACATGCCTCTTTAGGCCACTGCACACCATAGTGAAAACAAATGACACAGGATCAAAGTTTTGAGAAACAACAAAGTACACAAAATTAATCAATCAATATTAGGGTGTGTATAATGTCATAATTGATCATGTAATGTAATGTCACTTCCACAACTGGCAATTTTGTTCTCGTGCTTCCAATCAATAATACATACACAGCTTATAATTAAAAAGATGCTACAGCTACACTTATGATTGTTGTGCCTTAACCACCTGAATTATTTCCCCCTCAATAGAACATCACCCCTTGTAAACTATCAATCAAGATCTATCACTGAAAGAGAATATACAATGAAGAAAAAAACATTTCATCTCCAAATTGTACCATGAACCAAATCTTTTCACTCGTACTCCCTCTTTATCCTCTCCACATAATGCGTGTCCTTTTATAGATCATACTTAGATCACTAATCCATTCTTGCCGCGTCTCAATATAATGTACGTACTTACTTCTATTGTTTTTTCTTAAAAAAATATATAATCTAAATCCATGGTAATGATGGTATCTAAACACTACATTGGATATATAAATCATGATCAAGAGAAAGTACTTTTACTAAACTTTAACACGGACAATTACATTTTTAGAAGTTCGAATCAGCTGTATCTATTAATTTGAATACATTACAAGACTGACTGATATACTGTTATAGTTAATAACAGAAAGTCATTAATTTCCTAAAAAAAACAGAAAGTCATTAAGAATTACTATTAGTTTATGATGGCTAATATATATACCATCCAAATCTAAAAAAATAAGTGCATTTGAAAAAAAAAATGGTAGATGCTAGATTATTAGGTTGTGACGCATACTAACAGCTTGATTGTACGTAATTACCTTACCGATAGTTGCAAACTACGTGTAAGTAGTCATTGATGGTTAGATAATTGGTGGCAATTGTCAAATTTTAACTATTTTTTACGAATGACTTAGTTGTTGATAATTTTGATAACAAGAATGAGGATTTCTTATCTTCCTTCATTAACATCTTTTATCGGATAACTGAGTGCGTTTACATATTTAATATATATGGATTTCTTGAATGATTGATAAATTGCTCAACCCTATCCACAATTTTTTCCATGAGACTAACTCTATCGTGATAAAGTCTATCATGCACATCAAACCGTGATTTGAAGGATAAGAATTAATCTTCTACCAAAAGGCATTCATATAAAGTTATCAAAGCAAGTTAAGTATTTCAAACCAAAGTACTTTTGAGCAATGCTTTTCATATTCTGGTCCAACCCAAGTGGACAAAACTCTTGAGTTGGTTTATCCACTTTGGTGAATATGGGATTGTGAAATTGTCATTGGGGTGAAATTTGCTGGGCTCGTATTTTAGAAGGAGTTCTGAAGAAGAGCCGTTAACCAGTATCCATCCAGCCCAATTGTAAAAGTGCTTAACCATGAGGAATGGCTCTTTCTTACCTGAGGCAACTTTATTTGCTCACTGCGCTTCTGTTTTTTATTTAATCTAAGGTCCATTTGTTTCAATTTATATTTGGGCTAAGGCCCATTTTTTGATGTTGATGTTTAATATATTTATCTAACAAAAGTAAAAATAAAATTAAAAAATGATTCAAATTTGAACCCACGTTTTACCAACATCAACATGTATTATCAGTCTGAGTATATTGAGAACAATGTCTCGAATTTAAAATTTATAAATAAATAAAATGTAATTATGAGGAGAAATTATACTAAACAGCCAAAATTTTCCATTTATTAACAAAGTTGGTAAATATTTTGATATGAATAACATGATAAAGAAAAACATTATTGAACCTACCTTTTGAGTAGCCCTTATCATCATCTTCCAGGGTACGACCGTTTTATGCTTAAAGATTGTATTTGCTTATTTAGCGTATATTAATAGTAGCCACCAATATTTTGTTATTGAATATACAGCTTATAATTATTTGAATGTTTATATAGGAAGTATGAGTAGTTGAATAATGATTACAGTGAGATCGAAAAGCAGTAAAAAGTTGAGTGGAGTGCAGAAATAAATAGGGTTCCATGTGGATATTTAGGCAAGGCACATGCGGGAACATGACTACTGCACTTCGATTGCAACTACGTACCTTTTCCCACTTAGACAAACGATCCATCACATTCACATTCAATGCGCGCTAGCACTTGTAAGAATATTAAAAAGTTATAAAATTAAAATCAATTGAAATTACTGCATGATCCATCATATACTACTATGTGATAATGTGAAACCTCTTCTGGTGTGATCAGCTGAGTATGGAGACAATTATGAGCAGAGTTGTATCTTGTATGATTAGTTGCATGTGGATTGCACATGTCTTTGCTAATTATTGCTACTGATCCCGATTCCATGTGTTGGAATTATACATGGATATACTATATCATCAAGTTGGAACCTATTCTATTACATACTTTGTTTCATCATCAACTGGCCCACACCTTTGGATGGAAGATAAAAATATGAGACTAATTATATCATGTCATCTGTCTCACCTTATACGCGTGGTCACCCAGCCAGCTCAAGATTTTAAAAGGATAATTTTAACTTTCAGATCAATTGCCATTAACTACACCAGTAATGGAAAGAGACCCACAATTTACATGGTAAAATTTTGTACGGACATTATAGTATAAGGTTTAGCTATACTACATAAACTCTTTTGATTCATGCTGGAACATCCGGGGTAGAAAAGCTATACCTTATAGTGCTGTAAGCATTGCGTGAGTTTCATGTTTTACTTTTTTGTCTTTATATAAGAAAGTTAATCGAATTAGATCACCGACAATAAGTTAATTCAGTTAGGCAAATGAATTGTCAAAGAATCAAAGAGAAGATAGTTGGACCATAGGGATTTTGTAGTTGCCTAATGCAGAAACCATTCAGTAGTCAAAAACCCAACTCTCATATTCGGCCCAACAACATCACAGTCTTCCTCTATTAAAGCCCAATTCCATTAAATGGATCATAAATCCAGCTAGCAAACAAACCAATTAAAATTAAAATCCAATAAAAACGAGGTTAGGTGAAACAGCCAATGGTTAAGGGTGACAAATATGGTGTCCCACGATATTTTTTTCACCATGCCATAAAATAGTTTTTTAAACCAATCATTAAGTGACGATGTCACTGCTTAGAGATCGATGACCTGACTTTTTATTGTATACAGTTACTTTCCTGCTAAGTACTAACTAAATAAAATCCCCCTTGTGCAGCTTTAGCATACTTTACAACCTTATCGGATCAAATATATCATATGCACAAGTATTTCTCCATGAAATTATCTAGTAAAGCTGGTTAACGTGCAACAGGAAAAGTTGCACAACAGCACTAGTGATAAAAGTTTAGTACTATATATGTGGGAAAAATCTCAATGCATTTGCTTACATTTTGACACATAACGCGTTCCTTAGCAGTTAAAAGTTTACAATTCTCATAAAGTAAGATAGTCACTTTAGAACAATGATATACTAGTACAGAGACGGACTTACGGGGGGCCAAGCAGGGCTTCAGGCCCCCCTCCCCCTCTTTTAATATATATAAAAAATAAAAAATAAAAAAATGTTAATAAAAAAAATTATTAAAAAATTATATTTTTAAATTAGTATTTATTTAAATTTTTTTATTAATAGATTTTATACCTATTAAATATTTATTTTATTATATTTTTTATTTATTTTTTGTCAATTTTATTTTTAATAAATTAATTTAACACTTTTTATTTATAATTTTTTAAATTTTACTCATTATTTTATTCTTATATTACATTATTACAAATTTTACTTTCAATTTTTTTAAAAATTTCAAATTTAATACCTATTTTTTTATCTTTTTTTAAAAAAAATTTAACCTCCCTAAGTAATTTCCTATATCCGTCCATGTACTATTACAAATAATAATATGATAGATGTACTTAATTTGAATTATATTTGGGGGCAAAACATAATGATGAGTATAGTACTAATGTACTGTATTTTCCTAAACGAGTTAGCATTAGTCAATTACAGTACTAATTAGTAAATGGCGGTGAACTGATATATAATGCATTCCGCGCACATTAGTAAATCTGGCGCAGCTGGTGTCACGTGGTTGCACATGAAGAGCTGACAGACTGGGAAAATAGCAGATTTCATTTATTAATGATAAAAAAGCAGAATGATTTGATTTCGTTTTACCAGAAGAAATAAAAATTGATTATTTAACATTTGATGAATTGATGAAGCTTGACTTTCCTCTGTCAGTGTGGACCCTTACCCATTCCATTTTCAGTTTTTCACACCCAATTGCGGTTCTTGGTTACCTACTTTTTAATTCTCACCATTCCCCTTCTTCAATGCTCCTCACTTGTTTAAATTTATATTTAAAGTAAAATCACATAAAATATTTATAAAAATAATTATTAATTATGTTGAGGATTTATATTTGACCGGTGATAATGTCAAACCAAATACATATTTATTCAATAAATTCAATACTGATGTAATGTTTATTTCATGAAGTGAAAGCTCATGAGATTATGTCATTGTAGTATTAATAAAATGATAAATGATTTTCAAGATGTTTTTGTTTATACTAGTGATGAGGGTCTAAGAAACTATAACATCTATCTACTAATAGTAATAAAGAATTTTCCTTTTTAGATTCTAAGTTTTGTTATGTATTGTAAACACTCATGAATAAATTGTGTTTTGGTAGTATCATTACCTTTTCTATGATATGATTAACTCTCCAAATTCACCTTTAAATTAAAACAGAAAAATACACACAATCAGATATTTTTACTTAAATATTATGTTTAGTAGATAAGAACATTCTGTTCTTCATCTTAATTTTCTCATTTGAATTATACGAAATAAAATCAGATAATGTATGTTTTCCACTACTTAACACAACTCAGTGAGTACTTTTTTTTTTTCTCTTTAGTTTCCTCTGCACGTCCATGCATGTGTTTTATAAGAGTGGTAGATTTTAGGAGCAGCAAACATGCTTTGATGCTGCAAGTTGCTTAGCATTTTCCTAATTAAAATTCAATGCAGTGTTGGTTGTATACACCGTACGATCCGATCTGATGTAGTAATTTGCATCATCACCGTCATGATATTTGTGCCGACACACGTGTCAGACATTGGTTGTCCACATTGAGGACAACTTTCTACTCCTACATGCACCCAATAAATGTTGCATCTGATCCCCACCCTTCAATGTTTCTATAAATACTCCCTCATATCAGTTGTTTGGATCCCAGCATCTCCTCAAACACCCCTCTTGATTTGTAGTTTGTTCTGTGCTTTTGATTAGATTAAGTTCTGCCAAATCAAGAGGGGATTTTGGTTGGGATCATAGTGTGTGTTTGTGCAACAAACAAACAATGGCTATGGCTAAGTTCTTTGGTGCTATGATCTTGGCACTCATTGCCATTTCCATGCTTCAAACAGTGGTTAGTTAGTCTTCTTTAATGTCCAAAAACCAGACACATTTATACACACCACATCCACAATGTTTATTTATTTATTTATTTGGTACCACTAATGTATGGTTAGAATTTGAAGGTTTCTTAGTTCTTACATTTGAATGGCTTGATTTTTCAGGTCATGGCTGCTAATGGCCAACAATTGTATGCTAACAAGGTACCCCAACTTATTCTTCACTCTCTTGTCTCTTTTTCCTTTGTGGGGTGTAAAGTTTGGGATTTTGCTTTCTAAGTGGTGAACTAGTGCTGATTTATGCTACTTAATTGTGTGTTTCTACGTACAGAGCAAATATGGAAGTGGGAGTGTCAAGAGTTACCGTAAGTAAAGTTCTTTTCTTCACCTTGTCTTTTTATGTTAAGTTATATAAAGCAATGTATGAGATTTCTCCAAACTTTGGACATGAAAATGGTGGCAACACTAATGTAAGAAGGAAAATTTTTTAGACCCTTCCTAAAAGCTCGCAGAGCAGATCTTGGATTGTTGTTTTGTGATTATTTTTTTGGTTAAGACAAATTATACTCCCATTATTTTGTACCTCTCTCTAGTCAAAGTTCTAAACTAACAAAACGGATGTACTATAATATTATTTACATTTATATTGTTTAAAATATAAGTTGAAGTTAACCGCGACCCCAGTAGTACTAGTGTTCACAGTCAATTTTAGTTTGACTGTGGTCAAATAATATTTCTTGTAAAAGCTGCTTCTTTTGGAGTGTTTTTGACTGATGTGTGAAAAGAGGCGAGTCAAATGGCATTGACGATAATGTTTGTGTTTGTTTATTATTACCAATGCACATGATATGTCTCCCTTATACTACTACTATTTTTGTCATGTGATATGACCAGAATGCCCATCACAATGCTCGAGGAGATGTGGGCAGACCCAATACCACAAGCCCTGCATGTTTTTCTGTCAGAAGTGCTGCAGGAAATGCCTTTGTGTGCCCCCAGGGTATTATGGTAATAAAGCTGTGTGCCCTTGCTACAACAACTGGAAGACCAAGGAAGGAGGACCCAAGTGCCCTTGAGCTTTAATATCAATCGTTGCTTTTTCCTTGTGCCCTATTTAATGCACTAGCTTACTTTCCCTATTACTACTATTTTATTTTTACCCCATCTTAACCAAATGGTGCTAGCCCCTTTTAGTGGCTCTATGATACTACTGTTATATTTTTATGTACTCTATGTCTCTTTAGGGGCCACATCTGGTGTATCACTCCTTAGGCTTTGTTTGCCTTTAATGAGAGTGCCTTATTAATATCAATGTATCAGCTATCAAACTTATTGCTACCATTATACCTTGTCCTGTGTCCAATTAACTATTGCCACATGCTACTAATTTGGAATGATTTGGCGTTAATTAG
The DNA here is from genome assembly GCA_014843725.1 of Amphicarpaea edgeworthii. NCBI lineage: Eukaryota > Viridiplantae > Streptophyta > Magnoliopsida > Fabales > Fabaceae > Amphicarpaea > Amphicarpaea edgeworthii. Next base: position 2,783,875 of record CM026321.1, on the reverse strand, counting down.
TAATGATGCATTGAATCATTTTTTTTTTTAACACTGATGCATTGAATCATTGAAATAGAGAATTGGGTTGTTGAAAATTGCCTAGTTACCTACTTAACCATTATTACTACGAGAAGACTAGTTGAAGTAATTATTTCTTGATCACTATTTTTTCTACTTGAAGCTCAACATCTGTTAAGGCTTTGGTGAAAGAGCTAGGCCTATATATATTTGACAAGGAAAAGTGATGGTCTTGCTCTGTAACACACCCTTCTCTGTTCTCTCAAAGTTTGTAGGCCCATTTTATTGAAGACGCGTACTTTAGCTTTCTTTTTCTTTACAAAGTAAAGATAAAGATGCCACAAAAGTAAAAAGTGGTGACGGTGACCATGCAACTAGATGAAGACCTGAAGGGATTAATGCTAAGAATTCTGTAAAAAATGCTACTACTGTTACTATTTAAGAGATTATTGCTAGTTACTCCCATGGAAGTTTTTATTCATCGTGCAAATTCCATCCTAAGAAGCTAAGGGAATTAAAATTTAAAACCATCTGAAAAGAATTGTGACTTCCGCGGGATAGGGGCCAGACATAATGTATAATATATAGAGAAGTATTATAACCCTCGATCGAGTAACAATTAAAAGAATTGATATATTGTCTAAAATGTCGATGAGATTCATGAGAAAGTCAATGTTGTTCTTAATCCAGGGAAAAAGCTTTTGCATCTAAGCAACTACTAACATATTTGCTTGAATGCAGGTTCTACATGAAGACTAGAGATTGAAATTATGTGACAAACTGACAATCATACTTGTGGTTTCGAATCATGGAATTGACTATGTTATGTTATGATATGATATACTAGTAGTTCTGAATAGTGAGTGCATGATGAGGGAGGTGTAAATAGCAAGTGCCTATTCGATGTTGTGTATTTAATTTTTAAATGTTCGGTTTATTGGCTGTTGCTTTCTAAACCTCCAAGTTGCTTCCTACACCCTTTCTGGAATTTTTTTTACCTTATGGAATGATCATTTTCGAAGCTAAAATTTACAAAGATTCTGAAATATAATTTTACCTTTCAGAATGGTCATTTTGAAAACCAAAAAGAGGTGCAGGAAGCAAGTTGGAAGTTAAAAGTGCAAGAAACAATAGCCCAGTCTATTGATATAGCATTTTTCTCGCAAGGCTTTGCATATAAAGTAGTTTTTTTATGTACATATAAAACTCTTTTTTGTTTTTTTGTTTTGCATATAAATGTTTCAGAATACACTAGACGTTTTTTTTGGGTCCATCAATTTGCTAGAGGTTGGGGATGGTTTTTTGTTTGTCCTGGTCCAGATGCTTATTGGGCCTTTTCTTTCATAATCTGTTTTGACTGACAAGTGACAATATCACACACGTCTTTGATGAATGGCAGTGGGGTTTGGTTCTGGGACTTTTTTGTTTACCCTCTCAAATTCAATTGCATTGATTGATAATCAGTTGAAACCGAGCTTCAACTAAGTGCGAGTTTGGTTTGGTCCTAACCTCAATTCATACAAAGTTCTATGCACATTCAAGGGTGTGCTACAATCAGAACTGAAAAAACTGAAAAGCGTTTGTGTAGATGCTTTGAAAACATAGTTTGCATTTGCAAGCATTACTCAAACACACGTTAAATGGTTGTTACAAGACTATTAATTACATTACATGTTATATGTTATGTTAGCTCATATATAATAGAGAAAATAACTGTTAATTAATTAATTTATTGCGCAAATTGGGCCCTATGAATATGATACAAGTCCAATGAAGTGAGTGAGGCCTGTATGATTAGAATCTATATTCAACGTGACAGTTGAAAGCTGGTTGAACTTGAATTTAAGTTCACATGGCAATTAAAGAAAGGAGAAAAACCTTTGATAACATTTTATAGACACTGTATTATTTTTTAATTAGAATTCTAGTTTTTTTTTTTTTGAAGGCAAAAGAAGTATTTTAGTGAGTAATGGCGTAATTGCTGCACAAGGAGTGCAATCAATATATTAAAAAAAATAAAATTATAACCTATCCCAATACATGAGTTCTTCCATAAATGATAAACGGCCATACATAAAGAAAAATTCAATTACGAATTGTAGTTTTACATAATTAATATAATAAAATTTATACAAAAAAACGTGTATTTTTTCAATAAAACTTTTTAAATTAAAAAATAATACAAAAATACCTAAATATTGTAAATTTCGTTCTTTAAAGAAATCCTTTACATCTAAAGTAACAGTGCGACGGCGACAAGGGCTGAGTAAAAGTAAATAGTCGGAGCCCACGAAATTAAATCAAGAAGCTATAAGATCACATGAAACTAAAACAAAGACTTTTGCAACAAAAATGTTTTCTCATGTTTCTTAATTAAGGACCCTGACATTGAGGAAAGATTAAATTAAATAATTTAAGAATTAATTCAACGTGTTTTTTCATGCTTTTTAATTAAGGACCTGTTGTTATTAATTAGTAGACAGTAGTAGTGTTACAACTTACAAACCTGTCATTATCCCTACTTAATTATTTGTCTCTCAATTATTAAGAATAAATTAAATGCTCGACGAGTACAGTTATATTTTTCCTCATGTTTTAAGATTCGTTTATGCTCTCTTAATAAATTGTTGGATTGCTACTCAGATATCAATTATGCTTTTTAGTTAGTCAATGATGATTTGATAAATTATGGTTAACCAGGAAAAATAAAAGATGCATTTAAGTATTATGTGGAGCGCATCAGAGAACGTTTCGTTTTCTTATATATATTCTTCATTTTTCAAACAAAGATGAACTTTGCCGGCCGGCCATCAATTCTGGAAAAAATTGAAAAACTAATTAATCAGCTGCAGTGCACATTTTGAAATTATAGCCTAGCTATGGCGATTGGCAAGGAAGAAAGTCGTGTACAACTTTTATCATCCTTGTTCATTTTCTAATGAAGTAGATAATGATCTTAATCTATGAATAACAATTTAATTTGAAAAGTACTATTATATGATATCAAAATAGGTATGACAGTGGGACGAGACGATGCGGGGGTAGGGTGAGTCTTTTCACCCCTCAAATCATGCCTATCGTGTTTCTATTTTTTGTTGGAGATCTACCTCATCTCCAATATATATTATAGTCCAAAATCATAAAAAAAAAATATACATCGTTTCAAATATTACATGTCACAATTTTTAACTTTAACTCTTATCCTTAACTTTCTTAAGTGACAAAAATTCAAACTTACACTCAAAGCTGATCAAAATTGGGATGGAAATGGTGTCCCCACGAGTGCAGGTTCCATTGTCTTACTATATGAAAATAGAAAGGAACTTAATTATATATAAGAAATTCAACAAGTAATTAAGGGGGAAGGTACTTTAAGTTCATCCACAACAGTTTATTAATTCAATGAAATGAAAATTGCAGGAGAAACCATAAATGAAAGAAACGAAACTTCACCAAACAAAATCACAGGAGTGAGACTTTACTTCCAAATCATGCATCTCAAATTAATTAATGGTAGTATGTATCTACTGACAAAACTGAACATTATGGCTGAACGATAGTAATGACTAATAACTTTGAAATAAATAACAGTGTCGGTGATTCATGAGGCAACAGTATTGGTGACTCGAGAGAAGCAGAAGTTGAAATCAGCATGACATCGATGGACTAATTGGTACAGATAATTATCCTAATTTAATTAGAATTTGAGTTTTAAAAAGAAAACAAAGGAAAATAAAAAGAACATAGGCATTATTTATCTTAGACAGATAGTGCATTAAATCGTGACGAAAAAAAAAATGATTCCTCATTCCTTCATTAGCCCAGAAACTAGAACTTAATTTTCTTAAGTGAAAGGGCATTGTTCATCAAACTACACAAGTCCTCTACAATAATCAAACTATGGAGTATATTTTTCTTATAGACCAAAAAATGATAATTTTTTTTAATTTTGTTAGAAATGTAGTAGAGAAATTCGAATCTGAGTCCACCAATGACGGAAACAGCAAAGCAGACCATCGTCGTTTTCCTCCTTTAATTTTCTGTATAGCATATGGTGGAACTGGAAGCAAAGAAATTTTGGTGTGGCTACTCTTGAAGGTGCATTATTTGAAAATGGGTGGTGGGGGCAGTTAGGGCTAGCACCATCGTTATGAATACTTACATTTAAGATTTTAGATAACCCTACCTTAACAATATCATAGAAATTAGCATAATAAAGCAGTTTTTTGTGTTTCTGCTTTGGAAACGCGGCTAAATTATAAGGTGGCATCTAATTAGAAATTGACTTGCTTTAACCTCACGATTTCATTTATTTAGTTTAACCATCACTATTAAATAGTCTATACTTAATCATCAATAATCATGTGATTATGTCTTTATGTACGCCAACACGAAAGTGCATTCCTTGATGGGCATCCACTAGTATATATGCAGTGTTTAATTAGATAATGTATGAATTTGATTCTGTCGCCAATACGGAAAAGTATAGACACATCTAAGTTTTTCCCCCCTTTTTCTTTTTCGCCTCATGGACTGGGATTAGCTTCATATAATCTTTTCTTTTGGTTGCAGATTTTAACATATGTAACCATATTAATATAACTTATAAAATTACACGCATAATATCTGAAATATTCACTTAATTATTCATGAAACTTGAGGAAATATATTACCTAAATTTATAAAAAGTCTATTATTTATACAATACTTTTCACTAACACTATTTTTTAATTATTTCCATGATATGGATTATCTTATCTTATATTTGTCCCTTTTCTCTCACCACTCTCTTTTGGAAAAGAATTATAAATAATTATACAAGTATAATATTAATTTAATTTAGAATTAGAATACGAGTTTCGGAGCCAGGAAAAGGTGCTTATGATGGAGAGTTATCGGTACATGACAGTCAACTTGATCATATTTGTAGTTCAAAAAGTGCTTATCTTTAAAATCAATCCGAGAAGTGGGTCGTGTTCTTTATGTAAAAAGTGCCTTTGCGGTGGGTACTCATTGTTCATTTGTTTACCCTTTTGAAGTAGAGTTCTGTTTTTTTTTTTTTATGTTATTTAATTATTACCCGCTTGCACACAGCACACATGCACTTGGCTCATTAGCTATTGCATTAATCCTACCCTGCTTTTAGGTAACGGAAGAAGAAGTTGATCTTGCCCTGGGTACTTTATATTGGTATTAACTTTATTGCTTGCCATGCATATTCGTTTACTATAAGTGCTATAATTAGTTTAATAATAATACACTCAATTAATCAACTCCATGTGTGTTGTGCCAGACTGTATAAGATTGTACCTGTCGTTGGGTATATGAAGGACAGTATCAAGATGGTCAATTCGTCATAATCTTTAAGTAGGTTGTGTTGTGGTGCTTCTGAGATTATCGTATTTTCTTTATTTTCATCATTGCAACTTGCAAGCCTACCCTGCTTTATATATAATGGATGGAATCGACCCTGTATGTACGTTAGTGCATGTACCTTAAGTTTTTAATTATATGATGAAATTTTGTATTTCTTTTTTTCTTTATATATATACATATATAGAAATTAAATAGATAGGGTTATAGTCTCACAACATCTATTAATTAAACAAAGACTATATATAAAGATAATCTTAATATATATTCTGTTAGTTGGTGACAAACTGACAAATTTTCGATAGTACGTACACCATTAATCTTAACAATTACTATATTAGAAGAGTCGTACGTGCTTAATTAATATTAGTCTGTTGCTTTAATTTTGCTTACCGTGCATGGTCCATGATGGTATATTTGTTCCTGAGGAATAATACGTTTATGAATTGACAGATGAACTTGACAACTTGTTAATATGCATGCCAAACCACTTGATGGATTGGTGTAGGTTTATTATTGATGTTAAATTGAGAATATTTTGTTTTTGTGACTACATATTAATCACATATACTACCAGTTTGGGCGTGCATTTAATTAATCATTAATAGCATCCGATTTGTTGTCTATATTGTATTTCATATGAAACAGACATTTCATTAATGTAGGAAAATCACACTACACACTTTTGCATTATACATGGCTCATAGCCCTGAAACTTGATACATGGCTCATAGTCAAGCTAAATAATACCATATATATGATCTATAGGCATATATGGTATTATTGCATATACATGATAATACATGTGATCCTCCAAGACAAGACATTCAATTCAAAGATCGATATTGATGTAATTGATTTGGGCGGTGGAGTACGTCAGAAAACATTGTTGTTGTTTATTAGTATTTCATTCATTCAAACCAAGCATCGTTGGTCACTAATTTTGCCAACTTGTTCAGTTCCACCAATGGTTTGGCGCATTTTGAATGAAATGGAGGATAGTGAAAATGGGAAACCAGGGTGTTCAGTGTCCCTAATCACATTGTAAGACCATGCTGCTAAAACTGCCCCAGTAATCGGTCCAACAAAATATAACCATAGTCCCTTGTAGTATGATGTTGCAATTGCAGGACCTAATGTCCTTGCTGGGTTCATTGATCCCCCTGATATTGGTCTGTATACATGGACACCACAACACAACAACAATTTTCAAAACATTGGTTTCTTTCATGCATGCATATCATCATATCGATGTCTCTTACTTTGCTTCCTTCCCATTTTTAAACTTTATTTTTCCCTGTGGTCATGTTATTCCTGTAATGTAAATTTGTGTTTATGTGTGTGTATGTGTAATGTGTGTGGATCAAAGTTTTTCCCCCTTAACTTACCCGGCAACAATGCTTGCAATGCAAACAGAACAACCTACTGCTACTCCTGATAGCTGTCCTGTCTGCCAAATCACAACATTTTTAAGGTTAGGATAATGTATAATTGAAAATTTTATATAATTCAAGACTAAGATATTAAAAATTTACAACAATTGGGGTACACAACTTTCAACTAAATTACTGTGATTAATTCTTACCGCGTTTGTGTCCGTGGCTACGGCCATGGAAATGAAGACCATAGTGTATGTGGTCACCATTTCCATGATTAGGGCTTGAATATGTGATCCAGCAGGTGATGTTCCTCCAATCTCGTGTGATGGTTCTAACAGCTCACGCAATGTGTATGAAGCAGAAATGGCTCCAGTGAGTTGAGCTGCTACATAGAATGGGAGCTGCAACAAAATTTTGTTATTTATGTTTCTGGGTGGAAATTAAAGGGTATAAAACTAAAACTTCTCCACAAATTAAGTTAGCCATATTGCCCAAAAATGAGAAAAGAAATCAGAATTTTATTATTCTTATTATTATTTTTTACCCCGTTTAGCAATTAAGCCCGACCATATCTGCAAAGAATTTATTTTAACTTTTAAGTAGCAAGTCCTACTGAATTCTTTTGGTTGACTGTTTCATATTGTCATTCTTGTCATCTTCCGTCGGCTCCTAATTGAGTTAAGCCTATTAATTTACATCTCACAAAATACAAACAACATACTACTACTAAATTTAAATTACCATATAGTACAAGGGAAGAGTAGCAGCTGTTCTATTAATATGAATTAATTTATCACATTTCACTAACAAGCAGTGTCTTAATTAAGGATATATTTAATATATCATACTAAATGTTCTTGATTTAAAAAAAATATATTCTCTTAATATTTTTTTATAATTTGGGTAAACAATAAGCACGGTCATTAATTCTGCATTATTTCGTGGCAGAAGGGTGGTTCAAATCTTCACTATATATATGGTAGGGAATAGATAATAATAAAAAGAAAAATATGGTAGGGACTAGATTCATGAGGTATTTCTGGACCACGTACTATTAAATGAAGATTTCAGATTGTTTCTGGTTGAAAATGCATACACATTACCGTGGGTCCACGGTGAGACGTGAACTTGACCAGTACCTGATTTTTCTCTTGCTCACTCACATTGGTTTCAAGATCGTTTTTATTGTTATGTTTTCTGTAGTAAGTTCATTGAACCATTTAAAAAAAAAAAATGTATGTGATGGCTTCACAGAGTTGTTTAAGTGACTCCTACTACATATCACATCACACTTTAAAAAAAAAAAATACTATTATTTTTCTCTAATATAATGAGTTGCTTAAATAAGTTTAATTGAAATTATTTATTGTTAAGAAACTGTGACAAGCACCCCCTTCGAGTTGCTTGAAATAGTTTATGATGATTTGTTTTGTGCAATTATCATCTTTGATTCCTTCTTTATGAACCAATCATAATAAATAGTAGAAGAATATTTATATTAGACCAGTACTCAACAAACATAGACCAAGTATTCGAAGGATGGATAGCAGCATGAGTAAGCTCACATTATTGTGGTCTCTAGCTAGCTAATTTTAATTAGTTGTTGTGTTCTGATTTTGAGTTAATTATACTAATTTATAATTAATGTCACATTCTATTGGCCGGGGAGCGTTTTAAAATAAAATGTGTGGTGAGGAAAGCTGAAACACTGGGTCAACGTCCTAATTAACTAGTAGTATGCACTGTGCATTTGAGGATTTAATGAAATATTAACTTTCAATTATTAGTGATTAAAATTGGAGGCAATAATGACACATTTGTCTCCAACTGCATAAGCTACACATTACGTGTAAGAGCAAGATACATAGACTGGTAGATTAAATTAGACTGTCTGATTATATTGGAAAATCAGTGAACAAGTCGAGTCTATATGTCCATTTAATTTTTAAAACACTGATTTTAGAATTTGTGAAAACAGTTTGACAGTGGGTCTAATTGTTCTATAAATAATGATGAACAATAAGTTCCAACGAATTATTTTGTACTTTGTATCCTGTATATTATATAACTTTTTTTTTTTAATAAAGAAGACTCAATGCATAAGGTTTGCATATATGGTTTACCTATAAAGTGCTGTTACTTAACCCAAAATTAATGCTTTTTATATCATATAACTTATGAACAATATCGTTGTTTTATGCCAACTTGAATTTGCCTGATTTAACCTTTTTATGATTTAATTTATTATTTAGTTTATATAATATTAAAAATATATTTAATCTTTATCAACTTAATTATATTGTAATTGTAATTAAACTAATAAAATATTAATTAAGAGTGTAATTGGGTGGGATTAAGTTAGGTTTTGTCTAATTTATGAACCAACTCAATGAAATGTAATCGGATTGTGTTAGGTTAATTTCGTTTTTTTTTTTTTGTTAAGAAGTCTAAAGTGAACCAACCTTACCTTAATTAGATTTTTTTGAGTTGATTAGTTAAAATATTTTGTATTTTTTTTTAATTCAGGAAAAAAATCCAATTAAATACAATAGAAGATTTTAAATAAAAAAAATGACATTCTATAGCTAAAACTAAAAAGAGAGACAAAAAGAAAATGATAATTTCACTAATAAAAAATGAAACTAATACTACTATATTGATGATAGAAACTTCAACTTGTATTTTGAATCTAACGTATATGTAGCATTTAATCACAATCAAATTTAAAAATGAAACACCTAGTTAGTTTAAACATGAAAGTCACGAAACTAGTCTTTAGGGCGTGGCTTAGGGTTGCGCAATACACTTAATATTGATAGAAATTTAGAATAATTATTAATTTATTACTACTATTATATGTGCTTCAAATTGAGTTGGATTAACTAATTGAATTTAGAACTCATCAATTAACCTGATACCCAACCCAGCTACAATTAGGTTAATCAATATGATAATAAACCGAATCAATCACTCAACCAAATTAACTTGCTAAATTATAATCAATTTGGATTTAATTAGATGAGATAGCAGATAACCCGTACCTACTTACACCCTGCTATATATTAATCAATATATTCACTAGTTGAACATCTAGTTTAGTTTTGAAAACATTGCTATAAATAGGTACAATATTTTAACCTAAGGATAATATTTTTGAAAATGTTCTCTAAAAACCAATTAGTTTTGGAATAATAAACTAAACTCAACACACACACTATTAGTATCAACCGTTGTGAGTACGAACACATTGTTGTGTGTCCACCGATTCACTCAACGACGTGTGGAAAACAATATCCATATGCTCAAGATTATAGTAATAAAGCACTACTACCCAATACTCGTCAATCATTAAAATACGGACACCCTTTTCAGAAAAAAATGAAGAAGAAAGAAAGTATATTTATTATATATACGGACGCACCTGTGGCCACGGAAGGTGCCTGACTGCGGTAAAAGCAAGCGAAACCGCTGGGTTCATGTGTGCTCCTGAGATGTGTCCGATTGAGTAAATCATGACCGTGACTATGAGTCCTCCTGCAAGTGATGCTCCAAGCTTCGACACCTTGCTTTCATCTATCTTACTTAGTCCAGCTGAACCACTTCCCACAAAAACCAACAGAAATGTCCCTATAACCTCCGCAAATACCTGCACCCATATATACATTCATCATTCCCATTAATGTAATACTTAAATATATAAGTAATTGTGTGTTAATTTCAAGAATGAAAAACCATATGGTTAGTTACCTTTCTTGGAAAACCAGGAGGGTAACTTCGTGCAAAATTTCTTGCAAGAGAGCCAGGGGATGACGATGATGATGCTGATATCTGAGGGAGGCTTGAACTAGGTGGCTCAATCGTGGTGGGGATGAAGGTAAACGTGTTTTGGCTGGTCCCCTCCATTGTTGTAATATGAATATGTGATCTCTCTCTAGTGAAGTAGTGGATGATAAGACTACCAAGTATGAATGATTAACGGGCCTTTTTATAACATCCCAAATGTACCTTCCTTCTTTTGCACATGGTAAAGTAAGTAGGTGCGTGAAATAAAAATTCCTAAAGAGTAGACCGTGAAGTTGGGTGACATTTGGATTACGTCAGGTCATGTGTGTGCTACTGTTCTTCAATGTCGTCCTATATGGTTAACCCATATATAACCACTTTAATTTCATCGTTTTTTTTTTTTAATTTCACATAAGTTTAATTAAATAAAAAGAGGTACGAGTTTAGGGAAAGTTGGCGACTCGTTTCACAATTAATATCTTCGCCCTAATAACCCCACTTTAATTAATTTAATTTATTGATATACGAATACAGTTAGTCGTCGCGACCGGAGATACGACGTATGAGGGGAACTAAACTTAACCACAGGTTAATGATATTTTTTCTTATTAATATAATGAGGAACTACTTGTGGACAAATAATATCCTTTTCGAACAACTCTTGTAGACAAGATACAAGAAGGAAACAGAGAACAAACGAACATATATATGGACAAAACTGTTTCTGCTTTTAAAGTTAATTTGTTTTCAATCAAAATTATAATTTTAATTATTTTAATAACTAACACTTTAAATGACATACATTTGTTAAAAATGGCTATACCTAACTTTAATTTATACTTAAGAAATCAGAGTCACCAACGATATGTCATATGTTGAGATGTGTGCGTTTTTCTCTTTTCACACACACCAGTAAAAAAAATTGACAACTATTATCTGATTTGTTCGAGAATTGTGTCCTCGTATAGAAAGAATTGTTGACATGTTGAAAGTGTAGTTGGATGAAGTCTAAACTCCTAGTGAGAGTAAATTGATATGGATTAATGTCTATGATCTCTTGAATTTATTTATTTATTTGACAGAAAGGATCTCTTGAATTCAGTTGATGCTCCATTGATATGTTAATTGCAAAAAGCATTCCAGCATTTATGTTATTAATTAGGAATGTGATCATTTGAGTGATGACGTATATTAAAAAGGTACAATGATATTACTATTAGTGTTATATATATAGAAGAATAATAACAGGGTATGTGTTAAAGTTCATGTTCAAGGTGTTGACCTCAATCAACCCTTGTGATTTTGAGTTAGTTCAATGCTTAGGCTTGATTAGGTCATTATATGGATTGAACTCGAGCTCAAATTGTAAACTTTTGTATAACTATTCTATGTATCTATCTTTATATTAAAAAAAATGTGAAATATGTTTTTGTGTAAGAAAGTATTGAAATTTTTTATTTATAATAGTTAATATTTCATTTGATTAATCTTATTTTTTAAAGTATTTTTTTTTTTACTTGTAACTTCTATCATTCAGTTTTGTTAGTGGATCAAGTTTATACATAAATAACTTATTAGATTGAATCACGTGTTATAGTTTTGATAGTGGATCAAGTTTACACATAAATAACTTATCAAGTTGAGTCACGTATTAATGTTTTTTTTAAAAAAAATTTTAAAAAAAATTTGTCAGTTAATTAATAAGACATAATATGTATTAAAGTCAAATCATTCACTAACGAAACTCATTGAAAAAGGAATAAAAAAATAAACAAAAAAATATTTTGGGAATTAAGATCAATCAAATGAAACATTGTGAACTATAAACAAAAATTCAATACTTAATACTTCATGGATTAAAAACATATTTTTCCCTAAAAAAAAGTTTAAAAGTGATCCACTTACATATAAAAATAGTTTTATTCAATTAAAAAATCATAACCATCAAATTATATCACTTTTAAAATAGTTTTATAAACATTCATTACCTTTAAACTCAAAAAGTATTGTTTAATAAAAAATCATCATTAGAATATTTAATTATATACTTAAAATACTCTGGTATTAACTTTTTTTTACAAAGTTTACTGAATTAATAAAAAAAAAAAACAAAAATAGAGGTTCACTATATTTTCATTAAATATCAGAGCAAGTATAATTTGATCACATAAAAAGAAATTATCATAGTTGTATTTCTTGAACTCCTAAGATTCATGGTTGCTATCAATTTTCGTTTAAGTTTCATTTTCATACATTGATAATATATAAATGAAAAATTGTTATTGGTAGGATTTTAAAATAATTATGATAAAACTAAAAAAGTCACCATAAAAATTTTTGATTTTGTGATTAAATAATAGTATAAAAATTTTGGTACACTTCTTTTGTTCAAATACTATTCATTTTTTTTTAAAGATAAATAGTGAAATTCATTATTGAAAGTGTAATGTGCTATCAAATTCATCTTAATAATAAATTAAAATTTAATATTTAAAAAGTGTGACATATTAATTATGTTATCAAGTTTCATTTATTATATTTTAACGTTTGTGCTTATTATATCTTGATATTAATTTGTCATACGAAATAATATTATTTGAATTGTTAATTCACAAAAAATATAACGATGTAAGTAAAATAGAGTAAAAATCACGTGATTATTTAAACAACACGTGATTATTTTCCTTCATTTTATCTATCTATACCTATGCATTTATATATTTGACTGGATGCATTTATATCTATATACATTATAAAATGGATATGACCTAACATGCATTTATAATTTTTTATTATTATTTTAAAGATAATAAATTATTGCACTTAAATATAAACTAATTATCTTTTTTTAATACATTTTAGTTTGTGTGACACTAATACGTCTTTTTAAAACTAAAACAACAAATAATAGGATTTTAAAAATGCTAATGAGTCCCTCACAACTTAATACGTCTTTTTTTCTTTCTAAAATATAATATTTATTTGATTACATTCTTAGTGCATGACATAATAACGTTTGGAGATAGGACTTGCACTTTTTTACAATAACGTTTGGAAGAAGAATGAAATAGGAAGAAAAAATAACTAGGAGAAACAGATATTCAAGGAAAATAGAGTAAAAATCACGTGTTGTTTAAATAAATAAATAAAAAATGAAGTGAAGAATTTCTTTTAATTTATTTAAATGTATAAAAGAGAAAGTAAAAAAAAATTGATAAAAAACATTTTTTTTATTTATAGCAAGCATATGAGATGTAATTATTTTCCATACTAACTACAAAAATAAAATAAAAAATCCATTTTTTTCTTAGTATAAAATTATTTTTCAGTATATCACGATTTGTTTTTTTAAAAAGTCCCCGCGGCCTCCTTTTACTTGAATGTAAAAATCCCAGAAAAAAAAAAAAATCTTTTTCCACTTGTCTTCACGGTCTGATATTAAAATTGTAATGTTTTTTTATATCTCTCTGCTCTCTTCTTATCCTTTATTTTCAGCGATCTAATCACAGTGTCAGGATATGTCGTGAGTTGAGAGACCTTAGGCTAATGACTTTCGTTTTTAATAATAATATACGCTGGAAAAACATAAGTATAATTTGATTAATTTGTGTCTTACGAGTCACGACAACGACTTCAACGAAATAAAAAAACAAAAAAAAAACTACAAAGATGACTTGTTGCTTTTTATTGGTTGGACGGTTAATATTTAGCTTACAATATTCATGTGATATTATTATTATTATTATTATTATTATTATTATTTTTTAATAATACGAGATATTAATATTAAGATTTTTGACAGAATATACTAATATTATTAAGACAGGGACCGAATAGTTTAGATTGCTACCCAATTGTAAAACAATGATGTTGTCACATGCTTTTAAATATTATCTTTTTTTTATTTTATTAAATTACATCTCATGCTTGCTATAAAAAACTGTTTTTTTTTCAAGCTTTGAATAATAATTATGTTTTAATTATTAAGTAAATGTAAAGTATGATATAATGGTAAAAAAAATAATTAAACATATTTTGTTGTACATAATTTTATTTAAAAATTTATATTTAGTTTGCAAATTGCAATAACTTTTCCACTTGAAGTTTATCTCATTAATTTAATGTGTGTAAAATTAGTACTCAATTATGTGTTTTTGTTAACATAACAACACTATTATTCAATAGTATCTGTGATCAGATCAATTAAACGTGACAAAAATGGGTTAGATATGTTGTTCATTTTTATAGAACTAATGTATTTTTATTTTAATCCCTATTACTAGTTTAGGACATATAAATGCATATCCTTACGAGTTACGATTAGTTAATGAGACTACGTTACCTAGTACCTATGGGCATGCACACTGCACACTAGGTGAAGGACATGAAGTGCATTAAACGTAGTGGAAGGAGAAGTATTGCAACTTTGCTTATTTCTATAAAACTCCATAAGTGAAATTTATGAGAAAAAGTTGCGATTTTCTTCTCTCTTTTCAGTTTTCATCCTATGCAGTGGTATACGTACGAGTCTCATAACTACCTTTAAAAGGTATACATTTTTTCAATAGGTATATTAATAATAAAATATTATTTAATCTCATGTGATAAATAATTTTATAAACTGATTCCAACTCATCCCTTCCAATGACTATCCTGATGAACTACTTCAAATCGACTGTTAAGTCAAATGAGCCCTGATAATAATTTGAGTGCTAAAATTTTTCTTTTCTTTTGAGTGCTTAATTTCTTGTTGTACGGAAGAAGTTAACATGAATCTACAAGTAACATTATATCATTTTTAGTATCTATTTTATAGTTGACTCTATTTTAACCTTATATTTTAATTTTGTCGCGTTTCCTCTAATGTGAATTAATGTGCTTCCTAGAGATATCTACAAAGAGATACCTACAAGAAACTTTTTTTTAATATGATCATTTATAAATGGAAAGGTACTTTTTTTTTTAAAGTAAAAGATGCCATTAATTAAAGAAATGTAATTCAGTTGATGGAATAAAGTCTGTGGATTGTTATAAATTTTTTGGTATAACTCATTAATATTTGTTAATTTCAATGGAAATTTTGAAGAAAATACTATTAAATATTAATTCAGTATGAGTCTTTTAATTAAATTAATTAATTTTTAATCTTGATAAATTAGTTAATTGTTCCAGTAAAAAAATAGTTAATTGTAACTTATAATAAAGACAAGAAGTATAATATTATAAGGTAAAATTATATTTAATTTGATCTTTTTTTGTAATTTTGTAAGTATCATTCTACAAAAGTCAGACTTTATGTCGGATGTGCTGTCTGTGTTTCTGGGATTAAATTACTATATATTTTTCTTCATCAGTGATTGGTTCTTTTTATTATATTTCTATTCTTTGAGAATGAAATATAAATACCGATGCGTTGAAAATTTTATTTATATCTACAAATTTATTATATTTACAATTTTCTTCAATCATATTTTTATTTTCTTTTCTATCAAAGAACTTAAATAACTATTTGGCTTTTTACTTTGTTTTTTCTTCCTTCTCTTTTCTTTCCTTTCACATTATTTACTTTCACCTTCCTTTCTAAATCAAATATAAAATTGAGGGTTTTATATTTAATAGAAACTTTCATAAGACAATTTTCTCCGTATGACGTGTTTTTTTTTACTCGACACAACTTTCCACCAATTTCTTTATGTATATGGTTTGAATTAGTCTTGTGGGTGCAACCCTACAAGCTAGTGAAAGACCATGAACTATATAATTACCACATGTTGCAAATTAAAGACATAAATTTTGAAACATTTTAATCATAGTGTGGACATTTTTTTTTATTATTATTGAAATTATCATTAATAATAGAGCATGAATACATGGTGGAATGGACTGGGCATTTAGTCACCCTATAATAATGTACATACATTCCGCGATTTTGAATATACTTTATTCAACTAAAAATAATAAATAACTACTTTGAAAGAACCGTAAATGAAGTAAAGTAACTTGATCGTTATCTTTCAATTAAGTAATCTTTCTTTAAATACTATGAGTCAGTTATTATTGACCAATTCAACATTTTAGATAAAATTTGTATAATATACATGCATAATTCAACTCCTGCAGCATCACTATGCATGCCGTAATTCATATATGGTGTGACTTCAATAATAAAAAATTGAAGAGAGTTTAAGGGTCTTTTTTGTTGAAACAGTAGGAAAGGAAAGAAACAAAACTAAACTCTTGGAGTTTAAGGGTCACTCTAACTAACCTTATAATTAAGGTTAGTGACAATAATAATATCTAGCTGCTGATCATCTTTAAAAATAACATATATTATTTATCTGAGGCCAAATCGTCCGTACTTAATTAATGTACATTTTTCTTTTCTTTTTGTATTTCATATGTTTGTTAGATGATTACATCCTAACAATATGATTAATAAACAACTTGTCACAACCAGTCAACGACCTCACATATTTCAATATACATTTGCCATATTAAATTTCATAAAATTACAAGCCCGTGAATCAGGTAGCATATTATATATTTACAATCACTCTTAATTTGTAATCACATATAGCTTTGATATCTTATACATCTTATGTAACTGTACCCAAAAAGTTTAAGAAAACACGACGAGATTAGGTTTTATTTTTTATTTTAAAGAAAAGACAAGGGGAGGGGCGGCAGTGATTTCTTATGTATAAATATATTCTAAAAAATTAATTGATATTTCATAATTCATGGCACTACTTTATTTTGATAGACAATATATTATTTACAATACAAATAAATTGTTCACTGTTAAATAAACACACCAAAAAATATATAAATTATGTGAAATTTAATATGCTTGTGTTCAAGGACTTGCAATTGGGCTATATCATCGAGTTATTAACTTCAACAACAATTTGTTGGGTCACGCAGGGCTTTAAAGAAGTCTGATATTTATTCTGGGACATTTTATTTCAGCTTTTGCTATTTACACTTTGCATATATACTAAATACACTTCCTTTTTTTTTTTTTTTTTTTCTAAAAAAGTATTATCATAAATATCCTTCATACCATTTTTTTATATATAAAAAAATATAAAATCTATATTGTATATTAAAATTTAGCTTAAATTTAATTCTTTTACACTCTTATATTAAATATATTCATCAATTCCATGGTACACGTAAAATAATTCAATCAGAATTTTCATAATGTGCACAATGATATTACTTGACGATTTTCTTTGAATGGACAAAATCACTCTTCTGGGAAGGTGAAGAGCTCGCTATATCTATTCAAATTTTCACACTGCAAAGGTTGTCTTTCAAATTTTAAAATAAATAGAAGATTTTTTAGGTAAATTTAAATAAAACAAAGTAGTAATAGCCTTTGATTTCAATTAGGTGTCATTTCGGTAACAAGCTTGTTGGATTCAATTAATACCATAGAATTGGGCCACATATTGTTAAGTCCAATTGATTGGGTCACGTCACACGTGGTATAAACAGAAAACTGATTAGAAAACCCTTTTCAATAGTTTTGTTTTTGAAGTAACAATGTAACATAACGTCGGGGAAGTGAATAGTGATTAACACGGTACCACATTGGAGGATTAACAACGTACAGGATTTTCTCATTGACTGAATGATGTTTTTCCACGTTTTGCTTTGTCATTTTTCTTTCTTACTTATCTTGAAACTCACATTGGATCTTTACCCAAAAGGTAGATCTCATTCTCATTATTATTAATACCCGTGTTCTTTACTTCGTATGATAAAATGTGCAAATTAAGCATCCAAGAGAAAAGTAATAGCTTTGGAACAAGATGAGTTGGTTCGGTTGCCATACTGTGAGATCGAACTGGTTCATAAATCACACATATAAAAATTAATTAACCTCTGTAGGAACAATTGTTGCCTTGGACTTGGAGTTGGAGGTTCTGCATGCTGATCAGTAAGAGACAAAGGAAGTATAATTAATTAGTTATTATGTAAATAAAAAAACTATTTTGTACTGCAAACTGTCTGCTGAAGTTGCTTTCAAATTATACGTACTAAACAAACTATTTAATAGGGTTGCTTTAAATGTAAAGATATATTATATTATTATTTCTGAACTTAATTAAATGCACTAAATTTTAATTACTTTTATCTTATTTAAAGACATATCATTCTTAAGGTATTCTTTAATTAATTGAAATTCTATTTTCAGTAACTCTTATATTTTTTTTTATATCAGGTTAATATATTTCAATAAAAAAAAAAAAGTTGGGCAAACGAGTTGTACGTTAATCATCATACTCCACCTTTACTTGTATATATGCAATCAAACTCAAAACGTGTAACTTATGTTAAAGAAGGAAAATATATAGCTATTATTTTACTTTTTTAATTTTCAAAAGAGAAATTAAAACCGATTCTTCAACCAAAATCATGACAGGCAATATTTACTCATCTACATATATATATATGATATCTCAGATCTGAACCAGCAGTCTAGTACGTAGCCACTAACTTTTTATAATTTTTATTTCCAAAACTAATTAGAAGATGTTTCTACAGATATGTTTGAAAGAATATTTTTAGATTATTAATAATCATAAAATATTTACAAAAAAAATGAAAAAAACTATTTCATCATAATTTTGAAAAACTAAAATATAAGTTATAAAAACATTTTAAAACTGATTTTTCAAAAAAAAAAATTTGTGAATATCTTTTAATTAATCATCATATTATTAATTAAAAATATTTATCAATCCCTTTTTTTTAATGATAAATTTATGATTAATTATGTTTTAATCTCTAAAATTTTATAAATTTCACTTTTAGTTCTTAAAAAAAATAATTTTTGTTCAATACTTTGTAAAATTTAAAAGTGATACAACAAAAATATAAAATAATTTTTGTCAGACGATAACAAAACATCGTTTATATAAAGTGATTACACGTTATGATAACTTTTTAGATAGTTAATGTATCACTTTTGGAATCTAACATGTTACATGGAATGTATCACTTATAAATTCTACTTTTTATCTATTAATTAACAATTTTGTTCTGTGTTTTCAACTATATTTTCATTAGTTATTGGCGTGTCATGTGGGCAGTGAAATAACTTTTTACAAAGTCTAACAGGCCGATAGCTATGCCATTTTTATTTGATAAACTATAATATAACCTCTTACTAACTAGTCTAATGTCATCATCAGGTGGATGGACATATGAAGTAAAATGAAGAACAATATAGTAAACTAATAAAGCCTAAAATAAAAAGAAAAAAAAAATATTATTTTACTTAAAGAGTATAGCCGGCATAGATAGATAGAGCAGGTGAACAGGTTGCACACGACAACAGCAATCATCTTATCATCACTTGTTTTGTTTATTAGCAGGGTCGATCGAAAACCTAATATACTCATATCATATCTCTCTTTCACCTCACCACAACAATGGATGGTGGACAGTGTCATGTTAATGTCACCAGCCTTAACACTCCCCTAATTCAACACCAAAACCTTAACCAACAACAACGCTGTCAGCTGCTGCATGAAAGAAGCCAAATTTCTGGCACCAACGATGCTATCAGCAATGCTGCCTCTGCCTCTTTCCTCAGCACTTGTTTCAATGGCCTCAATGCTTTGACAGGTACGTATAGCTATCTAATTCACCTTCTTCTTACCCATTCATTTTAATTCTAATTATTCTATCATAATATAATTAACTTCCTTTAATTGGTGTTATAGATATATTCTCATATATGATAGTAGTTTCACCATGTGTTATAGATTTTTTATTTTTATTTTTATTTTTTATATATATGTATATATGCAACCCAGCCGGTATTTATATTATTAATTAAGATTTTTTCCTCAATTTCGATGATATTTTAGACCAGTCCCGATTTTTAGCTGATTAATTAATAATGTGTGGTGCTGGTGAATGAACATATGACCTCCTGTTGCTTGTTTCTGAGTTTTTGTCGTCTGCGCGCGACTGTCGTCCACGCAGATGGAGTAGATAGACGTCAATTAGCAACTATTTTAATTCATAATTAATATATAGTAGTTGATTGGGTGTTAACTTTAATTAGAGGAAATTAAACATGTCTGAGAGATAACTATGACAGGTTCTAGTATAAATTAATGTCAACTTTATTTTTTATATTATGAAACCCAATCCTAACAGACATAAGTGGAACATAACGTAGTAGTAAATTAGTACCAGCCTACCAGGCGCCGCCGGAGACTTTTACTTATATATGTCTAATGTCCCATGCAGATAGAGACGGATTTTGGGGGGGGGGAAGCAGGGCTTCAGCCCCCTCCTCTCCTTCCCTTTGTTAATATATATATATAAAATAAAAATTAAAAAATTAAAAAATAGATTTTTAAGTTAATATTTATTTAAATTTTTTATTAATAGAACATATCTTAATTTTATATTTACTAAATATTTAGTTTCATTATATTTTTTTTATTTATTTTTTTAAGTTTTATTCTTAATAAATTAATTTGATATTTTTTATCTATAATTTTTTAAAATATTATAAATTTTACTCTATTATTTTATTCTTATATTACATGATTGCAGATTTTATTCTCAATTTTTTAAAAATTGACAAATTTAATACCCATTTTTTATTTTTTTATATATAAATTTTACATTAAATTTTTATTTTTTTTAAATTTATCTTCAATTTTTGTAAAATTTTTTTTAACTCCTCCCTACTTAAATTTTTGGATCCATGCAGACATTAAATTTTAGTGCTAGACAGATGTAGAGAAGAGAGATTAAGAAAAAAAAAAAAAACAACAAACGAATAAGTCTATATCTGTTCATACTATATTTAGTTTACACCTCTCCTTCTTTTTCTTTTTCATATATATATATATTAATTAGCATTTGGTACGTGTCCACGACCACCGGTCTTTTGAATATCTTGACGCACGTACATATTATACACTATCAATATCTAGTAACAGGCAGAAAAGTGTGTGTTATTTTCGAGTGGGACACATCTCCTTTCATATATATCTCCCGGGCTAGCTTTCCATATCCAGTACTTCCAGGTTTAGAGTACTCCACCTCAACTCAAGGCCAAGCAATAGCAACACAAATCATTCATGAAAGTGAGAATTCTTTAACTATAGAGCATACAAATAGGGAAATATATAGTTAATTAATATTTAGCATTAGATTTAGGGGTGTGGGTAGACCACCAGCTTGTTGGCAGATACTATGGTCGATTTCGTAGCAACCACTACTATATTCTTTGGTCCAAAGCATTTTTTTTTAATTTTTATTAAAAAAAAAACCATTTTTAAAAATATATCATTTTTCGATCGTCTCTTCTTTTTGACCTTGCTGAAACATTACAAAAGTAGTTGCGTGAAGCGCGCGTGATGTTAGATTATTAATTCTCTCCTTGTCCTGATTTCTTAAAAAGACCGTGCTAGGCACGGTCGGGGAGAAATTTTCTATAACTTTTTCCATGTGTAGGATAGAGATCAAATGTACGTAGCATTAATTGGATCTAACCATCCCCTATAGTAAATTTCCCAACCACTGGCTAGATCTGATTTCTAAGCCTTGCAAGACTTTGCTTGAAAAATAGACTAAACATTGTTCATCGAGGGTTTCGTTCACAAGATTGAAATTTACAACTTTTTTTTTGCAACCACTAATTAGAACAATAGAAGAGGTTCATCTATCAAGAGTTCAAAAGCAATAAGTAGGAAATTCTAAAACAACCGGTAACTTTATTACCTTTTCGTAGAAAATCTCGTCATGAAATTTATCATTTTTATAAGAGAAATTATATTTTGTCATGTTTTTACACCTTAATTTTTTTATAAATAAAGGAAACACATAGGAAAAAAATACTTAATAAAATAAAAAATAAGTTATAAATAATATTATAAAATATATCATAGGAATAAAATAAGTCTCTATAGTTCCTTAATAAATAATAATAATAATAATAAAAACTCTCTCTAGAGTTCTATTCACGCGGGAATCCCGATCAGAGAAAAGTCTCATGGTACATACATTACAATTTACAACGACGCTTCAGCCGGCGAGCAGCATTAGTACTAGGAAACATCGTATGGACGAGAGAATCAGGTCACAACTTGTCGCGTTTTATTTTGCTATCTAAGTGGGGGGACCCACACTTTACCTAAAAAGTTCGAACACGTTTCTTTCTTGTTTAACACACTAAAAACGAAATAGTGTTTGTTATAAAGAGAACTTATCTTATCTTGTTTCCCCTTGAGTTAGACATAATAATTAAGGGCGGTGAAATTCTCTTTACAATGCAACTACACTATTCTGAGATTGCTAATTAATATAACTCAAAGTAATTAACTTCTTATTCATTAATTTACTTGCTCAATAATTTAATTATCTTTTAAAAGTAGTGAATTAAATTAAAATATATTTTGAGTAGTAACTTCATATTCATTGTAAACGTCAGTTTATTTTGGCTTGTTATTTTGTCTGTTCCCTTACATGTGTAGTCCACTGCTTCATTCGGTTGGTGATTAGCAGTGGCTGGTCTAGGTTGGAGTGTCAACTTTGTTTTGGTTCTATCAGCTTTATGTATTAATAATTTAGTATTTATCCTTTCTAAGTTTTTTTCATTTGTGGTCAAGCTTCCAGGCCTTGTTTTAATATTTGGCCTTTTTTCTGTATCCTGTGACAATTTCAGTGTCCTTTGCTTTTATTTATCATATCTTTGTTTGGCTGTACAAAAATAAAACACTTTCTACCATGGTGATAAAAATAATAGTTACAAAAAATAAGAAATATTATGTAATTATACAAAAATTCAATAATTTGTTCGGTATCAAAACTTTCTAAAGAAGACTCATTTGTTAGGTGAAAATGGCAATGGTTACGTGTGACTCATATTCGATATCTAACGTTGATGAATTTAAAATATCTTAAACGTTTTTAATAACTCTTAGATAGTGAAATCCCGCAGAAAATTTTGTGTATTTATTAGGCGCAGTTCCGCTAGCAACTCCCACTATCACACCTTTAAGACTTGCAAACTTTTGCTTACAGAAAAAAAAAAAAAAAAACAACTTTTTCCATCAACCTCTAGCCATATCCAAAATTTTTCAAATGTTGTCTGAAAAACTTTCCTACAACCCATCCTTAAACGTGCCTTTACTTCCCGAGTGGAAACACCATGATGAGGAAAAAGCCATAGCCTCTCACCCTTCTACCAAAAATACCGTGTCCTTCATTCGCACATGCCTTAATGGACTCAATGCAATATCAGGTTTCATAATTTTCTACAACACATGAACTTCCTCAATTTACTTATCCTAAGAGAAATCTCTTTTTAATTCAGCTTATTTCAAAGAAACATTTTTGTTCTTTTAGTTACCTCAACCTCAATCTCAATGCTAATGTTTTGTGTGTATGTGGCTTTGGTTTAATTATCAGGTGTTGGGATACTCTCAGTTCCATATGCTCTTGCATCTGGAGGGTGGTTAAGCTTGGTTCTTCTGTTTGCTATTGCCGCTGCAACATTTTACACAGGCACGTTGATTCAAAGATGCATGGACAAGAATTCCAACATTAGAACCTACCCTGACATAGGTGAGCTTGCATTTGGAAAGATAGGAAGATTAATAGTATCAGCGTCCATGTACACGGAGCTCTACTTAGTTTCAATAGGGTTCTTGATTCTTGAAGGTGATAACTTGAGTAACTTGTTCCCCATTGAGGAGATTCAGATAGCTGGCTTAGCAATTGGTGGGAAGCAATTCTTTGTGATACTGGTTTCCCTTGTCATCTTGCCAACAGTTTGGTTGGATAACATGAGTTTACTTTCTTATGTATCTGCAAGTGGAGTCTTTGCTTCTGCTGTCATCATTCTTTCAATATCATGGACTGCAACATTTGATGGAGTTGGTTTTCATCAAAAGGGAACTACTCTTGTTCATTGGAATGGAATCCCCACAGCTGTTAGCTTGTATGCCTTTTGCTATTGTGCACATCCTGTCTTTCCCACCTTGTACAATTCCATGGCAAACAAACACCAGTTCTCTAATGTAAGTGCTCTACAAATTTGAAGTAATTAAAGAGTGGATGTAATATTTTTTACTTGGTCTCTAATGAATTTTATTTTTTCTTAACAATATTGCAGGTCCTACTTGTATGCTTTCTGTTAACCACTGTTGGCTATGCATCCATGGCTGTAATTGGCTATCTAATGTTTGGTGCTAATGTTGAATCACAAGTAACATTAAACCTGCCATTGGACAAAGTAAGCTCAAAATTAGCAATATATACAACCTTAGTGAATCCGATATCAAAGTTTGCTTTGATGGCAACACCAATTACCAATGCTTTGAAAGATTTACTTCCAAGTGCTTACAAGAATAGAGGGAGCAGCATCTTAGTAAGCACTGTGTTGGTAATCAGCGCTACAATTGTTGCTCTAACTGTTCCATTCTTTGGGGATCTGATGTCCTTAGTTGGAGCGTTTCTAAGTGTGACAGCTTCTATTCTGCTTCCATGTTTGTGCTACTTGAAGATTTCAGGCACTTACAGGAAATTTGGGCGTGAGACAGTAGCCATAGTGTTAATAATAGTAGCAGCTATAGCAATGGGAATAACTGGGACATACACCTCTATCATGGAAATAGTACACCATTTGTAATGAATTTTATTTACGATAAATTTCCTCGATCAAAAGATTTTTCTTCACCAATGAGAGTGTATATATTAAGAGGAATAATACAGAGGTAAATACCGATAAGGAAGTAGGTGATACATACTGTTGGTGAATGTGAAAAGGACAAAGGAAAAGAAAGATATGAAGAGGTGTATGATAGGATAAAAGTATTTTAAACTATATATATCATTATTAAACTCTTAAATATGATTCTTATTTGTTTATTTTAACTTTGCACGCGGCGGGAGATAAGAGCAAATCACGCGATACCATGACTTGCTTCACTTAATTACTTTAAAACACCATGAGACTCACGTGGTCAAAGTTAGGCTTCTTTACCAAATAAAGAAATTAAAAACTTGTTAAGGTAAGGGTTGTGATGATATCGTCCAATCCCAAAATGAGGGGGATTGTTTAGATGTAGAGAAAAAAAAAAAAGAGAATAAAAGTATCAGATGTAATAAATAAGGTGACAGAGAAAGAAGAAAAAAAAAAGTAGATGAATGAAATAATTTTCCATAAACACAATTTATTTGATCTTATTTTGACTAAAGTGGCTGGATTAAGATCAAATAATCAAGATAATAAAATTCTCTTTATAATACAATTTCATTAATTTGAGATTACCGATAATCTTCAAATAACTCCTAATTCTCTTTTGACTGAAAAAAATACTCCTAATTAATTAGTAATACTAGTAAGTAATAATGTATATATTGACATATGATATCATAGTGTAAAACTTTTGAAACTATCAATAATCAAATAAATGCTTTAGGCATATTTGGGATGGTTAAAAAATTTAGATTATTTTAATAATTGATTAGATATATAATAGATTATTACTTGAATTATTTTTGTTTGGATAAGTTTATTGAAAAATAATTTAAAAATAACTAATTTTATTTAAATTCAACAAAAAATTAATAATATAGAAATACCTAAAAAAAAAAATAAGTGGTTGAAAAATAATAATAAAATATAAATTTTCAACTTTATCAAAATAATTTATTTTTTTAAAATAAAGTTTTTTCAAATTTAAACTAAATACGCCAACATCCTTTTTTTCCCCCCCTAAAAACTGAAATTATGTTAAAACAGCTGAAATACATCTACCCAAACAAAGGCTAAATATTGTCAAGCTATTAATGTGTGGTCCATACTGACAGCAAAAGTTGTTGATAACTGGGTAATATCCTCAAGAGTTAACTTACTCCAAGAAAGTGAATTCTGGTGAAAATCATTGTATATATCAAACCTTGAAGAATTAAGATTGCAAACATCTGCTAGCTTATTGCAAAAAACTCAAACCTTTTCCATCAATCTATTTACCGTTTTTGTTCAAATGTCAGAAAAACTTTCGGACTTGAACGTGCCTTTGCTTTACGAGTGGGAGCATGGTGTGGATGAGGAGAAAGCCACAGCCTCTCATCCTTCTCCCGAAAACACTGTATCCTTCTTTCGCACCTGCCTTAATGGACTCAATGCAATATCAGGTTTAATTCAGAGCCAAATCTACATGTTTAATTCCGTTTATTTTAAAGAGAAATTAAAAAAAGCATTTTTTTTGTTACCTCAACCTCAAGATGCTGTTTAATTTTTGGCTTTTGTTTTCAGGTGTTGGGATACTCTCAGTTCCATATGCTCTTGCATCTGGGGGCTGGTTAAGCTTGGTTCTTTTGTTGGGTATTGCCGCTGCAGCATTTTACACCGGCACCTTGATTCAAAGATGCATGGACAAGAATTCAAACATTAGAACCTACCCTGATATTGGTGAGCTTGCATTTGGAAAGATGGGAAGACTAATTGTATCAGTGTCCATGTACACGGAGCTCTACTTGGTTTCAACAGGGTTCTTGATTCTGGAAGGAGATAACTTGAGTAACTTATTCCCCATTGGTGAGGTTCAAATTGTTGGCTTTGCAATTGGAGGGAAGCAATTCTTTGTTATATTGATTGCTCTTATCATCTTGCCCACAGTTTGGTTGGACAACTTGAGTTTACTTTCTTGTGTATCTGCAAGTGGAGTGTTTGCTTCTGCTGTCATTGTCTTGTCAATATTATGGACTGCAACATTTGATGGAGTTGGTTTTCATCAAAAGGGAAGTGCTCTTGTTCATTGGAATGGAATCCCCACAGCTGTTAGTTTGTATGCCTTTTGTTATTGTGCACATCCAGTCTTCCCCACCTTGTACAATTCCATGTCAAACAAACATCAGTTTTCTAATGTAAGTGCTTTACCAATTTTTACATATACTATATATTTTGGATGTATATCTTTTACTTTTTATATACTTTTAAGGTCAATAATGAATTTTAATTAATTTTCTTAACACTGCAGGTTCTACTTATATGCTTTCTATTAACCACTTTGGGTTATGCATCCATGGCTGTAATTGGTTATCTAATGTTTGGTGCTGATGTTGAATCACAAGTAACATTAAACCTGCCATTAGATAAAGTAAGCTCAAAATTAGCAATATATACAACCTTGGTGAATCCGATATCAAAGTTTGCTTTGATGGCAACACCTATCACCAATGCTTTGAAAGATTTGCTTCCAAGTACTTACAAGAATAGAGTGAGCAGCATCTTAGTAAGCACTGTCTTGGTAATAAGCACTACCATTGTTGCCCTAACTGTGCCTTTCTTTGGGGATCTCATGTCTCTGGTTGGAGCGTTTCTAAGTGTGACAGCTTCTATTATGCTTCCATGCTTGTGCTACTTGAAGATTTCAGGCACTTTCAAGAAATTTGGGTGTGAAACCGTAGGCATAATGGGAATAATAGTAGCAGCTATAGCAATGGGAATAACTGGGACCTACACCTCTGTCGTGGAAATAGTCCACCATTTGTAACGGACAACTTAGTATTAGTATTGGTCCATTCTATTGACTTAAACAAATCACATTCAGTGATTCTCGGGAGTATTTGTGCTTTGAGAGGAATGAGAGACATCAAAAGTGGTGTAAATTAATAGGATTTGTCTGGCAATCCGAAGTAGGATATACTTTAGTTTATTTCACTATAACGAGCTGATAATTAAATAAAAAAGAATGTTTAGTTTTTATTTATTTATTTTTTGTTTGATTTAGTTTGTAGGAACACTAAGGGCATTATTTGCTATCCATATCAAATTAAATGGAGTTGGATTCTTGTATAAGACTTGAATGACTTGAATTTAAGAATGCGTACTTATTAAACTAAAATGACTTTTATTAGTAAATAGGCGATATTATTTATGTTTTCAATTAGTAAATACACACACTAGTTAATTTTATAGATTTAGTACTACATGTATTTATTGTATGCATTTAACACACAAATTAATATTAAATGGTGTTATTGTATGTATTTAAATAATATTTATTTATTTTTGGTAAAAAATATATATTTAATTTAGTATTAAGTTTGTGCCCACTCAAAAAAAAAAAAAAATCTCTACAAATTCAAAGGGTCTAGTTCTTGAACAAAGTGCATGAATTGTTATAATTTTTTAATGTTTGTCTTTGATTTATTTATGATTTATACGGATAAAAAATACTCTATAAATATGTATCCTATCTTTAGATAAGATCTTTATTAAAAAATAATAATTATATTAAATTCTTATTAGAATGAAACCAGATAAATTTTAAAAATGGTGAACATTTTTTTACCAAACATTTATTTATTTTACTAGCTGATTTTTTTTATTATGTGTAAATGAAATGTTGGGTTTGTACTTTGTACTCATTCAAAATTTTCTCTTAAACTAAATTTTTATTTCGACAAAGATAGATACAGCAGTTTGCATTTTTAATATATATAATTTTCTGGGGTTGCTAATTTAAACCTTTCAGGCGCGCGAGAGATAAGGAAAAAAAATCACGCGAGATAATGATTTTTCAGAATTACCTGACACTGCGGGCTTTTTATCAAAATGGTGTAATTTTTTTTTTTTTTTTTTTATTGAAATGGACATTTTAAATATTTTATGAAAATGTACAAATTATACTTTTAAATATGACTTTATATCTAAGAAGTCGTATTTTGAAATACAATTTTTATTTTTTAAATTTTTTTAAAAAAGTCGTACATTTAAATATAATTTTAATTTTTTATTATTTTTAATAGTCATGCTCTCAAAGATAATTTTAATTTTTTATAAAAAAATAAAATTAAAGTTGTATATATGAGTGGACACAATCTAACAATGTGACACGAATAGAAGATCAACTATTACTCACATACATAATAAAATGGATGAATCGATTCTAAATAAATTTTAAAAATGTTTATTGTGTAAAACTGATAACAATTGTCTATATAGACAATCAAATGGATGAAATTTCTTGTCTTTACCTTGTAGTATTTTATTTTATTTTCATACTTAATTGAATTTATGATTTTAATTTTCTAAAAAAAATACTTATTCATAACTTTATTATTAATTAAGTTTAATTCTTTATGATTTAATTATATTAAAAAAATATATCTTATAATTATTTATTAATTTATAAATAATTTTAATGACACAGTAAAAATAAAAATATAAAATCGTACATGATTTATTCTGTTAATAACTTTAAAAAAATCAAATCTTCCAAGAAAGTAGGGATGGCAATGGGTAGGGTATGGGTAGGGTAGTATAATACCCGTCCCCATACCCGCGTTTAAAAAAAGTACCCATCCCCAGCCCCATCCCCGTGCGGGTAGCAACTTTGATCCCCATCCCCATACCCTCTGGGTACCTATATACCCATACCCGCACCCGCAACCCGCACTTTACTTATATATAAGATTAAAAATCATTAAAAACATTCATATATAATATTAAAAATTGACAAACATTGATCCATCCAAATACAAGTCATAAATAAATAACATTACGAAAATAATTATCCAACATAAAGATTACAAATTGTTCTAATTTTAATAAAAACTCGAATTAAACTTCCAAAATTCTAATTAAACTTGAACATTAAAGTGGTATGGTACTCTCCAAAACCTGTAAAAAAATAATATATTTAAACTAATTAGTTTATAATTATATATTATAAATTAAAAAAATAAAACACATAAATATAATATTTTGACCTCATCTTCTCAGATCGACTTCTCCATATCTTTGCAAACGTGTATCTCCTAAGTCTATATATTGTTTTGGTCCACTAATACCAATAGAAACTACAACATGACAAGAAGACCAAGATTAGCATATATAATACAATAATTAAAACTCTAATTGAATAATTAAAATAATAAAATATTACCTTGTTGCTTATGTTTCAACCAACTTTGTGCACACATAAGTGCCTCCAAAGTAAACTCATGAAGCCTAGAACGATGAGGACTCAACAATCTACCACCTGTGCTAAAAGCGGATTCTCGATGCAACAGTTGAAATTGGAATTGCCAAAATATCCTTAGCAATTTTCTGCATAATTGGATACTTGATCCCATTTGTTTTCCACCAACCAAGAATGTCAAAAGTAGCACTCCTAGGCAAAACACTCTCTTCCAAGTAGAGATCCAATTCAGTCTTTTTTTGTATCTCAATTGTTTCATTCACAAATGAATCATAATCACTAAGGAAATTGGTAACATTGAAACTATCAAAGCTTGAGTTACTAGCATTTGCATGTGAAGTTGAATATTCCATTGTTCCTTTAGTTTTAGCTTGATAGTCGTCAAACAATGAGTAACACAATTTCTTGATATTCTGAATTTCAATTGATGATGAACTTCCATAAAGCTTAGGAAAAAAGTACTCCAACAACTTCAATTTGTATCTTGGATCTAAGACAATAGCAATCCCCATAATTCCATGAATAACAAACCAATATTTCTCAAATTTGATAACCATTTTTGAAGCCATAGTTCTAATAGCCACAATTGGACAATTTTTCCATTGATGTAAAGAGAGCTTAATTTCACATATCAAAGGGAAGAATATATTAGTAGTTGGATATAGTGTTCCAGAAAAATTTCAGTTACACGATTAAACACTTCCAACCTACTACAAATCTCTCTTGCAATTTCCCACTCATCTAATGAAGGAAAACAGGTATATAATTGCTCTTTTGTTTTCAACCGATTAAAAACATCTTTGTAAGCCAATGCAATAACAAGCATACGATAAGTAGAATTCCATCTAGTTTTGCAATCAAGAATGAGTTTCTTTGTGATGGAAACTTTTATGAGACGTGCGGTTTCCTTAAAAGTTTGTTCTCTTTTAGGTGTAGCTGTCCAAAATGCAACACTATTTCTAACCTTCTCTATGCCCTCTCCAAGAACACTCAATCCATCTTGAGCAACTAAATTCAGAATATGTGCACAACACCTCATGTGAAACAATTGACCATCAAGTATAAGAGAAGAACAATCAATTTGATTTAACAAAAATCCAACAAGAGAGTCATTAGTACTGCAATTATCTAAGGTAATAGTGGACAACTTCAAATCAATATTCCATTCCATAATGCACTGCTACAACATTGTAGAAAGAACTTCAGCAGTATATGTGGACATGGTACATAGACAAACCTATCATGCAAAATAATAAATTAAATAACAATGCAATGCAAAATGTCATTTGTAATTGAAATTTAAAAATAATAATTAAATTTATACCTTAAAATGCGACTTTGCATTTCCCAATTATCATCAATGAAATGACCAGTGATGGCCATATATCCTTTCTTTTGATTGCTAGCTGTCCACATGTCTGTAGTCAAAACAATTCTACTTCCAATGCTTTCTAAATGTCTCATGACATTCACTTTTTCATGCTCATATATCTTCATAATATCACTCTTTAGTGTGTTCCGACTTGGAAGCTTAAATAAAGGCTGAAGATTTTCAGAATATATTCTGAATCCCAAATGTTCTACCATTGAAAGTGGATACTCATGAACTATGACCATGTAAGCAAGGTCTTTTCTTAATTGCTCTGGATCAAAACAATAGTTACTCATAAAAGTACTTGATCCGTCTACCTTCTTTTGTTCTCTCAACAAAAGTGCTTGTCTGATATCCCTATATGGTTTTCTTTTACAAGTCCCCAAGTGTTTATGCAAATGATTTGTTCCATCCGATCTCTTTCTCGTTAAAAGCTTTTTGCAATAACGACATTGTGCCTTCTCTTCATTGTTGATCGTTTTTTTCTCAAAGTGGTTCCAAACAACGAGATATCTTCCTTCTTTTGCCATCTTCGATTATTTCAGTATCACCTTCACCCACATCTACATTAATAGGAGGAGTTCCAAATTCAGATGGAGATTGATCTTTAGCACCAGAACTATCAAGAGGATTACTACTTGCAGATTCCTTTGAAGGAGGCATATCATTTGAAGTTTTCATCTATAATTAATATCGAAATATTAACACAAATGAAGAGTTCAATAAAAATAATTAAATAAAAAATATTACAGTAAAAATAAAAATTAGGCAACATAATTATTAGTACACCAAATTTTTGTACAAATTAACAATAAGATATTTTTGAACAG
Organism: Amphicarpaea edgeworthii; assembly: GCA_014843725.1. Lineage (NCBI taxonomy): Eukaryota > Viridiplantae > Streptophyta > Magnoliopsida > Fabales > Fabaceae > Amphicarpaea > Amphicarpaea edgeworthii. Next base: position 2,751,162 of record CM026321.1, on the reverse strand, counting down.
AAGTTAGAAAAAAAATACATCAAACTAAAAGTTCCTAAAAATTGACTAAATATATAAGCAATTTTCAATTCAAATAGTACCACTTTATGAACAATTAGGAACACAAATTTTAATTTAAATACTATCTAATTAAGAACAATTTTCAATTTAAACTATACAAAATTAGGAACAATTTTCAATTCAAACCAAACCAAATTAGGAATAATTTTAAGTTGAAACAATACCAATTTAGGAACAAATTTTAGTTCAAATACTAACTTGGGTTATGCATGGTGGTGTAGCGGTGGAGGGTGGTTGTGTGGTGGTTGTAGCAAGGAAAGGCTGGTTGCACGGTGGTTGTGACAGGTGGAGGGTTGTCGAGGGCTCTCATGGCTTCAAGCAACGGTGGACACACAATAAAGATAGAAAGTGATGAGTAACTTTAGGGTTTCACTTTATTTCTTAGGTTATAATATTTATTTAGTAAATAATAAAATTATAATTATAATTAAGGTTATGATCAATTGACACCAAATCTCAACCGTTAAATTAAATGATTATTTTTAATAAAAAATAAATTATTAATCTCAACCGTTAGATTAAAGTCATTTTAAATTCAAATTCAAATCTCATTTAACCATAAAATATTTAAAAGATCCTAGTATATATATATATATATATATATTAAAATCACTTTAAATTCAAATTCAAATCTCATTTAAATATAAAATATTTAAAAGATCCTAACCCTTATAATTCTCAAAAAGTGTCCTATTACTTTATTTTTGTATTTTTGTTATATGCATGATTTGTTAAAAAGATTTAAAGGTGCATACACAATATGCATGCTTTTTTATGAAACGAGGATTATGAGAGGCTATGAAACAAGGTTTATGAGGGTGTGAGTTTGAATTTTATTATTATTATTATTTAATTTTTGTGCACTAAAGAGGGAAATGAGAAGTTTTTTTTTTTTTTTTTTTTAAATTTTGGATGAAGAGAGATCAAATAAAATAGGTGTATGTTAATTTTTAAAAGATTGTGTTAATTCTTATTGTCTAATTTAATCCAACGAACAAAAATGTTTATCCTCATTTTCACATAAAATGCACGAGTCACACCCTATATATATATATATATATATATATATTAATTATTATAATTATAATTATAAGGGTTAGGATCTTTTAAATATTTTATGATTAAATGATATTTAAATTTGAATTTAAAGTGTATATATATATATATATATATATATATATATTAATTATTATAATTATAAGAGTTATGATCTTTTAAATATTTTATGGTTAAATGATATTTAAATTTTATATATATATATAAAAATTAATTATTATAATTATAAAAGGTGCGGGGCGGGGCGGGGTGGGTACTATAGTACCCATACCCGCACCCATCCCCATGAGATTTTGTGGGTAAAGACCCATCCCCATCCCCATCCCCAATATGCGGGTAATTACCCTACCCGCGTATGGGTATTTTTGCGGGTGCCCGTAGGCTCTAGGTCCATATTGCCATCCCTACAAGAAAGTATTACTTTCATTTTTTTTAATAAAAAAAAGTTAAAATAATTACTTCAATGAAATTAAAAATTAAAAATTAAAAAATCGTGTTTGAGTATACGACTTTTACATTTAAAAAAAGAAAAAATAAAATCATTTTTAAAAATAGACTTTTTACATATAAAATTTATATTTAAAAACACAACTTATCTATTTTTATAAATTATTTAAAAAGTATCCATTTTAATAATTTTTGAAAAAAATTAAAAATCAACACCACGAGACTCACGCGGTAACGGTCCTAGTTTTGTTTTACTCAGGGGGACCCATACATCATTCTCTTTGTCATAATAAAAATGACTAACATTTGTTGACATGCATGAATTCTAACTTGTTCATCCTCTGGGATTCACGGGCAATAATGAAATTGAATTATTTGTACAAGAAGAAGAGGGGTCCAAAATTAAGAGTTCATGCATGCGTTAACTATCTCGATCCATTTCTGCATGTGGTCCAGATCGACATTATTTTTCTAGCTACTATTTAATTTGGCAGACAGAGTTCATTCAGAAGAGCTTAATTTTTCGATGATGGAAGGAAACAGCCTAGCTAGCTAGCTCTCCACCATAACATAAATCCTTTTTTTATATGACAGTTGCATGGTATTGGGTATCAATTAATTAAGCTTTTTCTTTTCTTTTACAGGTCGAATCAATTAAGATCATCTTCATCTTATATGACATTATTATCAAGCTCGATCTCCACGAAATCTTTATATTAATTTTTGTTAAACATTATATTTGGCACTAATTTTTATTTATTTAACTGTTCTTGTGTTTTAAAGACCATCCAGTGCAGCCAACGACTTTCTTGCTGCAAGATTGGGAAAATTCTACTCGTTTATAACTTTTTCCATGTCTTCGACAGAGATAAAAGGAGGATTAAAGAATGTGAGATACATAGGATTGACATGATAATAATGAATTATGTAAAAATATAAATAAGCACTAGTGTAAATCTTAATTTAGAACAATCATATTTAGCTAGGACCGCATTTTATTTTGCTGTTAAGTCGGACCCATAATTAATATCAGTCACGTTTCTTGTTGGGATGTGTGTGGATTGGTTTGAATCGATTTTATGTAAAAACGAATCATTTGATTCAAAGATTAAAATACACACTTAGTTTGGTTTGGATTGTTTTTTTTCTTTTTTCATTTTACAGCATTTGGGTTGTTTTCTTAAACACTTTAATTGGATTGGATGATTTCATTATTAAAACACTTTGTATCAATTAATTATAATTTATTATTGTAATAATTTTTAAAATAATTTTATAAAAATTAATTATCTTATTATAAATAAAATATTATAATTTACTGATAATATAAAACAGTTTTATACACATAAGTTTATATATATGTTTTACATTCTTTCGTAGTTATATTTTTTAAAAAAAATTAAGAGAGATTAGTATTTTAGTCTTTCAATTCTACATAACGTGCTTTTAGCATTTTTTTTTATTATAAATTAATCATTAAATGCATGGATCAATTAACGGTGTAGTATCTTAACGAAATATCTCGAATTCGAGTGCAGAACAAATATTTATATGTTTACCCTAATTGTTTTTCATCAAATTGTTTTCCTAGAACACTAAAGAAAATGATTAGGCAGGGAAAAGGGAAAAAGGAGTTGATTAATTGAAAGCATTTTTTTCCGATTCCTTCTAGCCCTAGACTCTAGGTCATCATCAGGTTCTCTTTGAGGTTGTGTTTAACCGTATGAAATTAATGAAAGGAAAGTGAATTGATCGATATAAAAATCTTAGATTAAAAAAAAAAATTTAAGTGTGTTTTGCTAGTCATTTCATTCATTTGCAGTTATCATTCTTTCCTATCAAATAAATGCTGAAATTGATTCCAAAGTCATAATTAACTTTGTTAGATAAGTGAAAAAGATACGTGACATCGACATAAGTAAAGACTGGTAGAAAATTTAATATAATTAAGGTAGTTCCTCGAGCAACTTCAATCAACCCCCAAGTATATCTCGAACCTTTGAGATTTGCAGACTTCTGCTTATTGCTAAAAAAAAAAAAAAAAAACTTTTTCCATAAATCTCTATATTCGTTTTTGTTCAAATGTCAGAAGAACTTTCCAACAAATCATCCTTGAATGTGCCTTTATTACCCGAGTGGAATAACCATGATGAGGAGAAAACCATAGCCTCTCATCATTCTACCAAAAATACTGTATCACTCTTTCGCACCTGCCTTAATGGACTCAATGCAATATCAGGTTTCATTTTTTTACAACACATATGCACTACATTTACTTATAAAATGCTAATGTTTTTTCCGCATGTGGCTTTGGCTTTGGCTTTGGTTTTCAGGTGTTGGGATACTCTCAGTTCCATATGCTCTTGCATCTGGAGGGTGGTTAAGCTTGGTTCTTCTGTTTGCTATTGCCACTGCAGCATTTTACACAGGCATGTTGATTAAAAGATGCATGGATAAGAATTCGGATATTAGAACCTACCCTGATATTGGTGAGCTTGCATTTGGAAAGGTGGGAAGACTAATAGTATCAGTGTCCATGTACACGGAGCTCTACTTGGTTTCAACAGGGTTCTTGATTCTGGAAGGTGATAACTTGAGTAACTTATTCCCCATTGGTGAGGTTCAAATTGTTGGCTTTGCAATTGGAGGGAAGCAAGTCTTTGTAATATTGGTTGCTATTATCATCTTGCCCACAGTTTGGTTGGATAACTTGAGTCTACTTTCTTATGTATCTGCAAGTGGAGTGTTTGCTTCTGCTGTCATCGTCTTGTCAATATTATGGACTGCAACATTTGATGGAGTTGGTTTTCATCAAAAGGGAAGTGCTCTTGTTCATTGGAATGGAATCCCTACAGCTGTTAGTTTGTATGCCTTTTGTTATTGTGCACATCCTGTCTTCCCCACCTTGTACAATTCCATGTCAAACAAACATCAGTACTCTAATGTAAGTGCTTTACCAATTTTTACATACTATATATTTTGGATATATCTTTTACTTTTTATATACTTTTAAGGTCTCTAATGGATTTTATTTTTCTTAACACTGCAGGTCCTACTTATATGCTTTCTGTTAACCACTTTGGGTTATGCATCCATGGCTGTAATTGGTTATCTAATGTTTGGTGCTGACGTTGAATCACAGGTCACATTAAACCTGCCACTAAACAAAGTAAGCTCAAAATTAGCCATATATACTACCTTGATCAATCCCATATCCAAGTTTGCTTTGATGGTGACACCAATTACCAATGCTTTGAAAGACTTGCTCCCAAGTACGTACATGAATAATAGAGTGAGCCGCATCTTTGTAAGCACTGTCTTGGTAATCAGCACTGCCATTGTTGCCCTCAGTGTTCCTTTCTTTGGAGATCTCATGTCCTTAGTTGGAGCGTTTTTAAGTGTCACAGCTTCTATTCTGCTTCCATGCTTGTGCTACTTGAAGATTTCAGGCACTTACAAGAAATTTGGGTGTGAAACCGTAGGCATAATGGCAATAATAATAGTAGGTATAGTAATGGGAATATCTGGTACATACACCGCTGTCATGGAAATAGTACACCATTTGTAATGGTTATTAATGCAGCACTGGTCCATTCTATTGGTAAGAAATGAGAATATTTAATTATAAGTATTATATTACAGTTAACAGTTTCAAATATGTACTTAATTAAAAATTAATCTCACGTGACCTTTAATTGAAAAGGATAAAAGTCATGTAGTAAGATTTATAATTAAACATAAAATCACGTGACCTATAGATGAAATGAAATGATTATGTTTTATGCATGATTAAAGCCAGTGATAGTAAATACAAAAAGAAAAGATGAACGATAATATCATACAACTTCTGAAACAAAATACTATCTATATATGCTCTATACCAGTACTCATGTACAAAGTCATCCTACTCCATTACAAAGCTATATATATAGTCTTCCTCATCACTTAAACTATAACTATGCTTCGATCAATTCCCGAACAGTGGTTCTATCTATCTTAATTGAAGAAATATCAGTGAATTCTGACAAGATAGCTCTGAATTCATCTCCACTGAGAGTCTCCTTCTCAATTAGCACATCCACTAATTTATCAATTGCCTCACGGTTATTCCTTATGTGATTCTTTGCAATTTCATATGCTGCCTCTATTATCTGCTTCACTGAGTGATCAATGTCCTTAGCTAGCTTCTCTGACATTGAGTTCCTAGCCATCATCCTTAGCACCACATCACTACTTTGCACTGCAGGAGCAGTCAATGCCCATGGTCCAATCTCTGACATGCCAAACATTGTTACCATCTGTTGCAAAAAAATTATAACAATAAGTTTTCAGAATATTGTAATTTCTAAAATTTCCTCTCTCATCCCACAAAAGAAACTGATGTTGAGGATCTGGATTCCTATAGTCACTGAATGTGTGAATGCATGGAAAATTGACTAGAGTGAATTCATGTCCATGTTTTGTTGATAATACTAACCTGTCTTGCAATTTGTGTAATTTGTTGCAAGTCTCCAGCAGCTCCAGTGGTTATCTCAGTTTCACCAAATATGAGTTCCTCTGCTGCTCTTCCACCTAAGCCTCCAACTATTCTAGCAAATAGTTGCTTCTTAGAGATGAGCGATGGATCATCAGCTGGTATGAACCATGTTAAGCCCCTGGCTTGGCCTCTGGGAACTAGACTCACTTTCTGTACTGGATCATGCCCTGGGGTCAGTGTCCTACAAAGTGTGTAAACATTGTTAAGTTACACTTCAAAGAAAACAAATTCAACTGTTGAACAATATGAAGCAGTTAGAAATTTCACTCTCACAAGTATCCTAAAGGCCTTAAGTTACACTTCAAAGACAACAAATTCAAGTGTTGAAAAACATGAAGCAGTAAGAAACTTCACTCTCAAAAAGTGAAATTACAAATATTGAAAACAGGAAATAAGGTAAAGCAATTTTGCAATTGTTAATGAAAATTTGGAAATAGAAATAAAAATAAAAAGTAGTTTTCTCAAACCATGCTGGCTTTATTTTTTTTTTCTATCAACATAAGCATTTGATTTTGGTGGTACTTACGCACAAACAGCATGTCCAATTTCATGGTAAGCCACCAGAATTTTGCTATTGCCATCAGTCATCTTGGTTCCTTCCATGCCTGCCATAATGCGATCTATGGAGTCATCAACTTCTTTCATTGTGATCTTATCTTTGCCCCTTCGACCGGCAAGAATGGCGGCCTCATTCATGAGGTTGGCTAGGTCTGCACCACTGAATCCCGGAGTTCTCATGGCAATGACACTAAGAGAGACATCCTTGTCAAGCTTCTTGTTGTTACTATGAACTTTCAATATTTCTTCCCTCCCTCTTATATCTGGTAATCCAACACTGACCTATTGGAACAATACAAATTGTTATGCATGATAATTTTTGTTGAATTTTCAATAACTATTTTATAAAGTAGCAAGTAATTAACATACCTGCCTATCAAACCTCCCCGGTCTAAGCAATGCAGAATCAAGAATTTCAGGTCTGTTGGTGGCAGCAATGACTATAACTCCAGTGTTTCCAGTAAAACCATCCATTTCAGTGAGCAACTGATTCAGTGTTTGCTCTCTTTCATCATTTCCTCCACCTATACCAGTACCTCTCTGCCTCCCTACAGCATCAATCTCATCAATAAATATCAAACAAGGTGCATTCTGTTTGGCCTTGTTAAACAAATCCCTGACCCTTGAGGCCCCTACACCCACAAACATCTCAATGAACTCTGATCCAGATAGGGAAAAGAAAGGAACCCCAGCCTCTCCTGCAATTGCCTTGGCCAGCAATGTCTTTCCAGTCCCTGGGGGCCCTACCAAAAGTACCCCTTTGGGAATTTTAGCTCCAACAGCTGAAAACTTCTCTGGGGTCTTCAAGAACTCAACAATCTCTTGGAACTCTTGCTTGGCTCCATCAACTCCAGCTACATCCTCAAATGTAACTCCTGTATTTGGTTCCATCTCAAACTTTGCCTTGCTCCTGAAGTTAACATATGATCAAATCAAATAATGTCAAGGATGTTGTTCAATATCTATGGAAGTGTCATTATGAAATTAAGAATTCTAATTGTCTACATACCAAAAGTCTGCTAGTTGCTACATATACTCATTGCTAAAATTCATACCTTCCTAATCCAAAGGGCAAGTTGGGGCCACCAGCAGGGTTATTAGTTGATGTCCTAAAGAGTAGAGAACCAAGTAATATCAAAGGAAAGGCCAAGTTTCCCAGCAAGTCAAGTATTACAGTCCACAAACTAACTTCCATTGGAAAAGCAGCAAAATCAACATTTTTATCCTTCATTTTCCTGATCAACTCCCGAGGCAACCCTGGCAACTGAATTTTGACTCTCTGGATTTTTTCCAAGGTTGGGCTGTATATCACTGCAATAGCAACAGTTCCATTCTCAAAGAGGTCCACCTTCTTTACAGCACCTTCATCCAAGTACTGCAGGAATCTTGAGTATGATATTCTGTTTGAGGTGGAAGCAGCTGGGCTCACTGGCTCAGCCCTTGTGGGCTGAGCAATACAAAGGCCCAATCCAGTAACAGCAGATGATAAAAGCTTTCTCTTGCCGATGACTTTGTTATCTAACAATGACTGTTGACATGGTTTCTCTTTGTTGTTGGCTTTGGAATGGATCAAAGTGGGGGAGACTGAGAAACATAGGGCAGAAGACATTTTTATAATTGCAAATTATGGTCACTTGTTTGTTTAGTGATGAAGTGTTACTATGATGATTCAGTGGCTTGAAACTGATTTGAAGGGAGGGAGCATATTTTGGTTTAAAAAGGAGAGAGAAATGGGAACCTTCTGGTACCTTAATTTGGAATTTTGTTTGAGTAAGGTTTTTGTTATCTTGTCCTCTTTCTCATTCACGAAGGGTCTACTATGTTCATGTATTATCTTAGGCTCCTTTGTTGTTGTTGACCTTTCTTTGTTTGTTTTGAAATTGCTAAGATTGATGGATATGATTGTCCTAGGCAAAACTGTAGAAGATATCAACTATATTTCCCGCGTGATTTCAAGTCACAACCACACACTTGGAAGAAGTTGAAGTGGTAGTGTGGATTGATTGACTTGTTAAACACCAAAATTTTGTTAATTAAGTGAATCCTAGGCTCAAATGTTGCCACGTAACAAAATTATATATATATATTCTTATTATGTGTTTGACCTCCGCTGGAAAGTGTTAAGATCAGTGGATGTGATTTGACATGGCTTTTTCCAGAGACTGAATTAAGCTCACAAAGTAATATTGGGTTGCTCCCTTTTTTTTTATTTAGTTACGAAATTAACGGGTGGAAAGCTCAAATCTCTTTATCTCTTTAATTATTCCTCCTCTCTCCATCATTTATATAGACCATGAATGCTTCATTTCAATCCTGAATTCAACAATAATAACCCTACAGTGCGTTAATAAGTTTTTGAATTATGCACGACATTCTAGAGCCTCCCATTCACAAGCTTAAGCAGGATATGGAGTTTCGGGAAAACCATAAAAAGCTGCTGTGAGCCCAATCAGCAGACAGCAGCAATCCAAGTGGAAACGAGACAGTTATAACCAACTTTTGTATTCCTCTCTTATATGCACTAACTTGGACAACAAATTCTAATAATCAATCTGTTCCGTCATGATTCTGTGCCTAGCCAGCTTCCTTAGATGAAGGAAAACAATGATCCACGGGTTTGCTATAAAGAGTACTCATCATGAAAATTAAACCAATTTTGCAACAAGAACAGATGGAGTTTGAAAATGAACTAATGTCAGGAATGGGGTAAACATTAATGAAATAGCCACAAAACTGGTAGAAATATTTATTCACAAAAATGATCAACTGTACAAAATGTCAAACGCATTTACTCGTTGTCCTTTTCTATTTTCAAGATCAGACCAATTAAAAATTCATTGAAAGTAACTATTACAACAATTTATCAGTTAACCATCTTCAGGTGCAGGTTCAATCCATCTAGCAGATGATAGACAAGGACCAAATCCGGGCAAGGATCATACCCAGCAAAGAACCTATGCATGGAGCCACCTAAATCAACACAACTTTCTCCAGCCACCTTCTTCATCCCTCCATCTCTCATGACCCTCCTCACATTAGCCGCTTCCTCCCACATCCCCACTTCAGCATACATGTTAGCAACAATAACCAAATTCCCTCCCCTCCTTGGCTCCATCCCAAGCAACTTCTTCCTCACTCTTTCCCCAATCCCTGTGTGGTCATGCACATCGTGAACGGTGCATGCACTAAGCAACGTCCGCCACACAACCGGGTCAGGCTCAATAGGCATGCTCTGTATAAACTCATAAGCTTCTTCAACACGGCCTGCGCGGCCCAACATATCAACCATGGCTCCATAATGCATCATCAGGGGCTTTATCCCATGGACACATTCCATGTCATGGAAATATTTGTAACCCTCATCTACCATCCCAGCATGGCTACAAGCACAAAGAACCCCAAGATATGTCACATAATTTGGACGTATATCACGGTTGTTATCGTTATTGTTACTCATCATTGCAAACAGTTCAAGGGCTTCCACAGCAAGTCCATGTTGAGCCAACCCCAATATCATTGCACTCCATGTCCACACATTCCTCTTTTCCATTCTCTCAAAAACAACCCTTGAATAACCCAAAGCCCCAGACTTCCCATACATGTCAACAAGAGCAGTACCCAACTGAACACTCAGAACCATCCCTCTCAAAACCAATTGAGAATGAACCCACCTTCCCAAGCTCAAGTACCCCAACTCAGCACAAGCAGAGAGTAACAACACCATGGAAGTCTCATCAGGCTCAAACCCACAACCCCACATCCTGAAAAAGTAACCAATCCCATCACCCAACCAAAGAGTCTCAACACAAGCAGTCATAACCGAGTTCCAAGAAACAACCGTTCTCTCAGGCATGTCATCAAACACCTTCCTTGCATCCCGAATCTTCTTACAACACCCGTAAAAGTTAATCAGATTGTTACCAACGTAAACGTCGGAGTCCAACCCACACTTAACAACATCCGCGTGCACCTGTTTCCCTTGACCGAGTGCAGAAGCCACAGCACAAGACTTAATGAGGAAAGGGAAGGTTAGCTTGTTGGGCATAGCACCTCGCTCTCGCATTTTCCGAAACACCCAGAAGGCTTTGAGTGGAGAATCGCTGGCGGCGTAGCCTCGGATGAGAATGTTCCACGAAATGGGTGATGGGGTGGCGGCGTGGTGGATGAGTGTGCGCGCGTGGCGAAGGTTCTTGAAGGGAGAGAGAGAGCAAAAGTAGACGAGTTCTGAGAGCACGTGGGTGTCTGGGTAGAGACCAAAGACATGAACTTGTGCCTGGATTTGACGGAGTTGGTCCATGGAACGACACGAGTTTAGGAGAGAGAGGCATTGCTGTTTCTTCGAGAGGGACTGTAACAGGAGCCGAAGAACCATGCATTTGGCTTTCAAATTGTCAGTTTAATGAAGATATCTCTCAAGGTCGAAGCGGAAGCCGACATAGTTCTGGTTTGCAATGGCAAAACATATACTTACTTTTTATATTTTTTTTTTTAAAATTCAAGATATTTTGTTTTGTTTTTTTATATCTTTTTTTAATTTTTCAACATATTATTCTTATTTTTTTATATATTAAATTTTTTTTTAAAAAATATTATTATGGTATTTTTATATTTTTAAGATATTTTTCTTATATTTCCATTTTCTTGACACATTTTTTTTATAATTTATAATTTTTCATTGTTAAAAAAAACATATTTCTTTTATATGTTATATAAAAAAAACTCAAGAAACTATTCTTGCTTTTTATTTATATTTTTTACAAAATTTTCAAGACATTTTTTTGTTTCTTCAAATTTTTATCATTTTCATTTTTTTTAAAATCCTATACATTCTTCTTAGATTTCTGTTTTTTTTTAAAAAAAAAATTTCAAGATATTATCTATTGCTTTTTTTTTTTTTTTAAAGAAATTACTCTTTATTTTTTTTTTATAATTTTTTTTCTTTTTTCCAAAATTATCAAAATATTTTTCTTGTTTTTTTTATATTTTTTTCAAAATATTCCATACATTCCTCTAGTTTTTTTTTTTTTTTTCACATTTTCATATTTTTATTATTTTTTATTTTTTAAGACATTACACTTATATTTTTTTTTTTCAAGAAATTATTTTTTTTTTCTTTTTTTTTTACCATTTTTAAGATATTACTCTTGAAAATAAAAATGAAAATTTGAAACACAAAAAAAAAAAGGAATGTCTTGAAAGATTTAAAAATAAGAAAAAATAAGTTATGTGTTAAAACATATGAAAAATTTTAAAATTGTAAAAAAAAGTAAAAAGAATATCTTAAAATTTTGAAAAATATGAATAAACAATAACAATATCTTGAAAAATTAAACAAAAAAAATGAAAAAGCAAGAGGTTGTTGAATTTAAAAAAAATTAGAAAATACAAAAAAAAAAGAATAATATCTTAAAAAATTGAAAAAAAAAATGGAAATTGAATATATATATATATATATATATATATATATATATATATATATAAAATAAGAGAAATGCTTTCAGAAATTAAAAAAAAATGAAAATTTAAAAATATAAAAATAAGAGTAATGTCTTAAATAATAAAATAAAATCAAAATGAAAAAGAAAAAGTGAATAACATGAAAGAACAAGATGATTGTGAAAATTTATGAAAAAAATATAGAAAAATCAAAATTTCTTTTGCAAGGGCTTAAGAGTCCCTATAAAATATTATTATTAAAAAATTTGACAAATTACATAATTTACATCATCCATTAAAAAAATATAGATAAAAGTAGAATTTGAATAAAAAATTTTATATTCTCTTATAAGATAGAAAAATCAATAATAATTTATTGAAAAATTTAAAAAATATAAAAAAAAAAAGTAAGAGTAATGTCTTCAAAAATTAAAAAAATATTAAAAAGTAAGAATAATGTTTTGTAAAATTAAAAAATAAATGAAATATATATATATATATATATATATATATATATATATATATAAAACAAAAACAATATCTTGAAGATTTTGAAAAAAAATTAACATTAAAAAAAAAAAGAGAAATATCTTAAAAATTTTAAAAAATGAAAATTTTAAAATTTTAAAAATATGAAAATATTAAAGTAATATTTTTAAACTTAAAAAAAATTGTAAAAATAAAAACTAGCATTTACTCTTAGATTTTTTTTTTTAAATCTTCAACCCATTACTCTTGTTTTTTTTTATAATTTTAAAATACTTTTTTTCCTTCAAATTTTTAAATTTTTTTTTTCATATTTTAAAATTTTTCAAGACATAACTCTTATTATTTTCATATTTATAACTTTTTTTCATGTTTTCAAGATATAACTCTTCCTTTTTCATATTTTTATAATTTTCATTTTGTTAAAAAAATTGAATTGAATGATTTCAAAATTTTAAAAATATTATTTTTTTTAATATAATGTTCATGAAGTTTTTAATCAGTTTTAAATATTTTTTATGAATATTTTATAAAGTATTTTAAATATATAAATATGTTTTTTTTTAAAATTTAAGTATATTTGTTAAATTTGATTAAGTCTAATCAATGACTATGCATGAATTTTATTCTTTAATATATATTGTAAGCTTATTTTTATTTTTAAATGATAAAATTAATATATATTAATGTAAGAAATTTAATTATTTCTTAAATATAATTAGTTCATAATAACTAATAATAAAAAAAAAATGTTACTTAACACAATTTATGTGACCATGAATATCCATGACGCCATGGTCGACGACATTGGGAAGGGAAATGACAAGAGCACTACTTACTACAAAATTGACAATTCAATCATTCTACAAGGCATGCAATCAGAAAGAAAGCTCAATATGGGTTATGGCTTCGTCACCTTTTGTCAAGTGGACAATGCTTTCCATCAAATTTAAATGCATCCACGTACGTACACAATAACATTCCTGATTGTTTGGAAGAACTCTTCCAACAATATTGCTTATCCTCACCTACAATAAAAGAAAAGAAAATACAACTAATAATCAAATGTTAATATGTAAAACTAGATTAAAAAAATCTAACTTCTAAAATTAAAATGGAAACCCTCAAATTTTTCCTCTATCCATCTATGTATAAAAAAGGAAACCCACAATTCTTTCCTCCATTTATATAATTACCCTTCAACCAAATAAATTATAAAATAAAACCAAAAAAAAATGTAATTAACTTCAATTGATTCTTTTTATTTGTTTATTTTTCCGAGTTTTGCTTAACATGACATTCTAGTGTTAAGAAAATTAAAATTCTTCTTTTTCTAGTTTGTTATTTACATTTTAATAAAAATAATTTCTTCAAAGCGAACTAACTTAAAAAGTTCCTTAATTTATATGATGTCAAAAAAATTCTTGGCGAGGTAACAGATGTCATGTCCCAATACAAGGTTGTGACTGGCACCATAGTTTGAGTGACATAATCCAACTTAATTAGATGAGTGAGTGGCCGGCTATTTTAATTTTAGTCAAGCTGTGTGTCCAAACTATATTAGGGCAGAATATATAAAAAACTATGAATTTTTTTAACCAATAAAAAAGAAACAAAACTTGCACTTATTAAAGTTTAGCTACTAGCTAGTGAATGGATCCGAGTAACTAATTACTAATGTCATATCCCAACGCAGCGCTGTGACTGGCACCAAATTAAGGTTGACTAACATAACCCATCATAATTAGAATTTAGAAGAGTGAATAATGGACTAAATAGAATATAGAAGAAAACAAAGCTTTTGACCAAAATAAATAAAGCTTGCACTTGAAATAAATGACGACAACTAATAATCAACTATGACAGGTAAATTATATTAACATTTACATTTCACGTGAATAAAAATGGAATGTGTTTTTCTTCTTCTTATATATAAATTTAAATCGGAATAGTACATCTTTTAATTAATTAAGGTCTAAAATCATAAGTTCATAACTCCACTAGTTTTTCTACACTTGTCTAAGACAAAGTGCGTGCTCAATCCTCAACACGACTCATGCTGCATGATAATCACTCGTTTTTCAAATCGGCCTTTGAGCATAGTGATGCTTAGCGAAGCACGTTCGTGCTCATCTCCTTGATGGGAGTAAAAAGTTAGAGTTATATTTAGTTTTTTTTTTTTATAACTAAAACCAATCATTTTTTTTAGAGAATAAAAAATACAAACCAAATAAAAATGAAGGAATTGTTTTCATATTTTAGCCTTTATAATTTGAATTAAGTCCGGGACGCTTGTTTCAACTATGTAATTACTACTGACAGCTTGCCTAATTAGAATTAACCTAAAACTGTGTCATGCTTTTTTTCTCATTTCCTTCACTAACCTTCTCTTTAATTTGTTTGTCTTATAGATCCCAAGCGTATATTAAACGTCTCTCCTCCAAAATGCTATATATACATGCCCTATATTTTTCAATTTCTCATTCATCCTTTAATTTGCACTTTGATCTCCCTTGTTAGTTAATTACTCATTTATTCAAAAATATCCCTTCCACCCCAACTGTTCACATTCCCGACGTGCAAGACTAACCGCAGTAATGGGTTGTTTGTATTTTATTAAAAAGGTCAGTTTTAATTTGGTTAATGTCCAAAAAAAAATCTCTCAAATTTTACATTTTGGTAGATAAGAGGTGATCCTCATTGGTTTTCGTCAATGCTTTTTGATCCATCTAGTTGAAAGAATCCTCACTTGAATGCATGAATATTGTGGAACATGTAAAAGCTCCCAACGTTTGTCTATCTTGATATAACATGTGTACCATTAATTGCACGAGGGTCACAAATTAAATATAATTCAATTGAAACTTCAAATGGATCATTATTAAACCAAGGGCATGCATGCATGTCGTTTGCAGAATACAAATTTTATATATATAGTATATATGTTCTAGCTAGGATCCCAATCAAACTAATATATAATTATTTTATGATTTTTTTCAGGACAAAACCAAGGGAAAGGTGAACAGAGACAACGGGATTTGCACGTCGGATGGAGCTATTGATAGCCATGGTCATCCTGCAGTTCGAAAAAGAACTGGTACTTGGGCTACTGGAATTTTGATTTTAGGTATATATCAATCAACTCATATCTCAAGACTAAGTATAACATTTAGAGTTATCAATTTTAAACTTTCATTTTTTTTAAATACTATAATATATTGAATCATGCCAAATAAAACATTAAACAGATCTCACCGACATGTTATTGGTTATTGAGTTTTAACCTTGCATGAAAAAAAACAACTCAGGAAGGAAATCAGATTCAACTAAAGATGATTAGTCAATTTTTACACAAGGAGAAACATTAATTTAAACAAATATCAAGACCATTGCCGTTAGATTAAATTACATGATTATAATTATAATACTCATTTAAAAATTAACATACATTTCATTTATATTTATTTTTTTATACTTATACATTTCACTTACATGGTCGGATGGAAATTTTTAAAAAATTTCTAAAAAAATTATTTTATCATGCACTACAATATTTAAGATTTATCATCACTGTCACTGTAAGTTTTCTCCATTCTCATGACCACCGTTGTCACCATCAATAGGGTTATCGTCACCGTCATTATTATGATCGTCGTTATTATGATCGTTGTCCCGACTGTTGTCATCACCACCATTGCCAACAGTGATGCCGATGGCAACAACAACAAAAATGATGACCATGATGGTGGTGGTGATGATGATTATATTGGTGGTGACGGCGGTGATAACCATGTTGGTTGTGGCGGTGATCATGGTGATAAGAACAAATAATTTTAACCTTAGATTATAATTAAAAATAATAAATGCATCATATTAAAATTTAAGTACATCATTATGAGATGCTACTTTCTCTTTCAATTTCTAATACATGAATAATTCATGGTTTCATGTTAATTTTTTCAAACAAAATTTTCAAGTATATCCAATTTTAGGTTCTACATACTTTGAGTGGTATGTTTAAATCAAAAATTGTAATGAAAATTGAATCTCCTAATTAAAATAGAAACATGATGATAACATTCATTAACTTATTATTTTTAGGAGTAAATTAGATAAGACTTAAATAAGTTTTAGATACTTAAAAAATACTCACTTTTTAGCCAAGGTAATGAGTATATGTTCTCATTTTCTCATATGAAAAATACAGAGACAGAGACAGCACAAATATAATTGTAATCTAAGAGTTAAAATTATTGATTCTTATGTTTTCATTTCTCACTTAAAATGCCCATATCAAATATTTTATAAAAAAAAACTTTGATTGAATCTAGTTTATTTATATGTGTACGTGTTAATTAGTGAACCAAGGGCTTGCTACTTTGGCATTCTTTGGGGTGGGAGTGAATCTGGTTCTTTTTTTGACAAGAGTGATGGGTCAAGACAATGCTGATGCAGCCAACAATGTGAGCAAGTGGACAGGGACAGTTTACCTTTTCTCTCTTCTTGGAGCTTTCCTCAGTGACTCTTACTGGGGAAGGTATTGGACCTGTGCTATCTTCCAACTCATCTTTGTTATTGTAAGTTATTTTCATTGCACCTTTTTCTCATCCAATCAATAATTGAAGCTAAACGAAAACCTTATGCACATACGTAAACAAACAATTAATTATCTAGCTTCAGCAAAAACGTGTTCTTCCTCTCAAAGAACATGAATTGTCAATTTATGTTGTCCTAACCTAGTTCATGCATGCATTAAGGCTTAATATAGCTAGTGTACGCATGGTTTTCATGTTTGAAGTCATCATAGTGTAAGCAAAAGTCAAAACAGACAAACTTTTAACTTTGACCAAATTGCAGTTTGGGACTTCTCACAACTCGAAACCAAACTTGCTATGTATAATTAGTAGTAATTTTCATCTTAATTTTCACATTATCTGTTGTGTCATCTTTTCATGTATATCAGCTTACCGAATCACAATGACTTTTAACTAAACAATAATGCAAAAGAAGTTCATGTCAATTTGATTAAGCAAGTCTATTTGATCTTATACAAAAGGACACTGCTATATTAAATTAGGAAATTCCAGTTTGGATGTAAGTTTGAAAAACTAGAAACCTTTTACGTACCAAGTTCATTTAGCTAGGTCCTCAAAGTGTTACTAACGTGTCACACTTTTGACTTGCTTTGGTAAAACACAAATGCTTTTGAAGGAGTGGAAAACCTGTGACATAAGTCGCAACTCTTTTAAAACGAGGAATCTATTTTAGAGAGTGAAATAAAAGTCACAGTTATTGATTTTAAAAAAAAAAAAAAAAATTTGTTATACTTGTACATGATTTAATCGTAATTGCAACCACTAAAAATTGAGAAAAAAAAATGGTCTTGACCAAGAGATTGATGCATGTCACGATATCTGTGTGTTGAAGAGAGTTAATGATTTTCATATATGACAGGGTTTGGTTTCACTATCATTGTCATCTCACATATCCCTATTGAAGCCGAGTGGTTGTGGTGATAAAGAATTACTCTGTGGATCACACACATCATACCAAACGATTTTTTTCTATCTTTCCATATACCTAGTGGCTTTGGGAAATGGAGGTTACCAACCTAACATTGCTACATTTGGGGCTGATCAATTTGATGAAGGGGATCCTAAGGAACAACTTTCAAAAGTAGCATTCTTTAGCTACTTTTATTTGGCTTTGAATCTTGGCTCACTCTTCTCAAACACCATATTGGATTATTTTGAGGACAAGGGACAATGGCCTTTGGGATTTTGGGCATCAGCTGCCTCTGCTGCTATTGCATTGATTTTGTTCCTTTGTGGCACACGAAGGTACAGATACTTTAAGCCTGTTGGAAATCCTCTTCCTAGGGTTTTTCAAGTTTTTGTTGCTGCCGCAAAAAAATGGAAGGTCAAGGTACCAAGTGAAAAAAACCTTTATGAGGATCAAGAATGCTCATCCACTGGAAGGAGAAAAATGCTCCACACCGAAGGATTTAGGTTTGTATATGGCTTAATACTCAATTTAATTCTCAAATTATAATTAATTGTTTACTATATTACTTTAAAAAAAGTTTAAGGGTAATGCACCCTTAAACTAGTTTTACGTTATTATTTTATCAATTTATCAAAACCCGTGATGAAAATATAATTCAATTATTTTAGAAGAATTACATATATGTTAGCTACTCATTGATGAAAATTATACGTGATTTGCCATCAGGTTCTTAGATAAAGCAGCATTTATCACATCAAAAGATTTGGAGCAGATAGAAGAGAATAAACGCAGTCCATGGTGTCTATCCACTGTGACACAAGTAGAAGAAGTGAAGTGCATACTAAGACTACTCCCAATTTGGCTATGCACCATAATGTACTCAGTTGTTTTTGCTCAAATGGCATCACTCTTTGTGGTGCAAGGTGATGCCATGGCCACTGGGATTTCAAGTTTCAATATTCCTCCAGCAAGCATGTCCAGCTTCGACATTTTAGGCGTTGCATTCTTCATCTTCCTCTACAGGCACGCCCTTGACCCTTTGGTGGCCAAAGTAATGAAATCCAAACTCACAGAGCTTCAAAGGATGGGAATTGGTCTAGTCCTTGCAATCATGGCCATGGTGTCAGCAGGGCTGGTAGAGAAATTCAGGCTGAAGTATGCAATAAAAGATTGTAACCAATGTGATGGGTCAAGTACACTATCCATTTTCTGGCAAGTGCCACAATATGTGCTCACAGGAGCATCAGAGGTTTTCATGTATGTGCCTCAATTGGAGTTCTTCAATGGTCAAGCACCTGATGGATTGAAAAGCTTTGGCAGTGCACTTTGCATGACATCAATTTCACTAGGAAACTATGTGAGTAGTTTGCTTGTTGCAATTATCATGAAAATCTCTACCAAAGGTGACATACCTGGGTGGATACCAGGGAACCTTAACTTGGGACATTTGGATAGGTTCTACTTCCTCTTAGCTGCACTAACAACTGCTGATCTTGTAGTTTATGTTGCATTGGCTAAGTGGTATAAGTATATCAAATTTGAAGGAACCGACAGTGGAGACATCAAAAAGGAAAATCATGAGGTTCTAGTATAGAGATATTACATATAGTCTCGTTGCAATAATGGAGATATCTATTATGCTTGATTTTCTCTTATTGAAGCAGAAGTACTAGCTAGAGACTGTATTTCAAGTACAATTATATTTGATATTAAAAATATATTTGTTTCGTATTATATATTGTTAAGTGGATTTATGTTAATATTATCTTTATCTGATAAAATTTAAATTGTTAATATTTGTTGTATCATTTTCAAACATTCATTTCATACCTCTTTCTATCATATTCTCTTCCATTATGATAAAGCTTTTGAACTTTCCAATAAAATGTTTAACAGTATAAAGTATAAACAGAGCATAACACACACAAAAAAAAACCCTGTCGTATATGTTAAACAGCTCCACTGACACTGGCAGCATAATATTAGAGAGGACTTCACATCTTCAAGGAGTCTTCTTGCCTAACCACATTTGGCAAGTTTGGCTTTGCTTATTGTAATTAACATATATTTTCCTAATTTAACTTACCAGCGTAGTTAATCTATGTACGTATAATCCATGATAGTGGAAACCACACAATAATCTTTATGCAAGTTCTCAAAATGCTGTGTCAGATACCACTAAATCACTAGCAAAAAGAAATCAGCTTATTCTGCCTATTAATTTATTTAGTTTGGGATCATTAATGCGGTATTGCACAATCTTAAGCAATATTCCTTTTAATACATCCGGAAAACGACAAGGAGGAAGAGTATCAACTTGCTAATTTATTTATTTCCATATATTAAGTTTGTGCACAATACTATTGCTCAATCTTAAGGGACACTTAAGCCAATTAACATATATAAGAAATCAACAAAAACAAAATCCTAATTCAACTTAGTGGCGTAATCTAGTTGTGCTTATCCAAGGGATCGGAAGGTGAAGCCCAGAAAACATGGTTGAAAGTTTTACATGGATGAGTCAGATTCCGCAAAATGTAAGTGGAAATATACCAGCTTCTGCTTATTCATTTCTAATTATTATTTATATTTATATTTATATTTTATAGTTTAAGAACAATGGCCAAATTAATATTGAGGATTCCTTTTGACTAGCAATAAAAGGTTATGTTTTACTAACAAAGCTAAAGTTTAGTGATAGAGGTTAGTTTCTTATAATATGATAAATCAATATCTGAATTTTTATTGAAAGAGATTATCATATATACTCAGTGTATTTGATCATATCTTGAAGGGTGTTAACTCTGAAAATAGTTACACATAAAAAAGAGAAGGTTATGCTGTAAAAAAGAAAAATAAGAGTAGTTATGTAACGTAAGCCAAATAAATATTGTGGTCAGTGCCTTTCACGTTTCACGATCACAGTGAAGCCAATTTGGACTAAAATCTAACCAAACAAATTGGACCTAGTGAAAAGGACTTGGTGCATTTGATCAATTGAACTCTCTTTTTTTAAAGTTAAGGATTTTGACACTGACTTCGTGTCCCCTGTCTCCTCAAAGCGAAGTTGAAAGCTTTGACGAAAAAACAAACAAACAAAAAGAAAAGAAAACAAGAAAAATGTAAGCTGACAAAATTGAATCTCGAGTCATTTCCTTTGTGCGGAGTCTTTTTTCTTTTTTATGTTGATATTTTCGAATCCAAATTATATAAGGCCAAAATTTTCATTTATGATATAAAAAAAAATTTCATTAAAAGAATACTATTTTGCAATAATATAAATAACTGAAGTTCTTAGGAGTCAGCAAATATAGAGGTTCAATTTTGACTCTTGGTTGGCGCAGCATGCATGATTTCACTATGACTAGACCCAACATATCTTCTAGAATCTAATTATGGTGTGTGCGTTGCTTTTTTAATACATTATTAATGAATTTCATCTAAAATTATAAGTAGTAAATTATAAGAAGATCACAAATAATAAAGCTGGGGGCATGCATGCTCTTTTCAAATATGTCATTTTCATTGACAGCTTTCATAATTAGAGATACACGTAAAACCTGATTTTTGGCCAACTGTGTGCCATGTTATTGGATTAATAATGACTGTGTCATGTGATTTTATTAATTACAATTTACAAGTGTTCAACTTTATCACGCTTCTTCCAAAAACTTTCCTATTTTTCCCAACTATAAACCATTTTTCTCACTTGCTGCTATTTGTAAATCATTGGAATTTGGAAGTCCGATCCCTCTATATATGTGAAGTTGTTCTTTTGGCTTGCTTGTGATTACTGATTAGAGCCGGTTAATATTGATTATACCATTTCAAACATATGTTAAAAACTTAAAATGCACTACGCCACACCACCGATATATATGGTCATATTAAGATATTATTATTCTCCTGTTCCTGTTAAAATTTACTGGCACTTAATGTTGATATTTATTTTGTCCTTAGGCAAAACTCTGATATCGTGTCAAAATATTTTGGCCAAAATAACATGTCATATCAAAACGCAAGGTCATGACTGGCACCAAAGTCTTGCTAGCTAGTGACATATACCTATCTAATATCTTGCTTGAGTGAATAGCTGCTTTTCTTTTTCACATAGTTCATACTTTTTTCAAGATATTAAATATTAATAAGATGTTAATTTATATGGTAAAATTCAAAGTCTTTAATTTTATTTTTTTTAGTTTTTAAATATCATAATAACATTTAAAAATCATCACTCTAGCTGTTATACATGTATAGAAATATTTAAAAGAAAAACAATATTTTATGTTAATTTTTTATCCGTCAATATGTTAAACTTATTAACAATATTAATTCTAAACTGTAAAAAAATATTTTTTGACTTACTTTAAAAACAAGATTAAATTGAATTTTCTAAAAAATAAGAATTTAGTCAACGGCAACGGTTATATATTATGACTCATTATATTAGTTCTTTTAAGGTTTTTTACATCAGCTGATTTGTTACTTATTTTTACTTTCCTTGTATGATCTTTGTCTTGGATGTAGGCTTCTAGCCCTTTCCTCTTCACAAAGAAAGCGTGAAAAAAGAAAAGAAAAGAAAGTGGACTAATGCAAGTTGTACAGTAGCTAGCGTATGACAAAATTAGAAGAAAGAAACGCCGCGAGTGGAAGAAGGGGATGTACATCCAACTACAGCATAATATTTGATTTGATGGCGACAACAACTATAGTCTATTATTATAACAACCATGAAAGCAATTCACATCGCCAAAATGCAACAAACTTGACAAACAAAATCTGCTTCAAACGTAGGACCGGCCTAAATGCCCAATAACAACCAAATCCTATGCATCAGCTTCCAACGTGTTTTGGGTTTCATACTTTCTTTTTTCTTTTTTTAATGCTGAAGTCTTTTTTATTTCCACTTTATTAACTCCTTTTTAATATCTTCTTCTTTTTTATTAGTTTACTACTACACTCGATAATGTTTCCCATAATTTACTCTCATCTTATCTATCTATCTACCATCTAATATCACAAAATATCGTGAGGAAATTGAATACGAACTATACAAGTACTATATATGGATGATTAAGATTTAATGTTATATGAATATTTAAAAAATTATGTGATTTTTTGTTAAAAAGAAACATTTTATGTATAGTTATATGGTCCTGCTGATTTATTGGAGACAAATATAAATTCTATATATTTATTATTATTTCCATTAAATTTTTCAGTTTTGCAAATCATATTATAAAACTTTGTGTATAGAAATTAAATCCAAAACGAAATAAAGCCTATATAAAGAACATTATCATTAAAATATTAATATGAATTTAGATTTCATGAATGAATTAACTAATAATATATGGTCGTTAGAAAAAAAAAAAAGATACTTATTTATAAACTTTAGAAAAATCCACATGTGGCGAATTTGGCTCTGAATTAAACCCTAAAATAAAATTAATTAATATCTTAAGCCGCCCGCCCAGCTTGAAAGTTTTGAAAATGATAAGCAAAAGTAGTTATCGCCGATCTGCTTATTAATTTCTACGGTATCAGCAATAAAAAGTAGTAACGCTTTTCGCTTTTGATAAACCAATTGCACAATAAATAAATAATAAAAGACGTACACCAATTGAATAGAGCGCGTGCCTTTCAAATCTCATCTCATGCATTGCATATTCTAAAAGCCAATTTGTACACTAAATTAACCTAACATTTTGTTTGCCAATTTTCAGGATGACACTGACTTCGTTCTGCACCGTGTCAAGCACAAAGCTTTGACTCAAGTTCTCAAATTGGAAATTAAAGAAGAAAAGCTTAAAACAAAGACACAGTAGAGTGGAAAGGAAAGATAGATGATCGATACTAAAAGTTTGAGAAAAAGAAAGACAAGTTGACAAAATTATATAAGCCATTCAAATTATGTCATTAGAAAAAATAATTTTGAACTCGTTAATATGAGTTTTAATTTTGGTTCAAACCAAATTATTTAATTTGAATTAAGTCGAATCTAGATTTTGGATGCAAACTGTTTTTTTTTTCACTGATTCCAAACAAAGCCTTAATTTGTAAGAGTTTTGAATTGTAGCTATCGTATACTACTAGCTACTATCTTCTAAGTAGTAGTTAGTATTTAACAAGTAAGTGGTATATTTTTAGATACAATGGAAATATTGGTGTGAGGCTATGACACTTGGAATGAACATTCCCATATATATAATTAGATTAGATACACGTTTCAAGATTGTCCTACGCAACATTATTTAACTGCATGCGATCCAGCTCATAGTGTCTTAAATGGAATATCTTGCTCATGCATGATACATGGTCATGGTGTGCTGTGCTCCATCGACATTCCACGCTAGCTAAAGGCGCAAGCTGCACCCCAACATTTGCTTAATTAGCTAGCTTCCACAAGTTGCATATGAAGCATTCCAAAATGATTTTTTCTTAATAACTTTCTCCAATACTTTAATTTGTTTCTTTCGTTTGCTACTTGCTAACATGATTTTTTAATTATATAGACATACTTAAGAGCCTGGACCTTAATTACTGATACGTAACTTGCACAGTTGATCAACCATATTTTCCTTCCATTAGTTAGGCAATTTTATTGAAATGGAAGCCAATAAGTCGCTTTAATTTATACATAAATAAACCAAAGTGCTTGTAAAACTGAAGGTAATATGTAACTCTAGATCCTCGTTTGTTAATTTGAGATAAATGATAACATAATATTTTGTAAATTATTGAAAATAAACGAGGGTAATATAAATGCAAGTTTTTCAATCTTGCTGTGTGTGTTGATTTCTGAGACTTTTATAGGAAAGTCTGAGACATGTTAATTATGACTACTTATGAGAGCTTCTTCCCTTGGTTCAAAATGAATGTTAATTTGGTGCATTAAATACTTTTCCCATTTTGATAAGGACATTCAGATCATTCGTGTTTTTATATTGACTTTGTTTATTCAATAGATAAAAACTTCTATAGTTGTGCACATATCTCTCAACTTTTTTTAAACGTTTTAATGTTTTATTCTCTACTTCTGTTTTTGTGCCAGTTACACTCTTCCAAGATGAAAAAAAAAATGATAAACTTTATCTTTTG
Source organism: Amphicarpaea edgeworthii (assembly GCA_014843725.1). Taxonomy (NCBI): domain Eukaryota; kingdom Viridiplantae; phylum Streptophyta; class Magnoliopsida; order Fabales; family Fabaceae; genus Amphicarpaea; species Amphicarpaea edgeworthii. The sequence goes on along the minus strand of CM026321.1, from coordinate 2,725,976 downwards.
TTTCTTTTGGATAAGACTATGAGCTTTGAGCTTATTAATGAATACAGTAATGTAAGTTACTTTACGTTTCAATGCCTTGGAGTCTTGACTCTTGATAACGTTCTTGTACGATGAATCATGCAAGAGACGAAGTTTCAAGTTAAGTGATTGATGAAGTTTAATTCATTAGACACATCAAGTTGTCTTCTATTTAAACGATACAATCTACTAAAAAAAAAAATTGTCTTTATCTATATATCTTCTTTTTTTTTGGTGAATACTTTATCTATATATCGATCGTTGTTTTGTTAAATGTCTTAGACCTAATAATTACTTTTCTAGGAAGAATTTTTTTAAATATATTTATTATCTTGAAAAACCTTATCTTCTAGTTTTTTTTTTTTTTTTTTTATAAGCCGTATCTTCTAGATTGTTATAATTAATTAATGAATATAACATTGCAAATATTTTTTTAATTAATTATATACTATATTTAACAATAATGCTTGGTCATTAATAATTAAACAAGTTTTTTTTATGCATATAATTAAAAAAGTTTAAAAAGGAAAAGTATAACTAATAGAAATACATAGTGATGTGTTTCAAAGTTTAAGTTGTCGATTTTAATGTGTAAATTTGACCATGGACAAAGGTTAATAAATTCATTTAATTACAAACTATAATTATCAATAACTTTTGAAATAACATTAATAAAGTGTTATAAAAGGAAATCTGTTTGAATGAAAAATAAATAATACTCAAATATTTTATTTTAAAAAAAATTATATCATTTTTATAATAAATATCTCAAAAGAATATAATATTTTATTAAAGATAAGTTGTGCTAACAACGTTATTTTTAACATTCTCAGTTTTTATGATACCTCTACTTAATTAGTTAAAATTTAAAATTATTAATTTTGATAAGTATCATTTAAATAATAATAAAAAGACCATCATTAGATTCTATATACAATTTATCAAAATTAATAATTTTTACTAAATTTCAATAAGAGAAAATAACTAAATGAATAATATTTTTTTTGACTGAATATAAATAATATTATTTAGCTACTTAAATTTTTTTTTGAGAGAATTTAGCTACTTAATTTAATTCCCTATATAAGTTAATTTGAATGTTGGGCACGTATGTTTCAAAAATGTAATTATCCGTGACAGCTTGCCTAATTAGAGTAGTCCAAAAAACGTGATACTTTATCAAATTCATAATGATAGTGATATGTTATCAGGAAGTGATATGTATCCAACTGTATCACGTTTCTTCAAAATTTTCCTGTGAAACGGCAAGAGACACCCTCTTTAATTTATCTGTCACTTTCTACGTGTAAATCCTAGCCATCAAAAATCTCCACCCAACTTCTATATATACATGCCCAAAGCTAATTCATGCACATATCTATCTCTTCTCTTGCATGTTATCAAACTCATTCATATTCAAAATATATATCTTCATTTCAATCCTTCGATCGTCTTGCAAGAGACCATTAGTCCCAATAATGGGTTGTTTGTATTTTCTTAGAAAGGTTAGTTACTGCTATATATTTTCCATTTTATTTTTTTCCAAAGCTTTCTTTTATTCTGCAGGTAGATAAGGTCATCGGTGTTCATTCTTCTACTTTAGTTAATCCTCACCTGAGTGTTTATTTAACTCTCTTTTTTTCTTCTGTCCATCTTTTGCTTTGATTAAATGCACACATGTATTGAAAATGTGAAAGCTTCGCAATTCTTTTTTTTCTTCTGAGTTAGAAACTACTGTGTTCTCCAACTCACCAAGGCAATGACTAGTTACACTTACAGTGGGTTATGGTTAGTGATCAAAGAAATTTTTACACAAAAAAATTGAACCTTTTCATTAAATGAACCGTTTTTTTACATGCTGACACATGTGTAATTAGTTGTATTGAAAATTTAAAAGCCCCGTAAAAATCTTGACGGCAGCTAAGTCTTGTGCTGGGTTTGCTAATTTTATGCGTAATACAGTTATGATATTTACATGATTAAATTAAGAGAAATTGTAAAACAAAGAAAGTGAAGATCTAAAAGAAAGAAAAAAAAAAGAATTGAAACTTAAATAAATAATATAATAGAGAGATAAACTCATAAATGATGTTATATAAATTCTTAAATTAATTGTCGATTGGAAAAAAAAAGTGACAAATTACAACAAAATATTAAAATATGCTGTATTTATTTGCACAATAAAATTATATAATGATTCATGAAATAAATTACTTATCTCTCTTATTTTATATAAATTATTGTATAATATAATTTCTCTGAAAATATCAAAATAACCAATAGTTATCAGTCGATTGTGATCTTGCCTTTCCTAAATATTCCAAGTTCCAACACACCCACTTCCTTGTAAAGAGACAAATTAATACTAGTATATTTTTTCTTCCTGCTGCTGCCTCACGTGTCCAACTGACCTTTTCAAGATACTTTTTCTTGCATTATAAATATCGCGATCCATCATGAAAAAAATAAATTTATATTTCTTTCCTACTTTATTGAAATTAATTGTCTCAATGCACAATAGATGAGGAAATATATATATATGTCCGGAGCAAAACATGAAAGTAACATGTTCCAAGTTCCAACAATGCAGTACTTTCTTAAAAAAAAAACAATGAACCGTATGCTCCCTTCTTTCCAACTCGCACGTTCGGTGGATTGGGAGAAATTTAAAACAAGAATTTATTTATAGTTTATTGACAGTATCTTTATTGAATTTTGTAATAATTACTTCAATACTTAATCAAACTTAAGATTGTTTGTTATTAAAAATGTTATACTGATATATAGTAGATTAAAATTAAACTCTTAAAAGAAAGTCGTGGTAAGAATTGCGATAAAACAGTAACAACTAGTATAATATTTGATTAATTTTTTTATGGCTAAATATTTCAGGACATAATGGAAGAAGAGATAAATAAGGAGCACCAGGCTTGCACGACGGATGGAGCTATTGATAGCCATGGTCATCCTGCAGTTCGACATAAAACTGGTGACTGGATTGCTGCAATTTTGATTTTAGGTATCACTCAACTTTTCAACTACAACCAATAAACTATATATATCTAATTTCTGTTTATATTTTATAAATTAGAGTGGGCAAACTCTCATTTTTCTTTACTCTATTAGTTCATTATTTTTATTTTTATTTTTATTTTTGTCTTCTTTGAATGTGACTTTATCTTACAATCAATAAGAGTAGAAAAAAAGTTTTTTCAAACTCTCCTTATCTACTTCTGCTCTTTTTTCTTTTTTTTTTTACTTTAACTTAATTTTAAATCGTAAAAAATATAATAATTTTTTTTATTAATGGAGGTCTTTTCAATGCAAAAAAATAAATTCATCCTTATCTAATTAATGTTTTTTTTATGACATTTATTTAAATTATATTAAAGTAATAAAAAGTTTCTTCATGACATCACAAACATTTAAAAATTTCTTCGTATATAATATTATTCACACAATTTTTTATTATTATTTTAAATTATAATATGTAAAAAATTAATAAATTTGAAAGTTTTTTTTTATCTCCTTTGAATGCTATTTAAATTTTAAAATACATGATCTTTTGTAAATAAAGTTAATCATATATTATTATAAAAGAATTGTGGTTGTTGAATCATATTTGTTTAATTGGTTACAGTGAATCAAGGGCTTGCTACTTTGGCATTTTTTGGAGTTGGAGTGAATCTGGTACTGTTTTTGACAAGAGTGATGGGTCAAGACAATGCTGAAGCAGCCAACAGTGTGAGCAAGTGGACAGGGACAGTTTACCTCTTCTCTCTTCTTGGAGCCTTCCTTAGTGACTCTTACTGGGGAAGGTACTTAACCTGTGCCATCTTCCAAGTCATCTTTGTTATTGTAAGTTAAAGATAAAAATCTTCAATTTAAAGCATTTTGAGACTAATATTCATTCGTTGTTAATTTATATAGTTAATTAATATGTTCTCTACGTAACGTAACAGGGTTTGGTGTCATTATCACTATCATCTTACATATTCCTACTGAAGCCAAGTGGTTGTGGAAATAAAGAGTTGCCGTGTGGATCACATTCATCATACCAAACTGTTTTATTCTATGTTTCCATATATCTAATAGCGCTAGGAAATGGAGGGTACCAGCCTAACATTGCTACATTTGGGGCTGATCAATTTGATGAAGGAGACCCCAGGGAACAACATTCTAAAATTGTGTTCTTCAGCTATTTTTATTTGGCTTTGAACCTTGGCTCACTCTTCTCCAACACCATTTTGAATTATTTTGAGGATGATGGACTATGGACTTTGGGGTTCTGGGCTTCAGCTGGTTCTGCTGCTTTGGCTTTGGCTTTGTTCCTTTGTGGCACACCAAGGTATAGATACTTTAAGTCCAGTGGAAACCCTCTTCCTAGATTTTGTCAAGTTTTTGTTGCTGCTACAAGAAAATGGAAGGTCAAGCTCTTACAAGATGACAAACTTTACGAGGCTGATCATCAATTCTCAACCAATGAAGGCAGAAAGATGCTCCACACCCAAGGATTTAGGTATTCATATATATAATTTGTACATACAAAGTGTGCTAATATTGTCAAATTCATTTTTAAAGAATTAGTATATATAGAAATGTTAGTAATACTCAATTTATGATTTTTATAATTGATTGAAATTTAATTAAAATCATCAATTTTAATGGATTTTATTTTAAATACTCTTTCCTTCTGTTAACTAACAAAATTGATAATTTCCCATAAACACTTCTCTTAGTATATATATGTTAGCGACTCACTGATGGAATTTGCATTGATTTTGTAGGTTCTTAGACAAAGCAGCATTTATCACACCAAAGAATTTTAAGCAAATGGAAGAGAGTAAATGCAGTCCATGGTATCTATCCACAGTGACACAAGTAGAAGAAGTGAAGTGCATACTAAGACTACTCCCAATTTGGCTATGCACCATATTGTACTCTGTCGTTTTTGCTCAAATGGCTTCACTTTTTGTGGAGCAAGGTGATGCCATGGACACTAGAATTTCATCTTTCCACATTCCACCAGCAAGCATGTCCGCCTTCGACATTCTAAGCGTAGCAATTGTCATCTTCATCTATAGGCGAGTTCTGGACCCTCTTGTGGCCAGAACAATGAAATCAAAAGGACTCACGGAGCTTCAAAGGATGGGAATTGGCCTAGTCCTAGCAATCATGGCCATGGTCTCAGCAGGATTGGTAGAACACTTGAGGCTAAAGAATGCAATAGAAGATTGCAATGAATGTGAAGGGTCAAGTTCACTCTCCATATTTTGGCAAGTGCCACAATATGTACTAGTGGGGGCATCAGAGGTTTTCATGTATGTGGGTCAATTAGAGTTTTTCAATGCACAAACACCAGATGGATTGAAGAGCTTTGGAAGTGCACTTTGCATGACTTCAATATCGCTAGGAAACTATGTTAGTAGCTTGCTTGTTGCAATAGTGATGAAGATTTCTGCCAGAGATGAGATGCCAGGATGGATCCCTGGAAACTTGAACAAAGGGCATTTGGATATGTTTTACTTCCTCTTAGCAGCACTCACTGCAGCTGATCTTGTGATTTATGTACTAATGGCTAGGTGGTATAAATATGTCAAGTTTCAAGAGAACGACAACAACAAAGAAGACCCTGAAGTAGGAGTATAGTGGATGGACTCTTTGCTGTGACACTAGAGAAATTCAATATTTCGCCTAGGGGAGCAAAAATACTACGAATTGATTAATGTGTTGGTGTAGTATAAATAAATTTGTTTAATATATTAGGAAATATATTTGTTTTGATGTGTATGTTGGATCTCCATGCACTTCATGCTCGTCTATCTTTCACTGATAAGGCTATGGCTCTTTGTTTTGAACTGCATGTTATGTATCCAACAGCCTCCTCCAACTTCAAGCTTCAACTTTAATGGTGGGACTGTCAACTGCACACCCTGCAGTTTTGAAACTGCGCGCAGGGGATCTCATTCCATCTTAATAATTCTTCACACTTCACTTTTTTTTCTTCTCATTGACACCTTTATCTTATTTTATCAGAACATGACAGACATAAACAGATATATAACACGCGAAGTAATATACCACTTTACAACAAAAAAATTATCTTGTAGAACAACCTATAAAGTAGAAAGAAAAACCAGTGTACTGAACAAAAATTACAAAGTGGGACGGTTCTCGTTTTCAAATACAAATAGCAATGATTTGTAAGTACCAACATAGATTAAAGGATATATAGATATTCAACATTCTGATCGGTTTCCTAATAAATCTATATGTAACATAAATCTCCAGTGAGATGAAAAATCAGCTTAATTAGTTAAATATCATTTTATTATTAAATATCATATTTTTGTTCATCACTCTAAAATTTGACATTTTTTATTAATATAAGTAAAATGCATAATTTTTTTTAGTTTATATATGGAAACTTACCATATAATTAATAATGACATATTTAAAAATAAAGTGTAATTAATATTTCATTTATTAGTTGGAATGATTAATATCTTTGAAATTTTTTTTACAAAATCTCTTTTTTATAATAAAAATAAGGATAATATTTTATTATTTGTAGTAAGTATAAGATATAGAAGAAATGCAAAGTCATCCTACTAATTTTTGACATATAAGCTTAATTAATTATATGTCATTTCATTGTTTAATCTCACACTTTCACTCGATCTTTAAACATCCATTCATCACTCTAAAACACATCTTATAAAATTTATGTTCAAGCTGTAATTATCTAAGTTAATGAATGTCTTTAATCAATTACTAAACTATTAAATTGACATTAAAATTTGTTCATATATTTTTTATTTCTACTTTCTTGGTTTATCATATTAGTAAAATATATTTTTTGGTAGTTCATGAAAGTTTCTCACGTAATTAATAATAACATATTCAATAGTAAAATGTACTTAGCATTCTATCTGTTAAAATGATTAATATTTTGGGAAGCTTTTTACAAAATTTATTTTTTGATAATGAAATAAAATAGAACAAGGTTAGTGTTTCATTATTTATAGCAAGTATGGTACAAAAAATAAAGTAGCATATTTTTTCTTTTTAATATGTAAATCTTGAACTTATGATTTTAAAGAAATCTTGTACCAATATATGATTTTGATATGTGATTTTAATATCAAATTCAAAAATAGCAATAATATATAAATCTTGTACCAATATGTGATTTTAATATTTTTGATATTTGAATTTATGACCCTTTTATTAACATTTTTTTATTATTATTATGGGGTTTCAAATGAATTTAATATTTTTTTTATTTGAATTTATGATTTTTAAAACATAAATCCTAGACACTAAATACTAAAACATTGAATCCTAAAACTCTAAATCTTAAAATCATAAACCATAAACCTTAAAATCCTAAAACTCTACGTACAAATGTAGGGTTTTATGGTTTAAGAGAGGGTGGCGTAATGAAACCTTAAGGAACAATGCCTACAAGAAAATTCATTTCCCAGAAACATGTTTTTAATATCATGTTTTATAGTATATGTAATGCTATTATGGGAGATTTTTTTAAAAAAAGACATGGGGAATTAATATATACATTTTGTTAGGCTTTTTGTTTACAAACATTAGTGCCTCTAAAAAGTTTAGAAAATGCAGGCCTTATAGCTCTCATTTGTCAATCATATCTCTCAAAAACACTTTTCTCTACTTGTACATTATTGATTGAAAAATGCATTTCTTGATAATTTCTATTGAAAAATACTTGTTATCCTATCACGATAATAAACAAAACTCCACTTGAAAATAAAAAATTAATCAATTCTATCATGTAGAACAATTACTTTTTCTTTTTTTTATTTCATTGGATAGACACCACAAAATCACATAACAATGTGGAGCATATGTTGTTTCAATTGTCAAGTAAAAGATGATGAAATCCACTACTAGCATCAAAGATAAGTCAACTCCTTTCTATTTCAAATCCTATTTGACTTTCTTTCTTTTTTATACTTTGAATTTGATCAGGTTTTATGTTATTTTTCATTGTACAAGGTTTCATGTTATTTTTCGTTCTACAGTCTAAATTTAAATTCTGAAAGAACTATTGTCATTTTCTTTTATTTATATAGACCAATACTTGGAATAATCACAAATGCTAAGAACAAGAATCAGACATCCCTTAGTAACAACAAAGTATTTGATTAAGACAAATATTTGATTTAGTTATTCATGTGTCATTATTATATTTTAAATATAGGAGACATGCAACAACTAATTATACAAATTTAAATAATTAGTTACTTTCTCAAAATATATTTGTTTTGCCCGTCCTTAGTTTCTTGAATCAATCATTCAAAAATTTGTTGGACAAAATTTTCACGAGCACCAAATTTTAAAGTTTTGTGACCTTCTTATAACAAATAATTGCACTATAAATAAAGAATCTTATATGGGAATTGGAGTTAAATTTGTAGTAGGATTTTAGGGGATTTATAGTGTTATTTTCTTCAACAAAATTTGCATTGTAAGCATGCTTATTTTCATTTTCTTGCCCACTTGTAAGATCTTATTTATTAGGCCATAATTTTAAAGATAAAAAAGATTACTTGCTAATTATAAATTTATAAATGAAATATTAAGAAATTAGAGGCATTACAAAATGCTATTTTAGCCATTAAAAATGTGAAAATGTTTACCTTTATATGTTTATATGGTCTCTTATTTATAATTTAGATACTTCCATTTATTATTTTTAATGTTAGGAGAAATGTAAGAGTTTCATACTTGAGTGTGAATTCTTTTATGCATTTACAATGCCTTAATGAATGGCTTAAACATGAAACAATCTTCTAACATGTCTCTTTTATCCTTATTAGTTTTATAGGTCATTATTGTCTTCTACTATCCATACAATAACAATTTTTTATGTTAAAATAATTAATATGACATACTTGATGATATTATGTAAGAAGATTATTTTATACAACATATAACTAATGATTTGTCTATATGAATTTTTGTAAAGGTTGGAACTTGAATTTTTAAACCTTTCCACACTTGTTTGAAAAATGAATAAAATTTTCTTTCGACGAATGTTCCACAAGTCAATTAGAAAATTACTTAACAAAGTAACATTAAAAATAAATTTTTGTATTTTTAATTTTATGAAGTATTTCTTTTTTAAATTAGTCATTCATGTTACCTAATTATATAAAATCTCTAGAAAAGATTCATGGATTTAAATTAATTATGGTAAGTATAGATTAAATATTGTTTCAATATAAAGTAAAGATTAAAAAATTTATTTTAATAATTGAAGTTACATTAGTTCAAATAAATCGTTTTTATAACTAAATCAATTAATAAAATAATATATTTTAACATATTTTTAATAATAACTCATTTAAACAACTTGCTAATTTAGCCCCTCATCATGGGTTCATACCTAGGAATATATATAATTTAAGAACAGCAATCCGATTTAACCTGATATCCTTAGCCATTATTACTTTATTTTGACAAAAACAACAATGAAGAATGTAAAGAAAGTTAAACTAGGCAGACATGCAACCAATCCCACGTCTGAAAGTGGGAAAGACGAGAAACAAACCGCTGCAAAGTATTCCAACCATCAAAGGGAAAGTCTCCCTGACTTGTTCCAAGTCCTTCTCCCTCCCGGGGAACAAGCAACCGGTAACCCTATGATCTGAAATGGCGATGGCGACGAACACCATGACGGACAAAACGGCGTGGACGAAGTCAGTGAACTGGACCTTGAACTTATGGTCGTCAGGGATGGTGACAGCGGGCCTGAAGACAGAGAGGCCTCTAGGGGTGACGAAGCCATAGTAGACGGTGCCGTCGGGGCCGTGGAAGCTATCGGTGAAGTGGAAGAAGAAGCACGAAAGCGCACAAACGGAGAGGAGGAAGTGGATCATGAGTGTTTGCACGTGGCTGCATTGCCCATTTTTGTAGATGGAAGGGAGCACCATCTCGAAGGTCAAGAGTGTGCCTGTGGGGAGGAAGTTCCCCAGAAGAGAGGTCTTCGAGAGGGTCTTTTGAACGCCCTTTGCCATCAGGGCACGCCGTTTCTTGTTAGGTTCATCAGGAGGCCGGTTTGATGAGGTTTCATTTTGGGGTGGTGGAGTTGCTTTGTTATACACTTTTATGCCGATTTCATCATCCATTGCTGTGTTTGAAATAGAATGATGGCAATAGAAGGATTTGGATATATAGTTGCATGGAATTCTGACAATTTTAAGAGGTCCAAATGTTGGGCGGTTATTGACGGTTTATCAAGTTTAAATTGTGATGTTGGACGGTTATTGGTCGTTTATCAAGTTTAAATGTTGGGCGGTTATTGACGGTTTATCAAGTTTAAATTCTGATTTTTCCATGACCGTGACAAAAAACAAGGGGTCTTAATAGTACTTTTAGAAGGCCCAAAGGATTCTAGTACTAGACCATTTGAGAGAACCACCCACAAGGCCATAACACCGAAAATGCTTAAAAATAAGCTTAAATGGTTAAATAAACAGCCAACTAATCAAAAAGGAATTGGACGCACATCTTCCGTTTTTTACTAATCATGACGTGAGACACAGGGCATAAACAATTTTTTTTTTTTAATTTTATATAACTGTTCAACACATGTACATAGTTTTCAAATCGAAGTTTTCATACTGAAACAATGAGAATTATGGGATCGAATTTTCACATAGAAACAAAAAACAACACTTTTATTGATTCTATGTCAAAGACAATGGATAGCTATTTAACAGTCACCAGGATGATGTTACAAAATACAGTGCCACGAACAATCAGAAACTAGAATCATGTAATTGTAGCCCATTCAAAATGAATAATACATCAACAGATATCAACTAGCAAAAGAAACCTCTATATACCACCTCTTTAACTATAATATAAGGGAGGTGCTTCATCAAAAGGAAGCCCTTCTCTCCCTACCAAACTGCACATAGGAACGAGTTGAAAGTAGTCCTGCAAAGCCCTTAGAGAGACAACCTTCAACAGCACATTGGGACATAGATGAACACAATGGACTATTTTGTCTACTGGTTTCCATACAGTTGTCTGCTGTATTCCCGGGTGGATCATCCTCCAAATCCGCCACATCATGAGCTCGACTTCTTTTACAATTTGAAGGAATCATATCATTGAAATCCATATCATCACTTTTGCTCAAGTCCTCAGGTAACTTCCTCTTTAGACCAGAAAAACTTCTCAGTCCTGTATGAAAACCATAATCAGCTACAGATGTATAAAACAGTAAGGCATCGTTTGTTTACTCTTTTCAAAAATATTTTTTTGGTTCTTAAAACACTTGTTTTGGAAACAATTTTCAAAACTTGATAAATTGATTGTTAATAAGTAATCTAGAATTATTTTATACAACAGTTTTTAAAGAAACAAGTGAAAAGGGAATTAAAAAGTCCCAAGACTCTAATTCCTTATATCAGGGAATGGTTACAACTTCAATAAACTTATACCAGGAAGGGGGTCATAAAAAACACATGACTGAGATTCTGGATCACCACAGTTGCAATGGAAGTTGGAATTATCGTAATAAGATCCTTGCATCCTGCAAGACAATGTACTAAATGAAGGTCAGAGAAGTTGATAAAATATAATCCAATCCAATATATATAAAATATACATAATATATATGGCATCAACCACAAACAATAAAATCTTAATCCAATATTTGTCATCTTAGGGGGCTATATGGACCAATCACTGCCATTGGGCTCTATCAAAAACTAATATTTCAGCAAACATAAAAGTGATAATTTATCATCAAAATCTGCATAAAAATTTAAGATGATTTGTTTGGCAATAAAGAAATCAAACCTGTACATGTGCTCAACAAAATCATCTATTAAAACAGGCCAAGCACCTGCAAGCAAAAAAAAAAATATTACCGCATCAGTTAGTCAAAACACCCCACCACCCAAAACTCTCCCTCTTCCATTAATTAAAGGATATCAAAAACTTTTTTACTGATTTCACTATTTAACATGAGAACACCTTAATTACGTGCAGATGCATTAAATAACCATGCAACATAAATAAGACTTAACTAAATGACATGGAGAAAAGCATATAAGTACCAATATCTGCATTTCTACAGTTAACTGTAGAAAGCACACAACGGAAACAGTACCTTCAGGATCATATGCTTCCAGATTATCATGGGTACACCAGCTGAAAGCTAGAACCTGTTGCCAGGTATCCTCAGAGATGTTGTATCGTTGATTCTTCTGAATAAAGAGTAATAGATCAGCTTCCAATAAAAGAAAGTAAAATAACACAATCCTACTAGGTTGTACAAATGGATTGGCTCATGGGTCAACTTGATCTAATCCATTTAACTCACAGGTTAAATGGACTGAGCTTATACATTGAGATTTAAATAGGCTGACAGTATTGAGCAGCCCTAACCCCAAAGCAAGGTGATGGCACATGGGCCAAAGCCTAATTTCCCAGATCTACAATCCTATCCTATAAACATAAAATTGGTCATTCTCTTATTCTATGCCATTTCATAGCCTCATGTCTATTTGTATCTTTCCTCTCTGTTTTGCCTTGCCTTTTCTTTGTGTTTGCTTGTGTTCTCCAATTTCCCTTTTTGGTAAATTCCAATCTCCTATTACCTCCCCATTTTAGTGTTTAGATGGCTACCCAAGACATCAGCTTCCAGCAGAGTAGTCAAGCGCATCCTCAACTTGCCAAATCAAGGTGATGTGGTTTTGGGGATGGCTTCCACAACCAACTTTTTGGCTCCAGATAACACTTCTGTAAAAGTGTTGAATACTACAAATTTTAAAATGTGTTGCATCCTTATGCTCAATTCCCATGTAGCATTTGTGCATCCTAGGTTTTCCCTACCCAAAGAACAATAGACTGTACTCTATTCCCCATAAGAAATTTGTATGTGGTTATAATTGCAAGGCTTCCCTCTCATACACAGCCCTAGTGACCATGGAAAACCCCAAAACAGTTTCTCAGTTGTTATTATGTACCTCAACAAAGTCACACCATGGATGAAGCAGCGAAAACCTCCCAGCAAGAACTAATTTCCATGCAGTTACCGCCCTGCTTATAGCTGTAAATTATCAAAGGTTAACAATTGAAGGAAAAAAAACTGAGTGTTATATACTGCTTACCACTTTATGGAATAAATAGAAGATATGTACAAATTACTAATAATTAATCTTGGACACTTACTAATATTCTTTTGACCATTTTCGCGACACATGAAGAAAACAAAATCATAGAACCGCGAGAATTCTGAAAAGTCCGCCTAGATAGAGAAACAAAGGAAGCACATATTTAAATTAAAAATGTACAAGAGGTATAAAAAAACTGAAAGTGAGTGCAAGAATTCTTTGCAACATGCTATGGTTTTTCCTTCTCTCTCTTTTTAGTATAGATAATGCACAATCTCTTGAAATTTCACTTTTATTTTCCAAGTCTCAGGACAGAGGCAGGTGATCTTAATATGTTTATCTAGTGTCTTACTTTTGTGCGTCCAACTACTGCAAATCATGGCAGTAAAACACTTCTTTTATAATTGAGAAAAGGAAATGGTAATACCTACTTGTGAACTAGTAGACAGAAAACAGTTTCTTGGATAAAAATATCTGAAATTGCATACCAGAATAGTGTGAAAAAAATCAAAGCTCACCCTCAAATTCAACTGCGACATGAGCATTGAAAGTTCATCAAAATTTGTTACCCTGGAAAATTTGGCATGTCAACAATTTGTTAGAAAAAAAGATGCACACATGGTCTAATGAAATAATTTTATGAACAATTAAATTAAGATTAACCTACAGATGATACAGCAGTAACTTCAATACACATGACAATGACAATTAGCTGGAGTGGAAAACAAATTTGTTCCTTTAGAAGCATAACTTCAATGCAGATTGCAAATGTAAAGCACAGAAGATCAAACCATGACCCAAAAACTGTCAGGGTTAAGCTGAAGCCTGAAGCCTACATTTTTCCAAATATCCGTAAACAAAAAATTGTAAAAAATCCCAGACTTAGTAATAGAATACTGATGATCATCACAGAAAGAGAGATAAAAAATGTCCATTCATTCATTTATCTGATGTTATCATGTGAACAGCATCACCTAGACAACTGAATGAGTAGTTTCAACATCTATTATTTTAGTTAGCTTGAAAGCAATTTTCTTAAGCCATATGAATCTAAACATTATGATTGCTCATTCAGAATTTCAGTTTAGCACAGGTAAATTACTAAACACATTTTCATTGTCACAGATAAATTACTAAACATATTTTCATTGTCACGTTTCTCTCGATTATTGTGACAGCAATTTCCCTTTAGTATTCATGGTTTCCTTGAAGGAAATTTTGCCTTGTTTAAACTACAAAGATATTTATTCCAGTATATGGCCCTTCTCTTATTAACATAAATGCTATAGTACAGTCTATGTAGCTCTGTCCCTATTACTTTGGGATAGAACTAAATAACCATATAGGACTTCTAAATTCCTCAATCAAGTGACGCAAAAATGCCTCTTTTGTTAATTTTGAATGATAAGTGCATCATCAAAAACTATGGTTAGTGCAAAAACTACATGGCTTCAAAATTATCACAGGAAAATGTCGAAGAAACACAGACCCTGTACTAACTCGAGACTCCACCAATTTTGAGAGCTGTGTGAGTGCCTCCCTTGAGACCTTAGCCTTCTGAAGGTCACTGTCTTGCCTGTACCCTTCTTCCCCAGCAATATATGCATGTCCTGATTTTATGTCTGCACAACCATACTCAAATAAATAAATAAATAATAATAGCAAAGAATAAAGTATCACGTATATATATCACCACAAACATAATTAACAAAATTAAATAAACTTAAAATAAAGAATTCTTCTTCTAGTTCTTAATTTCCCTCGGAGAGAGAGATAAAACTAAACCAACTAAGGCATTCCACAAGACCCAGAAAAGAAAAAATTCAATTTCCCCTACCCAAAAGAACAAAATCTACAACAAAGGAAACAAAAACAAAACTTGGTACATAATCAAAAATCGAATTGGTGTTCGCTGCGTGTGATTGAAAAGGGTATGTGAGGGAGGGAGATTACCACAGTATCTTCGGTAAATCTCAAAGATGTCGATCCGAGATGCATCCATGGTAGAACTTTGCCCTCCGAAGCTCCTCGAGCAAGCAGCGCGAGCATAGGAGACGAATCTATCTTCATATACTATCTACCAAATTTCTTTGCTTCAATCTATTAAAGGAAGTTCTTTGTATTTTCAAAAAAAAAAAAAACTTACTTAATATTTTCTTTACAAATAAGAAGAAGATAATGATATGCAGGTGAATTTATAAGAAGATATAACACTATTTAATAACCAAATAATTTAAAAGAATTGAGTAACCTATTGTTGTATTTATGTTTTACTGTTTAAATTATTAATTATTTAATTGATGAATAACTATGTGAATAAGTATTAGTATTTACTCCAAAAAAAAAAAGTATTAGTATGTAGAATCATTCTAAACCTTTGTTTTTTTTTCTTATTTTTTATTGATTTACGCAGGAATGTTTTCTAGTGAAAAATCTTCCAATGATAACGAAGATTGAGGATTTGTCTAGTGATTGCAATCTAACTAATCTTTTGTGACTTCTTGCAGAGAAAGCTTCTCAATTCACTTCCATCATCTCTCTTCCTTAGAGCTTCAAGTTGAGAACAAATATTGAAAGCTTTGGGATAAATCTTTAATCAATTGTCTTTTTTTTTTTTTATGTTTTTATCCATTCCACCATGTATTTATATGTTTTTTTTAAGTTAGATGAAGATGGACCTTAATATGTAATTAAACTACTCTTGTAGATTTTTACAATTTTGTGCAATGCAAGCTTCTAATTTTGTTTTTAATGCTTTTTCTTTTATTTATTTTTTACAACAAGCTTTTATTTTACTGATTACCGTTGAATTGGTTATTTAATTATGTATTGCAATGGAAATTGGATGAGGCTAAATTTGAAATAGCAATCACATGGTTCAAATATCTAGGATAGAATATGACTTATGTGTTGTTGTTTTTTTTGTGAGCTCTAGAGCTTAATCTTTTTTCTTTAATAAAGATTCACATAAAGAAGTAGAATTCTCATTAAGGGGAAAAAAAGGTTTTCTTACCAAGGAATTGGGTTAGAACTATTCTGGTAAACTTCAGTAACAATTGGATGAAATTGATCATATTTGAAGTTAGGAATGGGATTAGTCTAGGTGAAGGTCGAAAGATTTCAACTCCTGGTCACTTAATCATTCCTAAACTTCATTGCATAATTACCATTTTTTTTCATCTCCTGAGTAATTGAGTTGCATTGCATTCATCCAAATTCTTAAGTTAATAACTTTTCCATCGAAATTTAAATGTCAAATGACTAAATTGAAATTGTTTAAAGGATATTAATTCAATAAATTAATTTGGAGTAAAATTAACTAGTGAATTAATTTCATAATAAAAATAAGTAAAGAACAAGATGCTTTTCGTTAAAATAAAGAATTATAAACATATAATTAATAATTAATATTGAGTCAAAATGGGGAAAGCTCTTATCCATCTTGAATGTGACAGAGACACACGAGTAACGAGTTCATAGCTGCTTTTGTGATGCATGTGTGGCATCAGTAACATTCATATGATACAATACAACACTACTGACTATTGACTATAAAGTTTTTACGGTTTGAAGATGATATCCAATTAAAAAAAGAAAAAAAGACAACGAAAGTACACCTTCAGTCCTCAGCAAACCAAACCAATAATCGCCACAAAATAAACATGACAAAAACATGCAAAGTGTTCGAAGAAAATAGGACTTTTATTAATGAATCGCAGAATAAATTACAAGTATAATAGTTATATCATATATATATATATCCTAATCAAATGTGAGGCTAAGGTGAGCTAACAAGTATAGGACTGTGACTTGAATGACACAATTTTGTCATCACCAATAATCGCCACAAGAACAACTACCGTTTCTAAAATGGTGAAATCTACTAGCATCTCTTACCACAATTTCCCGTCCTGTAACCATGGCTATAAGCTTAATTGCACTATGGCAATTACCACACACACGATGGCCCTGAGTGATTTGCAAAGAAGTCCAGTGTGGAGTGTTGATAAGTCCAAAAGCTATAGCAAGTTTTTCACTATGGTATTTGAGAACGCGCTGTTCCTCTGCATCCACATCAGGAAGCAATGTTTCATTCTCCTCAATATAACCATGCCTAGATATCTCAACCATCAGGTTATCCACTTTTTCATATATTTCCTTTGTTTGGGAGTGAGATTTATCTCCACAAAGGAAGGCATATGGCTGTTTCTTGACTTCAATCCAGGTACATGCTGGAAGCATTCTTAAACCCTTCCGTTTTAAGGTCTGTAAAACACCAGCAGCTTCCTTCAATTTGCCAGAACTGTAGTATAGATTCAGAAGCACTATATAATTACACAGCTTTTCCGGCTCCATCCCGTAAAGATTTTCGGCTGCTAACTTTCCCAGCTCTAAATTCTTGTGCATTCTACATGCTGTCAGCAATGCTGCCCACATGTTTGTTGTAGGTTGGAAAGGAGCACTTCTTATTAGTTCATAAGCCTCATATAACAAGCCTTCCCGACCTAGTAGTTCAACCATACATGCATAATGCATTGCTCTGGGCTTAGCATTGTGATCTCTACCCATAGAGTGAAAAATCTCCCAACCTCGTTCTGATAATCCTGAATGGCTGCAAGCAGATAAGACAGCAAGGAAAGTGACATGGTTAGGAATCATCCCTTCTCGAAGCATCCTCTCAAACATTTCTACAGCCTCTTCTCCTTGACCGTGATTACCATATCCAGCAATCAATGCATTCCAAGATATAACATTCTTGTGGCGCATCCTGTTGAAAACATGCTGGGCATCTTCCATCCTGCCCCATTTGCTATAGAAGTCAACAAGCGCTGTGTTCGCCACTATATCTGTGCCATAACCATGACGAACTAAAGCAGCATGAGCTTGTTTTGCATATTCTAATGACCCCAATCTTGCACAAATTCTTATCACTATCGAAATAGTAAAATGATCTATTGTAGCACCACTATCACGCATTTCATAGTATAAACTAAGAGCTTCCTCACTATAACCATGAAGTGCATAGCTAGCAATAATGGAATTCCATCCCACAGTGGTCTTCTCTGGCATTTGATCAAAGACACAATGAGCATCTTCAATGCTACCACACTTGCTGTACATGTCTATCAGTGCACAAGAGACAAAACTATCACCACTGACACCTCTTTTCAAAGCACATGAATGAATTTGCTTTCCCACCTGAATAAGACCCAATCCAGCCGACGCCCGAATCATGGTGACAAACGTGCGAGATCTTCCATCGTTAAACTCCTCCCACATACACAGAAACAACCTAAAGGCTTCAGAGAAATTCCCAGAGTCCACAAGTCCACCGATCATGGTCATCCACGAAGCCATGTCTTTTTCCGGAATCTCATCAAACAGCTTGCGTGCATCAAGCATGAGGCCACATTTCACGTGCATAAACAAGACCCTGTTCATCACATACAAATCAGGCTCAAACCCACTATTAATCATGTAATTGAACACCCTCTTAACACCTCTAATCGATCTCAAACCAACACAAGCACTCACCAAAGCATCATAAGTGCTACCACCCACATCAAAACCATCATGTTCAAGTTCCAAAATTTCAAACAACTCCATTGCCTCCCGGAACCTATTATGCAAAACCAACTTCTCTATCTGAATACAGAGCCCAGAAGAGGAAGTTTTCCTGATCTGGGCATCATTCAAAACTATCACTTGTCTTTCCCTACACTCAACTTTCTTTGGTTTGGGTTTCAACCTTTGCTCCATGGAGGAGGAACAACAAATCCTGGAAAAGGGGTGTCTCCATTTTCTGACCTTTGAGGGGAAAAAACGCCCCAAAAAGGAAAGGTTCCCACGAGAGGATGCACCCAGAAGAGGGATTTGGGTTTTGTGAAGGGAAAGTGCAATGTCCATTGGCAATAGCAAATAAGAATTGTGGTGATGGTGAATAGGGAAGGAGAAGGAGAATGAAGGCTCTTATTCCTCATAGTGAAGAATTTGAGAAAGTGAGATTTGGAAAGTGTTTGAAACAAACACATTGAAGTTTCCGCCCCCAAGTAGGTTTGGTAGTTAGGAATAGGAAGATCCACTGTTGCACCGTCCACATCACATGTGAAACATTGGACTTGGAGTTGTTTCCGAGGTTGTCCAATTGGTACAACATTTTCACTTGCGTTCTCTATTTTTTATAAAAGAAAATGTTTTTTTTTTTAAATGAATCAATTGAAATTGAAAAAGTATTTATATTTGGTTTCACCTACAAATGATTGATTTTCTAATAGAAAAATTTATTTATGTCAGCTTATTTGATTTATAATTTGATTTTATTTTTGTTTAACTTTTTTTATGTCATTTTTGTTTAATTTATCTTTTCTATTTACCGTCTTTTATCACTCTTTGAACATTTTGTTTGTCAATTTCAAAATATAAATATTTTTAACAATATAAAATTTCTCTGATAATTTCATTTTTTGATGTCATATTATTCGGTTTGTACTTCCAAAAAGAAAGAAAAAACATAACCATTTTTGTACAATCCGTTAAGTGATGTTTATATTGGGTGTTACTTTACTGTTGTTAAAATCAAAAGGAAGCGGGGGCTTGATGAACCTTGTTCCCAATAGTGTAACTTCACTGCACAATTTCAGACAACAAAAGAAAAGGGCCTTTTCTAATCTGAATAGCTTGGTATAATGATCACTAAACATATGAAGTTAATTTCATGCTCTCACCCTGAAGGCCTGAACTCTCTCATCTCGAAACTTTAGTGCAGGACAGGCTTTATTTATGCTGCACCTCTCCCCCCCCTCCTCTCTCTCTCTCTCTCACACACACACACACACACTTCTCTTTCTCTCCCCGTCCCTCTTCAGCATCTCTCTCTCTCTTTTGCACCTCTCTTCTTCAATCACAATTAAGATTAAAAACCAATTCACTAACTAATTTTTGGCTGAGTGTTAATATCAAGAAACAAGCACACATGCTGTAGAAATCAGTTTGTTATTTATCCCTCCAATTATCCATCAACTGCAGAAGAGAATCACTATGTGCAATAAAAGGAATTTGTAGTTATTGCAATTGAAAGAAGTCAATTTAATGCTAGCGCCTGGCGACATTTGAACATATCTGCATACACAAATCAAATGGATTTGGTCAGCAAACATGAACATTTGCTTTGCCGCTAACCTTGCTGTGAATATGTTAAATAAAATAACCACCAAGAAGTGGAAATATTTGAAGCCAATTCAATTTAAGCAAGTACCAGCAATAACTGAAAGGCTATGCCAGCATTTAGTGATATGCACTATAGGGTAAAATGTGTGTTTTGGTCCCTAAAGATGTGGCCAAACTTGATCTTAATCCTTATACTTTAAAACCGGTGAATTTGATCCTCGCATTTCTAATATAGGGTGGAATTAGTCTCTGATACCATGTCACACGTGGCTGCTAGCGTGTGACCATCACCTGTCAACCATTAGCCATGTCAGCAAACAGGACTAATGGTGTTGGGGTGAGAGACTAATTCCACTGATTTTCAGAAATGCAAGAGCCAAAGGAGAAACCAAGTAACTAAGTATATTTCATCAAAAGGAGAAACAAGACTAGGAGGGGAAAAAAAAAGAAAAAGGCTGAAGGTCACATTTCAGGCTACAAAATTGTTTGGCTGTATATAACTAACGGCCTTTCTGAAATGAAATAGCAAGCTGTATAATATGAAGTTTAAGAACAGGATTACTAGATGCAACATGTCCAGTTAACAAGCACAGAGTATTAGTTACAACAAACTTAAAAAAAAAAAATGAGACATCAACAAAAGGAATAACAATAATCCTCGAAGTTATATCTGTACCACTCCCTTAATATGTGAATTCAATTTTCCAAAACAAAAAAATAGAATTCAAATAGAAAACCAGAGTTAACTGACAACTGTATAAAAGATTTCTGGTAATTGAGCAATCCACTCCATGGTTCACATCACAGGCAACCTCTTCTAGCAGAGCCAGCCTAAGGCAGCAACCAATGTAGTTAAACAATTCACAGAATTAATGGAGAAAGTGCACACTGATTAACTGAAGAATCAAGCACAGGAGAAAATATTAAATTTCAGTGAAACAGTTTATGCTTCAAAACAACAATTCTAAACTTGGATGTCAACAAGGTTCAATTCAACTGGGCATTCATAAGACCAGAACAAAGACTGACTCCATAACTTGTACTCAACAAAAAGATAGGCAACCACTTATCACAAAAACTGAAAAAAAAAATTGTAACTACGAGAAACAATAACAAAAAAACAGAACCCCAAATTTAAAAGAACAGTGAAGTAAATCATTTCAAATTAAAGGATTCTAATATTCCCAAGTATAAATAACCAAACTGTGTATGATCCATAGTTCCTTACAACTTATTGCCAAATTGGAGGGACTTATTCAAAAGACAATCTAATTCTAAATAGAATATGACCATATAACTATAAGAAACTTCTCTGCCCATTTAAGACTACATTCTGTATCCAATATCCTCTCCTTCCTATAAGACTTTTTGTTTCTTCTTTTCTGTATCCTACTTCTTGATCTTTCGATTCTTCTTCGGTCCCGGAACCTCCAACCTACCAACAGAACAGCCACACCTTCCTCTGAGGACAAGAACAGCCCTTCCATTTGGGGGTGCCATCTTCTTAAGCTCAGCCTCAAGTTCGCGGTGATGATCACAAGGAATCTTAAACAGTCCCTTCTTAACTCCACCATCCTTAGTCAATGAAGGTGAATTCTTCACACAATCCTCAGTCTCCAACTGAATGTCAAACTCTGCAGCCTTCCTCAGACCCTTGCAATTCGGATTCCCACATTTCCTTGTAGTGCAAGCCACAAGAATCCATGTAGTCAATGCAGCAAAGGTAACACTGACACCTATGAACATGTAAACCCAAGGGGCAACAGAAACCTCCTCTTTGACCAAATTCACAAACACAACACCAATTTTGACACTCTCACTGGCAACAATTTGGGCGTAGGGGAACAACAAGAACCCGAAAGCCGCGATGACCGCCACAAAAATCACAACATCAGCCACTGCAGACCGGGATCGCTGACACGGTGGAGGCTGGAGGGAATTGGGGGTTTTCCGGTGCCTCGATTTCGAGCCGAAATCGAGGGAATTCGCCATGGATTGGTCAACGGAGGAGTTGCAGACGGAGATTGAGCTATGGAAATAGACCATTTCAATCACAACCCCAGAAACCCCCCAAATTGAATCAAACCCAGATCAGAAACCACGTATATAACAACGAGCCACTTCGCCAAAAACGAAAAAGATGAGAACTTCGGATTGATCCAGAGGATTGGAGATCCGGGGGGGTGCCCCTGGATGGATCCAAAGGAGCAAAAAAATTAGGGTTTTTTATTTCTTCAGGGAAATTGACAAAATTGTGATGATGTATGTAGTAATAATAAATAAGGGGGAAATGGGAGTGTGAGAATTGAGATGGGTTTGGGTTAGGTGGGCTTGGGAGGTTACAGAGAGAGCAAAAAAAGAAGAAGCAGAA
Source organism: Amphicarpaea edgeworthii (assembly GCA_014843725.1). Lineage (NCBI taxonomy): Eukaryota > Viridiplantae > Streptophyta > Magnoliopsida > Fabales > Fabaceae > Amphicarpaea > Amphicarpaea edgeworthii. The sequence goes on along the minus strand of CM026321.1, from coordinate 2,703,251 downwards.
GAAGAAGAAGCATCACTGCTTCATTGCCTTTGTTGTTATCACCGCAATACGAAGCATGAATGAATGGTATAAATATTAAGAATAAGAAGCAACACGAGACACGTTCGTTCGTTTCGTTCTCGAAGGGAAGCGTAGTGGATAGGTTGTTTGTTTTGGTGATGACACTTCTTTCTTTCTTTCTTGCAAACGCTGGAGGGTCAAATCTCGAATGGTCAACGATGGGATAATTACTAATTACTAATGAGTACTATGTAATTACTAATTAGCTTAGCTTGTTTGGACTTTGGATTTATGCAAAGGACAAGTTTTTGTGCTCAACAGTAGTGTCATGTATGCGCGTGCAAGCAAGTCATGGGCTAGCTAGGTATCATGGGCCTAGGAAAAGGCTGCATTATGTGTCAATGGTTTTTGAGTGTCGCTTCCTGCACCCTCACTTTGCATTCTGAAATTAACTTTTCAGAAGGCTAATTGGAGTGCATGAAGTTACACCCACTATTAATATCCTTAGTTTGAGGAAAAGAAAAACTGTGGCAACTTCCTTTGGTTTGGGATGACATGGGTTTTTTTTTTTTTCTTTTCTTTTCTTTTTAATCACATATATTTTAAACGGGATATAATTTTATTAGAGTCGAATAAAATTGTTATATATAGGTGATAAAAAAATTCTTCCAAATATTTAAGGTAACTACATATTTGAGAATTAAGCTAAAATGACAGTTAAATGTACAAATACAAATGCATTAATCACATATATTCATACCTATATTTATGTGGGTAGGAAATTTAGTATTTATACTGGAGGAGTAAAGTAACTATTCCAAACCTAACCTAGCCCGGGTCTAATAGGCCCAAGTCGGTAGAAGGCAAAAATAAATAACTCATGGCAAGGAGCTTATCAACAACCTTGATTCTTGACCTTATTGCATTATTCGTTTGATTCTTGAACTGTTTTTTTTTTCTTTCGGCAACACATAAGTCCATGTGGGAGGTGTTCTAGGTTGCATTAATCATTTTCATCACATCTTAATCCTCTACTCAATTGAGTCTAAAAAGATTTCTTGAAATGATTTTGGTAAAATTTTTAATTTGAGCCTAAGTGTGTAAATCCAATTCACACCTCTCTTGAGTTCCTATTCCTTTAGGTGGTCTCCTCCCATCACATTCGACACGAAGACTACTTAAAGAGCATTAAGACGGTAACGTAGTATGATTTAAAGGATTGTGAGAAGCACATGTTTCTTAGTAATAACAAAATATTTTTTAATATGAAAATTATATTATAATTTTGTCCATGCAAAAACAAGTGCTTTGAGTCACTGACGCCGTGACGCGATTGCAATTGCAAGCTGAAAAGCTACTGAAAATTACGATCCAATGTGCTTGGTGTTTGAAATTACCATCAAACCAAACGTGTGTCAGTGTGTACATTTGGTTAGGCAAATCGCAAAGGCAGAAAAAGAGAAACCAAAAAGTAAGAAAGAGAAAGATCTTTTTAAGGCCACAAAAGAAGCTTGTGGCTCAAATTGTGGGTAGCTTCTGATGTGGCACTTCTACCTGCTTCACCGGATCAACAACAAAACGCACAATCAACCACACTCTCACACAACGTGTCATACCTTCTTCTCTCTCTCTCTACACTTTTTCTCTTTCTCTCTCCAACACCACCCTTTTTCCTTTTCTTTTACAGTTTGTTTTTCCACATTTGAGACAAAAACAAAAGTAAAGAGGCTTATTTTGTTTGGGTCCTTTTTTATTGGCAAAAAAAGGATAACGAAAATGTCGGAGGCAAAAGACCCGGCGATCAAGCTCTTCGGGAAGACGATCCCGGTGCCGGATATTCCCCCGGGATCCGCCGGAGCTCCGGCGTCGTCTTCCGGTGATGTTGTTGACGACAGTGTTGACGCTTCTTCCACCAACTCTTCGAGGGAGTCTCATAGCAACAGAGATGCACAAGAGAAGGATTTTGATAAGGTATGGGGGGTGAGGGGGATTTTGGGGTTTGGAAATTTTGGATTTTGAGCGTGACCCTTTATTTGAAATGTGAAAATAATTAATGGGTTGGTGGTGGTTTGGCTCGGGCGTTGAAGATTCCGTTGACTTGGTTTTCTTGGATTGTGTTGCAGTTTGTGAAGTTTTGTTGTGGTGTTCAGTCACCCAGTGTTTAATTGGGTGTTTCTTTGGGCTTGATTTCAATCTGGGGAGTTGGTGGATGCTTTGTTTCTAACTTTTAATCCCCATTCAGTGGTTCAAGTGTTGTTTTTGACTTGCTGAAGCTTGATTTTTTGGTGGTTCAAGAGGATTTTAGTGTATGTTTGGATTGGTTTATTTTGTGTTTGGAACGAAAAAGTGAGAGAAGTTCTGAAAAAAAGAAGAGAAATTATTTGATTTTGTGTGAGAATTCGCATTTAAATTTGTTCTTCAGTTGTTTGGTTAGTCTGACACTTCCAGGTTCTGAGATTGCAACATAGATTTAGCCTTATTTGGAAAATTAGTATCTTGTCTGTGATTTCAGTTTCCAGCTTTCAAAATCTTGTTAACTTCATGCTTTCCAGTATAGAAATTAATCTTTCCTTCTCTGAGTATCTTTTTGACAATAAGTCATTCATTTATACAGGATTCTTCTGGTTCATTTTCCTTGTTTTTGTCAGCATGTTTGTGAAAAACAATATTTTTTTTTCTATTTCACTCCTGATTTTGGGTGGGTTTTGCCAAATCTAGGAGGAGATGAATTGAAAATAACCACGGTACCATCATGAGTAAATTTCCTATGTTTTTTCCTTTGATTTCCTTGTTTATTTCACTTTTTTGTATATCCAGTGTTAGCTTTGCCTTATTTGCAATTGATGTTCTGTTCTGTCATGTAAAAGGAGAACAACGAGTTGTGTCCACGTGGTTTCAGTACCATTCATTTTTATTTTTTTTGCACAAGTTTCCTCTTTGAGCATTTCAATTATACTTCTTGCTCTTGATTTGGGCCAGCAAGTGTGCTAGCATTAGATTATCATATTTCCAGCATCAACCTTTTTACAAAAAATGAATTGACATGTTTGCTTTGTGGATGAACATGTCAAAAAGGAATTTTGACAGTTGATGTTGCCCTATGGATTACACTAATGGAAAAACGAGGCTTTGGTTAAATGTAGTGATATCAATGTTGTTAAATAGCGGCCATGGTGGGATGGTGCGGCAGATTTTTGGCCAGCCACCATAGGCAATTTGTGAAGGGATGCCCACCATGGCGGCGCCATAAGGTGCAATGGCGTGTTTGGGTGGCAGAATTCCGGCCTTCTGTCATGTTCCGCCATTGATAACACTGACTGATATAGAATTTATTGCCGGTGCTATGACTCTGGAGTGCCTTCCCTGGTCTGTTCTTTGTGCAGTGCTTGATCTAATTTTCTTTCTGTGTGGTGTAATCATTATTGTTTATATGCTTTTGTTTTCTAAAGTTTTTTTTTTTCAAATAAAAGAATCATTGGAATTAATTTGTTTCAATTTTTAATGTGTATTTTGTTTGACTTGGGAAAGTGTCTTGAAGAATTCACAAATGTAAAACAGTCAATTGATGTTTTTTATATTCTTTTCATAATATAGATATAGTGCTTATACTAAAAATTAGTCAATATTCATGAATCTAGGACACACTGGGAGAAAAATCAACTGATGACAAAAAGGAAGATGGAGCCCCCACCCAGTCATCGGAAGAGGTCACCAATCCAGATACTGCATCTAGAACGTGTGAAGAATCCGTTACCCTGTCCACCGAGAGGGAGGCTACTACATTGAAAAGCTCTAAGACTGAAGAAGAACAGGGAGATACAAGTAATTCACAGGATAAGAACCTCAAGAAACCAGACAAAATACTCCCTTGTCCTCGCTGTAATAGCATGGACACCAAGTTCTGCTACTACAATAATTACAATGTCAACCAACCCCGCCACTTCTGCAAGAATTGCCAGAGATATTGGACTGCTGGGGGGACCATGAGGAACGTTCCTGTAGGTGCTGGTCGCAGGAAGAACAAGAGTTCAGCTTCTCACTATCGCCAGATAACTGTTTCTGAAGCAGCACTCCAGAATCCTCAAACGGACTTGCCAAATGGAGCATATCATCCTTCCTTGAAGTGCAATGGCACAGTCCTGACATTTGGAACCGATACACCCTTGTGTGAATCAATGGCATCTGTTTTGAACCTTGCTGATAAAACCGTGCACAATTACACAAGAAATGGATTTCATAAACCTGAAGAACTAAGAATTCCTGTTCCCCATGCCAGTGGAGAAAAAGGGGATGATCAATCTAATAAATCATTGGTTACCTCCACAACGTCTGTTGAAGGTGCAAGCACCAATGGACCTAATGAACAAGTTATGCAGAATTGTCAGAGCTTTCCACCACAGGTTCCTTACTTTCCTGGGACCCCCTGGCCTATCCCATGGAATCCAGTGCAATGGAGTTCTCCAGTACCACCACCTGCTTTTTGTCCACCTGGATTTACCATGCCATTCTATCCTGCAACAGCTTATTGGGGTTGTGCTGTGCCAGGTGCGTGGAACATCCCATGGCTAGCACAACCATCATCACCGAATGGTGCAACACCTAACTCTGGCCCCAACTCCCCAACCTTGGGTAAACATTCAAGAGAAGACAACACATTCAAACCAAATGAGTCAGGCGGCGAGGATGGACACAGCAAAGAAAACAACAAAGAAAAGAGCCTGTGGGTTCCAAAAACTTTGAGGATTGATGACTCGGGAGAAGCAGCAAAAAGCTCTATATGGGCAACTCTGGGGATTAAAAATGACAAGGCTGACTCAGTTCCTGGGGGAACACTCTTTAAAGCCTTCCCTTCAAAGCATGATGACAAAAACCATTCAATGCAAGCCTCGCCAGTCTTGCAGGCCAATCCAGCGGCATTGTCTAGGTCACTTAACTTTCATGAGACCTCATAATCATGTAGCTTATAAATTTGTAATTGTGTTTTAGGTGCAGCAAACTGATTTGGCAGTGTTCAACCGGTCCTGAGGGAAGAACACAAGTTGTAAAGCCACATTGGTTCACTAGCCTTGTTTGTAAGAAGAGTCAGTTAATGTTGTCAGCCAACTGAAGAAAGAGCAGGATGGTTCTTCATGCAATTCAGATGGTTTTCTTAGTTCATGTACATATATAAATAATATATAAGTTCATAGTGAGTTTGTTTTTCTAGACCTCGTATGTATATAAATAAGAATAAGAATAAGAATGAGGGTTCAAATTGAACTTCTTATTCTGGTTTCTTATTTTAGAATGTAACCTTAATTAATGCTTTTCATTGACTCAGCCAGTTTGCCTTGGTTTATAATCTACATATTACCACTATCATTGAATGTGAGATTCATTTGACTTGTTGAGAATTTTAAGTGTTATGTATAGAAATTCTCTTCATGTAGTAAAATTTTAAAGGGAAAAGAGAATATTTGCATGGCCGTATGTGGTTGTTAGAGAAAAATCCCTTTGGAAAGAGTACTCTGACTAAAGTTTTATGGGTCCACCCTCCTTTAAATGAAAGACAATATCTCCAAAGGCATCCTTCATTAAGGGGCTTGAATCCTAACCACAAAACAAACCAGAATGCCTTTATTTTTGAGGTCCAAAGGAATTGAAGAATTTGTACTCAAGAGGGTGGAATTGGGACACTCATCTTCTTTCTCTCTCTCTCTCTCTCTCTCTCTAAACTCTAAAGTATTCCTTTTTGCAACTTCTTGGAAACAAACAAACAAACAAACAAACTTGTTTGACATTTGCTAGGGACGGTTGATTTATGTTTTAAGGTAGCTTTTGCCATCCAAACAAAATGGAATAAAATATTACTGAAAGGTAACTTTAGAATTAAACTCCACCCATATTTTTGTTCCATTGGCACTTATCAAAGAGAACATTACACCATATTCAATTACATAAATTTTCTTATTCTATTTAATGTTTGATTGAGTATTTAGAAACTGAATAGAATAAGAACTTTTTAGTTTGGTGAATAATAGAATAAGACCTTTTCTCTTTATATGTCATTTTATTATAATTATCATTAAAGAATTTAGAAAATTATGAGTAAATTATACACTTGGCACCTTATTTTGCTACTATCACTCTTCTCACTCCATTTATTACAAAATATATACTTTAATCTATTTAACTTAATATGATATGATTGTTTCAAATTTTACTAAATTGCCATTCACTTGACATCTTATTTTTATTTACAAATTTATATGCTATATAACCACTTTCAAGATCACCTTAAAGGTGCAGAGCTCATCCTTCACCATGAGCAGAGCATCCAATAACTAACATGACTAGAGGATCACTCTTATTAAATGTTCATTCTCACTCTTATGGATAACATTATCTAAGCAGAGTAGTATTGGATACCACTATACCAAGACCCTGTAATGCTTATGAGGAAATTTCTGCACCTGATGGTTTTGACAGTATTGGTGACTTTCCATCTATTTTTGAATTATAAGGTTATTGTCAATAAAAGTTTATGATTTCTAGTTATATAATGGGTTGAAACTTGTAGCAGTTTGGTGAGATTTTTAACTTGCAATCTGCTGAAATGGGAAATTCAAGCTTAAAGATTCCATCTATATATGTCAACAATAGCAGAGTTTTGGCAATTGGCACGTAACATGGTTGTTGATTTAATTGGTATGAGTGTATATGACTAAAGAACGAGTAAAGGAAGAAATAGAAAAGAGAATGATTTTTTATTTTCATGATCAAATACCGATTCAATGCATTCTTTGAAACCATAACTGAAAAGATAATTGTTGACGATCACAACATGGGAAAAAATGTCATGTGAGTGAGTGCGTTCTTTTTGTTTTCCTAATGCACTGGTTGAAAAAACTGACTTCTATATTATAATATATTGCAAACTATGAAAAGCTCAAAGTTTAATAGAAAAGTTACTGGCCACCCTTGCATTTTTTTTAAAAAAATTTTATTTTGGTAACTTGCAGCTTTTTAGTTATTTCATAAAGTCATTTAAAAATAATTACTTCTTCGAAAGGCAACCATTCACTCTGTCTAGAATTTTTTTATTTTTTTTTATGTATCACTTTGTCTACACTTTACATCTGTATTAGAAATATGGGTGCATGTAACATTTCTATAAACTAATATTTCTAAAATATGAGTGATATCTGCCAAACAACACAGCATTTGGTCCACCATCAAAGTAGATTGAACATGAACCATTAGACAGTGGTAAGTAATGAAGATAAATTATTTGGCTGGCAGTTTTGAACTTTTGGGACCAAACAAACCATTTTCTCTTTTTCTCCTCCTTGTCTTTATTTCTTTAAAGGGAAATGTATGATTATTGTTTCATTTTTTTTTTTTTTTAAATCATGGCTGTCTAAACTTTTACATCGGTTTCATGAATAAAATATAAATGAAATTTATATAAAAATAACTTACAAGTTAGTAAAAAAATAAATTATAAACTCTTTCAAATTCTTACCAAACCCACTGTTAAAGGTTAAAAGCTTAAAAAAAAGAGTCAACTTTACACAACACAATGTCAGTGGTGGAGGAAATTGAGGCTAAGCTGACGCCTGACGCTACTAGTAGTATCAACAAAAGGCTGACACTAATTTAGATTGACGCATATTAACATTCGTTGGGTCCTGACACAACTTTAGCATTGAGCATGATCGATGTTACACCTCGAATTGAATTGAATATAAATATTCTTTTTTAATTTTAATTTTTTTAAAAAATTAACGTATTGTTAAAAATAATCTTATATCAAAATATAATTTATTATCGTGCATTTAAAATCTAATTTATATATTTAAATATTAGTCACTATGTATTGTTATGTGTAAAAAAAATTGTAATACTCGTCAATGAAAAATTAACTTTAATATAATTTTAAAAATAATTATTTTAAAAATCAACGAAATTTCCATACATAAAATCACTATATTTTGAATGTATAGCACATTTTCTCGGCTTTAAAATATAAGTCTTTTGAGTAGCTTTTAACATCAAACTGATTATTTAATATTTGTTTTCTTTTAGCAACTAGTGATACTTAGTGTCTCTTTCAATAGATAGGCCAATGTTCTAATAGTTGAATATTTTTATCTTAAAAATTCAAAACTTAAATTTTATTAAAACTGAGTGAAATAATATTATATAAAAAGATAAAATTATTATATTGTGTATTTTCAATTATTTAAAGATAAATAAATATTAATAAAATGAAAAGAATGAAAAAGATAATAGAAAAGCAAGGTAGTGTATAAAAAGTGAATCCCACTATATCCAAAATGTGAAGCCCATATCCCATGTCCCCATATTATATATTAATTTTTGTTTGTGGAAGAGTCTCTTTATTGCCTAGCAAAAATAATCTTATGTGTTAATTAAATGCATGGAGAGTGACTTGCCCATTAAAAAGTGAAAAGTGATAATTTATGTAAATCTCAATTAATTTTAATTGTATTAAGGATTGGAACACCAACTAAATACTACTGAGTAAATTTGTTTATTCATTTAAGACTTAAATAACCTTTTATTTATCTTAAGATACTCATTATTTTTAATTGAGCATGGCTCTCAGGAGCTGCCGCAAGTAAAATAACATGACAGTGATGACCAACATAAGAATTTGCAATTCTGACAAGAGAGTGAGCTCCCATATTTGTTTTTCTCCATCCAAAACAAATTCTAAAATTTAGTAAAAGAACAGTTGTCGATTGGCTAATGATAACTCCAAATTCTAACTGATAATTATACGTATTATTGATCAGTTTATCACTCTTTGACAATCAGATTCTATCAATACAGTGTGGATTCCCAAATTTTTCAACAAACGAATACATGCCTTAAGGGCTAATATGAAGAGGGAAGCATCGTTGAAGTCATGATGCAGCATGGAGTATCTTCCCATGCTCATCCCTGAGGCATATACCAACACCAAGAGCCTCCTCCTTGAATAATGCTACGTCCACGTTACACTTCAACTTTTTTGGTGTTGAGGTTCCCATCGGACCACACTCGACTCCACAACCAGGACATCCTTGAAATTTTTTTTGTATAGTTATAAATTTTTATTTTGAGTTTTGATGAATAACGTAACACAATTTTAACTTTTAGTTAAGTAATAAAAATAAAATTATTTTAATATATATCAATGATATGATATCACGTCAATAATAAAAAAATAAATTTAAAATAAAAATTTATCAAAGCCCATACTAATATGAAAAAAAAAAATCAGCATCTCATAATTTTTTTTATTAAGGATTAAAAACTATTTAATCCTTTAATAATTAAGGATTAAAAGGAACTACACAAGAAGCTAACTTTTAAAAATTCTCCAAAATTGTCTCATTCGAATCGTAGTATGTGGTGCAGGATCCAAGCTCGGGTGTGACCTGTAGGGTTCAAATGCCATTAGTGATTTAGTGTGGTGAACATTTGACACCGTGGCATGTCTCTTTTATTTAAGTTGTTGATTAAATAGATATATATACTCCTGTAACTTTCAACAAAAAAAACAATTAAACGCGAATGAAGAAAATTAATGTCATATAAACAATGATATGATATATAAAACTATTATTATTATTATTATGATTATGCATGCTAAAATTATTAGATTAGTTAGTCTTTGTGGGCATATAAATGATTATAGCAGCGTGAATGGTGTACAGTAATTGATAAAGGCGCGGAATTACAAACGGCGACGATTAATGTCCCTAATTTGTTTCTTATCATTAAGTTTTACTTTTTCTTTTTCAAATTTGTAATTTTATATTTCTAACATCATTCTTTATAATTATTACAACATGGTTTGAAGCAATGATGTGATGACGTGAGTTGTCGAAATCCATGTACTCTCCTAAAGGGAAAAAAGAAGACACAGTTTCGTGACTCCTAAGTATCGTTGGATCTGAGAGCCTAATTCATAGTCGGTTCCGAAAAATATTGCTGCCTTCAGAATCTGACGCTAATATAAATATACACACACATTCACATTTTCTTTCTTTCGCTCTTTTTCTCGGTCGATCGATCTCTCTCCAAAAGCTTCCATCATCGATCACATGGGTCGTTTCCTCGTGCTGCTTCTTCTTTCGTCCCTCCTCTTTCTCTCTTTTGATTATGGTATACTTAATTAGTGTTTCTATTCTTTGGTTTCGTCGATCTTTTGTTTGAAGATTTCTCCTTGTTAATTGTGATCTTCTTTTTTTGACAATTTTAAGGATTCGGTAGGGTGGCACTGATGGAGACTCATCAGCAGGTACAAACTATATATTCCTTTATTTATCAGCGGCTTTACCACCGAATAACTTTATCTGTCAGAATAATTTTGATTTGTTTACCTTTGATTTCAGGAAATTCCCATTCGCACGATTGCAAAGTATGACATTGCTGATTATTCTGATCCACATCCAAATACTAATCCCAAGAATGGGTATATTACCAATCCTTCTGCACCAACTCCAACTCATCCTCCAACTCCTTAAATCAAATGGAAGCACAAGATTAGACTTAATTTCACCACCACTACTCAACGGTGGTTTTTGTAACTGGGGCTTTCAGATCGATTCATAGATTTTGGATTATGCATGCTTATAACTCTGTTGCTGTTAGTTTATATCCTTTCAATTTTCATGTGTTTTCAGAATACAAATTGTGAATTGTATATGACAATAAATAAATAAATAAAAGTGTTTGGTTAGTTTGCACATCGAATATAATTAATGGGAGAATGGAATACAAATATTTCATGATATCCAGCTAGCGGTTTGGCTTCAATTCGAAAAGTTGAATTTTAATTTGTGATTTCAGTACTCTTTATTAATTTGTTACAAAAAAATATATATCAACAGAGACATTTCCATGTCACTGAGCAAGACACTAATGAAATGTTTAAGTTATCAGTAAAAAGATTTATTTAAAAGGATTATTACAGAGGCATAATTTCATCTAATTGAAGTTACTTAACTAGTCCTAACTGAGCAAGAAAAGCGGTAGCAGGAGATTTAAACTCTCACCCACAGACAAAGTAAAATTCGTATAAAATCTTTAACCGTTTTTGTCAATTTTTGCACTGACGTGTTTTTAGTATGTTATATTTGGACAGCAAGTTTTTTCAAACACCTAATAATACTCATCATTTCTTTCTTGTCTCTTCTTCTATAATCTATGTTATCATATCATCTATAATACATTAATACCTATATTTTTTTTCTCATTTTTTTTTCTCTCACTAAATGTCATGCATTTTAGTTTAGGTGTCTAAAATTTATTTTTCCCCTTTCAGAATATGGTGATCATCAGAACCATCATAAAAAATTTGATCGAGTCATGGGTAAATCAGTAAATGTAAGGAAGGTGTTATCTGCATCTTCTTCCTGCATGGATCAATTATGAGTTCTTGCTAACTTATACTGAGTATATTAATAATAATAATAATAATAAAATAAAAAGGAACACATGCATGGAACCCTTTTTTCCATAAATTGTCTGAATGACTAAAGACACATACATTAATAGTTGACTTACAAGTAAGATATATTGTCTCTACCGATGCATGATTAGCCAAATTTGAAGTTAACCAAAATGTTGTTAATTATCTTCACGTGCAATCTGGGGTACCGTGAGCATATACATGTATATCCAATAAGATAAAGTCGAATTTCTTCTTCTCTTCTCATGTGATTTATTTATATACAACATCCTTGTGTTGTTGCATATTTCTTTATACACTAAAACAGGAATCTTCTAAGTAGAGCTACCACTGCCAAGCCCCGAAGAGAGTGATTTATTAATTATTAGTGGGGTGAGGGGACAAACAATAGCGTCGGTGTTATAATTTTCTCTCTTTACTTGCCAAATACAATTTGACATAATAATAACAGCTGCTATTTTTACGTAAAAATTAAAGGTGCTATTTTCAAATTAGTTTGTTGTTTAGAATGTGGTGAGATGATTTAGTCAACCCTATCTTTCATACTGTATAAGTTTATAGTCTGAAAATCCGTTATAATTAACTACTTAATTACACTAATTCCAACTTTCCGAGTCTTTATTATTGTTTGAGGGAAGCTGATATTTTTATGAGTTAATTGATAATAAATTCTCAAATAGTAGTATTTATCAACTTTATAATAAATATTTGAAAACTCATTAACTCCAAATAAAATCTTTAACTCGTTATAATAGCATTTGCCAATGAAAAAAAGAATGGTATAGTTGAAATTCCAGTTTGCTTGGTTTTCAATTTCAATTTCTTTCAGTTTCTGTAGCTATTAGGACTCAATTGTTTGGTAGTTGGAAAAAAGTAAAGAGAGTTTTGTCAAAAAACAAATAAAAAAATCTGCTTCCATTCGTAATTTAAGCATAGAAGATCTCAATCATTGCTATTTATGAAATTGTGTCACACTATAAGACACTTTAGTTAATGGCTTATATATGTATTGTGTTTGTCTAAGGAGCTGGCATGGATTTTATTCTCATCATAAACACTTTTGTCATTTTTCCAACCATTTATTCGCATCAGAGAACAGTATTCAACATCATCACTACATTAGAGTTAACATTTGATCATGAATGATCAACTATTTTTATATAACTATTCACCTGTTTTACGTCTAATAAAATAAGACAAATATGGGATCAATTTACTATTTATATATACAATTATTATTTGGTGTAAACTAATGACTGATTGATTGTTGGCTTTCCATTCTCTGTAAGACTCAAAGATGAGAGATAATTTTTTATTAGTTTAAACTATTTTGCTAATGCAAAAACAAAAGTATTATAATTGACTATCTGAAGTCTGACCAACATTTAATAAGAGAAAGATAAATTCAATATTCGATACCACTTGTAAATAGATTACATAAGGATGTTTTTATACGTATAATCATATTTTACCATGTTTAACTTCATAAAGGAAATTAAACCTGGAAAGAGAAAAACTGAAATAAAAAGGAGAAGATATAATAATAATAATTTATATGGGAGATAAAAACTGTAAACAAGTAGTCAATAAGTAAAGTACAAAATAGCCGATCAAAAAAAAGTAAAGTACAAAATAGTGTTTTTTAATTATGGTAAAAAAAAAAAATGCGTTATTGGTTACTGATTTCTGTGCTGTTGGATGTCTCTAAGATAGGCCCAAAAACTATCTGGGTCCAATACATTATACATAACTTAAGCTAAGGTAGATTTAGCGGCGGTTTTGTTATTCACATACCTTTTTTGCTTTTGACACCATTTTGCTTTTGTTTTATTATTTTGACAAAAAATATCCTTAAGGAAATCACGTTTCCGTTATTTATACTTTTCATTACAAAATGAAAACACAATTCATTTTGTATTATAAAAACTTATAAAATATACATTTTTCTTTTTTTATTTAAGATCTATTTGGAAGACATGAAAGCTATAAGCTGAAAGTGTTCCAACAGTAAAAAAAAAAGAAAAAAAAAGTTAAAAATGTTTCAACTGTGATGTCTGAAACAACTGAAATGAAAGTTGAAAATGGTTAAACATGCCGAAGTAACAAATATTATTTTGACCTAAAAAATGAGGTGAAATAAGATGAAATACATAATAACATTTCATAACAAATGGACATTCCTTTGCTGTTTTTCATTTTTAAATTTATCTCTTTTCACATCTTTTTCATCGAAAACAAATGATCAAATTTTCATTTCTCTTTCATCTCTATAGTTTCATTCATTTTCATTCTTCCAAACCAAACATATCCTTAATTATTATCATTAACTAATGGATATATCTTCTCACCTCACCTCTCACTAATGAACTCAAGTCAATAAGATTAGTTCAACTAGCTAATAAATGAGTTATGTGAATAATTTGGTTTGGGTCCTAATTCCCAACTACCATTCTAGTACTATGATAATACCAATAGTCAAAAGATGTCCCTTTGTCACTATTAATTGGACCATGCCAAGTTATCTTCAACGGCATGTGTTTTGCACAAGCTAAGAAAACTAGGGTTGGAAAAGATATAAAGCAGAAAAGTATCTACACATGCATTTCAGTTTCTTGGAAATTCATTGCACCAACTTAGGCTTCCCACACGAGAAACTTCCAACACCAACGTCAAATAAACGATGGAATTTTAATTAGCAGCTACTATTGTTTCACACTGACAAATTAATTTAGAGACAAGTAATTTCCTATTATGATTCAAGGTAATTAGGAATTGGATTCCTCGTTACCAATGAATTGAGGAAGGAAAAGTGTAAACAGGTTACATGGTCTTCGGGTCTTCCAGTTTCCTTTCAACTCCTCCCAATATTCTAAACTTGGGTAAAAGTAAACGCACCCATTTCATAGAAAATGCTTATTGTTTGCTATCAATTAGTTCCGTGGAAAACTTGCACTACGAAAATGGTGTTTAATATTGGGGAAACTACGCGCGTAGTAGGCACATACATATACATATTCTAAAAAGGAATTTGGTTTCACAACTTTTCTTTCTTTAAAAATACAACATCTCTTTCACTCCATTTTACCAAGAGTCGGTCTAACACTTGGTTTCAATGACGAGAAAGAACATGAGATGAAACTAACAAAATTCGAAGATTTGCGAAATATTAAATGGATGAGAAGAGTTCATGAAACATTGAACACCAATTCACATTAAAATGACCTAACAATTAATAAATGTAAGTCCTTTAAATACAGTGACGTAAGTCAGTGGTTGGTGTCTACAAATAAGTGGACGTGGCTAATTTTCAGGACTCGAGATAATAAGATATGTAGCCGAAATGACAGGTTCAGTTCACACTGCACCGTTCAAAACCTATAATTATAAAAATAAAATAAATAAAATAATACAGTTAAATTAAAACAACCTCAATACCTATTACAAATTAATCCACAAGTTAAGTGATCTTTACATTGATCACTTGATCACATGATCAATGATAATGATCGATAGCATAATTATTTTTACACCACTTCATAAAAAAATAAACCACAAGTAATATATTAACATAATAACATCCAATAAGTGGAAATGTGATACATACCATACCATAATGCTATTGCTAGGCAACGTAGATAGCTAGTGCTCAACTTCTTGGAAACTACTGAAAATTTTGTCTGTTTGCATTTGACCAAAAAACCTGCCTGGAAGTCTTGCGGGAAATACAGACAAAATGAAAAGAGAAAAAAAGCAGGCCAGCCTGACTCACACCCTCTCAAACGACCACATCAACCTTAGAAAAAATCCATATATGCTCGAATAAGGAAACAGGAAATTTCCTTTGATGTTGTCTATTATATTTTCCAACCATCTCCTAATGAACTTGTCAAGCAACTTCCTTTATATTTCAAAGCTGACCATCCTGGCTGCTTCAACGTTCCAACTTCTTCAATTGTATAAAAGACCCTCCAAATCCCCTCAAACAACAACAACACTTCTCATCTTCATAGGCAAAATAACATTAACAACTTAACACTTTTGATCACCCCCTTAATATTTGCACATATCGGCAGCCATGGTTATTCTTAGACAAATTGACTTCCTTATTTCTGAAGGGGAGGCATCTCAGAATGATGGCAATTCAACTTCTCCCTTGTTTGGTCTGGTAGACCTTTCCTTGTACTATACATGTTTCTACAAACTCCAGAGTTTTTTCCTAAGTTTCTGGTTTTTCCTTGTGTGCCAACTTTATTCTAGTATTGGCTCAAAGGTGAGTGGAGAGGAGCAGGTGTCCAAACCTGAGGAGTTTAGCCACCAAGAGAATGAGTCAAAGGCAAGCTTAGATAGTGAGAACTATCTTGAGAGGGATGAGGTCAAAGAGGTGATGGCAAAACTTGGATTTTTTTGCAGCTCAGAAAGTGAGGAACTTCAAGAGACGTATGGTTCCAAGGAGCTTTCTGAACTGTTTGAGGAGCAGGAGCCAAGTTTGGAGGAGGTGAAACAGGCTTTTGATGTTTTTGATGAGAACAAAGATGGCTTTATTGATGCTAAGGAGTTGCAGAGAGTTTTGTGTATTTTGGGATTGAAGGAAGCAGCAGAACTTGAGAACTGCCGCAAGATGATCAGGATCTTTGATGCAAATCAAGATGGAAGAATCGAGTTCATTGAATTTGTGAAACTTATGGAAAATCGCTTCTGCTGATTGTTTGTTCTCTTTTATTATTTATATAATAATAATATATCACTTAGTTTAATATGTTCTCCGAGCTCTTGCTTCTTCATAATTTTATCATCAATATTAGAATCTAACATATTTAAACGAGTAAGTACATAGGAAAGTTGTAATTGTCGACAGCCCTAAAAAACCTCCGATGGAAATGCTTTCCATGAGCTTAAAATCTGTGAATAAAACATAGCAAAGAAAAATATATATAAAGATGAAGAAAGTTCGGAAGATACATAAAATAGACAGTACTGTGAGTGTGAGGTGAACAAATTTCTTCTAAGTCAAATTTCTCATGAAGTTCTGAATAAAATAAATAAATAATCAAAGCTATCTATTTTGTAGGAAGACCCTTAAACTTGATACGAAAGTTATCCATGTTGAATGAACATTGTCAGACCATACTTGATATCTTTACACTGCTGTGTATGCTAATGTGGTGTAGAACCTACAATATTAACTTCAAACAACTACGACTGTAAAATTTATGGAAAGAAATGCTACCAATGGTCTGCACAAGTACATGATCCATCTTGAAAATGATGAAAACGGTTAGCATCTCTAACAATTATCAGCCTGTTAGTGACCTTTGATATTAGTTTTACTGCAGTGTGGCAATCATCACACATCCTAAGGTTTTTTATTATACGAATGGGTGCTGGTGAAGGTATTTTCATGAGGCCATATGCTAAGGCCAGCTTCTCACTGTGATAACTAAGATAACCTTCTTTTTGCTCATCTTCCACATCATGCAGCACAGAGGCAATATTTGGCACAAATCCCAGTGGTTTAATCAATGCCAACAATTGGTGGACCTTCTTATAAATTTGAATAGATTCTGGATGATTGCTTCCTTCTGAAAGAAAAACATGGATATCATTTCTTATATCCAGCCAACTTGCTCCAGGTTCCTTCTTAATATTTCTTTCCCTCATCAGTTTCCGAATTGTCACAACTCCATCCCACCTTCTTGATTTGGCATACATATTTGATAGCAAAGTATATGTCCCTACATCATGAGGATCCATCTGTAAGACAGATTCTGCAATTCGTCTTCCCAAACCATAATTTCGATGAACATGGCATGCATTAAGCAAAGTTCGCCAGGCAACAACATCCCACTTCACCTGAGTTGTCTTCATGAAGTTCTCAGCTTCATCAAGCAAACCAGCCCTGCTCAAAAGCACAACCATACAGGTGTAATGCTCCAATCCTGGCTCAATCTTAAAATTTCTCATTAGATGATTCAAATAGTAAAACCCTTTTTTTACAAGACCCAAGTGAGCACAAGCAGAAAGTACCCCGATAAAGGTTACATAGTTTGGACATTCTCCGGCAGACACCATGTCTTGGAACACTTGTAAAGCTTGTTTACCAAGCCCATGATGGGAATACCCACATACCATCGCATTCCAAGTGATAATATCTCGGTATATGATATCTGAGAACACATTATATGAAGAATCAATGCTGCCGCACTTGGCATACATATTTATCAAAGCATTCCCGACAATGACATGATTCTTAAAGCCTAACTTCTCAACCCTAGCATGTATTAGATCTCCATGTCTCAGTGCTGCTATACTTGCACATGCATTAAGCAAAACTGCAAAAGTGTACTCATTGGGCAAGGTACCTTCTCGATCCATACACGTAAACAGATTCAAACTCTCCTCAAAGTATCCATTCTGCAAGTAAGCAGTCATGAGGGCTGTCCACACAACCACATTCCTGTTTTGCAAGCCGTCAAAAACTTTTCTTGCATTCAAAACTTCACCACATTTCCCATACATGTCTATCAGCATGCTACCAACAAACTCATCAAACATCAAGCCACCTCTCAACAACCGGGCATGGACTCGTAAACCCAATTGCAAATCTCTAATCTGTGCACAAAGCCCCATGACGCCAACATAAGTAACATGATCCCATACCACACATTCATCCACCATCCTCCTCAAAACTTCCACGGCCTCTTCCCCACGCCCAGATTCCACAAGTGCATTCAAGACCGAGTTATAAGAAAAGATATCATTGCCATGCCCACCAGGCACTGTATCCAAAACCTGCAAGGCTAACTCCACATGAGAGCACCTCGAATACATGTGAACAAGCGCACTCTTCACATACTGATAACACACCAACCCAAACTTGAACAAAAGTCCATGACACTGCATCCCTTCCTTGACTCTCCCACCATGAGAACAAGCAGAAAGAGCAGTGGTGAACACATACTCATTGAGGCATGCATTTTGCAATGAAACCATGTTTTTGAAGAGAACAAGGACTTCCAAGTGCTCCCTACCATGCAGATACCCGGCCATCAAAACATTCCAAGAAACCACATTTCTTAAGGGCATTGCATCAAACAGGTTTCGGGCAAGACCCAGTTGGCCACATTTGACATAGAGATAGACGAGGGAGTTGAGGTGAGTGATGTCAGAGTGGTTTGAAGTTTGGTTGCGGATCATAAACTGGGCATGCATGGCTTTTCCAAAGGGGAGCCATTTGACATCAGCACAGAGTTTCAAAAGCTTACCAAGCTCTTCAATGGATGGCAAGTATCTTGAACAAACACCCACCATTGGCAACTGCAATCTGTGCTCATTCAATTATCAAATTAGAGAACAAAAACACAAATCAACACACACAGTAGCAGGTTTGTATAAAAATTCATGTTGTCTATTGGTTTATATGGTTTTTAAGTTCCTCCATGTTGATGTTGCTGTTGCTGTTGCTGTTGCATTGCATGACATATCCCCAGTTCTATGATTTCTTCTAAGGCTGTTGTGTTTGCACCATTTTTTCTTAAACCATGTTTTATTTGTTTGCACCATTATCAAATTAGAAAACATGTAAATAACAATTTAAAAAAAAAAAACTTATGACATATATTAACTCTTATTGAGGAAATTACAGTAGCACCCTTCATGTCCTGGTCTTTCTTTTTGCAAACTCAACTTTCTCATGCTCTTGAAGGGTTTGCAAAACGGTTTCCAAGGGCCGCGGCGTCGCCTTCATCCAGCTCGTTTCATGTGTATGTATTCGCTCTTAGATATTTGTATGCTTTGTTTAGTTACTCACAACATGTTTGATAAAATGCATCACTTGCTTGACCATTCTGAATTATTTCCAACAGCTGTCTGAAATAGATTCTGTTCCTGTAATCACTTTGCCTGAGAATCTTCTGCTCTCACTTGATCTTTTCAATTTTTTATTCTACCCGATAACTTATCATTTATGAATGTCTTTAATGATTTCATTCAATCGCAGAATCAAAGCACTGGATAATGGTAATTATGGGTAAGGCAAAAGAAGCAGGACTTCCATTGATGAAGCTGGTTAAGTTGAGAGGGATGCCTATTTTGCAGCAATTGCATTTAGAGGAAAGGCTACTTCGGACCAGTTCAGATAATTGGTGCCTTATTAATGATGGAACCAGTTCCCCTGCCATTGTAATGGGCTTGTCTGGGTACTTCTTTATACCTTTAGAGTGTTCCTCTGCTTCATAATCTGGTTTTACTAATATTCCTATATGATGAGTCTACGCAGTGAGTAAGAACTTGATGCACCTATGAAAACTTAAAAAGTCTATACATTGAAAATAGTCTAGGTGTAGTACAAGTATTGATTCTTGTCTTATGGTCTAATTTCTTGATTTTGTACCATATGGATGTCTTAATAAGGTACTCAAATGAGTCAAATTACTAATGAGCTGGTCTGTGAAGTCCTTTTATATTCCAGGGAATGTCCTAGTGTTTGGCTTGCTTAAAAGTTAAAACACATTCAGGAATATTTTTGAATTTTTTAGGAGCCCACTTGTATAAGTTTGGCTCTACTTCAAACTGAAAATCCATGCTAATTATGGTTACATTCCCAGGTATATGGTTCAGACTATTTTAATAACACTAGTATGATAGTATCTAGCAAACAAATGTTAAATTCTAGAGGTTGCTTGTTGATTTTCTTTATTTGTGTAATTGTCGCCTTCAATTCCCCCTGTCTCTCTCAATAATAATATTAACCAAGGAAAAAGGACTTAATTACAATGTGGAATATTTACATAGGAAACTTTCAGAACTTGTTGAAGCCAAGCCTGCATTGCGAGATCATATACCTATCATCAGAAGGTTTACTGGGGGAGGAACTGTTATTGTTGACCATGACACTATATTTGTTACGTTGATATGCAATAAAGATTCTGTTCCAAATGTGCAACCCTTTCCCCGCAGTATCATGTCATGGAGTGGTTTATTATACAAAGAAGTTTTTAAAGGGCTTGCTGATTTCCATCTCCGAGAGAATGGTACATTGATTGAGTCCTGTATATGCTTTTTACAATGTTTATGGGACCATTATACCATCACTTTTTTATGTTTGGTGTACAGAGAAAATTGATAATGTAGATTATTAAGGAAGCAGTATCAAAGGCTTAGAATTTGATTTTGTTCTTCACACATAATGCATGTTGTAAGAGATAAAGGTGTGTTTTAATTTAATGGTGACAATTTTCTTGTCTTCCCTATCAAACTTTAATATGTTACATAAAGCAGGCAAAAAAAGAAATTGTAGAAGAAAGCGTGCCAAAAATGAAATTCCTGCGCTTCTGACTAATTCTGTATATTTTCTTTTGGCACATTCCATTTTCTCCACAAAAAAAATGTATGTAGGCATCTCATTTGGAGCACACACAGCTTTTGATTTTGCTTTAAGAAGCAAATAGACTGATTCCAGAGGTTGATTTACAGTCTGTTTAAATTTCAACATCTGTTTCATGCAACTTAAAATGAATTTCTAATTTGTTTCTTATTTCCTTTGTGCTCAAAGATTATGTGTTTGGTGATCGCAAGTTTGGTGGTAATGCTCAATCTATAACCAAGCATCGGTGGATCCACCACACATCATTTTTATGGGATTATGAGGTCAAGAACATGTCTTATCTCAGGTTACCTGCAAAGGCTCCTCAGTACCGATTAGTAAGCTTATATTTTTCATTTTTCATTTTTTTTTGCATTGCAGTTGTTGTTGTGCCCTGTGCTCCTTATCTTCTTTCGGTCGGTTGGGTTGATATGCTGCATGCCATTACCATTTTTTTGTCGGATTATAATGCTGCTGTCATATATACTTTTCTGATTCATGTGACGATAAAAAAACTTGGAGTTTTAAACGTGCACTTTACCGTCTAAAGTACACTCTTGTTTTAAAGTACTAAAATACATCATGAAACTTGTGTGTTTTAAGTTCATTTTTGCTTCATTTGTTTACTAATCCATATTAACATTTGACTGCTATGGCGCAGACAAGAAGTCACATGGATTTTGTTTGTCGAATGAAGGAGTATTTGCCAAGATCAGAATTTATAGAGAGAATTATTAAGGCTATTGGAGGCCAATTTTCTGTGAAATCCATTAGCTTGGAGTCCACAGACGTTCCCTCTGTTTCTGAATATGTTCATACCACTAGGCTTCTCACAGAGCAGGAAATTCAGGAAGCTTGCACTATTCAAACTTGAAAAAATAGTTACAAAAGGATTGGCAATATTCACAAGGTATAGTATGTGAGAGAGAATTCATAAATGGGGGAATTGAGGATGCTGCTGTGGACATTGCATTCTCCAAGTACAGTGCTGATGAAATTTGGGTGCTATGTTCTGATATTGTTGTCTAATTAATTTTTTTGTTTTGACCATAATTTCTTCTGATCAAATTGTCTTTATCATTTGGTTAGAATATTTCAGATGCTTTCAGTGAAAGATATTTTCTTTATTTTATTCTTAAGTTTCAATCATTATACTATTTTTTCAGAGATGATGATACTTTCCACTGTTGTAGAGATACAATATGTAATGTATTGGAATTTTGCTGGTGTTGCCTTTTCCTCTTTAATGCATAAGCATAACAAATCTTGATCCATTTACAATTACAAGAAGTTGTCTTTCCATTTAAGCAACAAATTAATACCATGGTGTACATTTATTGGTGTTGCTTTTTATACCCCCAACAATCCAGATTACAGAAATGTTTTGCTTATGCATATGTAAACTAAACGGCAGGAATGTTCATAGCCTTGCATGCTTCCTAAGTTTGTCTCCAGCGTCTTTTGCATTATCTGGGACAGGCATGTTGCACAGTAGAGTAACCCTTGATGATGATATCAAAGTTTTCTTTTGTGAGTTTGAAGGATCAAGCTTCCAGATTCTCACCTCCCATACCTGGTTTCATGAAAAACATTATGTCACAACAACAATTTATTTTATGTTCATGTAATGGATCCAACTCGTTTTATAAAGTAACTAATCGCAATCATCAATGAGAAAATTAATGATTCATATTCTGTTTGTTTTGCATAACAAACTATAGATGTATCAAAATCAAAATGCTAACCGTTGATTTTTTTTTCCATCAATGACTAAGATTACACACTTTATACTTGCTCATTTTAAAGGACTCAAATTCGTAAATTTTATACTTTGCCTATGACATATGAAAAATGGCGTTTGAGTGCCTAATTATTTAACCAATTAATGAGTCATTATTTACACACAAAAAAAAAAGTTTAATTTGCTGAATATTTTCTCCCAGGATTAGTGGGTGAATGAACACATTTCAAGGGGAGCTAAGGTACATGCTAGTGTCAAGATTATGCGAACAGAAATAATTGTAAGAATTGAACTCAATACTAAAGTATTTTACAACAACTCATACACATTACTTAATCAACTTAGATAGACTCCTGTAATTTGAATAATGTTACTTTGTTGGATAATAATACATTTCAATAATGTTTAAAGAACGAGGAATATGCTTGATAAATGATTCATTTCAAAAGGGGTTTTACGAAATAATATGCTTGATAGAATTGTTTTTGTATGAACAATTGACAAGAAATATAGAATTTACTTGGAAAATCGCAGGGGATTCAGTGAAAGGGACTGCATGCATGACCAACGCCAACTAAAGTTGGAGTGGATACCTATGGACACATCTAATCTAATCAAATAAAATATAGTAGTTAAAAGAGACGTTAATTAGTTCCATGCTGTGATTCATTCTTATTAACCGATCTTATCTCAAGAAAGAAAGAAGAGAATTGAAAAAAGTACCTGAATGGTTTTGCCAGCATTTAGAGGGGTGGCTTCAGCATAGACCAAGTCACCAAGCATAGCACTTTTCAAATGGTTGATGCTGAGTTGAATCCCAGCCACTCTTTGGTATCCACTGGCCATGTGTGCTCCTATGCTTGCCAGAGACTCTGCCACCAATGCTGATACACCTCCATGCAACACCTTGAATGGCTTCATCATGTACCAATTCCCACCATTAAAGACAAACAAACCAAAGAGGATAATACTAATTAAGGAAAAGGGGAACAAACCTGGCAGCACTTTTCAGTAATATTCAGATGGCCAGATACCCTTTGTGGAGACAACTCTTGAATCTCGAAGCCAATTGACTGAAGAGGGACATCTACTTCAGATGATGATGGGGGCTGGTTTTCCATTTTTCAACAAAAAATGGGATGAAAAGGGCTTTCTTCTCTAGAAAAAAAAAAATTTGAAGATGACGCAAGCAAGCATGTGTTAGGTATACTGATGATGGAGCAAAAGAAAGAGTGGAAAGTATTATATTGAAAGAGCCTTAACTTAACTAGAGTTAAGTCAACCTGTATTGGGTATTGGGTAGGTAGTTAGAACAGTTAGAGGATTGAGTCCTAACTAACTATAAATAAGAGAAAGCTAACTACTTGTAAGTTGTAACTACCTTTTGAGATTTCTGTTTGCTCCTTTGGAATTCGTATAGTGATCAATGCAAATGGTTAATGCTGAGTTGAATCCCATCTATCTATCTACTTCAGCAGTCTTTGATGATGCATGGGGCTGATTTAGTTAAATTAATGGCTTTGCTTTTAAGTTTTAATTATATATATGATGATGCACCACTGCTCATGAGCCACCATAATTTACTTACATTATTATAGTAACTACTTTTCGTACTACATTGCAGCAAGCTATGTTGGGCTTCAAGTTCATAAGCTTCAACGTGAATATGGCCCAAACTGCCAAGTAAGAATAACTTCAATTGGGTTGGGTCGTGTTAAACAAATGGAAAATGTTTCTAGTATTAGTCACCCAACAGCCCGTGAGACAAAAATTCAGAAAAACAAAGTGTTGAAAATAATTAGATTCTCTAATTTAAAATTTTGAATATGCTAAATTCTAAAATGTAAATAGGATATTAATGAAGGTAGATATAATATTAGGCCAAGAATTTTTATTTATTTTTCACTATATAAAAAAGAATGAAAATCCTTGGCCTCACCTCATATTTGCAATGCCAGATTTGGAATGGCACCAAAGGTTTAGCTGACACAACCCATCTTATTAATTAGACGAGTGATTGACGGGCTTATTAACTTTTAGTGGGCACAGAAAGTGGATAGACTTATCAACAAATAAAGCTTTTGAGTTTTGACTTAGAAAAACAAAAATGGTGCAAATGGAGACAGCTATAGATGTTTGACATTATAGCACAGCACTCCACTCATCATGCAAATTATAAAAAAAAATGAAATACTTTGTTATGTTATGTTGTATTGTATTCTTCTTCATTCTACTCCTTTAATGAAAAAAAGTTAATAACTACTTACAAATGAATAGAAATCAATAGTAAATATGTACAATGTCATAAATAATAGGGACCGATTTTTTTTCAGAGCAATAATAGGGCCCAACTTAATCCTTTGAAGTATGTCCCTTTCCCTACCTTCTTCATCCATCATAGCACTGATGTGCCAGTGAGGCAGTGATGACTTTGTTTTTGTACCCTGCTATAAAGTTCTGCAATTTATTAATGTTATTTTTACTTACAAAATTAAAATATTTTCTATAATTTTTTTACTTTTTATCTCTCTTTTTTATTACAAAAATATTAAGTTGAAATAACATTACTCACTCACAAATAAGTAGTAAGTATATAAAAATACAAGTCATACAATACAACCGTATTTGGCAAATGAAACTTCCCCAATGTGACGCTTCGACTACCCCACACGTCAATGGATTGATAATGAGCCACGTTTCAATAAATTCATCCAGCATTTTTTAGATTTCTATGATTTTTTTTTTGTTTGCTGTATTATTGACTTTTGGGTTTACTTTTTCAATATTAATTCAAAGGAATTCATAAAATGGAGACGGAATGCAACGTGCGTAGTGTCTAGATTGAAGCAATTAAGATTTGTATATATTGAGCTGAATTTGATTTAAATTTGGGGTGTGGAGAACGGGAGTATCTTATCTTAATTATCTTAAGTCTCGGCGCGAATGATGAACATAAACTCTAACAAAATAACCAAATCCATTGACTCAGTTGATTTATATATATTCCCTGTTCAAACAAGGAGCATTTGACTTTTCAGAAGTCAATATAAGTGGTTAAAAGAGAAAGACGAAAACACCATATATTTTCATATACTTGTGTAAAATCTAAGAGGAAGATGAATAACATATAGTATAGTTGCTCTGGAAATTGGGAATAATTGGAATAAAAGATGAAGTTATAAAATATTTTCAGGTAATCTGTATAACCTTTTTCGGGAGTGAGCAACTCTAGATCACTACGTCTACATGGGGTTAATTTTTCATGTCTGTCATTGAACAAATTGAAGGACTTTTGGGGAGTTGTTGAAGGTTTATGTGTGCTTTATGTTCGAAGAATTTCAACACAATGATTAGCTCCCAAAATATTTCTCATTTTATTTTTTTCTCCCTTAATACCAAATGTTGATTGTCCTTTTATATAAAATTCTTTGTTGGACCGTTTGAATTAACATGTAACTAAAGTTTTGTCAACAAGACTGAGGAAAATAATGGAATCCTGTTTATAGTACAGTACTCTTATTCATACTCATCAGTCATCACCATTAATTTTTGCCTGTAATTTTTTACTTTATTCCCATCCTATTTATACAGATATTTATTCTATCTGTTGCTTGCGGATCGATGAGACCTAATTGGTTTCTAAAATATCTGTGCTGTGAGGTGTTGCGGCACGTAATCACGTTTTAAGTTTACCTGCAAAATTTATGTTTCTTTTTATTAATTGTAGGTTATTTGCCATAGATTAAAACTTACTTGGAATTGCCATGTTTGGAGGTCCCATACCTTTTCATTTTATTTCATAAAGTGAATTACAATAGGAAAATAACAGATGAAAAGGGCATTAATGTTGACTATTGAATATTGAATAGACTTTTAGATTAATTATTTTCTTTTAACTACAGAGCATTGTTGGAGTAATAATTTTCAAGAATGTGATCACTGATCAGGTCGCCACAAAGCAATGAAGACAAAAGAAAAAATGAAAAGGAAAGAAAAGAAAAGTACAAAAACTGCAAGAATGACTTCAAAAGAGAAGGGGTAATGATGAACATTGAACAACATATTTTTGTTCTTTACTTGCTGCTGAATTAAACTTAACCTATAGAATTACAATAGGTTCACGAGAGACCAGAGCAACTATCTGAATCACACTCATTTTGTCCACCGCACTTTTAGGAATGCAAGTGAAGTCAGGATCAACTTTTCATTACTCAACACAACAATTGAAGAAGCATCACCTTTCCCACTCATTCATTCATCAACAATCAATAACTAAAGTACATGATCTTACATTCAACAACCTTTTTACCATTAATCTTTCTCAACTTTGCAAGTATCACATTTGCTTAGGCATAGCATAAATTAAGCCAGCATATCATCTGCAAATTAATTCTTGCTACATACATATATAAATCAAATTAAATATATATTTATATATAAAAAGGGGGCTAAATCATCTTCTATCTAGCCCACAACACTAATCCATCTACAATACTCAACTATAATATATATATAGCTTAATTGGTTCTTGAATTTGTAATCTTGAGATAATATATTACTAAACATTATTTAGAAAAGATACTGATTTAAGGGTATGTTAGTAATTGAACTGCCTTCCAGTGTAGGTCTGGCCAAAGGACCAACCAGATGGGGCAGCATTGTATGACACCACACTGTGTCCATTGCTGGTGGTGACTACAAATGAAAGACTCTGACCATTCAAGTATGAGTTGCTTTGCCAGTTTTGCCCCCAGTTCCTTGACATGGCTTGCCATCTTGTTCTTGACCCTTTGATGGACACTGAATGCACATCACCTGCACCTCCAACATTGGTCACAAGGACTAAATTGAAGTATGAGTGTCCATTGATGGTGAACCTTATTCCACCTTTTCTACTGCACCTCACCCTTCACAATCCATGATTAACAAACAAATTAAATGTTAGCTTCATGGCCACAAAAATAGTAAAATGGACATCACCAAGATTTTAAATTGCAATCAAAGTAACAAGACCATTTTTTTAAAACCTTGACGACTATGTGCATGTTTGGCTATCGATTCAGAAGTACTTTTACTCTTATTTTTTTAATGAAGATGAGACCGACAAACATCACTATAGTTCCAATAATCCCAACAGGAGGAAAGATGGATATGGATCTTCTGCCACTTTTGCTCTAAGAAATGTGCATTCAAATTTCCAAAAAGATATTCTAAACTTTTATCCATACATAACAAAAAAAAAGAGAATGAAGTTAGTTAGTTACCTTCTGTAAACTACAGGCACAATTCCAGCCCTATATTGAGCAATGTGCTGGAAAACAGGTTGAGAGAGATCAAAGTGGTGATTCGGAGGGTCACACCAACCACCAGGTGGACAGAAATTTGTGGCAGTGACAATGATGGAGCCAGGAAGGCACCATTGTGGGTCATTCACGCATTTAATTTGAAAGCATGCACCACAGCTCAAACCATTGTTGAACAGTGCAGTGCTCAGTGCTGTTGTATCAGTTCCATAACCTTGGCTATACAGATTTCCATAACCACAAGCCCCACCTGCACCATTTTAATTAATTGAAATATGTTACTAAGCATGTAATTAAAGAAGCTAGATGGTAAAATAAAACACAATGTGAGTTGTTACAGCATATACATATACATACCCATTGTCCCAGAAGCATCACCTCCTCCATAGAAAGTGGCATGTGCATTGGTCCAACCTCCAAAACCATACCCTTTGACATGTGTTACCATGTAGAAAAGTCCCAGAAGAAATCCAAGAAGAGCCATTTTCCTACATAAATGCAACATTGGAGTATACAAACACAAGTCAGAGCAATGTGTGGATATTGTGCAATAATTAGCTATATATATATGAAGTGAAAGAAGTATAAGAGATGAAAAGAGAGTGAAAGAGGAGAGAAAGAGTTCCAAGAAGGTGAACCTTGAAAGAAGTAGTTTGTGGAAATGGAGGGGGAAATTGGAAAGGAATAAATAGAGGTGAGTCAACATCAACCTGACAGACAGATAGACACATTTGAGCTGTTGGGACCATGCAAATGCTGAAAACTGTGAGAGAGCAAGAGCAAAGGATCTAGGGAATCTGGTTTGTGGAAAACTATGCTTTTTTTAACGGGAATGTGAAACCAGTTTCATTTTCATACAATTCAAATGGAAATGTGAGGCTTTTAGTTTAAGATATTATTATATACTATTATTCTGGTAACTGTCCACATACTATTACTATGTAGTATGTACTAACTAGCAAAATTTCCTGCAAGAAAAAGACAAAAGTTGTACTGCAGTAAAATTACTCCATGCATCTGTTTGGGAAAAAAAATTACCTTACAAAATGTTTCTTACTGAGAAAATGGCACGCCCTCTTTTATAAGAAAATTTTATGTCATCTAAGAACAAATGCATGAATCTAATACAATATGACACCTGAGGTAGAAACTGAATATGTACCATTACCATCTAATTTTATCCAAACATCACTTAGTACCTTATAAAGAATTCAAACCATTGAATATATTTGTTAGTTACTATGAGATTACATAAGAAAATTAATTATCTGAATTAATTTACTCCTCTTTTGTGTTAACTTATTTGCATGGTAATAAATGTCACCCAAAGAGAGTACTGTCAATCAAGAAGCAGTGTCGTGGTAACGATTTGAGTGTACGATTCTTTAATGGATAACAACAAAGATAACGTTCTTATGAGTGGCATTTATACATTGGATGCGAACAAGGGCGTTTGTCAACTTTAAATTGCAATATGACAAAGTCACAAACAGTATTGTTTCATTTTTTTCTTCTCCTATTCTTAGTTACCACCAATGTATGGATTAATTAACTCTAACTTCAATCCCTCAATGATTTTTCTTCTAATTCCTTTTACCATCAAGCTAGCAATACTCAATTGCTCAGTGGTTCAGCAATTCATTCATAAGGTACAATCATAATCAATAGGATATTTATAACATAACCTATTTCAAAGATAACAAAATCCGTATTGTACCTTGAGCTCCTGTGCAATGGTGTAGTATAAGAGGTTACTTAATTATCTAGAATCTGCAAAGAGATCATGTATATATGTTTCTCTGGCATGCATGCAAAGTTGCTTAGACATTAAATACAAACATGTGAAATTTATTCATATCTGCAGACACAAGTACCTACTTAATTATTATGCTCATTTCACACCACACAATCATTAAGCCAAGAAATAAAAGGTGTTGAGTATAAGTAGTTAGCTCGTGTTTATTTCATGTATAGAAATGTCGTGTGAGTCTCAAATGCCTCTGGTGTAACCCAATGCAATGGTTAATTAATTAACTCCATACTAGCTATTTTAATTAGATGTAAAAATATGTACAAGATGATAAATAAATTAATAACAAAAGGAAAGAAAAAATAAAAAGAGTTTGAACGTTGTGATTCGTTCATTTCGTCGGCAGAGGTGTGTTGAAGTGGGGTCTAGCTCATACAATCTTGCTATTTTTTTCACATGGGAGGACAAAGCCACCTAGCCCTACCACACAGCCTCAACTTTATAGGATCTTTTTGACGTTTCTACGTGCATTTTGGGAACACATGGTCTCTGGATCAGAAATTTGCATTTACTTAGGGATAGTCCTTTCAATTTTGGTAAATGTTTTGGAGAGAGAAATCTCATTTTGCCATATTAAAAAGAAAACAAAGGGCTAGGTTGGTTTTAAAAAAATATTATTTTGGTTACTATAATTAAAAAAACAAAAATAAAAAGTTTAATAGTTATACACTCTTATGTAAAAAAAATTATATTGTCAAACCAATTATAAATTAATATCTGGTATAACTTTTAAGAAATTTATTGCAAAATTCAATAAAATTATCATATGATAGTTTGTAATTAATAACAGGGAATAATTTTTTACAATATAAATGTATCACTTGTTTTTTTTTAAAAATCAATATATTTGTTGGTTCCCTCACACGTAGAAAATTTTTGTTTTAATTTTTGCAATTTTTTGAAATTTCGATCCTTAAAAAAATGTTCCTCTAATTACGCAATATAAATTTATACATTTTATCCTCAAAACAATTATTGTCATAATATGTTTAGATCTATGTCATGTCTGATAGAGACCGTTTAAAAACAAAACAATTATGAATTTTAAAACTAACAAAAAAAAAAAAAGACTAAAACAGAAGTTTATTAAGTTACAGAAACTAAAAACATTTTTAAATCTTAAAAAATGTCACTTCGTTTTTTTTTTCGAAAACGAAAGTTTGTTATTTTTATTTTTTTTTTATAAGTATTTTAAAGTAAGAATGATTTGACATTTCATAATTATTAATAAAACTCCCTTAACAATTAGCAGGCCCAATACAAATTAGAACTACTACATTCTGCTCTATCCGTATATATGTTGTTTTTGTTTCATTTCACTTTTATCTTTCACATCAAGACCATTAAGAAGTTAGAATAATTTAAGTTCCATAATTGCATGCATAGAAGAGAACAGAAGTATATATGCTGGCTTTACAATATATGCTTTTCATTTGTTCCCTATGCAGTATATAGTAACGATCCAATAAGTTCCCTATATGTGTCATATGCTAATTTTATCATGTTTTATTGTTTGTAAAATTTCAACATATATAAATAAAGTGATGAGTTTGAGTGTCGGTTCAAGTCATTAAGTGAAGAATCCGTATATCTAGCTGTGAAAGGACACTTCGTGCTAATAACGTCATCTTTTGGTAATCGGTATTTAGAGCATGTGGATGACATTAATTAAATCACTGTTTATAGTTAAATTTTATAGATGTTAAATTAATAAGCACGTTTCCATTGACACAAACACACACAAGTACACAACTATTTTTCATATCTCTTATCTTATGGATCTCAGCAAATTTTCAAACATGGTATTAATTACTTGAATGAACAGATGGCCAAAAAGTTGTTACTACAATTTAATGCTGTCATTATTTATTTATTTAGTCTTAAATCAGCGCAGGCAGCAGGTACAAGAATTAAGGAAATGGTTGCTGCAGGATAGCTAGGCTTAATTAGTGAAATATAAAAAATGCATTCAAACCTTTATCGTCCGAACTCAAAAAGTATGCAGTACCTTCTATCTATACAAGTCACGTACACTTCATTCAAGTAATTAATTAATAGTTTGATTTATCATTTGTAAGTTATTCATCTTCATCATTAGCCATCAATTGCTCGGTACTTTTGGCAAGGCATGAACACAATCTCTTTCTAAACACGTGAGAAGATAATGTTCTTAGTTTTTTACCCTGGATCGAACACATGACAGCATACACTAATAAGCAGCGATTTATAAGATATAAGATTTAGTATTTTGAGAAGTGTCGTGAGCTAAGGGTGCAAAGAACGCGTAAGCAGCTATCTATGTGACGAGCCCTTTGGATCGAGTAGTCCCTCTCCGCATTTAAAAACCCCATTATTTTGTGACAACGACACACTGCACCATCATAATTGAACATCATATGACCCATAATTAAAACATGGCCGGTTCTTCCTTAGCCATAGCCACGCACGCACACATGGCATGGATTTGTGTTCTCTGTTCTGTGTGTGGCAACCACAAAGTACTATGAATAAAGTTACATTCTTTACTTGCAACTTTTCACTTTGTTTTTATTCATTTACATTCTCTCCAATTAAGATTAATATATAAAGTCATTAATTGAGATCTAGCTAGTAGCAAATACACGTGCATGTATAGTGTATAATCGAAACTTTCTGGTTGCTTTCATAATTAAGTACCTGACTTACATAATTAATCGGCCAAAGCAGAAAAAAGTGCATCTATTTTTGTTAATTGTGTTAGTGTATGCTGAGTTGGGGCAAATTTAGGTTATATTTCAAATCATTGACAGCTAGAAGAGAGCTTGGATGGGTACCAAATGACGACTGTTCCTTGCTGGCTGCAGCAACTGGAAACGGATTGATGTTAATGTTGCCCTAGACCAGAGGAGAGACCTAATCAACAGTTTTATCAGAATTATTATGTCCACAATTTGTATTCTTTTTTTGTTTTCTTTCGCACAAAAATTTGTCAGATTCGGTCTTTATCTAATTTAAAATGTGGCAACTATGATGTCAAGTTTCACCGATAATCTTATTTCTTAAATATGAAATTAAAGTTTGTGTGAAAAAAAGTGTATATTGAAAGATGGTGCAACAGTAAAATGTGATGTGTGATTGAACCATGCACAATTCATGTGCGTTAAACTCTTGAAGAAATCACTTTTTAAATAGATATTAATACTTTCAAATATTAATCATAGACTCTCAGATGAGTACGTATGTTCACCCAAATAAAAATCTAATTTAAAATGTGACCCTATAATAAATATATGTTGGCTCGCCATCTCTTTTTTTTTTTTGACAGAAGGCTCGCCATCTCTTGTTCCCTAAGGGACATGCATATGCACATGCTTTATCTAAAATGAAATTTATGGAAATTTATTTAAAGCTTAAGCGTTATATATATACATATTTGATTGAATGGGTACCTAATCATATGAACTTTTGAATCTTTGATTCTCTACATTTTTTTGGTGTAATGATTCTCTACATTATCAATTTAAGTTTCGCCGATTTGAAATAAAACAAGTTTCAAACTTAATTAAGGGATACTAAACGTGTTTTGTACCCATATGTGTGTGTGTGTGTGTGAGAGAGAGAGAGAGATCTGATAAATTGAAGTTTCAAGAGAAAGTTCACTTATATTAGAGCATGCATCTATTTTTATTTCTCTTTCAATGGGTTACTTAATGTTTACATAGGTTTTAAGAACACTCACTACTTCTCACTCCAATAATAAAACACAACTTAAATTCTCAACTTATTTCTAGTACGTCTTATTTTATCTCTCTACTCTTTGACTTTTATTTATTTTAATACTGAAGCAATTTGATTGTAGTTACTTATAAAAGCATCATTCATAATAATTCTATAAGAACTCGTTTACTTTAATGATATTCTTAAATTATTTAACTTCAAGAACAAACATAAATTAACTGCATTGGAAAATTGCTCTTAGAAAAAATGCATTTGACAAACATCGGCTAGAGTTCACAAAACTTGATACTGTTTCGTTGATGCTATATAATCCTCGCTTAAGCCAATCGTTAATGGCATTTTAATTGACTTTTTTCACTACGTTTTATTAAGATGACAACTTTCATTATTTTTTTAATTTTATTTAAGTAATCTTATTTCTTTTCTTTTCTTTTCCAGCCTTCACCTTCAGTAAAAGGGAGTTGGTAGAGATACTCTTGCAACAAATAAGAATAAATGTCCATGTTTTCGCAATCCGGCTGATGTGATAATAGAGCCAATTTTAGTGATTCAACCAAACCTTGATCAGAGAAAGATGTTTCAACAAACACCAATTTTACCTACGTGAATATTCAATAGTAAAGGAACATAAAAAGAGTAGGGGTTTAATATTAAGGATTTCGAAGCTTGCTTTGCAAATTAAATTTCATCATTCAAAAAACAATAACGATGATGATGGCTATCTATGATGAAATTTCCACAAAAACCATTTTCCTTCATTCATGTAAAAAGTAAAACTGACTTTCTAACCATAATAATGTTGACCTGGAGGTGAAGCACCACCAGGTCTAGCATTTGGCTGAACCAATCCTTGAGCAGCTTGGCTGGTTTGCATGAGAGGTGATGAACCAGGAGCTGAATGTGAAGCACCACTGGGTGGCAAATTTACATTGGGTCCCATTGGATTTGCATTGTGAGCAATGGGGCTGCCATGTGCAAGAGGTGAGGAAGCTGCTGGCACACAGGCCGGCATTGGAGGAGCTGCACCAGTTTGAACAGGAAAAGTACCAGGTGCCGATACATAACTCGGTCTAACTGCCTGCATGGTTTGATCCCACGATGGCACTTGTCCGCTGGGAACTTGAGTATGATAAGCAGGGGCACTACCAGGGTACATAGGTGCAGCCTGAGGATTTTGCCAAGCTGTTGCAGGACCTTGTGCTGCAAGCAGACTAGGATCTGGCACTGTATAGTCTCTACTTTTGTCACTGAAAGCCTACAACCAAAACATATTTTATAATACAATACTAAAATCAGAATCGGGATCACTATTCAACTAACATGAACAAATTACTATAAAAGGTAGGTCAATCAAGTGTCAAGAAGCATACACTTAAAGAACCAAATCTCTTTCCGATCAAGTGTCCACATTGCTTCTAAGGATATCTTTAATTTTCCCCTCTTTTTCATTTTTCCAACTCATGAACATTAACTCAAAAACACATATTTTTATACCTTTACATTGAGATCAGTATGACGAGAGTATGATAGATGAAGCTTACAATAGCCACCATCATATATGCAATGCCCCTCTAGAGCTTCTCTAGCAGCTGATGCCGTTCCTATATCTGCAAAAAAAATGTCTACACATGATCAAGAAACAGGAGACAAGGGGCTAGTAAATATGCTACCCAGTTGACCAGTTCCATTCCCTGCAATTATATTTAAATATGTGTTGAATATGCAACATACGATGGACCCTAATTTGCAAGACAATCAATATTACTAGAATAAAATGAAAAGGCCAAAGGGTGTATAAGAAATCCTTCTCATAAAAAAAAAAAACTAGAGAAAGAGGCTCAAAATATGACCAGTTTCTCTTCTGTGTCATTAACAGAAGGTCCTCTAAAGTAACATGAGCACTTAGTCCTCAGATAAAAATACAACATATCTCAAAACCATAAAGTACCATAATTTATGTCCATCTATTAGCAAGAAACATAAGCCATTAGCCACATTCAATTGGTTAATGAAATAATAACACTGAAGCATGAAATGTATAATAGAATTAACGTGGATCCATCAAGAACTATAAATTTTAGAATACATTTTAAAAGTATATTTGAAAACTTAGGGGGATGCAGTCTGCTAGTTATTATTATATGATTAATACCATACCAGGGTACTGAATCAGTGCCTGTGTTTGACCATTCTTTTCGAATATAGCAATTTTCTGGACAGTTCCAAATGCAGAGAACACCTGTAAAGATAGACCGGTGATGTGAGATTACAAATCACTTCCAAGTTTGGACGCTTTGCAGAAAAATACAAATTCTCACTGTGTGGAGGACATCAACAGTAACAGCATACTGCATATTTTCAATGGAAGCCAAAAGCACATTGCTCTCAGGTTCTTTCCTCTTCCCATCAGGGCCTACAGCAGTCTGAAGATTATATGCTTGTTAGCACATGTTAAAATATAGTAAAACCATAATGTATTAAAGCATAAAACAACAAAATACCTGTACTGCCCCCTCAATGGCAGTATAATTAACAGGAAGCATAGGATTTGTGTAGTCCCTGAAAAGTCATGGGAAAAAAAATCTAACGGTTGACAGAAGACCAATATCAAAAAAAGAAAATTCATAAAATAGAAATTCAGCCATGCACATTCAAGAAAATGTTATGCCTGAATCAAAGCGTTAAAAAATAATTGAGTACGTTAAACATGTATAGAGATCTCTCTAGAGTCTAGACTCTAGAGGCATTGAACCAAAATGGTTGACTAGCAAGATTTTAAATTTATGTAGTATTAAATAGACTGATAGAGGAGATACTTAGTTCACAATACATCCTTATTCATACAATTACAGTACACTAGCAATTTCTTGGAGTTTCACTGTCACTATATCAAATTGTTTTAACAAAATTGTTCTCCCGAAATCAAGAATATTGTTTAACAGCCATATAATTTAGCCATGCACATTAACAAAAATATAGCAAGTAAAATCAAGAAATTCAATGAGGTCAAAAGATTTGGCAATTACAGACTTTGATTTCTTAACTCTTCCTGACATCGGGATTGTAACTTTATTTTAGTAAAGAATACTTCAAATTTAAAGTGGAAAAAATAATACAAAAGATATTTTAGAAGGAAAAACCTGATGCACAGTCAAGCTCAAGCATAAAAACCGCTTTGTTTTCAAGTGAAGAACTAAATTAACAAAACTAGCAGCTGCCTCTACAACTACAATTTGACACTTAGTGAATACAATCATGAGGCAGTGGCATATTGTAAACATCAGAGTTGCATCCAAAGACAAAGATGGAAACCGGATTACATTGACAACTACAAATATTTAGTATTGAATTGCCAACATGTTACACAACAAAAAAAATTAAAAGAAAAAGCTTGGTCAATACACTTCAATAACATAAGAACAACGATTTCAACAATATTGGCATAAAATTCATCAAACAGCTGGAAAATGTTCAAGAAAATTACTAAGTGGTCATGGCAAGTCAACTGTATCCTGACTACCAAGCTTCAGTAAGCCCTAGATGATAAAAGCACATATCAATTAGCA
This sequence comes from Amphicarpaea edgeworthii, assembly GCA_014843725.1. NCBI lineage: Eukaryota > Viridiplantae > Streptophyta > Magnoliopsida > Fabales > Fabaceae > Amphicarpaea > Amphicarpaea edgeworthii. The sequence goes on along the minus strand of CM026321.1, from coordinate 2,666,286 downwards.
AATTAGAGAACACCAAGAAAAATAACATACAATAGCTTTTGCTTAAGTTTATGAGGAAAAACCAATAATAAAAACAGAAGAATAATATGTTATAGTTGTCTTTACTACCATCATTACCTGCTGCGATTTGACTGAAATTTGATATTCAGATCTTTATGTGCGGAATATGAAATACGCAAGTTACAAGAACCAACATGAGCTGGAAGCAGGTATCTACATGCCAAAGCACAAGTGAATCAGCAAATTTATGACTTATCAAGCTATAACAAGAATTTAAGATGGGCTTCATAAGGAAAAAAAAATACAAAAAGCACTACTTGCCTTGGTATACTTCTTCCATCCAGTGCATCCCTAGCTGAAGAAGCAGTCTCAGCATCAGTGAACTGAATCAAAGCCTGCCATGGCATTAAACATTGTCAAAACTTACAGTGAGTCAGGAACACGTTGAAGGCAGTGCAATCGATAACAATTCACTAACCTGAAAACCTGCAGTCTTTTCAAATGTCGCAATTTTGTGAACAAAGCCAAAAGCAGAAAACACCTGAATAAAGAATAAATAACTAGTTCATACATCAAATTGCTTTCAATTTAATCCTTATTCAGTTATTCCTTAATATGTAAATGTTGGAACATAATAGGTCAGCACACAATCCAAAAAACAATCACAATTGTTGAGATCACAAAGCAATGTCAAGAAGGAAAAATAAGTTCCAAACAGATAAGAAATAAAAGTGCAGAATGACACCTGTACTTATATGCGTGACCTTAGAAAGGTGTATGACGTACATGACAAATATTCCAAACTGTCTCCAACAAATGTATCTAAATATGAGAGATCACCATCTGTGGTTCATCCGATTTCAGTAAAAAATGACACATGATTTAATCAGGATTCTGTCTAACTCTAAACAAAATAAGAGTAAAAAATAAAATATCATATTATAAAATGGAAAAAAAGGAACTGTATGTGAATAAGAAGTATTAAAACCCAGATTCCTGATCACTCATTCACAAGAAAACCTTTGCCCCTCCCAAAAAGGAAAAGAAAAAGATGTAATCCCCACCCTATTTAAACATTCCAAACTTCCTAAATTGAAGAAAAAAACATAATCCAAAAAGAGACACATTTCTGTAAGGATTCTTGAATTGGGAATTTTTATTACATTTACTTTTAAGAGTAATCTGTTTAATTGGGATCATGACTTTTTTCACATGTTTTTAAACATTTCATCCACACAAGCCTTAAAACATGTACACCACACATCTAACTGAACAAGAAGCTAGCGAAATCACATACACACAAAAGAGAACCAGAGCAATGATTTAAAACTGAGTCACACTTACCAAATGGATCACATCAATGCTCACATCCCCAGCTTCCACGCCTTCAATAGTTACCAGCAAGACATTTCCAGGGATATCTCCAGGGCTTTTGTTGTTGACAATTTCATGTCTATTAGAATACTGAATGTAAACAGTTTTACCACGAACCATAGCTGGTTCCGAAGATGAAGCATAATATGAAACCATTGAAATGGCTTGATTTAGATCCGCCTGGGAAAGCATGCATACTTGAGAGTTAAAAAATCAGAAAAAAAAAAAAAAAAAAAAAAAAAGGACCGGGTATCACCAAAAAACACATCCTCAGGCACTCGGCAGTTACTTTAAATACCAATCAAGACACTCCAGGGAAAATAAGCTAAACTGATGAACAGTGCCAAAAGCAAAAAGCTTACAAAGTAAACATTTAATCTAAACATAAGAAGAAGGCTTCTTTGAGAACCATACCTAAACCTGAAACCCTATAAACAATTCCTAAGGCCATCACTGATGTCTGCAAGGAACCTCGATCTCTAAGCTAAATCAGTATCAAAGACATTTTCTTTTTACTTGTCAACAAAAATTCTCTCTCTAAAATTTCACTCCTTTTAAGAACTGTTTACATCTTAACTCAATGGTATAAAAAATATATGACCAATGGTTTAATTTTTACTATTAATCATCCAAATCCAACTTTTTTACCCAATCCATTATGATTGGGCAGATTGGTTGACAGAGTGTAAAATGGATGCAATCGACGCATTTTTTTCTAGTGAGAAGAGAAAATAAAAAATGAAAGGCCTAATTCTGATGCCTAAGCTCAAGAGCAAAAGCCAAAAAGCTGAAATTGTCGTGAATCAACAAACACAGGGCTAAAAACCCTAAAAACTAAGGAAGGGGAATGCTTACGAATTCGACAAAAGCCTGGTTGCGATTGGCGCCGACATTGCACTTGGTGTTGACGATCTTACCGAAGGGTTTGCAGAGCTCTCTGAGCTCCTCTTCGGAGCATTCCCAGGGAAGGTTGCGAAGGTGCAGCACCTTCGAAGGGGTTTGAGTGTATCGGAACTGGTGCTGGCTCGAGGTTGACATCGCCGCTTCTTGCTGCTGCTTCCAGATTCCGATCGAGATTCTTCCTTTCGTTTTCGATAGGGCCAAATTGGTTCCAGCCACCGAGCCACTCTCTGCTTTGCTATGCTTTCCTCTGGTTTTCTAGAAACAAAAATTTGAGATTTTTTTTTCTATCACGAAACTAAATGTGTAGATTGCGATGGCTATGCTATGGCTTATTTAATCTGTCCTGGCTAGGATAAAGTTAGAGCTGCTTTACATAAATATATAAAGAAATAAATAAATAGATTTTTAATGGCAAAAATTTATTATTCTATTAAGATTAAGATTAAGTTTTTGAAAATTAATTTATAAGACATATATAAATATAAATTAAATCTTAAAATAAATACTAATGTATAATTTAATGTTATTAGTGTAGTATATACATATATAGTAAATTAGACCTTCAAATAATATAATATATATATATATATATAAAAGTAAGAGAAGGGTCTATAATAAGAGGGTAAAGAGACAAAATTAATCCATATAACCACATGTGAATGGTTGGAAATAAGACAAATAAAAATTATTTAATGATCACATGACTATCAAAAAAAGTTACATATTTTTTTGTAATTTAATCTTAACCATTAATGTATAGTTTGTGTATATAAAAAAAAAGATTCGTTCTTCTCACTCTCTTTTACTCACATACCCTCATCTAGTCATCTTAGTATCTTACTAAGACCTTTAAATCTTTTATCCTTGTTGGTACCTAGTTACTTCAAAGTCTCCAAAACTACTTCACTTGAACCAGTTGTGGTCACTGCAGTCCTAACTCCTAACGACCAATAGAACACTGTCTCCTAGTACACATTAGATATTTGGTTATTAGGATTTTGGGATTTTGTTATACTTAGTTTTGTCTTTTTTCACAACCTATAACTCTTTTAAGTAATGGGAGTTTACTTTTTTATATGGTTGTTCATAAAAGTGGCTTTGACCCTTTTGGTAAAGATGCATTGGGTCATCATTGCTTGATTCGCCCTTCCTAACTCCTAATTCACCCGCCACAAATTCTTTCTTTTTTATTGCAAGCTTCACCTTTTTTGTGTGAAATTTCATGTAACATTCACCCTTGAAATTTGTGATCTTTATTCCATTATAAATTCCCCTTTACGAGATTGGAATTTTGTGCCTCTGGAAATTTGGTTTTTGTGTCCTTCTTTATTTCTTACAAATTGTCATTAAAATTCTGGCTTTTGAGTGTGTTTCTGGATGTGTTGGTTCAATTTTTTTTTGTGTGAGTCATATGATATTGTTGATTAGTTTAGTGATATATTTTCATGAATTGAATAAATATTTACATTAATATAATTGATTAAATATTTATTTTATCATGTAGAATTAATATATCTCGATATATATTAACAATATCTCAGTTATATATCATTTTTTAAATTTAAGGAATTGATCTCTTTTATTACACTCACTTTAACACATTTTGATAACACATCGGTCACACTTATTTTTTAGAATTCAAATAATCATATCTCTTATCATACTTACTGATTAATTTTCAAATACACATTTATGTCTTAAGGCACAATTATATATAACTTCACATGATTAATGTAAAAGACCAAGCAATATTCTTTAATACCTCTCATTACCTATTTATAATTTTATACATGAACACAAAAGAAAATAAATAAAAGTAAATGCTATTTCATAACTCATACATATCTAAAATTGTTACTAAATTAGGTATTAGAGTGCTATTACATGTACCCATAGTACACGCCACCATCCTCAATACCAGAGATTGGACTTTACAAAAAGAAAGGAAGTATTCAGACTTAACATAAGTCAGTAAGAACATTTATTAATATAATTGACTTTTAGCTCATCAAAATGCATGAATAGTCCATGGTATTTCTCCGAATACCATAAGCATTTGCTATTTGCCTGGATAGATAAGTAAATATTAACAAAGGTGTAGAAAAAAGAAGTAAATATCAACAATATCAAATGATAGATCACTTTTTCGACATATAATAACCTAACGTCCTAGCTTCATACACCTCACAATTTCACAACAAAAAAATAGCAACCACACAAAAGTTCCTACAGTTCCAAATTTTATGGACTGTAAACAACCAAAGAGAATTCCAATGAATGCTGATACTTTACATAAACCAATGTATTTCAATAGGTTGTGTATTGGTCAATATGTAATCAATGTATATGTGTTTTTGAAATGACAATTATTTATATACAAATTACAACATATTCAATTAGATTGGTTTATAAATTAGAACATTTAATTCAACTCAATCATTTTTCTATTTTTCAATTCATTTACTGTGTGGGTATCAAACATACGTATATTATTGCAGTAAAAAAAACATACGTATATTATTAGTTATTAGTAAGAGATAAATTTAAACTAAAATTAAGAATGTTATATGATTTAAAACATTAAAAAATAAAACAACTAAAAAAAAGTCAAATAAATACAAAGATTTTTTTAATAAAATCCTTTAAAAGAAAACATAAAAAATTTCAAATAAAGATGTCATAGAAAAGTAAATAAAAATATATACTATAAATGGTTGTCAGTTTTGGTTAGTAAAAAAAATATAAAGTGAAGTGAATATAAAATGTAACTATTAATATTTAAATATTTATATTTTATTAAAAGAGATGCTTACATTTAATATATAATCATATTTTAAATAGAATTGATTGTCTTTTAAAGAAGATATTTATAAAAATAGTATATATATTTGATCTTAATATATGCTCAAAGATAAAAGTATCTGAAGTACAATTGTATTTGCAAGTTAGATACCAAACATCATCCAACTTCCAAAGGTACTTACTTACAAACGAAAGCAACCACAGCGGCGAAGGAAAAAACATAAATAATAAAATATTAAATTAAATTAAGTTGAAGGCGGCGAAGAATCCATTATATATAAGTATAACGACCCCGAAACAACGTCTCCAACCCTAGCGCGCACACGAACACCCAAGCCTTTCTTTTCTCGAAACCGTACGTTACGTAACCGTAGGCGATACCAAAGCACACACTGCTCACAGTCCACGATGACCGGTCAACGCAGTTCTTACGGCAAACGCTCCCACTCGCACTCCGATTCAGACGCCGGCTCCAAAAACAAGCGCCGCAATCCCGCCGCCGACGAGTCCTCTTCCCTCATCACCGCCGACGACACCGTCTTCCGCTACCTCTGCCCCGTCCGCAAGATCGGCAGCGTCATCGGCCGTGGCGGCGACATCGTCAAGCAGCTCCGCGCTGACACCAAAGCCAAGATCCGCATCGGTGACGCGCTTCCTGGCTCCGACGAGCGCGTGGTCACCATCCACAGCTCCTCCGAGGAGACCAACCACGTCGACGAGACTGGCGATCTCGTCTCGCCCGCGCAGGATGCTCTCTTTAGGGTTCACCAGCGTGTGATTGCGGAGGACGCACGTGACGATGAGGATGATGAGAGGAATCACGTGACTGCAAAGCTTCTCGTGCCATCCGATCAGATCGGATGCGTGATTGGAAAAGGAGGGCAGATCGTGCAGAATATTCGGAGCGAAACCGGCGCGCAGATTCGGATCCTTAAGGATGACCGTTTGCCTCCTTGCGCGTTAAGCTCCGATGAACTTGTTCAGGTGAATTGATGAATTAATTGATTAATTTTGGATCTGAATTAAATAAAAAAAAAGTTGACTTTTTTGTTTGTATTGGAATTCGTTAAGCCAGGAAGTCAGAAATTATAGTTGTACACGACTGTATGTAGTTTAGGATGATGAGGGGAGAGACGATGATAAAATCAGAGAGGATTTTATTTCAAAATATTAATAGATAACTGAATTCAATTGAGATTCTATATTTTAATTGTGTATTCTGATAGGCACAAGGTTTTTAAAAATGATCTGCAACAAGGTTTTAAACCGCGGGTTTTGTCGCGATGCTTTACATTGCGGACAAATGCAGACTCAATTGTGGTCACTGGGATAAAAAATCTTTCTTTTGCTGAAATCGCGGTCACAGACTGTTTTGTGACAGCATTGGAACCACAATTGCAGCCGTGCCATTTGTCCACAATCCCAATTAAAAATATTGGATAGGCAATCTGTTATGAAGCTGGATCAGCTGATAACAGATTTCGTTAGGATATCTAACTCTACAAGGTAGTTTGCACTTGCACAATACATAGGGCTTCACAGGAATGCTGTGAGTAGCACATACACACTGCAAGGTTCAAAGTACAGAAGTTGAAACTCTAAGATAGGAATGCACTTGAATGGCTTAAGCTGAGTTTGCTTGTGGAAGTGCAGATTTCTGGTGAGGCTGCAGTTGTGAAGAAAGCCCTGTTCCAAATTGCAGCTCAGATTCGTGATAATCCATCACGGTCTCAGCATCTGCTTGCTTCTGCAGTTCCTGGTGGGTATGCAGCTGGTGGTCCTGGTGCAGGGCCCCCGATTGTGGGAATGGCTCCTTTTGTGGGTGCTTATGGGGGGTATAAAGGTGATGCTGGTGACTGGTCACGGTCTTTGTATCCAGCCGCAAGGGATGAAGCATCTATGAGAGAGTTTTCTGTTCGGTTTGTCTGTCCCACTGGGAACATTGGTGGTGTGATAGGAAAGGGTGGTGCCATAATAAATCAAATCCGGCAGGATTCTGGGGCGACCATCAAAGTTGATAGTTCAGCAACTGAAGGAGATGACTGTTTGATAATCATTTCGACGAAGGAGGTGAAATATTGATTATCATCAACTGTAACATGGATATGTGATTTTTCAGTTCTGATGGTTTTTAAATTGTGTTTATGCAGTTCTTTGAGGATTCTTTCTCTCCAACAATAGAGGCTGCTGTCCGATTGCAACCCCGGTGCAGTGAGAAAGTGGAAAGAGATTCAGGAATTGTCTCTTTCACTACCCGTCTTCTGGTGCCAACAGCACGAATTGGTTGCCTTATTGGTAAAGGAGGGACAATCGTAACTGAAATGAGGAGGCTTACAAAAGCAAACATTCGCATCCTGTCGAAGGAAAACCTTCCTAAAATTGCATCAGAAGATGATGAAATGGTGCAGGTAAGGGTATCTTTGATGATTGATTGAGTAATCTTGTTTTCTGTGTTATCAAAAGTTGCAGTGCCCTATAACTCTAAACTACGTTGGCTTTTATTTTAACCCTTATTTAGATTTCGGGAGACCTTGATGTTGCTAAGGATGCTCTTGTGCAAGCACTTACACGGCTAAGGGCAAATCTTTTTGATAAGGAGCGTGCTGTCTCAGGATTCCTTCCGGCAGTGCTTCCATATCTTCCTGCGTCAGTTGATGGATCAGAAGGTTTGAACTATGACAGTAGAGATGGTAAACGACATGGACGTGGTGGATATTCTGGTGGGTACGGAGGTTCAAGTGATTTGGCATCTGGTGATGCTTATGGAAGCTATGGAAATTCCCAGGTTCTTCTTACAACCATACACACTTGTGAAAATTTCAAGTGTGGATGAGCTTCACCTGTTTAACTATTATTTTTCAATTTGTTGATTTCATATATCTGTGTAGCTTGGTAGCAGTGGTGGTGCTTATGGAGCTTATGGAAATTATTCTTTGGGACGGACTAGTGCCTACGGGTAATTAATCAAGTTATTTATGTCCCAAGTATCATTGTTTTATATTCTTCCCTGATCCATGTTATGAAGAAGTACTCTTTCTTATTATATTCAGAGTGTTCTAAAACTCATGAATGCTGATAGTTTAGTATCTATTGTCAGGTCTAATCAGAATGGTTCTTCTCGGAGGAGAAACCATGCTTACTAGAACTTGATGGGTCCCTGCAGGTAGATTACAGTTTTTATTATTTTTTGTATTTTATCTTACAACTTCCTATAATATAAGGCCATTCACATTAGTATATAACAGATTGATATCTTAACCTGACCAGTGTACCATTTAGAATTCTGATGCTCTTGTTTTCCCTTTCATGCCTTTCCCTTCCCATCCAAACAGCTGAGTTCTGTGAAGCCTGAAGCCCACTGCCTAAACCGGAAGACCAGATCAACCAGGTTTTGACAAACTCATGGCCCACCTTGACACCTCTACCTAGGGGACCAAACATGTGGAGACTATTGAAATTGGCCATGTCCATTTTACCTTATTTCACAAGCTTGATAACTAATGCTCCCCCAAGAACCTATAAAGCTGGCTTGCCTTTTTGGCTGCTTTTCAATTCCTGTTCAGTTGTCTTTTAGATTTAAAGCACCATGTAGCTACGTCCTTTATCAGTTGTATACCTTTATTGTTATTATGATTGGGTTTTGTTTTCGTGATAGTTCACTGTTACTTGCAGTGTGAACTTTTTTAGTTATTTGAATTAAAATTATCTTGATTCCTGGTAAAAGTTGACCCTCTCTTTATACATCAAAATCTGGAAGAGCTTCTCTCTCTTTGTCTGTCTGTATTGCAGGTGTCAATATCTTCCTGTCATTAGCAAGTTATGGGTATTCTTCATCATTTGACCTTGATAAATCATATTTATGGATGTACTCGAGTACTTCAGATATGATGAATTGGAGGTATGAAATCTGTTTTATGTGCTTCTTGGCTAAGGTAATGCATTTTATGCAAAATCTTCCATGATTCAGAAATAGAATAATATAGTAATGCTTGGTCTTTGTTTTAGATTCTAGTTCCAGTCTTTTAATTTGAGCTTAATTAGAATTAGAATTCATTTGTACGGAGAAGTCATTGCCTTTAACATTTCTAGTTTTTTCCTTCCAATTTATTGTGATGTGTGTAGGCCATTGGGTAACTTGCACAGGTATTTGGTTTGTCTCATAATACAATGTGGTGGTAGAGTCCCCAGTTGGGGTCAATTGAAAAACTATGTATCACATTGGATTGAATTTGAAATCATTTCCCACTTCGGCATTATTTTTTCTAATGCTAGAAAAAAACAGAAGTATTCTTTTTTCCTCGCAGGCATTTGCACTAGTCAACTTTGCACAATATAGTATATATAATAAATGTTCAACAAAATATATATTTGTAGTTTGTTAAAATTTTAAAGTAGGCTTACGTTATAATGGTCAAGCTTTTCCTATTCAATCTATGGTTGTTGGGAACTTGGGAAATCTATTTTCAAAATTGTTAATTGAAACTTATCATGAATCATAATAGATTCACAATTAATTATTAAAAGTAATATAAATATAATATATAATGTAATATAATACACATAAAACTGTAAAAACCATAGAAATAGAGTATTTTTTTATATCCTTTTTGATACCATTATTAGAGAGGCTTATTGAGAAAAATGATGTCAGTTGAGAAATAAAAACATACTCATGTTTTTTTTTTTTTTTATTGTTGTGGGTCATATATATCTTACAATCCATGCTTGTCTGTTTTTCAGTTTTACCTACTAATCTTAGCATAAACCTTAGAAAAGTATTTTTGTTGTTCCATCAAAATGAGCCAAACCATTTAAGCTAGTACGTGAGCAAAGGCTGGCATGTGTGATTACTCTGGCTGCCTGTTTATTTTACATTATGTTTTGGTACAGTTTTGGAAATGGCCACATGGATACTTGACATTGTTGATTTCTTGATATTTTGTGATTTATCTTTTTGGTGGAAACTTGATAGATGGGTTATGGTTAGTCATATTTCTTTTTGAGTTATGTCATGATGATCTACTACTGCCCTGCTGAATGGTATTGGTCTTAAATTTGAAAATTTATAGGTGAAAAATGGTTGTTGGTCCGTTTAGGCGTGTAAGTTATTTTACAGCCTGTGGAAAACAGACCATTTTGGTCAAACCTGTCGCAGCCATGATTAAGTAGGGGGTGTCTTTTTTTGTGTGGTGTTGGTTCATGTATGCACCTGAAATATTGCTTAAAAGTAAAAGGAAAACCACCTCAATTAGGGTTTTCTTTTTATTTTTTAGTCGTTGACTAGTATGCTTTATTATCTGATCCATATGTACTTGTCTGGAAATTTTAGCCGTAATTAACAGGAGGCTTGGAGGACCCGAGTTTCTTTTAGATGTTAGTCCCCTATTTATTTAGACAGTTCGATAAAAAAAAAATGACAAATCAAATGCTAATTTGATGATCCCTGGGATTTTGGAAATCAAGCAATATTTTGAGTTATCGTGGATAATAGAAATACGGTGACTTGTGGTATGTATTTTTCATTTTGCCTGCTTTTCATCTGTAACTTGAATTGAATGCAGCAGCTGAATCAACACTTATTTGTAACTCATTTTTGCCAGGTCATTACAGGTATCTCTGGCTTAGGTCATTTACGATGCACCGTTGTGCAGAAGCAAATGTGCCTAACCTGGAATTTTCTAAATCTAATGAAGTAGATTTAGATCTGGTGATGGGTGATGGATGATGTATCCCGTCGAAAAAAATTATTTCCTTGTCTTGAGCATGATTAGAATAGAGAATATCTGATAGCTGTGGTAGCTACTAACTGCTTTGTTATTCTGTTCTCAACGTTTTCCCCCATTTTTTTTTTCTAGTAGTTTGCTATTTTGCACCTACTAAACGAATTGGCAAATCAAAGGAAGTCATGTTGTAGAACTCCAATCGTGTAATCTGTTGCATCTTAAATTGGACCCAATTATGCAAGGAAAAATATAATTAAATTTTGCAATTACCTATTGGCAATAACATTGTCGATTAAGGATTAGTTTCTGGCCGTTAAAATCATGTTGAGAAATTGTAAGTTGTAAAATGTAAATTCGTAATTCATTCAATCATTTATTGATGTGTTTGAATTGTTATATCACATAGTAAATTTTATATTCATAAATTTGATTTGATTAATTAAAAACATAATAGATAATATGTTAGAATTTTAAAGGTAATTCAAAATTAATTAGATAATATACAATTAAGATGTAAAATTTATCATATGATATAACAATTCAAACACATGAATAAATGGATAACAAGATTTTGTTTTGAAAATTTGAATAGAAGATTAGAAAATAAGAACTAGAAGAATGTCTTAAGAATTTGAAAAAAAAATATTAAAATAAATGACAAGACAATAATAAGCTTATGATATACATTCCATGATATAAGTTAATTAAGGGCAATTTTGGTGTTCTAGGAAGGGGTTTTCTTGGCACAATCACCTCACCGTTGGATAATGAAATTGAATGGGACAGCACAGCACAACTTTGAAATTAAAGCATGAAATGGACAGTGGTAGGTGAAAAAACATAGAAGAATTACTATAGAAGAGCAGGGATTCAGGATTCTGAGTATTATCTAGTAAGTTTCACCAATGTAACATTTATGCCGTGTTTCTATCGTAGCCAAATGGAGTAAATTCTTCCACCCAACTCAACAGTACGGCCATAGTGTGAGGTAGTTTATTCAACTTGGTCAAAAGCTGCTACTTCCCTTAAATGACCTTTAATAAGTGACCTGAGAAACTAGCTAGCTAGCTACTCAGACTTTGCTGATAGGGATGCATCTAATAAAGTATGTTTTTATTGGCTTTTTCACCATGCAAAGTCACATCCACCACTAAGATAATTACCCTACTTTTTTAAAAAAAATTTAGCCTTAGACAAAGGACAGTTATGGGTATGCACTAATGCATGCTATAGCACCATTCATTAATGCTTTGTGATGACAAAAGGCTATACGCAATTTTTCTCTATATAATAACTAATCTGTTGTTCACTTCAAGGAAACTCGATCCATTCGTCCACTTCCTGCCAAGGAAGGCCAATTGGCTTCTTTCTTTTCCACCTTTTTCTCTTCATTTTAGTTGAGAATGTTGTCTTCCCCATTCGGGAAATAAAAGCCCTCTTCTAGTGCCAGTGAGCAGTGGTGTGCTCAGTTTGATTGGTTACACTAAATTTTGTGAGGTTAATGATTCCTTTTGTTTATGGCAATTAATTAAAAGTTTCATCTAAAATGTCTTGCATGTTGGAATGAGGTCTTGTAGTGCAGCCAAGGATGACTTGCCGATAAGCTTGTTTTGGCATTATTATTATTACATATTATATATTATATATGCTATCATCATGCATGTTGTTCCTATGTTTAGTTACTAGTTAACCGGCAAGTCAACTCTGGCTACACAATGACCTCCTTCTCCCATGCTAGATATTTGATGACTATTGTTTGATGTGACCATGCACTGTTGGGAATGTATATGAGGACTAGCTAGGGAAATCTCCATCAATGAGTCATGATGAGCAAGTCAACTACACAAATGACTTGATATATATCACATTTAATCTAAATTTTTTAAGGTATTAGATCTGTGGATTCTTGCCACTTATATGTTATTCAACATTCTGCCATATATTTATATTCTATTTAATGTGAGACTTCTTAATTACTCACCCTTACACTCCAACATGCACATTAATTACTAGAGGACTTAGGAGGACTCGCATGCTAATTGAGAACTAGATGACATAATTTTGAGAAGTCTTTGTTGAAGTGCTAGAGTTTTTTTATTTCATTTGAGGTTGATCTCTATTTCTTTGTTTTAACTTGCAGGATAATAATGTTCAATTATCAATTAGTTTGTAAATTGTACCAATGTTTCAAGCCGTGATTGTTATTGTTTAAAATTTCTCAAATCAGTTGGGTAACGTTTCGTTTTGTTACTTATGTAAGCATTATTGATTGATTGCCATCAATTCATTTTAATTTATTTTTTTGCTTTGTGTGTTCTGTCCTTACAAAGCTTGTTATATATAGCAGATATCTGTTTTATCACTTTTCTGCATGTGTTTAGTTAGCTTACTTGTGATCTCTCTATTATTGGAGTGACCAGTGCAAAGGCACATTATTGCTCCTTATAGTTAAATGGTATATATTTGTATATTATTGTTAGTAAGTGCCTCAAATTTCATGCCTCGTGTTGTGTGTGTTTTCAAACAGCGATTGATATTCACGTTATGTGCGTTTTCCATTCCCAAATACAAGTCATTTGCATGTGCCATTGATCGAGAAAGGGCAACAAGATTTTTAAGACATCAATCATGGATTTATATTCTTGTAGATTTCCATTCTCACTTTTTCCTCATTCTTCTGAATTTGTGAAACCTAAGCCTGTAGCTTATTGGTCATCGAGAACTAAGATGATTTTAGTGTTGTAATCATACGAGCGCAAGTGTGCTATTATTGGCACTATCTTTGTAGCTACAATTAATTAGTTATAAGTCATTGCTAACCAATGTTAATCACTCACCAACTAAACCCTTTTTTTTTTTACAATGATCGCACTTAGGGGAAATGCCAAAGTAAATTTTGTATAAATTACATATATTCTCTATTCTACCACAAGCATTTCTGTTCGAACTGGCTTGATAGAAATATTGTAAAAAAGGGATAGTGAAATAATATTATTCTTTAAATTCGGTTTAAATACGTAGACATGGCCGTTTTGTAGACTAAACCTACAAGTTGTGAATGGAATATCAGCAGTGTTTTTTGCTACAGAAACATTTCGTTAATCTGATCTATTTTTTACGCCAACATAGAGTACAGGTTATTACATCTTGAATTTTATCCAGCAAAATAATAGGACTGTTTCATCATTTAAAGTTCAAACAAATAATTCGCTACCCTCCTTTTCTTAGCAGTCTTTATATGTCATGTTTTACGCTGAGCAAACTCCATAATCTGAAATGATGTTTGCATTTGCTTTTTGTTTTCTTTCCTTTGGCATTGTCCATGCATAGAGCAGTTAACTTTATATTAGTTAATTATTCAGGAGAAAAATCAGACATGTCGCCATTAGAAGAGATCCTCTCAAGTCTCAAGTGAAAAAAAGAGTTAGAAAGGGTCAAGGGGATTTTACCATTTTAAATCTCCATTTTATAATATATATATATATATATATATATTAATAGGATTTCATGAGAGGATTCATTCTGGTATGCCGTCATACGTATGCACCATTATATTCAACTTCAAATTTACCACCCAGAGGTTTTTATTCAGGGGTGGGTGGGGGACTAGCAATAACTATAGGATTGTTGCAATGAAACTGTTCAAACATTGAATTTTGTCATATTAGGCTATTCCATGCTTAAAAAAGAATTCATTTTACAATGCAAGTGACAAACATATTAGAAGTTACTCAAACAAATTTTTTTAGTCTTGCCATTACATATATTTAATTTTTAGCTACTATAATTAATTCAAATTCATGAATACCTTTTTTTTAATAATTTTATATCTTTACCTAACATAAATGACCAATTTAAATAATAAATATTTTCATAAAAATTAAAAACACAGTAATTTATCCATAATGTCACTTTACTAAGTGATTTTCTATTTGACTCGTGAAATATTTTGTCAAAAAAGTGTAGAAAGGTTTAGAAACTCCATAATCATATGCAAGTTCCAACCCTTACCAAAATTCATTTAGACAAACCATTAGTTATATGTTGTGTAAAATAATCTTCTTACATGCTATCAATTGTGTCATATGTCAACTGTTTTAATACAAAAAATTGTTAGTGTATGGATAATAGAAGATAATAATGACCTATAAAACTAATGAGGTTAAAAGAGACATGTTAAATAATTCTCTCACTTTTAATATAATTAAGAATATGATTATATCTAAGTTATTCATTGATGCATTGTAAATCCACAATAGAATTCACACTCAAGTCACATGCTCTTTCATTTCTCCTAACATTAAAAATAATGAATGAAAGCATTTAAATTAGAAAGAATACGCCATATAAACATATAAAAGTAATTATTTTCATATTTTTAATGGTTAGAATAGCACTTCATAATGTCCCTCATTTCTTAATAGTTTATAGGTAAACCCATAATTAGCAAGTAATCTTCTTACCTTCAAAACTATGACCTTATAAATCAGATCTTATAGGTGGGCAAGAAAATGAAAATAAACATGCCTACAATACAAATTCTCTTGAAGAAAATAACACTCCAAACCCCCCAAAATCCTACTTCAAATTCAACTCCAATTCTCATATAAGACTTTAATGTTTCAAAGTAATTTCCATCACCGTGTCTAACAGAAAAACTCTCTGATAAATCTTCATTTCTAATGCAATTATTTGTTACAAGAGGATCACAAAACTCTAAAATTGGGTGCTTGTGGGAATTTTGTCTGACAAGTTCTTAAATGATTAATTTAGGAAATTAAAATGAATGAAAAATCATATATGCTTTAAAGAAGTAACTAATTATTTAAATTTGTATAATTAGTTGTTGTATGTCTTCAATAATCACATGAATAACTGAATCAAATATTTGTCTTAATTAAATACTTTGTCATTACCAAGAGATGTCTAATTCATTTTCTTAGCATTTGTGATGATTCCAGGTGTTGGTCTATATAAACAAAAAAAATGACAACAATTCTTTAAAAATTTGAATTTAGATTGTACAGTAAAAAATAACATGAAATTTGATCAAATTCAAAGTATAAAAAAGAAAGAAAGTCAAATAGGATTTAAAATAGAAAAGGAGTTAACTTATCTTTGATGTTAGCATTGGATTTCACCATCTCTCGCTTGACAATTGAAACAATATATGTTCCACATCCTTATGTGATTTTGTGGTGTCTATCTAATGAGATAAAAAAAAAGGAATTGTTCTACATGATAAAATTGATTATGTTTTTGTTTTTAAGTGGAGTTTTGTTTCTTACCATGATACCAAGTATTTTTCATGCAAACAAAAAGTCTAACAAAGTGTATATATTAATTCCACATGTATTTTCATGCAAACAAAATGTGACGAATATCTTCCACAATGGCACTACATATACTAAGACATGATATTAGAAACATGTTTTGGGGAAATGAATTTTCTCATAGGCAATGTTCCATGAGAACATTGCCACACAAAAAATTTAATGTTCTTTGGCAACAATGTTTTCCAAATCAAACTCCAAGACCTGGTTGGATGAATATTTTGAGCCTCCAAAAGCTATTTGTAACCTTTATGCATACCAAACTCATTGGTGTCTTGCATGCACATCTCGGTGGTCATCCCATAATTATATAAAAATGTTTCAAAAGAAGATAATGTAACAATTGTTTAATCATGAATTATACTAAAAAAAACATTGATGAATATTAAACTCACTTGAAACCCTATCTTAAATTATCAAATCCTAAATGAAACCATAAGGATTTAGAGTTTCATAAATGAAACATTACATTAAAATTTATCATTTAAAGTTTTGAGGTTTTGAGGTTTTAAGTTTATTGTTTATGATTTTAAGATTTAGAGTTTTCAAATTTAATGTTTTAGGATTTAGTGTTTAAGGTCTAGGGTTTATGCTTTAAGATTTTAGGGTTTCATGTTAGATTGTTTAAATTTTCATGGTTTATGATTTATGGTTTCATTTTAATTTATGATTTAAGATTTTATTCCAAGATTTATGATTTAGGGTTTTTTTTTTCAAGATTTAAGGTTTCATGGTTAGGATTCATGATTTCATTTCATGGTTTATGATTTAAGGTTTTCTAAATGAAACCCTATATTAAGATTTAAAGGTTCATTCACAAAACCCTAAATCCTTAGGGTTTTATTTAAAAAACCAAAAATCCTTAAATCCTTAGGGTTTTATTTGCAAAATCCTAAATTCTTAGGATTTCATTT
This sequence comes from Amphicarpaea edgeworthii, assembly GCA_014843725.1. NCBI lineage: Eukaryota > Viridiplantae > Streptophyta > Magnoliopsida > Fabales > Fabaceae > Amphicarpaea > Amphicarpaea edgeworthii. The sequence continues at coordinate 2,649,237 of CM026321.1, read as the reverse complement.
ATAAAATCATAAATTCTTAAGGTTTCATTTACAAAACCCCAAATTCTTTAGGTTTCGTTTATCAAACCCCATATCCTTAGGGTTTCATTCCCAATCCTTAGGATTTCATGAACGAAACCCTAAATCATAAACTCTGACCCTAAATAAAATCATAGGATCTAAGGCTTCAAAATTATGAAAAAAAAATATTAAAACTTATGAAAAATCAAGAGTAATGCGTTAAAAAATTTAAAATTTAAAATTTTGAAAAAAAAAAAAAACAAGAGAAGTGTCTTAAAAATATGAATTTTAAAAAAATGATAAAATAAGAGTAATGTATTAAAAATTTTAAAATAAAATGAAAATTTTAAAAATATGAAAAAATGAGAGTACTGTCTAAAAATATTTAGGAAAAAAATGATTTTTTTAAAAAAATGAAAAAATAACTTTTTTAAAATATATGAAAAAATAAGAGTAATGACTTGAAAATTTGAAAAAATGAAAATTTAAAAAGTATGAAAAAAAAAAGGATAAAGTGTTTCATGAATGCAATACTAAGGATTTAACTTTTCGTGAATAAAAACCTAAAGATTTAGGGCTTAGGGTTTCATCTGATCAAACCCTAAGCATTTAAGATTTAGTGGATGAAACGCTAGGGAATTAGGGTTTCATGCATTAAATCCTAAGAATTTAGTTTTTCGTGGATGTAATCTTCAGGATTTAAGATTTCATGAAAGTAATCCTAAGGATTTAGGGTTTGTGGATAAAATCATAAGGATGTGGGGTTTCATAGATGAAATATTAAGGATTTAGTATTTCACGCATGCAACTTTAAGAATTTAAGGTTTTATGGATAAAGCCTTATGAATTTAGGGTTTTGTGGATAAAGCCCTGAGGATTTAAAGTTTCATGGATGAATACTTAAGATTTAGGGTTTCATGGATGCAACCCTAAGAATTTTAAGGTTTCGTTGATGCAATCCTAAGAATTTATGATTTCGAGGATGAAACTCTTAGTATTTAGGGTTTCGTGGATGAAACTCTTAGAATTTAGGGTTGCATCTACGAAACCCTAAATCTTTAGTATTGCATTCACAAAACCCTAAATCCTCTAGATTGTATCTACGAAACCTTAAATCATTAAAGTTGCATCCACGAAACTCCAAATACTTAAGGTTTCATTCATAAAACCCTATATTATTAGGGTTAAATCAACAAAACCCTAAATCCTTGGTGTTGCATTCACGAAACCCTAAATCCTTAGGCTTACATGTAGGAAACATTAAATTCTTAAGCTTTCATCCACAAAATCCCAAATTCCAAATCATTAAAGTTTTATTATAGAAACCCTAATTCCTTAGGGTTACATTCATCAAACATTAAATCCTTAGGGTTGCATCAACAAAATGCTAAATCCTTAGAAAATAAGGTTGTACCTTCGAAACCATAAATTAATAGGGTTGCATCAATAAAACCCTAAATCATTAATGCTACATTCACGAAACCCTATATACTTAGGGTTGCATCCAAGAAATCCTAAATCTTTAATTTGCATTCACGAAACGCTAGATCATTAGGATTGCATCTACGAAACCCGAAATCGTTAAGGTTGCATCCACGAAACCCCAAATATTTAAGATTGCATCAACGAAACCCTAAATCCTTGATGATACATCCATGAAACCCTAAATCCTTATGCTTAAATGCACGAAACACTAAATTCTTAGGCTTTCATCCATTAAACCCTAAATCCCAAATCATTAGGGTTTTATTTACGATGCCCTAAATCATTAGGTTACATCCATGAAACCTTAAATACTCAAGGTTTCATTCATGAAACCCTAGAACCTTGAGGTTGCATCCACAAAACCCTAAATCCTTAGGCATTAATCCATTAAATCTCAAATCATTAGGGTGTCATCCATTAAACCTTAAACCTAAATTCATATGATTTTATACACGAAAGAAACTCAAAATCCTTAAGGTTACATCCATGAAACACTAAATCTTTAGGCCTGTATCTACAAAACCTTACATTCTTAGGTTTTATTCATGAAACCCTAAATTATTAGTGTTGCATGTACGAAGCCTTAAATCTTTAAGGTTGCATTCATTAAACTCTAAATTCTTTGGATTTTATGTATGAAACCCTAAACTATTTCAATTTAATCACTAAATCATAAATCCTTAAGGTTTCATCCACAAGACCATAAACCATTATTCCTTAGGGTTTTATCCACAAAATCCTAAATTCTTATTGTTTCATCCACGAAACCCTAAATCCTTAAGGTTTTTTCTATGAAACCCTAAATTCTTAGGGTTTTATGCACAAAACCCTAAATTCTTAGGGTCTCATGAATGAAACCCTAAATTTGTAGAGTTTCATCCTTGAAAGCTTAAATTCATAGGGTTTCATCCATGAAAACCTAAATCCTTAGGGTATCTTTCACGTAATCATAAATCATTTAGATTTCATCTATGAAACCTTAAATCATTAGGTTTTTATTTACAATACCCTAAATCCTTAGGATTTTATTTAAGAAATCATACATCCTTATGGTTTCATTTACAATACCCTCATTCCTTAAGTTTTAATTTACGAAACCTTATCTTAATCCATGAAACCCTAAGGATTTAGGGTTTCGTTCATGAAACCCTATATTTGTATTTAGTGTGTAGATTTATGGGTTTTAAGGTTTATGGTTTATGATTTATGATTTATGATTTTAAGATTTAGAGTTTTAGGGTTCAATTTTTTTAGAATGTTAATCATTTCAACTAACAAATAGAATGTTAACTACACTTTACTCTTGAATATGTCATTGTTAATTACATGGGAAGTTTTCATGAACTACCAAAAAAATGCATTTTACTTATATGAAAAATCAATAAAGTAGAAATTCAAAACGTGTGAACAAAATTTAATGTCAATTTAATAGTTTAGTAACTGATCAAAGACATTCATTAGCTTGGAGAATGATGGTTGGAACATAAATTTTCAAAGGTGTGTTTTAAAATGATAAGTGAATATTTGGAGATTGAGTGAAAGGATTGAACAATAAAATGACAGCTAACCAATTAAGCTTATGTGTTAAAAATTAATAAACTAACATGGTAGCGTATGACTTTGCATTTCTCTGCCTTGTTATTTTTTTTTACCATACTTGCTACAAATAATAAAATATTAACCTTAATTTATTTTATTTCATTATCATCAAAACGATTTTGTAAAAAGCTTCTCAAATATATTAATAATTTCAATTAACAAATAGAATGTGAACTACACTTTACTCTTAAATATGTCATTGTTAATTATGTAGAAAACCTTCATGAACTACAAAAAATGCATTTCATTGATATGACAAATTAAGAAAGTAGAAATCCAAAACCTATGAATAAATTTTAATGTCAATTTAATAGTTTAGTAATTGATTAAAGACGTTCATTAGCTTGAAGAATGATGACTAAAACATAAATTTTATAGGATGTTTTTGGGTAATAAGTAAATGTTTGAAGATTAAATGAAAATATGATGTTGAATAGAGAAATGACACTTAACCAATTAAGTTGATGTGTCAAAAATAACATAACAACATATGACTTTACATCTCAGGATTTATCCATACTATATAAATTTACAAAACATTTTAAACACATGTAAATCTTTTAACAATTTTTTTTCTCTCTCCTTTAATCACGTCTCTGTCATCTATATTTTTTTTTTCTTTCTCTCTCTTTTTTTTTAAATATTTTATTATATATCTATTCTTTATAAGAAAATAAGTTTTTTTTTTATTATTTATTATACTTGACCTTTTTCTGTCTTTCTTTTCAGTTTTTTTAATATTTTTTTATTTTACATTTTTTTTCATTTTTTCTTTTTATGTTATTTTCTTTCATTTTAAAATTAGTTGAAATAATTTTATCCTAAAACCTTTTTTTCTATTTTCAGAAATAATTTTAGTTTATAGAAAAATAAACTTCTTTTTATTTTTTATTATTTATCTTACTTAGCTTTTGTTCTTTTTTTTTTTTTCCTTTTCAATTTTTCTTAACATCTGATTTAAGTTTTTTCTTTTCCTTTTTTTTTTTCCATTTTATGTTATTTTTTAATTTTATATTTTTTCCTTTCTTCTTTTCTTCCTTTTATATATTTTTATTCCTTATAATTAAACTTAAATGATTATTTATGTGTAATAATTATATTATAATTTTCTAAAATAAATATTAATTTGATTTATTTATTTATATTAAATGATACATGAATTTATTTATTTGTAATAATATAAATATAAATATTTGATTTTGAAATTTTTGTATTACAAATTAATGTTCATTTTTATGCATAAATATATAATTAAAATAGTAAAATGTAAATATTAAATATATTTTTAATACAAAATTATTTTAAAAACTTCATTCATATTATTATTAATAAATTAAGTTAATTTTAAATTTATTATACGATAAAGATAACAAGTATTATTCAAGACAATCTTAATCTTAAGACAATCTTACTTAAGTAATGAAAAATTATTATAAATGTTCAATATCATTTTCTTAATATTTAACATATCCCCATAAAGATTCGTTTAAATATTTTTGATTTATATTGATAGTGGTACGTTAATGACAGTTAATAAAGATAAAATTAGTACGTTAAATGCATTTTTTTAATTCAAGAAAATCAACTAAATAATAAGGACCATGAATGGTATATAATATTATTGTGATTTTTGTAGGCAATATATTTAAATTTTCACGGGGTAAAATCCTCCTTGAAAAAATTATGGATTACAAAAATATTTATTTAATTAATATACTTATTATGAATAATATTTTGAATCAATTTTAAAATTGAAAATTGATTTATTTAATATATTTTACTACCAAATAATTTTAAATGACTTTATTAATAATATCATTTTTTTAATGATAAAATCCATAAATATTTTCATAGGAGACAATTTTCTTTGAGACAATTATTAATTACAAAATATTTTAACAATGCCTCAAATTGATACTATATATTAATCATAATTGCCAACCTATTTTAATCATTGAACTTTTTTTTCGTTTGATAGATAACATTTATTAATAAACTTAAAATAATACTATATATTAATCATGTATTTAATCCTTTATCCTTTTACTTAAAGGAATATACAATATTATAAAATAGTTTACCTCCAAAAGTTGAAATGTCATTTTGGTAATTTTAGATAAAATGAAACAGTCACAAAAATTTAAAGTACAATTAAAAGAAAAAAAAATTAATTTATTTAAACATTGATCATTTATATTTTAGGGGAAAAGTTTCCGATTTGTTTGTATATGACTTTTTAAAGTAACAAACACATAAATAAGTTATCCTCTTCAAGTTTTAGGAATAAATAATTTCATAATCCATAAAAAATATGTTACAATAATTAAAATTAAAATATTAAATAAATATTAATATTAAACCATAATTAAAGATTAATTGGAGACCAATATTTCGTAATGAGAAATACTAGGTAGGTACAAGCCTAATAAATCATTGTTAAACACAACTAATAAGAATTTTACAATTAATAAAATTAAATAAATTAACAAATTAGATTTTGAAGTAAAAAAAAAGAATTAATATCCTTTTATATTATAATTTTAATTTTAAAATTGTAGAGTATTTTTATTCTTTTTTTAAATATAGTGAATTTTAATATTATAATAAAATTTATCAATCATAATTAAAATTTAAAATTATCAACCTTACAAAGTTTTGAATTACAAGGAATTAATCGTCTTTTATTTGCATTAATAAAATTATTGTTTAAAATAAAATAAACAACAAAAATATATTATTTTGAAATTCAAATAATATTTTAAAAATTTGAATCTTTTATGTATTTAAATTTTTAACGTCATTTAGCTAAGAATTAGGAAAAAAAAATCAGATAAAAATTGATGAATATCTAAAAATGATTTAATTGACAATATAATTTTTTATTTTATTTTATTTTATTAGTTGTAAAATTCCTATTACTTATGCTTACTTATCTAAGAATAACGTGTTAGGTTTGTATCAATTAAGTGTTAGTAATTAAATGTTTGATTAAAATACTTTATTATAAGTTATAATTTATTGTTTTTAGCTAATTGTAAATTTGAAAAAATAATCAATTCTAATAATATATAATTTATTATAATATAATTTATACGTACATTTTTATAATATTCGATACAAATAAAATAAAAAAGTCATATATATTTCTATTTCTCATAAAAAAATATATATCATTTTATTCAAATGAGTCATATCAAATTCTATTTAAATGAGTCATATCAATTGTATCAATAGAGTTTGTTGCGACATACAACAAACATTTGGTTGATATTTGTATTTCAATAAAAATCATTTTATTCAAATTATTAATATAAATAAATTATTGATATTAGTTTAAGGACATCCTTAGTACATAAAAAAAATGATTTATGTAAATAAATTTTTGATTTTTTAATATATTTAGCATTCTTTATCACTTATTTAATAATTTTATTTTTAAGTTAATTTTAAAAAATAATTATGCTTTTTTAAATAATCATACATGAAATTCATTAATTAACGACATAAAATTTTAAATAATGATACTCAAAAATAATTTTATGTAAAAATAATGATTATAAATTCGTAACTAAATGAAAAGTTTTAAATTTTATTAAAATAATTTTCAGACATACAATCTAATTTTGAATAGCAATAATAACAATATAAATTTCTTACGTTAACCTCCTTACCCATGTTGGAAGAATATAAAGAATATATGTTGACAGCAGCACATATTCACCAGTCACCACTCTGGTCTCTTCTCGTTTACGCATTTTGCCAACTTCACATCTCCATGAACTTATGCAAGCTCCAAGCAAAGTCCTTCCAACAACTGCATTTTTTACATCTTAAGATATATACAACTTTGTAAGTGGAGTGGTTCGTATTCCACATGACTTGAAAACATTGCATCTCCAAACATCTTAAACAGCCCAAAGATCAAATGTATCTTCCCCAATCATATTCAGTTTCTAGAAACAAATTGACCTTTGCATGGATATGCCAAAACTAGTTTTGTCCTGCAATTTTGAAGTTTCTTATTGTGATTATCTTAGTAGAGTTCGATGTAGACCATTTTCAAATTCACCTATTAATTGGTGTTATACCAAAATGAATATATGATATTTCCATAATTGATCAATATCCATGTTACCACACAATACTTCACGATCATCTGCTGCGTGCCTCAACAAAGCTAGAGCCACGATTTTTGGTCACACCATCGTCATCCATCAACTTCCTTACCTTCTCAGCCCCATCCCATTCACCTTGTGATGCATATACATTTGACAGCAATACATAGTCCCCACTTTGGTCCCCTCTCATTCTAAGCAACTGCTCATTTGCTTGTTTTGCCAACTTCACATCTCCATGGACTTTGCAAGCTCCAAGCAGACTCCTCCAAACAATTGCATTAGGTTCAATCTTCATGGAGGCTATGAAATCAAACGCTTCCTTCAAAAGTCCAGCACGCCCTAGCATGTCCACCACACACCCACAATGCCTAATGTTTGGCTCAATCTTGTACTTACTTCTCATAAGATGAAAATACCGATTACCCTCGTCAACATTTCCAGCATGACTACAAGCTGCTAAAACACCAACAAAGGTAACCTCATCTGGACAAACCTTGGTCCTCTGCATTTCTCTGAACAGACCAAGTGACTCTTCAGCATGGCCATGGAAGGCCAACCCACCAATGACCGAGTTCCATGAGAACACATCTTTATCACTTATCAACCAAAACACATGAAGTGCTTTCCCAATATTTCCACACTTGGCATACATATCAACAAGAGCATTCCCCAATAGCGTGCTCAACTTTCCCTTGCTCATCTCCATGATCTTAGCATGCACCTTCTCACCACTCTCCAAATCACCCAAATCAGCACAAGCAGATAACAAACTCAACATTGTCACCTCATCAGGACAATCCCCAACTCCACACATCTGGTCAAACAACTCCAATGCCTCCTGGTTCAAGCCACGAAGCACACAACCACCAATCATCGTGTTCCAACTAACAACATCCCTCACAGGAGCCTCATCAAAAAGCCTCCTAGCACACTCCATGTCTCCATGCTTCGTGTATGCTGTGATCATCACATTCCACGACACCAGATCTCTATTCGGCATTTCATCAAACAGTTTCCGCGCAGCACTCAAATCTCCTCTTTGGGCATACCCAGCAATGAGTGCGGACCAAGCAACCACATCCCCCTTATCCGAATCATAAAAAATATCAGTTGCAATCTTCAAGTCTCCACATTTAGCATGAAAAACCAAAAGAGTGTTCCTCACAACCACATTTGAACCAAACCCAAGCCTCAAAATCCGGCCATGAACCACGGAACCAGTGTTGATCCAGAAGAGCTTGGTGCAAGCCTTGAGAACAAAGGGGAAAGTGAAGTTATCAGGCTTCACAGAACGCTGGTCCATCTGGGCATACAGTGCAACCGCGCGCACCGGATAGAGACTCTGAGAAGAGCCTCTGATGTAGGTGTTCCACACGAAGGTGTCTGGTTGGGGAATGTGATCGAACATTTGGAGTGCATATTGTGTCACGGCAGTTGTGGCGGCGGGACCTACCATTGACATGGCGGCGGTGAGGAAGAGTTTTCGGAGGAAACCAAAGTTGAAAGCGAAACCATTAACGATCATTAAAGCGTGAATCTGTTTGAGAGTTCCAACGTTTGTAATGGTGCTCGTGCCTCTTCTTTTTTTTATCATGCTTCCAAACAATTATGTGAATTACATTCGCTGTCTGATTAAGTTTTTGTTTTTAGATGTTTGCTACTCGAGTTCGTTAAAAACTGCATGAATATGAACATGGAGACTAATCAGACTATGCTTGTGAAAATTCTCAACAATTATCTTAATTCTTTGAGTATAAATGATACATTGATATTCAATCATAATTTAATATTTAAGATAAATTTATGTCTAAATGAGAGTATCACGGTTAAATTAAAAGTTAAGTGATAGGTTTTTTTTTTTTTGAATGAATTAAGTGATAGATAAAAAATCATTTAAGTTTGTTGAGCCTTATGAAATATCATAATTTCCATTATGTGTTACTCTTTTAAAAAAAAAAGTTTCAATCCATGAAAATGTTAAAAACATGTACTAAAAACGTGTAGTAATTCGATAGCATTTCTTTTCCACTTAAATCATGTCCATCGAATTTGAGTTTGAGTTGGTTTTCTTGGAACCTTTAAATAGATTTATTAAAATTGGGATTCTTTGCATCCTTCCGAATTTTAATTTCTAATCCTTTCTTTATCAAAAACAGTAGATGGTTGGCCGCAATGCTATAATATGTCGCACCTCGGGTGTTTCATATTCATATATCAATTTGTGTCATGTCATCTTCAAGCATAATGCACGTAGAAAACAACAAATTAATTAGTTACCACTAACAATTTCTTAACAGTGAAGAGTGATATTTTAATATTCAATATTTTAAAAATGTTTTATCAACATTTTTTAATATTTTTTTTTATCATTTATCATATTTATATTTTTTTCTCTCACTAATTATAGAGTAACACATTAGGTGTTTAATAAACATTTTCCTTCTTAATATTGTCCTTTTACATGACTTCACTTGTACTATTTGGCTCAAGAGTCGCAAGCTCTAATTTGTTTGGTAGATAGAAAATTGAGAAAGAGGAGAAAAGATCGAAATTATTTGCTTTGTTCGGTGTAGAAAAATATGATTTTTCCTATCTTTGATTTGAGATTTGAAAGAATAAAAACATGTTTAAGTTTTTGTGAATCTAAAAATATATATTTTTTACTTTATGTATTTTAAAATTCTAAATTAAAATAAATAATGTATCAAAAAGGAATAAAAAATATAAATAAAAATAAATAATATTTATGATTAGCGAGTAAAGAATTCAATAAAATATGTTGTTTATTTTTTGGTGACAATGTAATTAATTAACAATTTTCTTTGCGTTAATCTTAAAATAATGTAATTTTAACTTATATGACGAGTTCATGTGTTTTATTTTTTATATGATAAAATAATTATATTAAAATGAATGAAATATATAAATAAAAATAAATAGTATTTATAGTTTGCGAGTAAAGAACTCATTAAAAGGTATTTGTTTTGTTGTAATGGTATAATTGATTCACAATTTCCTATGTATTAACCCAAAACAATGTGCTTTCAACCTTTATGACTAAACCCACAGTATTCCCTAAATCACATGTTTAGTCACTTGTTGTCAAACAGATGTTCCTCACGATTATTTTAGTAATCTCTCGTGACAACATGAACTCTGTCATGATTTAAGAGGTGAGTTTTCGTTTTTACAATACTAGGTCACGTGTTTTATTTTTTATAAGATAAAGTAATTGTATTAAAAGGAATAAATACATAAATACAAATAAATAGTATTTATAGTTTGCGAGAAGCGTGTGAGAAGCGTCTATTGATCTTCAAGAAGTGAGTTTTTGTTTTTCGCTTCTTTCATATGATACTAGGTCATTTGCTTTATTTCCTATAATTGAGGTGGTTTGTTTTCTCTTTGGGTTGTGTTGCAATACATCATTTTGTCAACTTGTTTATCCTTTCGTTCTCCCCTTCTACCATTTCTAAATTTTCTCCTTTTTATTTTTTTTCATTGATTTTTCACCATATAACTTAATAGCTTTGTTAACACTTAACACTACCCCAATTAATTCATACATTTTTTTTTTCATTTTGATTATTGGGATAGTGTGTGCTTCTATTTAATTATTTTTTCAAAACTTAAATTTGAATTTTTTTTTATACAGAAGCTTGGTTGATCCAAACCGATCAACCAACCAACCCTCTTTAATCGGATTGGTTTAGTTAGAATTGAATATTTTTTTTAAAAAAATTTTGAACCAACCCAAAATAATAAAATTGATTTGTTCAAATTTCATTTTCTCCTGAGATCCAAATACCCGTGAGCGGCTAAACTAGTGAATTTTTTTTTTTTTATTTACTTTGAAATAAAAAAGTAAAAATATCCTAAAAATGTAAAGTATTTAGTAAAATTATTATTGGGTTTCTCTTTCTCGTATTTACCGGGCGGCTAGGAAGATCTTCTCATGTCGCAATTATACTTTTGAAGACATTTAAATGAAACTATCAACTTTTTTTTCTTTATTTTTAGACGATGTTTGGTTTCAGAGGATTTTGTATTTTTGTTTTTTCCTGTCACGTAATTATCTACTTTTGGTCACTTTAACAATGAGGTAATTAATTTAAAGAGCACAGTAACGTCAACATTTACATGCAGGCTAACTTAGTGAGCGGTGAGGTGTTCCTAGTAATCATAGGAAAGGTAACACTCTAAATAATTTGGTAAGATGCGAAAATCAGTATAAAGTGAAATGATTTTCAATCAAGCTCTGTCTCTGAACTACAATTTTTTTTCATTCACATTTCACAGTATTAAACTATTGATGTTTTTATTTCGTGATTTTCACCTTTCAACTTTTGACATACTCAACCATGAACATAGCTAAAAGCATGAAACCTCCCCAAGTTACCTTATGAACCACGGTTCTGCGTACCTAAAAAACCAGTATTTAAAGGAGTTCTGTTTTTCTTTTCTTTTTTCTTTTTTCGCAATACATTTTTTTCTTAATACCATATTCATCGAATTCTTCGAAAAACAAGCCATCTAGTTCATTCCCTCTACACCCTTTTCCCCTGTTCCGTTACATCATAATTCGCATGCCAAAAATTCTGTAACCACCCACAAAACTCAAAGCCATTAGATCTTTATTATTTTCCACTTCAATTCATGCACCTATGTTTGAGACTTGTTTGTGTTATTTGTTAGTACATATGGATAGATAGATTTGTGGATGTTTTGTTTTCCACTTGCTTCTTTGATGAAACAGGGGATTTTGGTGTAGGATGGGCTCAATTGAGAATGTTTCCATTCCATGGATGTTTGAATTGCCAGCCGGTTTCAGATTCCATCCAACTGATGAAGAACTCATAAATGAGTACCTCGCAAAGAAGGTGATTGACAATGGTTTCTGTGCTGTGGCCATTGGTGAGGTTGATTTCAACAAGTGTGAGCCATGGGAATTGCCTCGTGAGTCTCTCATTTTCTTGGTTTTTTTTTATGAATTGAATCCTTTTGTTATCTTGCTTTGGTGGTGAATTGGTTATGTCTCTCACAATCATATAAATGTTTGGTTTTTGAAGAGTTGGCTCAAATGGGTGAAACCGAGTGGTACTTTTTCTGTGTGAGGGACAGAAAATACCCAACTGGTCTAAGGACTAATCGGGCCACCGAGGCTGGTTATTGGAAGGCCACTGGAAAAGACAAGGAGATAATAATCGAGAATGCACTCATTGGAATGAAAAAAACTCTGGTGTTTTACAAGGGAAGAGCTCCTAGAGGTGAAAAAACCAACTGGGTCATGCATGAGCATAGGTTGGAAGGGATAAATAATCAACCCAATCTGGGAAAGGTATCGTTAAGTTTGTGTACTTTCGGTTTTTCTCTCACTCAAGGTGAACATTTGTTAACCAAGGTTGTTTTGTTTTGACATTTTCACCCCCACTTCATACAGAGTGAATGGGTGGTATGCAGAGTCTTTGAGAAGGGCCCTTATGGAAAGAAAATGCATGTTGGAAAGCGTGGGAGGTTCAACAACTCCTCTGTTTCTCTGTTCCAAGCTGCTTTGATAGATTCTTCTCCATACAACAGCGAAACAAGGACCACTGCTGCTGAGTTTTCTCAGGTGACAAGCTTCACTGCTGAGAATCAGAACACACATGATGAAGACATTGCTGATAGCATGGAAGCTCCTGCTTTGAACTCTTCAATAGCTGCTGCTGATGATGTTTCAACTTTTGCCAATGCAAACTTTGCTGTCCCAAACCAATCAATTGCACAGTACCCTGCTGATTATTCTTATGTGCCTCAAGAACATTCCATGCTGAGGATGCTGATGGAAAACAATGGACCAATTGGAAACCAAGTTCAGAAAGCAGAGTTTGAGGCTGAAATGATGATACTGAGGATGATTGAGAATGAAGAACAGTCCCCAGCTTCTGCATTGCCACCTGTGGCCACTGATCGCCTCTGGAATTACTGAAGATTGAAGAAGGAATGTCATTCAGTGCAAGACTCAAAAATAAACATGCCATTTATATTTATAGGTTTATCTATTATTGAACTTCATGAACTTAATTATTATAGGAATTATGGGAAATGCTCCAATGCGTGAACTTCATTTTCCCTCATCTGGTTGGTAACTTTGATCAACTTAGATGCTGAATTCTCCCAACTCTATATGATATGTTCATAGTTCATCTTTGTTTTCATCATTGCAACTCTATTACCGTAGTTACCACCTTTTCTTAGGACTTGTTTGTTTGTGCAACTTTTGGGTACAGGATTAATCTACCATCTACATTAGAGCATTTTTAACGCTAGAACCCATTTTGGATTCCTAAAACTTTTTTTATTTTATTGAATCCATAATGTCACTTGATCACTAAAAACTTGTATTTTAATTTGCTCCTGGTAAAATTCAACTTGAGTTGTTAAGTTAATCTTTGTGGTTCCACCTTTTTTTTCTACCTTCTTTTTTTTCTTCAAAAAAATATATTTTTTTTAAAGTGGAGAGGTTTGGGAGAGTTTTTACATAAGAACAGTTTTCTAAGGTGGAGAACTTACTCTATAGTAAAAATTCTTAGAAGAATAATTCTTAACTTAAGAACTTAGCTTAATAACCCTTCATTAAAAATGGTCTTAAAAGTTTAGATAATGTTTGGGGTAATTTATTTTAAATAAATTTAAAGTTAATATATAATTTACTCATCTTGAAATGGTAATTTAGTTTTCAAAAGTATACTTTCGTACATAAGAAATTTGAATAGAGAAAAAAATATTCTTATTTTACTTATTAAAATGATACTACTTTATTTTATTTTATTTCTTACATTTAAATTTTGTATGTGAAATAGTGAAAAACAATTAAAAAAAATGTTTTCATTAATTCCTAAGTAAACCTTTAAAAAGAGAAAGTGAAGTAGAAATATTTTTTTCAACTCCCTTAATTTATTAGCAAATATACATTTCTTTAATAAATATTTTTAACTTCTTTTCTTGAGAAGAATGCTTAGTAAAATCTATATTCTTGTTCTAAAAGTCTGAAAATGAAATAATTGTTTCTAAATCTCTTCCCTAATAATGAAAGTTTACTTTGCTATTATAGTCTATTCACATATATCACATGTTATCATTTGAATTAGTAGCTCCCCTTTCAAACCTAATAGTAAGTTATAATATTGATTTTATTTGGTAAATTAGTTAGTGATGATTTGCATCATTTCCTTCTCTCTATTCCATTTGTTAATTGTTAGGCCACCAACCGGTACTCGCATCGCATGAATGATTAAACGCACAGCTGCATTTGCATGCATGGCGTATCATACAGAACCACTCAACTTTTTTTTTTGGCAAAAATCAGAGCCACCAAAGTCTTTTTTTTATATGTATTTTTATTCTCTTAATTATGAAGGAGAAATTTCAAATTGAATAGAAATATAACGTACATACAATTTTCCATCATTTCTTAGTATATTTTTTTTCACACAAAAAAGGTACTGAAAGGATGGCTTTTCTCATTAATTCAAGGTCAGGATAATTATCAACCTTAATGAGTATATTTATAACCTGATTACATATTATTTACCAAAGCGATTTCGGAACTAAAAATAGTAATTAGATATTGAATGTCTCGATTGATACAGTTTTTATTTAATGATCAGAATTAAATTGTAAATATTTACATAATATAACTACAGTACTAAAAGTGTAGTGTGTTATATTAGTAAATAGTTATGTTGACAAAAAAATTGATTGTAATTAACAAATTATATTATTGATATAAGTTCACAATGTTTACATTAATAGTTTAATTTCTGTTACAAATTAAGGTTATATCCATGAAGATAATCAATCTTTCTTAAAAAAAAAAAAATTGAAGATAATCTTAAATTCTTAATCCCTAGCTTTTATTTTTGTATTGGAGTGTATGGTTGACTATGTATATAGCCTAGCCTACCCAGCTGGTTGCAGCTTTGGTGTCATAATTTCTTCCTTCTTTTTTTTTTTTTTTTTGTGAAGGTCATAATTTCTTATTTGATTCGAAGTATTCTATCAGTAAATTAATATCCCACATGAAAAACACGGCAAAAAAAAAAAACACATTTTCTTACTATTTCCCCCTAATCATAATACCGTTTTAAAATTGTTTTAAAACCTGATGTAGATGTTTACAGGCTAATTACTCAACCTAAAAACAACTAAAGATAAATTTTGAGAGTTGGTATGAGAGCGCTGTCTATATATAAAATAGCTGCGTCACTAAATTGTCTGCAATCTCAATCATCATAAATGATATTTTAGCGGTTTAAAAATTCAAAAGAGAAATTAATAAATAACAATTAATTAAAGTTAAAGATATTAATAGTTTACATAACTAATATATTTATGTTTTCCCCATTTGGTCAAATCCATTTCCCCTCAATTTTTAAACCCAATTCTCTTTACTAATTAAGCTAGATAAGGAGTACGAATAATTATTCTGAACTAATTTTGTTTTCATGAGAAATCAATTTTAAAGGCAAATAAAAGTTTATCTTGTTGTGTAAGAGTCGAAATCATGTTTTACAAAGACGTTAATTATTTCAAATTCCAACAAGTCAACATGAGGGAGGACCTTAAGTTAATTTGTAAATATCTCTATAAATATTTTTTTAATTAATATTCAGATGTCTGATAAATTTCGACACTCCACTCATCTATCTATTTTTATTTATTTTTTATTTTAAAAAAAAAACAATGTAAACTCAACATCTATCATATCAGTGCATAAAGAGACAAAGTATATATATCCCAGTGTGGGTTTGGAGCTACATACCTCTCAATTATTAGTTAGTTGATTTATATGCTGGTAACCATAGGCAGCCATGTATAATTCATGGTATGGGCAAACATGATGATTCTGTTATTCCAAATGATCATTTTAAGAGTACTCTACATTAATTTTTGCAAGTTTTGGTGAAATCTTGCAAGTGGGTTTCATTTAGTTATTGGTTCATTAGTAGAATTAGTCTCGGCTATTATTTGATAGTTACGTGTTCTTCATAGTTAATTACTTCATAAAAAACTCTTATAGCATCCCAACCTCACCTTTTATATTGACATGAAATAATAACAACCACTAATTAGTGGCTATTGATGTAGAACTAGTTATAGATGGAGTAGGCCTTTATTAGTTCTTTGTCGAAATATAAAGTGTACGTGGGTTTCTTATTAGTCAAATAATTAATTATATTTTAAATCTTCTTTCCTCTTTATTATATCGTCTGTAATAAAAAAAAAAAACATTGAACTCGACACGAGTGGAGAATATCAAAATAAAAAACAAATACAAGACTTGCAGTTTTGTAAGTCTCCTTATTTTTAGAGCAATCACATCACATATTATGTATACTTAAATATTAGTTCTGAAAATGAGAATAAAACAATCTCAGTTTTTAAATTAAATGATTCGTATAAAAGTTCACGTGGGTGTTGGGTCACTACATATTACAATCTTCATGGAATCACAACAAGTAGTCTATATGTAGCAAACAAAAGAATAGGAAGTGATGATAAATATTAAATAAAACTATATAGCCATCCAAAGTGGGCCTGCAAGAGGTTGAGCCCATATATGACACTAACTAGCCCACATCAAATGGGCCCAAAAAACTTGACGAGGGAAATAATGTAAACCCAAATACCCTATCCTGGGTGCAAAGGATATGTTCACAAACTATTTTATGGTCATGTAATGTGTTGTTATAATAATTTTAAAAAAAAATAGAGCAAACACATTACATATACCATAGTTCTTGGCCCTTTCACATTAGAAAAGAACCCACAGGCCATAGCAAAGTCCAAGCCTTCAACACTATGGGTTTCTCTCAGCAGAACCTAATCTCTCGCCACTTTATTTCTCCTGGTTCCCTTTTATTCTTCTCTCTGTTGCAGACTATCAGAAAAAAGATTCCCAATTTTATAATGTACAAGCGGTTTTCAAAATAAATAACTTAAATAAAATATCACTTCTTGTATGTAAATTGTTGCCTTTATTATTATTATTATTATTATTATTATTATTATTATTATTATTATTATTATCTGTTAATAATTATATGCTAGATTAACTCAAAATCTCAACTACTTCCAATAAAAAATAGAAATTGTAATCGCTAAAAAACATTAAGACACTAAAATCTCACTTTAATTATAATACATGTATAAAAAAATACAATTAAACTTTTGTAATCTTATTTAAGCTTCTTCTTTTCTTACAAACAATCTTAGTTAGTCTTATTTAAGCTTAATTATACAGTATACTAGTATTGTACAACAAATATTATGCGCAATAATAAAATTGTACTATTACAAACGTTTAATAATGTACCAAACGCAAAATAATTTTACAATTTATTGCTTAAGCTGTATTATTAAATTTTATATTAATGAGTGCTGCATAAATTAATCTTTATGTTAGGTTTTAACTTTTACTCATCTTGAGGGCTACCATATTAATAGTACTCCTTTTTTATTTTGATTTTCTTTTAATTTGTTAGATATTAAATAACCACGGTTGGACTTATACTATTTTGACATGTGTCATGCATGGGGCACTGATCATTTAATAGGATCATTAAAGCTAGAGTGGACCATATTACAATGGTAGAGCTGGCATTGATCAAGGAAAATTGAAGAGGGTGTGTCCCCATTGTCCCTTATAACCAAGGAAAATTTAAGTTTTCTATTTTATTTTTTTTTTATCACGGGGCCCTTATATATTTTGTCTTATCATCGATCATGCACCAAATCATTCAAGAAAGCCCTTACCCCAACCCTACAGTAGTCCCTCCCACTCTCATAAATTGCCCCTGCACCTCCCAAATTCACCTTCAATTGTTAACTAATTGGGAAGTTCTTCAATGAACCTCACAGTTACCCCTGCGTGTAGAACTGTCCCCTTTTTTGGATTGAACACTTGTAGGAACCATAATGCCTCTTGTGATGTCAATTTTGGTTTAGCTAGGCATGTGCTCTTTTTTTTTTCTCTTAATATCACAATTATTTCTATGAATTTTCGACAAAAATGGATTTCATAACAATGAAGTCTGTTCATTTTAAATTACTTACAGCACAGAGTAATTGTTATACACTAGTGCTACAAATTGAATAATTGCAATAGGACTTCATAAATAAAAATAACTACTCATGGCTTAGTTGTCAATATACACTAAGTGTGTGAAGAATGATCTGAGTTCAATTCTTGTAAAATACACATTTGAGAATAAACATTGAGTTTTAACTGTAACTAGGTATTATTAAAAAAAATATTATAGTATAAAATTACTCATTAAATAATTGAATAGTCTCTCACCCTATCTCATGGTAATCCTAATGCTATATCAAATGTTGCTCATTTAATAAAAAGATACTTTTGGATTGGGACCATTTTTAATTTATGTGATATTGGACAGTTAATGAACATTAATTAATGCAACAATAAAAGAAAGAGATTATGATCGAGAAACGGGTGTGCCTCCACATTTTAGCAACATGGGATCTTGAGTTAGTAATTGCAAAGGCCTAAAAGTAATAATACACCATTCAATACCGGCCATCGTGATGAAACGCGTTGATTTCAATTGATCGTTTGGTTATTAGATTAATCCACCGTTCTTGTAGCGATGAAAAGTTTTCTTTTACCAATACATCATGTTATGAATAACTTCTTTCCGAAAGTGTGATAAATTACTAAAAAATAATAAACGAAAAATACATCATGTTAGGAGGAGTAATATATTTAGTCTCTTTTTACAAAGTTGTTACAAAATGACAAAAATCATGTTCTTCTTTGTCTCAAGTAAAGGTTAAAAATACAAAATTTAATATCATCTCTCATCATGGTCCCTTAAAGTTGTTGAATCATTAGTCTTCTAATTTTTTTTGATAACCATATTAATCCTTTAATGATTTTTTGTTCACCACTTTAATCCCATAAGCCACAATCATTATGAATTTTATTTCTATTTTGTTTAAAGTATGTTATAATTTTTAAAAATTTGCGGAAGATGATAATTCAAATGGCTATAAACGATTAACTTTAATAGCATTAAATTTAAATACAACAAGAAAAAGAACGATCTTAATATTACTCATGTTTTAAAGATTCTTAATTATGCAACCGAAGTCAGGTAGTAGACTACTACGTGAGTATTTACATATTTTGGTGCTTGCAAGGTATTAAAGATGTAGAACTAAGTTTTATCTCTCCCTACAAAGCCTTTCTAACATAGAGTCACCAATGGAGTCTTGATACCTAAAAAGAGTCAATTAACCAATGTTGTGCACCTCTCTAGCTAGTTAGCTTTATTTTTAATATGTTCTTAGTTAATTAATAACAGTGTTTTATTTTAGTGACAAGAACATGATATCGTTCTTCCAGAAGTCCTACTCATTCTTAAACTCGATAATATCCAACTTTCATTCTGCTCATCATAAAGAAAGAGTCATGAGAGGAAAACATTAGAATGAATTCGATCAAATATTTGATGCAAAAGCGACTTCTATTAATATCCAACTGACCTAGTCACTGCCTTCTCAATTTAGAATATCATAATAGGGACTATATTGCTTAGTCACACACATGATTAGCTCACTGTTTTATACTAAAAATTCTCATTAAAGTATAACTAAAAAACATTCAAAAACCAGAACTGGAAGGAACCATATTCTTTGATATTCTCTTGGTAGGTTGTAGTCAACCTCTAATGGATTCCGTGCCTGCCAGAAATACTTGATCGCTTTCAAGACTCCATATATTGATCGATCTAGCATCTAATTACTACAGACAAGACAAATTTTTTAATCGGCCCAAATCCAAAACACAAAATACATAATTAAAAATGATTTGATATATATGATGTAAACAAAACTTAATTAGGTCCTTTTCTAATATAATTAATGAGTTAACTTAGATAAAAAAAAAAAAACTTGGTTCTGAAACTTAAGAACTTGATCAGAACTTGTACTAGAGATCGATGCTCTTACTTGTGTGATTTCGTGTTGGGTCCCCCATCAAAGGTTTCACAGCAATATTGTACACTACTCGTTGCAACATTTCAGAAGTGTTAAATAAGGGCCACGTACGCAAAGTCTCCCCCCATGTCCATGTAAAGTAGTAATTAAAAGTCGTCCTTAGGCCATAATAAATTCTTACCAGTGACGTGTCACTGGAAATAACGTGGCAATAACTTGGTAGCTCAAAGCTGTCAATAGTTTTAAAAATTCTACCCCATATATTTATGAAAAGACAACCGAACCACTAAATTCTCATAACTCATTTTCAGAAATATTACATCATGGAGCATTCAATTGTAGGTAACATCAAGGGTAATATCGTCGAGATCATAATTAATCATCCACATAGTCATAGTCTGTGTCAAGTAAGTTAGTATCTCTTATCCCAATATTTATGCCGCTGACCTTTCTTCATTCTCTTAACTTTTGCATAGTGTTCTGATATCGATCAATTCTCATCCTCGATCTTGTGCTATATAAAGAACTAGAAAATTCACCACAGTAGTGTTAGTTAGCACTGTTCCCACTCTCCAAAAATGGGAAGATCACCATGCTGTGACAAGGTGGGTTTAAAGAAGGGACCATGGACGCCAGAGGAAGATCAGAAGCTATTGGCTTATATTGAAGAACATGGCCATGGAAGCTGGCGTGCTTTGCCAGCAAAAGCTGGTAATTAAATAATCTTATGCATGTGTTCATTTCTTCTTATAATTAAGTTTTACGTAGTTCACTATTAATATTTGTGATCGACTGAAGTTTCTGGCACTGTACGTGCTTAATTGATTAATTAGGACTTCAAAGGTGTGGCAAAAGCTGCAGATTGAGATGGACTAATTATCTAAGGCCTGATATTAAGAGGGGAAAATTCAGTATGCAAGAGGAGCAAACCATCATTCAACTCCATGCACTCTTAGGGAACAGGTTTCGTATCTTTATTTTCATACAGATATTTTACAGGTCAATAGTTAAATGTGTTTTTGGTATGTTAATGGAGAAAGAAAATAAAGGAGAGAGAGAATTTCTCACAAATGGTACTACAACTCTTAAATTTCTGCAAAACTTAAACACTTGCTACATGTTAAAATTCATTAACATGCAGTAGGTGTTCTAAGTTTTTGTGTTTGGATTTTACTGGATTTCATTTGATTATTTTAATATTTTTTAGTTCGTATATATAATTCTTTAATGAGTATGAGTACAGGATTTTGATGAAAACTCAGCAGGAAATATTTCTTTATTAAATTTCAGTGAGAAAATGTGATGATATCTTTGCCTTACGCTCCCATACAAATATTTTCATTTTTGAAAATTATACTGTACTCCATGTTTTATATGCTACTATTGTATTTCTATGACACAAACGCTTACTATAAGTTTTAGTCATTTGGCAACTACTGTAGGAGATATTATTTGTTTTCTTTTCCAATTCACTTGAAGTGCAGCATGTCTTAAATGCAAAGGCATCTCAATTTCTATAATTACCACATATGCTATCTCACATTTCCAACACACAGAACTTTAATTGTGCTCTGTGCCATGTTCATAAATTTACTCCCTGACACGCAATAGTTTATTCAAGTTGGTCCTTAAACGCAACAAAAGGATCTTCTTCCTCACCAAGCTAAATCAATGGTCCATGAAATGTCATTTCTAACTTTATTATGTAATTTATAGGTGATAAGATGACATAAATAAAGAAAAAAAGAGATGTGTCAACATAGTATTTGTACTCTCAAGTTAAAATTTAATTACTCCTCCACTTAAGAAATTTTAACTAATGGAAAGAGGGGGTTGTATATGTGTTTGAACCATTTTGATTTAAAATAAATAATTTTTAATTTATTTTAAAAAAATAAAATTTATTTACTTATAAAATAATCACTTATTATTTTGATAAACACTTAATTTGATTTTCAACAAACTACACATTTTGAATTTGATAGTTGTGTTATTAAAGCAGTTTATGGATCTATATATTAAAACTAGCTAGGGCTTTGATTGATTTATATGACATGGTGTGAATTAATGTTGTTGTGTGTGTACTGATCGATCAGGTGGTCGGCAATAGCCACACATTTGTCAAAGAGAACAGATAATGAAATAAAGAACTACTGGAACACTCATCTAAAGAAAAGGTTAGAGAAAATGGGGATTGACCCGGTGACCCACAAACCCAAGAACGATGCCCTTCTCTCAACCACTGAAGGCCATTCCAAGAATGCTGCCAACCTCAGCCACATGGCTCAGTGGGAGAGTGCCAGGCTCGAAGCAGAAGCAAGATTGGTCAGAGAATCAAAACTACGTAGTAGTAGTACTACTTCTGCATCATCCCCATCATCACTTTCTCTTGATCATCATGAAAGCTCCACCCATTTGGGAGAATTATACAAAGACGGCATGGAGAATTCAATGCCTTTCACGTGTAGTCTGCATGACTTGACAATGACCACCATGCCAACCACGTGGGGTTCGGCTTCTACTACTGCCGCTGCACATGCACATGCACATCTTGCTGAGGTCGACGGATTCACCAATCTTTTGCTCAATACTAACTCCGGCACCAACCGGAGTTTGTTGCCAGAGGACAATGGTAGCAGTGACAGTGGTAGTGGTGGTACCAATGCTAACTTGTACGAAGATAGCAAGAACTATTGGAACAACATTCTCAATTTGATGAATTATTCTTCTCCTTCGGATTCACCCATGTTCTGATTGAGTTGAAAGGTAAATAATTAACTCCTCCCACGTTGGATTTCATCAAACATGTGTCATGTTAAATTTGTATACTCTCTGTTAGATGTTATAAATATGTGGGGCTTGTTCAAATTTTACATAGAGAGAAATAAATACAAAACTTCAACGTTATGAAGATGACGGACCCGGAGGGAGCTAGGGTCCATTCTTGTTGTGTTGGAACTTGAAAGTGTGTGAATTGCTGCATCTACTTCAAACAAAAAATCAAAGGCCATTGATTTTCTTCGAGCATAGACACGGGAAAATGTTGATTCCAATTACTATGCTTTTTATTTTTGTCAATGATTTCACATAGAAATTAAATCAAGTGTGTGTCGCTTCCGTACATCAATCAAATGTTCATATTAGTATTAGTAATTAATTTGTTTCGGATTTGACTTGATTTTTACGTTTGTTTCCTTGTTTTGAGGATATATATGTTCCTGTAGACACTGATAATGGATGTGATAGAGTGAGTAGTGCGTGAGTTGAATGACTTTTACTCTTTAGTAATTTCCTTTGTCTCAAATTGTATACAAGAAATATCCAATAATAGAAGTATTAAGTATGGACTTTATTGCTGTTGGTTTTATGTCGCAATCTACCTATTCAAAAATCTTCATTCATTGTATTTATTAGGGCTCCTCTCTCTTCATTTGCTTGGCTGTCATGTGCTATATATCAAGGTGCAAACCACAACATGACACTAAATTTTTTTTACTTCATTTGTATCTGGATTGCTCCAAAAGGAAACAAAGTTTAAATACATACTACTAGTATATATATGTCTAAATCAAATACATCTACATCATCCCATAAGAAACACGAGCGACTTTTTTATAAGTAGTTAACATTATTTTTTGGGAAATCAGACTAATAAATACTCAAGTGAAGTTTTAAGAGCATGCTTTAATATTGTAACTGCCAATCGATCCAAAGATGAGTATTCTAATATGAACATTTTATTTTTGTGCATAGTACAACGAGAATGTATGTAATTTACAAAATTTAAAAATAATTAGTGTAATTTATTCTAAAAGTTATGATAAATTAGTATAATTTTTAAGTAAGTATTATAAATGTTAACAATTTATTATATTTTGATTTTTTATTTATTAAATGACAATGTAAAAAAAGTATTTACACTGTCTGCATGGATTATTTATTCTAATAAATAATGAGGAATGACGAGACTCTCAATCGAAACTTTTAATGCTAAAGTACGTAAGAAGGTAAGCTACCTTCCATCTTAAAATATTTTCCTGTTGATGTTATTTGGTGGAAAGATAGCAGTTTGAAGTTGCTTCCGAGAAAAGAAACTCCTCACAAATTCAAATAAAGTGGTAGCTGGCTTTTGAACGTTGGCAGAAAGAGACCACGAAAATTATGGTCCATAAATTTTATATATACATGCAGGAAATGCTATGAATACACTTAATTAGCTGACCTTATACATATGTGCATGCCTATACCAGCAACCCGAAATTTTGAAACTTCAGAATATGGCATATATTTTTATGCATCGCGGTGGTGGTTATTTTGGACTTATAATTATACAATTTGGGCCCGAGTTTTTTTATTTATTACTGACTAATTTTCGTAGTAATAATTATAAAATTTCAACCCACTTTTTTTTATTAAATAGTAATAAAAAAAATACTACCCAGACATTTCACCACATGTATGGCTAACCTTGCTTTTCGGTTTGTGGGTAACTTGGCTACTGTCCTGGTACAATTATGTTGGATGGCCTACGGGTTTTGGGGCCCAATTCAATGATCTCAAGTTTCAACACATAGTTAACGGGGGATTACTATTCCCACCTAAGGTTTTGCTAAATTCACCTCCTACTTTTAATGAATTTTTTCATTTAAATATTCTTAAGAAACACATTGATTTGTTTTCAAGAATCAAGATTCAGCGGAAAACCATATTTTCAATATCAACGAGATCTTGTCTAAAAATATCATGAAAATATATTTTCATTTAGGTATAGCAACGTGGATTCGACCCGTATACGCACTTACAAAATTATTTATATGTTGGTAAAATAATTACTTGCATATTGTATTCATGGATGAGATAAGTATTTATTCACAAAATTTTAAAGGGATAGATATAAGTACAGATATTATAGTATTTATCCCATCCCATACCTTACGTGTGTGTATATATATATATATATATTAATTAATATAATTATAGTTATATTATTCAAATTATTCTATTAAAGTTTTGTTATTTATTGATAATTTTAATTATTATTTTCATATGTTAATTTTAATATTTTTGTCATTAAGTATTTATAAAAATATGAAAAAAATTGATTTAGATGAAGTAAAAATATTATTATTTCTGTTAGATGATTATTTTTGTAATGTTATTTATTTATGATCTAAATTTTAAAAAATTAATATTTATTTGATTTTAATACTATATAAATATTTTTTATAATTTTCAATTTTATAAATATGTTAAGTTAGGATCGAATATGAATATATAAATACCTAAATTAAATTACCCGCACGGTGTGGAATCGGGGTAAATGATTTATATTACCAAAATTTGAAAGGTTCCTAATTGTTAAACTAAAGTTAAGGCTATGTTGGATTTGTTCCTTTTTGCTTTTTATAAATTGTAAGGTAGGGAAAAAATTTATAAAATAAAGGTGTGTCTTTTTTTTCTGCTATGACCATTGTGATGGGTTGCACTGCAAATTCTTTTCCCTTGAATAGATACATTATATGAAGATAAGCCTTGCCAGATATATAAGGTGATTACTGCAAGCTAGCGAAAAAACCCAAGTTTGAGCAATCATCCATCCATATGTAGATCACAGAATTCATTTATGCACATTAAGATTGAGCATCCAATAATATACTCGAGAAAAAATTTGTCATTAAATTAAATTACGGAGTCTGTAGTGCAATATAAATAGAAGAAATATATTAAAACAAATACACTTGGGTTTGATTGAAAAAATAGGTTTCTATGAGTTTCATCACAAGTGAAGGAACTTGTGGCAGAGGAATTCGTGATTATTCAAACTGCCTAACCAGAATAATCTCAATGTATTTATGCACGCTTAGATTAGGCTTCCATTGACAAATGGCAATGGGGTTCGTAGGGGCGCAAAATTGACATAAATATATGCTATGTCCATCTTGTGAATTTTCATGCCCATTCAATTGAAAACCCCTTTGAGGATCTAATTTAAATTCACCAACAAACAAAATGAGAATAAAAATCCAAACATGGTAGTACTAGTGTATGGGTGATACAGGCAGGCCAAACATGTGAGAGTCAGTTCTGCAAAGCGGTGCCCAAAAATCTTTTTTGCACATTCATTAGGCAACATATGATATTAAGTCATCACAGAGCCTTAGTACTAGTGCACTCCAGATCACGGAATCTAATCCAATGATACAAAAGCACGAATAATCACACAATTGCAAACATTCAAAATCACATTAGATTTGAAAATCTGATCTTTCATTTGAAAACACAAAAAGATGAGAAAACAGCATCAAATCAAACAGATGAAATTGAATAATTTTCAAACCCCGGAAGTGAAATTAGACAAAGTAGCTTTCTTTACCCTAATTAGGAGCGGGCCGAGCGGCCGTGAACCTAATAACAAGTTCTACAGACAGAAACATGTGGGATTGGGAGAAGGGTTTGAATTTATAGGAGCGAGAGCCGAGAGCAATTAAATTAGGGCATCGCATGGAAACTCACACAGACTCTAGTCGGGTCCGCGACAAAGATCAACAGCTCAGATTGCACTAGCAGTTTTTATATGGTGCTCATATTAAGATAAATAATTTAATATTTTCGTTTGTATTAAAACTATTTTCTATTCTCTTGATATGTTATTTTTTTTTACTAAAAATACGGAAAAAATGGTAAAAGCAAGAATAAATAATATATGCATTAATAGTATAATGGTTTAGGCATAATTATATCTATAAATTTTGTCTCCAAACATTATTTTGGCCCATTTTATTTCCCATTTTTAAAAATCATGCAAATTTTTTCTTACATCATATTTTTATTAAATTTTAAATAGACACTTTTTTACGATTTTTAATTGTCCCTAAATAAATAAGTGTATCTAAAATAAGTGCAGTAAATTCATAAAAAATAGTACAATAAAAATATATTAATTAGAATTAAAAAACAAACTATGTACAAATTTATGGTTTTATATCGATTGATTGTATCAGAAATAGATGTAAAAATGACTATTTATATATTTGCCATTAATCAAACTAACCAAGTCGAAGTTGACGAAAATGGTGATTATACTGTTTTAACCATTCAAATTCAAAGATTTTATTAAATTTTTTAATAATTAATAAACTTAATTAAACTTTTATAAATAATTAAAAGATCAATTGTATGATTAAATTTGTAAGTTATTTAGTAACAACTCTTACTTATATAAAAAAAAAATGGTTAAGAACCTTATCATTCAAATTAGAGTGGGTCAGAAACGAGGGGCTTGACCTAAGTATGGCACCTTAAATCCCATTGTTAAAAAACAAAATCAAAGTCCACTTTGTTTTACTTTGAAATTTGAATCCTTCAGTCTTTTTTTCTTTGTAACTGTACTTGACTTAAACGTCGTACTCACTACCACTAGCCGCCGTCTGCTTAATTAACTGCGGTCGACACTAAACTCAAGTATCATTTTAAAAGATCGTTATTAATTAGCACTATTACAAGACTTTGAAATCTCAATAAAATAAAATAATATATATATATATTAATCTTGAAAACAAAAAAATAATCTCTAACAAAACATGTCTTAACTTATTTATTTATAAAAGAAATATACTTTAAACAATATTGAGATGTAGGATTGGAATTGCATCTTGTGCTTAAAATATCATTTGTGTTTTGTTTGAATAAAGAAAAATTAAAAGGAAAAAATGAAGAGGAGTGAAGATAGTACAATTTGTTTTCTCTCTTTTATTGTTTAGATGAAGATATCATTTTTTTTTCTTTTGTTTGTTTGTTTAGGGCGAAAAGTGAGTGGAAATAAAATATGTTTATATTAAATAATTTTTAATATCATTTTAATAAAATAGTGGGTAAATAAGTTGGTGTGTAAAAAAAAATATTTTTCCTTTTTAATAGTTTTATCTTCATGATTTGTTTTTTCATTTTTCTTCTCGTTTCCCTTTATCAGATAATAAAAATGTAACTTTTATGTATAATTCCCCTCCCTCTTTTTTCTTTTTTTTTTCCACTTTTCACCCTAACAAAAACATTCTCCATTATCACTTTCCGTTGTTTATTGTCACTTCTTTTAAGAGTAAGTAGGGTAAAATGTCACAATTGATTTTTGTGTTTAAAATTTTATGTTGTCTTTCGACCAGAAAAAAGAAGAAGAAGCAAAGGTAGGGTAAATGTCATAATTGATATTTGATATATAGTATTAATTTGTAGCTGGTCCCCTTATGCTTTAATATTGCTTTATGCTGAATCATTCATGACTATGATTGATAGCCAAATGCATATTGGTCCCTTAACACATAACACTTAGCCGCAACCACATACATGCACATATCCTCCTTTTTGTAGTTTGTCTTTCTGTTCCTTGCCACTGTTGTGGTGCATGCTGTGTGTGTCCAAACATAAAACGTTGTCATGGTGGTCCTCGTCATCGATCATCATTAGTCATCATTTTCGGAGAGGTTAAAAGTTGTCATCACAGTTTCTTCGTCACTGAATCCCTAAAGAATGTACTTTATTAATAATCACAAATTTCACAAACACAATCTATGTCCGTGAGTACGGAGTAAACTAAAATTTTCACCACAGATTAAAGACAGTAGATACTTCATAAATTAAATATTATTTTTATTCGTTTTTTTATTTCTTAATAAACACTCCTAGAACATTCCCTTGGAAGAGTGTATGTTTTCTAAAAGGACAGCTATTTTAGGGCGTGTCCCATGTTTAATGGTAAGACCTACCCCACCAAATAATAATGGTTGGGTGGGATTGGACCGGTCATGAAATTTATTAAATTGGCTAATAATTTTTTCTTGAAGTATACACCATTTTTTTTTTAAGTTCAATGGTATTTTTTCTTTTCCTATCTTTTAAAATCGTAATTTTAATCTTTTAGTTTTAAATTTGAAAATTTTAATATCTCTTTTTATAAAAACTTGTAACTGTAGTTCAATAATTAAATATAACACCATTGACGGTTAACAATGATGTGATATATTTAGTGTCTGATTAAACATTAATTAATTAACAATATTGAAAAGTGTTAGAAGCTTATTTTATAAAACAATTGTTAATTAAAATATATTGAAAATTGTTAGAAGCTTATTTTATAAAATAATTATTAATTAAAATTTATTAAAAATGATAAAATCATAAATTAGAATTATTAAATATGAAGTGCATGTGTAACTTCATTTTTTTTTAAATTACATTCAATAAAAAGGATATGTTTAAAAAGGTGTATTTAAAAATGTTTCTAGCATTTTTTTTAAAATCACGTAAAGAATGAATATCACAAATAACCAAAAATATGATATAATTAAGGGTTAATCATAAATATATTAAGATTAACTTTTTTTTTTTTTTTTTTATATCAGAGACTACAAATATCTTCTCATTCATTTGATGAAATATTAAACTATGTTTGTGTTGTGTGGTGTAAATAATTAAAGAAAATTTTGCACAAAAAGAGTTAAGAGTAAAGAGTTAAAAGTTAATTATGGATTGTGATTGCTACACGTATTCAAGTAGTTAGTTCTGAATAATAACGTAAGAACGTGAAAATCTGGAGAGAATATGTAGAAAAGAAATGAGAAGTTGAGAACATCTGTGTTGATTGCAATCGTGACTAATTAACGAGGAATTCAAATTACTCAAGATTGCGAGGGAAGGACGCGAACTCCTTTATTAAGTAATTAAGTAATGAAGCGTTCTTGACTCACTTTTACAACATGTTCATGCAATTAAAACTTTTAGAATTTACGTGCACACCAGTGACCAACCAGATATGCAAGAACAATCTTCCTTTCTGTTTTCTTCCAATCTCCCTGACTAGACTTTGCATAAGTGTTATCGATCAGGATGAATATGTTTCTAATAGGACCAAAAACAACTAGCTGGGATATTATAGATATGTGGTATTTTCTACACTTTAACGTGAGATTCAGCAATACGAACAAAAATATATAAAATTTCCCGAATATACCGTAGTATAAATGTATAATACCAGTGCTTCTCCATCAAATTATCTAGCTTAATATTGGATTGTTTATAAAAGATATTGGATATTTTTAGTCCTTAAGGTTGCCATCACCACAAATATACATTGATATTTTTATTAAAAGAAAATTTCTAATTTACAATACCATATTATAATGGTATACCTTAGCGAAGTGGTAATCTCAGCTATACCATCTTACACCATGTAGAACATGTGAATTTCAGATGGGGTATGTAATGATCTTAACAAGAGCATCTGTGACTTCATGTGGGACAGCAACTCAATGCATTTGGTGAATTGGAACACGGTTACTATACCTTGAGGTAGAGAGGTGACCTAGGCATTCGACGTGCATGCTAGACTAACATGTCTCTCTTAGGCAATCATGTGTGGTCAATTATGCATGAATCTCATAAGCTTTCGGAGTAAGTCCTCACGAACAAGTACTTGTCAACAAATAACCTTATATTTGCTAAGGAAAAACAATGTTGTTCCTATACTTGGAACTTTATTATGAAGGTTTTTGATTGGTTAAAG
Source organism: Amphicarpaea edgeworthii (assembly GCA_014843725.1). Lineage (NCBI taxonomy): Eukaryota > Viridiplantae > Streptophyta > Magnoliopsida > Fabales > Fabaceae > Amphicarpaea > Amphicarpaea edgeworthii. The sequence goes on along the minus strand of CM026321.1, from coordinate 2,618,478 downwards.
TCGGGGTTCAAGTATCGTGTAAGGTATTATTGTTTTATGCTCACTGGCTAGATGAATAACTGGTTTGTCAACTGCTGAATTATGTAAATACATCAGACACGCAGCTACACATAAGTGAAACCTTGTGGATGATTGCTAGAAGAGTATTAAATACTTTAATTGGCTAGTTCTTCATGATAGTCTTCCTACCAACGTGTTGTGCTTTAAGCGACACATGTCATTTGATTCTCTTTATTGTAGGTGTGGCTTGAAGGAAGAAACAATTGTGCACTTATTGAAAGAATGTACACACACAAAACAGATTTGGAACTCGCTTGGGTTTGACAAAACACCAGATTTATACCTACTGAATGGTGACTTATGGTTTCAAACATAACTTAAAAAACAACACAGGGTGTGCATGCTAGTTTATTTGGACATGGTGTAACATGAAAATCTTTAAAGATAAAATTTGGATATTATGGTACATTCTCAATCAGATAAACTTGACTTATCAAATTCTGCAGCAAACTCAAGGAGGTTATCAGCAAAAAAAAATCAGCATCTGGTGGCTAACTTGGACCCCTCTGATTAGTAATGGGATCAAACTTAATGTAGATGGAAGCCGCCTTAGCAATCCAGGCATGTTGGGTTTTGGTGGCCTCATGCGCAACTCTAGAGATGAATAGTTATTAGGATTCAGTGGTAACTGTGGTATACTATGAATATTAATGCATAAATCTTGGCAATTTACAATGATCTCATCTTTGTTTGGGATTATAGATTTTGAATGGTGACTTGTGAAACAAACTCATTGATGACTCATGATATGATTAACAATGACTATCCTTAACGACATCCTTATATAGCTACCATTAATAAAATCAAAGCTCTTATGTCTTGACAATGATAACTTTCAATTACTCACATTTGTAAGAAGGAAACTAGTGTGTAGATTGGTTCGCAAAACATGACTCATCGATAATTAGTAAACATTTGTATACATGCCACTCGTGTCTTGTCCAATTGCAAACGTTTGTTCTCTCAAATGGGGTTGAGATTTTGTTTGTTGGACTTTAATTGTCTTTTATCTTTTTCAATGATAAAAAAAATTATAAATGGTAAATAAATGGACATTAATGACGATTAAAAAAAAAAGGTTTATGTATATTGTGTGAATAGTATACACCAACATATTATTTTTCCTCCAATCATATAGTGACATGTAGTCTAGCTTGTAACGTCACATATTCAATATTAATTTTATTCTTTTTGCTATTAAAGTCTAGGGACATTTCTGTAATTTTTTTAATTTTATATTTTTAAAAAGATAATTTAATTCTATTAGTTTTTAAAATTTTATTTTTTTCAAAAGATCCTTTAATCCCTATCGTTCCTTATTTTAAACCCTAATTTTCATACCTAATCTTAATTATTATTCTATGCTCTCAGCTCCTCTCATTTTTATATGAAAATAACAAACAACAATTCCTATTCACAAAAAAAAATAAAATAATAAACAACAGTTATGCATATTCATACAGAACACAATTTTAGAAAAAATAAAAATATCATTTTACAAAACCCCCATATGCTTACTATAAAAAAAAAAAAGTACATGCAACTACCCCACGTATGTCTTAAAAAAAGAATACATACAACTATCCCTATGCATGATTGCATTAATGTGAAATAGAGGGGTTAATTCCACAACTTTAGCTTTGACCCCAACCCTAGGCCCATTGTTTGGGATTAAAAAAGTTGGGATAATTTTTAGGCCATCTCTAAATTAACTAGAGAAAATGTGGTTTGAAGAGAGGTTAGATAGGGTCGACCCACGGGCGAGGGACTAAATTATTGGCTTTAGGTGCACAATAAAAATTGAAATTAAGGATGAAAATTAAAGTTTATAAATATAAACGGTAGAGAATAAATGATATTTTGAAAAAAAATATAAATTAAAAAAATCAGTAGAATTAAATTGTCCCTTAAAAAATATAAAATTAAAAAAAAAATTACAAAAAGATCTCTAGACTTTAATAATAATAATAAAAATTAATATTAAAGGTGTGACATGACAAAATAAAACATAAATTACTATATAATTATAGAAAAAACAATATACATTAATATATACTATTTACAACATACATCAAAGTTAAAACTTAACCAAAATAAATTAACTTTAAATTTTTCGTTGATAAACGGGTATTATTAATGTAAAATATTTTATCATTTAATCCAAAATCTTTTTTACTATTACTCTTTTAACATGAGCATTATAAAAAGTTAAAAGGTCACGTAACATGCAGTTTAATTTTTTTTATACAATTAGGCATACATTCTTTATTCTTTCTTCGTTTAGGTTCAATATTTTCCTTCATCATGAAAAGACTAATATAAACACATTGAAAACCAGTCCCTTTCATTAAAATTCAATTTAATCAAATTTATTAGCTACGTGTTTAAGTATTAGGCTATGTTTGAAAAAATTAATTGAAAGAAAAATTAGCTGGAATGAAAAAACTAACTGATAACTAGTAGCCTTAAGTTCTAAATTAACTTTTTAAATCATAAAAGTTCAATAAATTGTAAGTTAAAAATATCAAATAAAAAAAAATATTTATATGATATTATTATATATTTTAATTTTATTTTATAAATAAAAAATATTTTTAGGTGTTATAATTTTATTTTTTAATAAATTTTAAACTCCTGTCATTTTTATGTACAAATAATTATTTTTATTACTTATTTTAGTTTAACTTATTAGATGTTTTCACATAATATACTTTAAAGTATTTTATATCAAATTTAAAATAAATTGAAAAAAACACTTAAATAAATATTATATTTTTATTATATTAATTAACATAATAATTAAAATAAATTATCTAATATGTAAAACTATTCAAAAGTCTAAAAAGTCTAACGATATGAGAAGTGAGAAGTGTTGTGGCAATTTACTTATAAATTAAATATTATAAATATTAAAAATAAATAGTATAATATAAAAATTTACATGAAAAATAATGAAAACAAAAACAAATAAATAATAAAATCTTGATTTATTTTAAAAAATTAATAATAAAAGTTAATAAATATTTTAGAGATAAAAATAAAATAAAAATAAAAAGTGAGAAGCTAAAAACTAGCATTTTTATAAAATGTCCAACTAACACTTCAAAAACTAACTACTAAAAAAAAAAAAAAACTCATTTACCAAACACTAAAACAAACAAAAACTGAAAATCTACTTAAAAAAAAAAAAATTAGAAGCTAGTATTATAGTTTTCAAACACTTTGGATTCGGAGTCGGCGTGGTTAACGGATTTAGTCCAACGCTCAAGATCGAGGCACGTTTGAGTAGCAAGTTGCCAAGTTGAAACTGTGCGTCCCATTAAACCGATGCAACTCGTTCTCACCCGTTAGATTATGCAAAATTTCGTCGACTTCACGAACTTTACTATTATGACAACACAGACTCTAAAACTGAAGAAAAAAAGAGGACAAACTAGTGACGCGTCACGCGTATCTACTGTATAATATATACTATATTTTGTCCTATATGCAAATGTAAATGCAAAGTGTTGTTTATATAAGGGCGTGAAGGATCCCTTCGTAAATCGAAGGGTAGAGAGATTCATTGGTAGGTATAGATAGAGGAGAGAGAGAGAGGTGAAGAAAAACAAAAACAAATCCTTGAAACGACGACGAAAATGGCCGTTTCGAGCTCGCACATGCGTTTCACCTTTGAGTGTCGCTCCGATCCCGATTTCTCGCCGCCGCCGTCCTTCGACAACCTCCGCCGCCGCAACTTCCGCTCCTCCGCGTCGTTTCACGGAATCTCCTCCCTCATCCTCCGCTTCCCTCCTAACTTCCAGCGCCAGCTCAGCACCAAGGCGCGCCGCAACTGCAGCAACATCGGCGTCGCGCAAATCGTCGCCGCTTCGTGGTCGAACAACACCGACAACTCTCCGGCCCCCGGGGCTCCGGCGCCGCCCGCGGCCACCGCCGCGGACGCCGCTACGGTGCCTCTCCCCGTCGACCTCGCCGCCGACGAGGACGTTGTCGTCTCCGCCGAGGCCGCCGAGAGCGGGGTTGTACAGTTAAACAATAGTTCTTATTCTTCGTTTTTGAAATCCGATGCAAGCAAAACAATTCATGCCGGTGCGTGAAATTCTTTATTTTTTGCTTCATAAATTTTTATTCAAGTTTTACTCTCCAAGATTCGTTTACCTTTTAGTAAAATTGGATGTGATTCTCTCAGATAATGATTCTTTAATTGTATTTTCTAAAAAAAATATGTTTTGTTAGATTTTTCCTTATTCCTTACATGTGATTTGCTGGAGAAAGAGTTTTTCTTTTGCCTTTTGTTTGCACTGTATATAACATAATTAATTATTTTGTCCTGTCTTGTTATATTTATTAGTTTACATGGCGTTTGATTTATGATTTAAATTACGTTTTGAGGTTAATTTTACGGATTTTAATCATTTAGTTTTAATTTCCTTCGATGGTTGGTTATGTTGTTTACGAAGCTGTTTGGTTTTGAATTTGGGCAATGCAGCTGAAAGACTGGGCAGGGGTATTCAGACTGATGGAATTACCACCCCTGTTGTGAACACTTCTGCCTACTTTTTCAAGAAAACCGCTGATCTCATTGATTTCAAGGAAAATCGTCAAGTGAGTTATGAGTACGGGCGCTATGGAAACCCAACGACAGTGGTTTTAGAGGAGAAGATAAGGTTTGTGTGTTTTGATTTTATTATTCATTGTTAACTTGTAATGTGAATGTGGTCATTTGATGAGGTTTATTTTCATTATTATGAACCAGTGCACTGGAGGGGGCCGAATCAACTGTGATCATGGCATCTGGGATGTGTGCTAGCGTAGTCCTATTTATGGCACTGATTCCAGCTGGTGGACATCTTGTGACCACTACGGATTGTTATAGGAAGACTAGAATATTCATCGAGACTTTTCTCCCAAAGATGGGGATCACGGTAAATGTTCTACTAATATTCATTTGGTGGAAACTGCTACTTATGTTGTCACGTTTCTTTAGCTTATTTTCTTTGTGTTGTTCAAACTTATATTTGTGCATTCATAATTTATTCAAATTATTGAAATAAATCTCATGGTGAATAACATTCCTCATAATATGGTTTTTGGCCAAGTCTAATGGTGATGTGTGATCTATAGAGCCGACCTCACCTAGTGGAATATGGCTATTGATGTTGTAGTTGTAGTCTTCTCTAGAATATAATGGTTGTTTTGAGGCACCTAATATTAGTATCTCACTGAAAAGTTGCCAGGTTTTGACTGAAAATCGGAAATGAATATCTAATATCTTAATGTGAATCTTCTTGTCAGTTGATTGGGTAAGGGCATAAGGTGGACTTTTGACGTTTTCAATGTGTTTTTTTTGTGGTAGATTTTTACTGTTGTCCTGGGTACTTGCAACTATAATAGTTATAGATTTGTTGTAGATATGTAACAAATTTTCCCTTTGATGAACAGACCACTGTAATTGATCCAGCAGATGTTGGAGCCTTGGAATCTGCACTGGAGCAGCACAATGTTAGTGTTGGAGAGAATAGTTGGTTTCCTTTTATGGATTTCTTTGGAGTTAATAGATGGTTTAGAGTTAATGTGGTACTATACAATCGTGCAGGTGTCTCTGTTCTTCACTGAGTCTCCTACAAATCCATTCCTAAGATGTGTTGACATTAAGCTGGTTTCAGAGCTTTGCCACAAGAAGGGGACTTTGCTCTGCATTGATGGTACATTTGCAACACCATTGAACCAGAAGGGCCTTGCCCTTGGTGCTGATCTGATTCTGCACTCCTTAACAAAATACATGGGTGGACATCATGATGTAAGTCAGCCTGTTCTATAAAATTAAGTTTGATGGAAACAATGCAAATATTTGACATTTCAGTAATTCATAGTTCAGCATCATGGAATGTTTTCCCCCTTTCAGGTCCTTGGTGGTTGCATAAGTGGTTCAACTAAGGTGATTTCCCAAATTCGCACTTTGCACCATGTTTTGGGTGGAACACTTAACCCGGTAAGTCATTTCTATAGAGCCGAGCCTTCATGGAAGGATATCTTGATTGGTTATTGTGGATAACATAGTGCCAATTTTTCCTCAGAATGCTGCATACCTATTAATCAGAGGCATGAAAACGCTGCATCTCCGTGTACAGCAGCAGAATTCAACAGGAATGAGGATGGCCAAACTTTTAGAGGCACATCCCAAGGTATTATTGTATTGTACATTGAAAACTTTAAAATGGTCCAATGAGCTTGTGTATAAGTTTCAATTGTGTTCAATTATATTAAAAATCAAATGTATGGTTAACAAATGTCATGTTTTTACTAGACTAGTTCATTAACCGCATATTTTTGTTGATGATCTGTATTTTAGTCTTGTATTTTCCCCCTTTGTAGATTGTGTACAAGTATGGTTTAATTGAGTTCTATATTAAAAATGAAATGTATGGTTAAATATATCATTTCTTGTTCATCAACAGCATGTTTGTTGGAAAATCATGCATTGTGCCTCTATGTAAATTAAATGTATGTGGTTGTAGCATGATGGATAAATGAGTCTAAGCTGTGCCAAGAGAGCAAATGCTGGTTTCTTTTGAATTTTTTATGTTGTGATGCACTTAAATGCAAATCTTTTGAACTGCTGTTATGTTGTATATTAATGATAAAAAATCAAGTATTATTAATTTTTTGATAACCTGTGGTTTTGGACGCATAAGCATTTCTGTGGTATAATTTCTCTTGAAAAGAAACTCTGTCTTCTTTAGATTCTTCCTTTTTTCTATTTTTCTTCTTTAGATTCTTCCTTACAAATTCAGTATATCAATACATGATTGAGTTCTGCATCTGATGTGAAGTGGCGTTATTGACATACTATTATTGGCAGGTGAAGCGGGTTTACTATCCAGGCTTGCCGAGTCACCCTGAACACGAGCTTGCCAAGAGGCAGATGACTGGTTTCGGTGGTGTTGTCAGTTTTGAGGTTCGATTTTGCTAAGTTGCTATTCAAATATGTGGTTTACCAACACCCATTATTTTTCATTTATCAAGAATAATGTATTTGATACCATCATATGCCATGAATTTTGATAATTGAATTGCCAATAATGCAGATTGATGGAGATCTACATACCACGATAAAATTTATTGATTCACTGAAAATCCCATATATTGCGGCCTCGTTTGGTGGCTGTGAGAGCATTGTGGATCAGCCTGCTATTTTGTCTTACTGGTACTCATTTGGATTCCATGTTTAGGTTGTTATGTTGATGGATATGATATGACACTACACGGGCACTGGTCCTCTACTTGAATGTGACCCTGTAATGAAAGCAAAGCATCTTTTGCTGGTCCTGTCAATATCATGCATTGTTTTATATATTTTGAGATTCGGTTTGGTTGTTGTGAAATTTAATTTTAATGTATTGTGCGTGCAACAGGGATCTTCCTCAGTCAGAAAGGGCTAAGTATAAGATTCATGACAACTTGGTTCGCTTCAGCTTTGGAGTTGAAGATTTTGAGGATTTGAAGGCTGATGTCCTGCAGGCCCTGGAAGCTATATAGACACTTTTCCTGATTCACCATAGTTTTTTCTTTTATAATCGTGTTATTTGTCCGTTTTGTTATCAATCTGGCGATTCAATTGAATTTTGATCGTCTAGTCTAATGTTCTGTTGGAATTGTGTTACACAAATGGTCGTCTCTGATTTGGATGTTATGAAACTTGTGATGAATTGTTGAAATTGAAATCTCATTTTGATCATTTCTATGACTATCGGAGTGACTGTTGTTTAACATGTGATAAAATAAACCTCGTACTAAATTCTAGTTGCATATTGAGTAGAGCTAGTTAAACGGGCGCCCAGGCAAAGCCTGTTTAGCCCAAACAAACACTTTCGATTTTAACAAATAGAGAAAATAAGTTTTAAAGATAGAAAAAATACGCCGCGTTTTGGTATATATAAATATATAGGCTTACAAATACATCTGTTCATATGGTCTTACTATCTCAATCACATGGAAAGTGTTAATATGATGAGGCATATAAAACAAGTTTCATAAAATTCAACAAGCCTTGCTCACTTTTTTTTTTTTTTCAACAAAGGAAAAATATGTGTAAATGAATACCCACCCATTTACACAGTGAAGAACAGAGTTAAAAAAAAAAAGGAGAAAGGAAGAAAATAACAAGAGCATAGCTAATCATGCTATCCCACACACACGTAGGGTTGGTAAAAAAGCAGAACAGGATTAACAGACAGCACAGTTGCTATATTCAACCCAAATGCCAGATAGTTTCTCTTCCTCAAGCCGGCAGAAAGGGCATGATAAATCATCACCCACAAGCCACAACTAAAACATTTCTCTTCCTCAAGTTACACTTATACCTCTAGTCATAGGTAATAAACCCTCCACACAAAAAAGACAACTTTTGTTGGAACCTCTATCTGCTACAGTTTCTTACCCTTTCATTATGCACCACCTTGTTCCTTAGAGCATTTTTAATGGAATTGTTTAATGGATTGTTTAAGTTTAAGAAATGTTTTGTAAAAAAAAAAAGTTTAAAAAATGTTATTTAACTTGTTTTTATTAATTGAAATATACGACGTGACAATACTTATTTAAGCACTATTACTTATATAAATAATCGTTACTTAACAAAATTATATTATAAATAAATCATCGTAATTAAATAAGTACTCACTTTAATAACATTAGCATTCAAGTTAACTTATTTACAGAGTGTTTAAACCTATGTATAATTGTTAAGTCCACCAAAATAAAAAATGTAAATTGACTAAAATGTAAAAAAGTAAGGCACAACAATGTATTTATCTTAACAAATATTTTTGTTCTCTGTTGCACATCTCTAATATGAAAAAAGAAAATATAATTAAGCACTCTACTTTATCTTATCAAAGGGATTGATTGGTGTAAGACATTTAATTTTGTAATCAAAGCTCAATCTTTATATTTCTTCTCGTCTCAACAATTATAAAATCCGTATGTAAAGTTAAGACGAAGTAGTAAGTGATCTTGCCCTTTAACCTTTTCTAAGTGACAACGGTTGGAAGTTGGAAGAGACAATGATTCAAACAATACTTGAGTGATTAATTGCTCGGAGAAGCAAGTTAAAGAAGACTTGTATTGAGCTTGTAGTCTTGGATTAAAGACAAATACGTATAAAACTCGATCTAGTGTTTTTATCTATCTTACCCTACACTTTGGGCTGGGGGGAAAATAAAATAAAACAAAATGGCAACTAGACAAAGAAACATCATCCTATCACTGTGGCAACAGACTAAATTTATGAAGAATTTGAGTGTTTGACTTTTTTTTTTATTAATTAGTTCAAATTACTAGTTAAAAAAATATTAATTGAAATTTTGGTTTCATACTTCTTTTCCAAATTCACAATTAGGATGGCAATGGGTAAGGTACAATAATACCCGTTCCCATACCCGCGTTTGAAAAAAGTACCCATCCTCGACCCTATATCCGTGCGGGTAGCAATTTCAATACCCATCTCCATACCTTCTGGGTACTTATATTCCCAAGCCCGTACCCGTAACTCGCACTTTTCATATATATAAAATTAAAAATCATAAAAAAAAAATTCATATAATATTAAAATCAAACAAATATTGATTTATATAAATAAATAACATTACAAAAATAATCATCCAACATAAATCTAAACAAAAACTCTAATTAAATGGGAAAAACTAATATATTTTTAAAACTAATTAGTTTATAATTATATATTAAAAATTAAAAATAAAATACAAATAGATATAATATTTTGACTTCATCATCCAAATTAATTTATCTATATTTTACAAATGCTTATTTCCATAGTTTCTATATTGCTTTAAACTACTAATACAAATAGAAATTAAAACATAATAGAATATCAAAATTAGCATATAAAAAGAATAATTAAAATAACAAATAGATAATTAAATAATTTTAATTGAATAATTTAAATAATAAAATTATAATTATATTAATTAATATGTATATACACAAGGTGCGGGGCGAGGCAGTACTATAGTACCCGTACCCGCATCCATCTTCGCGAGATTTTGTGGGTAAATACTCGCCCCATCCCCATTCTCAAATGTGCGGGTTATTACTCTACCCGCGTATGAGTATTTTTACGGGTGTTCGTAAGGTTTAGGTCCATATTGTCATCTCTATTCACAATTTTGATTGCCTAATTCAAAGTGAATTTTGATAAAGTTAGGATTCAAACCCATACCTCTTTAGTTTTCAAATACCAAAGTAATCACTAAGCTAATGGTTTAATTAATAACAATGGTGAAATATATATATATATATATATATATATATATATAATTTTTTCACATAAATTTTATTTATTATCATATATTTATTTATTGTTCCTTGTGTTAATAAAGGAAGAATAATTTAAATAATTTTGGTGTCTCGACATCTCTTTTGGTGTCTCTTTGTCATAGTTTTAAAATTCAGACCAGTCAAAACATTGTGTTATTAGGTCATTGTTTGAACTGATCAAGACACTGGATCATTAGGTCATTGTTCCAACCAGTGGATCACTAGTTAACCCGCATAACTTAGTCTATATGGACAAAAATTAAAAATATTTATTATATACAAATTTTAAATTTATAAAAGTTTATTTTATTAATATTTAATATTATTAAAATTTATTTAATTTATTATTCCTTTATTTTTAACATCTCATGTTATTAATTATATTTTTTTTTATATATATTTCACTTTTTATTTTATAAATCACTCCATTTATTTTATTTTTATTTAAAATACTGAATTCTTGTTGAGAACACAAAAATAGATAAATAAATATACGATAATAAATAAAATTTATGTGAAAGATTTATATATATATATAAATTTTTATTATTAATTTTCTGGTTATTTTGTCAATTAAAAATTAAAGAGGTGTGGGTTTGTATCTTAATTTTGTCAAATTTTATCTAATTTTTTTTATTTAAATTAATTAATTAAATTAAATGGTAATTGAAGAATAAAAAATATTAATTAAAATTTAAAAATTATTTAAAAATTTAATTTTTATATATTAAAACATTTTTCAATAATATTGAATAATTTTTTCAGATACTACTGATTATCATAGTCGAGGATGAATCATGAATAAATAAATCAAACATCTATAAAATTAATATTATTACACGTACGTACACTCACTAGTCACTAGACACCAGCTGCTACTGTTACTGTTAGATTCACTTTATTAGTGAATAAACTTAAGTAATAGAATAGGATATACATATTCATTAATTATGGGCCAGAGACATTAATTACTCGACAGATCATTATCAATTAAACTCTAATTGAATTAATTCCCTGGTAAAGATTATTTATAGATCGAGCACATGTAAGTTTCCTAACCAAGCATTTATATATATGATGTATGTTATATTGTTATGTCCACCAGACAAGATCGCGTGTTTGCCTGCCATTGTACAGAGGAACATACATCACAGTGCATCATTTTTTTTCAGCCATAATGACTCTCGATCGATCTGAATTGGATCAATTTCATCCCAATATAGAAAGTAAAGAATATATATATATATATATATATATATATATATATATATATATATATTTACCGAGGAAACTCGATCAAACTCAAATGCAATAGCTAGCGAGGTACACGTACTTTGAACTTATTAAGAACTTGATGTCAATTTCTCAAAACAAATTAGACACAACACACATTAATCAAGAGTTTTTAAAGTTGATTTCCTGACCGTATAAAATAATTTTGTATTATTTTCAGCCTATCATCTTTAAATTTTATAATTAATCTTAAGGATGAAGAAGAAAATCACTCCAATTTTCAGCATCCGTAAGAAAGTCAGAAGCAATTGGATTAATAAGCTCCTCATCCCAAAGGTCGTCAAGTGCTCCATCTTCTATCCCACCAAAGAAGCACGTGTTGTTGTTTACTGCATTGTCATCATGATCTAATAACAAAGTTTCCCACCAATTCCCGGACCCAGATGAAGCAGCAGCACCAGCTTCTACACTAACAGTACTAAAATTGGAACTATTAAACAATTTCCCTTGCAACCATGGGGATGTCTTTCTTAAAGCACGAGGAACAGGTTTTATCACTTCGTGCGGTTGTTTCTCTGCTGGTTTGGCCTCTTGCTGCTGCTGCTGCTTTACGTTGTCTTTCTTGTGAGACTCTAATACTTTACGGCGCACGTAGGTGTTCCAGTAATTTTTCACATCGTTTGATGTTCTTCCCGGAAGTCTTCCTGCAATCAGGGACCATCTACATATACCGACAACACATTTTTTTTGTCATTAAATTATACAATCAGATTCTTAGCTTTTGTAATGATTAATGTAAATAAATAAATATTTGTTTCTTTGGTCTTCTTTTAATTATGGCATATTTCTTTATTGTTTTTTTGGTGCTGTCTTTTTGCAAGAGAGCTACTTACAGTCAGTAGTGTGAATTGATTTAATTAATGGCAAAAATATACAAACCTGTTTCCCAAAAGCTTATGCATTCTGATCATCATGTCAACCTCATCTTCATTGAAATCACCCCGCTTGATATTTGGTTTTAGATAGTTCAACCATCTTAATCTACAACTCTTGCGGCATCTGTTCAACCCTAAGTATATATATACCAAACACAAAATGTTTATTATTTATATTATAACTAATTAATTATGAGGATGTCATTGTTGTATAATTATAATATTATATATATAAATATATATATGATTGCATGACACAAGCAATGAATTGAAATTAATAATATATATACCTGCTCTTTGAGGAACAAGGTGCCATTTTCCTTCCCCATAAAGTTGCACGCAAGCTCTGAGAAGATCATCTTCACATTTACTCCACGCGCCTTTCCTCACACCTGATGCTCCTTCCATGAGACCAGGCTTTAGTTTCAGTGTTTCATTCACTACAACTCTTTAAAATTAAAGTAAGTAACATCTATCAGCATATATAATATATATATTGAGATACGTGCACGTACGTATATATGACGTATCTATCTAACTATTTATTTATATGGACAAAACATACACACGTATCTTACTGTCAAAACCACCAATTCGGCAGACCCACTCCCTATTGTTCTTTTTTCTCTCGACTTTTAGAATTATTTTCAGTACATTAAATTTTTACAATTTTTATATTTTTTATATAATATTTTAAAATTTTTATTTTGATACTTTAAACTATATTTTAATCATATTTTATTATATAATATTTTAAAATTTTTATTTTGATACTTTTAAACTATATTTTAATTATATTTTGATATTTTAAATTATGTTTTAGTTATATTTTAGTATATTTTAATGTTATTAATTTGTTTTTGTTTATGTTTATGATTAAAATATTATGTAAAAAAATATAACTAAAATATAATATCAAAATAAAAATTTTAAAACATTAGATATAAAATATAATTAAAATATAATTTAAAATATTAAAATAATTTTTTTTAAATATTATATATCAAAATATAATTAAAACATAATTTAAAATATCTAAATAAAAATTTTAAAATATTATATATCAAAACTTATAAAATATAAAATTTAATAGATTAAAAGTAACCTAAAATCATTTTATCTTTGATAAAAGAGTTATGGGTTTTTTTATGCTCAAATACTAGTCTCTTTCAACACTTCTCAGTACTGTATTTGTTTTTGTCCGTTTCTTTTTCGTATCTAATCACATGCAATATTCATCATATTTATCAGTTATCTCTCTCTATAAGATGCGTACCCCACACAACTCTCAAGGATTATTAAGTATATATTTCCCTAATAAAATTGTAACCATATTATAACTGAAGAAGCCATGCGCCACCAAGACATCACCAACCACCATATCGCGCATCCACAAACTAATAGGAACTCACTTGCGTGCAACTGTATTGAACATCTCACACCGACTAATAATTTAACCGATATATATATATATATATATATATATATATATATATATATATATCTTGCATCTTGAACCAGCTTTTGGAGTTAAACAAGTTATAATTGTTGTAATAATTATTGTTAGTACTAATTGGGTCATTCTTTGTGTACTTCACGTTCAGTAAGTACATTTTTAGTTATAAAAGTGGCTAATCTAGGAAAAAAATACTAAAAATATGGGTTTGGATTCTTTAGTTCCCCTTCCACTATAATATAACAATTGAAGAATAAGAATAGATGTTCTTTTTTGGTTGGATATTGATCATGTCATTCCTGCTATCACGATCAATTATCATAATAGTAAGCCAAAATTTTTTTTTAACAGATTTTATTTATTTATTAACGACGTAACATCAAATGATAGAGCTCAGAGAAACTTGTCTTTGAACTAGACAACATATGAGACCCAACTAATAATATCAACCTTTGTCAACTTATGCAACTTCAATCGATCCTGTGACTTGAATATAATATGAAGCATCAATAATTTCACTACAGATCTGACAACAAATCTACCGGCATTAATTTACTTTATAATATAATATAATGATGATAAAGAAAGACCCATAAATATATACACTAGCCAATCATATTATACACGTGCTAAAAGGACCTTCTCAAAAAGTTGTATGTATATTAAACAATGGGGTCAAACACTTTTGACTTTGAGTCTATAATGCGAGTAAATGATCGAGAAAGGAAAAACCTGTATTAATTCATATCCGGCATATGGATCTACGACTCTAAGTAAGAAATTAAGTACAATCTATTTAAAAAATGAATAATGTTATATGGACAATCATATTACAGGAAGACAAAGATTAAAAAAAAAAAAAACGTTGGTGGGATGTTTAAAATAGTAGATGTTCATCCAACATTATCTTTAAAAAATAAAGAGAAATGCATGATCTTATACTTTTCCATGAAGATAAAATATGTCCTAAAAAGTGTGTTTGAAAATGTCAATATAACTTTTCTCAAAAAATAAAAATTACTAATAATTATTATGATGAAAGAAGTAAAATATATTACAAATACACATTCAAGATCAGGAAAAAAATATACACATTCAAGATCCGCCACTCCATTCAGGTAGTTAAATATTATGCAGCCTTTATGCATGAAATGTACGTCATAATTAATAATTAATTAGTTTTGTCTTGACGAGTTTTCAACAACATGCACTACATAATTTTGTACGAGTGAGAGCGACAGAGTGCCTAAATGGTTAATATAAATGGTAATGAAGTTTTGCCAGCAGTTCATGTTAGTAACTCTTGGGGTTCCTTTTTAATTAACAATGCTTATTTTTCGTGTCACATTCATTGATTCAATCCATAGGTAACAATCAAGTCCAATCTGCAAATATTAACCACACAAATTGTAAGGAAGATGCTTCATTTGGAATGCATTAGAAATTTTGTGTTATGTTATTTGTGTACGTATTGATTAGTTAGAACATAATTAATTAAGTAGGGTCATAAGAACTTAAAATTAAATAAATTGTTTTGTAGAGGACAAAAGAGAAAATGTCCTTTAATTACAGGTAAGAAAATGTCAATTTAGGATGTTGAATGAGCCAAAATTTTGAAGATGGAAGTGACATTGAAGAATTATGATAATATATTTCACTATAAGAAAATTCTATTTTAATGAATAAAAATTAAGAATATTATTATTATTAAGGATAGTAATTGAAAAAATCTATCGTAAAATCTCAAATTGTTAAGGTTTAATGATAAAAAAATAATTCTATCATTACATAGATGATCAAAAAAATTAATGACTGTATTTTATATTTTGATTTTCAGTGACTAATTTAGTCACTATATATCACTTATAATATTCGATATCTAATATCGATTGTTATCCATCATTGATTAATTTCAATCGCTATTATACATCAATTATTTCAATTGTTAAATCACAATTTTCTAATAATGTTTTAAAAATATTTTAATTGTTCACGAACAACTTTTCTTTTCTTTTTCTTGTCTTAAGGATATTATTTTTTATTAACCATGCAATGTGTGCAAAACATAAAATCATATGTGCAAATCATTATTGAGTCTAATGAACAATGACATTATGTTTTAATTAATGTAAAAATGACTAATTATTGTTTTGTTTCGATAACTAATTAATTATAAGTATTTATGCTTTGGATATATATAGTGATATTTTGTTCATAATATATAGCCTTATATGTTGATTTTTTTTCATTTTAATCAAAAGTTGATGATGTTTTTATTTCATAAAATATTGAAAATCTCATTTTCTAATTAAATTATATATTTTAATTTATAATATAAAAAAATATACATTTTGGGTTAGTCCAGAGGGTTTGATAAGCTGTGGCATTAGCTGTGAACACGTTAACATCACTGTGATCATTCAAACATATGCATCCAATCCTTTTAACAAGAGAATGAATAATGTTATTTATATAAAACCCATGAAGTCTAGATCTTCAATTTTAAAAGACCTCTTAAGTTTTTAACATTCTTTAATATTATATGGCCAAACCATCATGGGAAATTAATATAATGGGATTTTTTCTTTTCTTTTTTTCATTTAGGTAATTTTGCATTGGATCTTTTGGTGTAAACATGAATTTAAAGCCACATTAAATGCATGTTAAAACTGCATTTTTCAACGGAAGCTTAGATGACTAAATTTATGTTTATTGTTTTTCAGATATGATTTTTTTTTTTTTTTACTTTTTGTTATATGCATATGTTTGGTTGAAAATATTAAGCACAATTTACATAAAGTGAATAAATCCTTACATTAATTAAAAGTTATAACACCCATTTCTCTTCTTAGAAGAGTTTTTATTTTTGACAATTATGTATCATTTATACTGTCCATCATCACCCATTACCTCTGCTACATATGAAATATGACTGCCTACCGTCTCGGTTGCTTATGAAAAAGAAAAGAAAAACAAAATTTGAAAACATTTCTTTTTTTTCTAAAATTGACGGTGAAAACAGTTTTTAAAATAAAAACAGAGAAATGATTCAAACAGGTTTAAGGAGTCAAATTTACGTAAATACGAGAATTTACTTAGGATTGTTGTGACTTCATTTAGACAAAGAATTTTTCACTTTATTGTAAAAAAAAAAATTACGGATTATTGTTGTTTAAAAAGCTAATAATAATTGTATTTATATGTTGGGTAGTGAAAGTTTGACCATAACATAACCTTGAATGTTTGTTGAGGACTCCCCCACCCTTCTCTTTTGATTAGATGTTGACTATACTTTTATTGATTGGAAAAAAAATGTCAAGTTTATTATTGGGGTATGTAAAATGTTAAGTGACGAACCTAGCTACTGCTAACTCATTATGGGCCATCTTTATCAAAAGTCCAATAACAAATATCCATTATTATTTGTTAAAATACTATAAATTAATTTTCTTAAAATTAATAATTGAGTTACTCACAACAGAATAATTTGACATATTTTTCTTAAGTTTAATTATAGTTTTGGTTCTTTTATTTTTTCAAATTTATAATTTTGATTTTCTAATTTAAATTCACAATTTTAATCTATTTACTTTTAAAATCAAACACTTTTGTTCATTAATTTCCACCAAAATTACAGATTTAAAAAAGTAAAAACAAAACTGTGATTAAATCTTTTTCTTACTAATTAGAAAGTGTGCACACCACTCTACTTGTTGTAATGATATTAAAAAAATGTAAATGTATTGCGAAAATCAAACATCTGAATTTTGAATGATCCAGGCAAAATTGGGTGCTATAATTTTTCTTTCTTTCTATTTTTCAAAGGTGAAACAAAATCTTTACATTTTCATGGCTTTGTCCTTATCATTCCCACATATGTTTATATGACTGTATTGTCTTCGTCATCTTCATAATTAAAAGGCAGGGGTACTGATTTGAATGCTCGATAGTTGCCAACATTGTTCAAGTGCTCATTCTCCAACCTGTTCAGTGTTCACATAGAAACATTCAATCTTACTAACCAAGTACCAATAACTAAATCAATGTTCATAACTCTACATATATAAACTAACAGATAGAACAATAAACTGCCAAATTATAAAGGTGCCTATTCTTGCAGAACAAGAGAAATTGGTTCCTCTGCTAACAAATTCCATGTCTTTATACGTTGGTTGTTATGAAGTTTTACTTTTGCAGAGGTTATACATTTAATCTAGCTGTCATAATTTTTATCATTTTTAATATTTTCTTTCAACCAAAAAATGCTACAAATGGCCCATGTTTTTCTTTATTTTGTCAGCTACATCTCTTTCTCTGAAGGAAATAGATTGTTCAGCTATTTTGAAATATTTGATCATAAGAAAAAATTATCAAGCAATTCAATTTTTATTAAGAAATACAATAGTACAATGAATTCTTGTCTAGGAGAAATTACCCTGTTAGCAAATTCTTCCCAAAGAAAATAGTTAACAACACTATCATATAACAGTAGAGTGAAATTTTAGAGATTAATTCTGCAGAACCAGAAGAGTATACAGTTGCTCCATTAGATAAAATTCTGGCTCTCTAGCATTTTCCAATTTTAGAACATTGAGCTTTGATTACCCAATTCAACCACTTCTGTGGCATCCAAGGTATTTATCAGGTTTCATACATAAATCCCATGCTTTATTAGTGAAAGTGCATTGGAATTCAATTCAGTCCCAAATCATTAACAAAATCAGCATGCAGTTCCATTCCATTCACATTCACAACAAAGTATACCTGAAAAAATTCCATATGCCACGGCGAAGGATCTCCAAGCAAGTTACAAGAGCAGTCAAAGCTGTTCTATGCAGGAAAGGAGCTTCCCTAATGCCTAAAACAGATTGCATCCATGCAAGTCGCAGTATAACATTCAACACCTAAAAAGTCATTCATATTTGCAATAGTCAACAATAAGTCTATAATCAACACAGAAAATAAAGAATACAGATACTTACAACTTAATAATAACTTACCATAGCAACAAAATATACACTTCTGTTTTGTACAGAGAGTTTTTCTCTCAACCATGGATTTCTTGAATTCCTTCTCAGCAAACCCCAATCTATGACAATATCCCAGTATGTATTAACAACCGTTGCAATGCTTGAAGAAGTTGCAGCTAGAATTTTCCAAACCATTCCTCTATGGAACTCATTAGTAGTCCTCAAGACAAGCGCTACTACTGTTGAGATGTACTTTAGCCCATTGAGCCCATGCATTGTATTTCTTTCTTCAAGCAATCGTCGAAAACACTTGAAATAATAAGTATCATGTTAGATTGACAAAAATTATAAGACAATGATTAAAAGTGGAGAGTTTCTAACATATACTTCATAGTTCATACACCCCTCAATGTGATATGAGATTTGAAACAAACCTAAAAGCATGGAAGGGGAATTTACCAGAAAAGAAACTCCTGGTAAAAATAATTTTCGTGAAGGAAAAATTTTGTGCCACATTTTTGTAGCTGATAATCAAATTACATACGTTGGTTGCATGAGTTAACATTTGTAGTCTTCTCAAAGTGAAAATAAAGAGTTAATCTATAATTTGGTCCCTGAAAGTTTTCATCCATGCAAATTAGTACTTTTAAGGACGAAATTGTTTAGGGAGCAATTTGTATAGACATGTATTTTTGGGGACCAAAGCAACACAAGTTGCCACTTTTGGAGACTAAATTTTATATTAATTAATAACTGAATGATGTTTTGTAAGTTTATCAGGTGCATACCTGGAGACAACGTATCCAGAATGGAATAATAGCTACAATTAAGTAAAATGCTTTATAGACATCACTTTCAAGGCACTTGTTTGATCTGGTCTTGAAGTTTCCCCAGAAATAGTAGCAGACATAGAATTCCAAACTTCTAAAGGCTTGCACCTGAACCCAAAAGAAGAGCAGTATTGTGTTAAAAGAAAATCTAACACTAACTCACCACTTAGGATTCTAATTAAAAGAGGATCAAAATATGATAAATAAGAAAAAAATGATTTGTGGTTTATTCTATCACAGAATTGTGATTTGCTAGAAGGAGAATAGAGGTAAGCACAGATGCAAGATTAAGCAAAAGTTATGTAAATTCAGCCACCCAAAAATATGAGATTAGACATAATGAATCAGTGGTGAGCAATGTTCAGAATTAGTGTAAGGTACACTTTTAAACCTGGCTGGTAAGCTGGTCTGCCAAGAAATTGTCTGGGAAATTGACCTGAAAACATAAACAATCTACATTAGTATCTCCATAAAATTTTGAACATAACAAGGACAAGTGCCTTCTTGGAAATCCCTCTTTCTTTACCTTGTAAAGAGGAGCACAAACACTATGAAATGCACACTGAATAAGGAAGAAGCGGCTGGATTTATATATGATGTTGAATGGACAAAATGTTATGAGAAGCAGAACCTGTAATACAGATTGAATGCGGAGTGTCAAAGCAAATACACAATATGAAGAAGTTTAACAAATGATGTTTTATGAAACTTACAATGACAAGGCCTAAAGGGACTAATTCTGTCAATTCTGAGAAACTTTTAGTTCTCTGGTCCATCTCCATATCCAAGTTTGAGAGGACAGCAGCCAAGGAGAGTACTGAAAGGGCAGTGCTAAGAAGAAAGACTTCTCTGTATCCCAATTCTGTTCCTTCCTTGAAGCCAAATATAAAAGGGTAGTTGATTTTATAACGCCTCCAGAAGTATACATTTGCAGAGTACATGATCATATGCAAGACTATGTATCCAAAGAGGCTGCAAACAAAGTAGTGGAATGCCATCTTAGCACTTGAAATCATTACGGAAAATCAAAATATGAGGTTGGTCAATCCATACACACAAATATCCAAACACCAAAATAAAAATTCAAATGAACATTAACAACTTACCTATAAAGAGGAAATATGTTGTCCATATATCTAGTACGACCCTTGCTATATAGAATATTTCTTGCATGAATGAGTATAATAAGTGCCACAATGAGGGCAATTGAGCAGCCAGTAAACTGTCCTGACATATGATATAGCCAAGTGTCAGTGAGAGAAATTATACTGAAAATGGTTAATTTCTAATCATAGTACTGAGACATATTGAAATTCCATTGATCATTTAGAAATTCCATTGATTATAAATGAATCAGGCATTGCATACATGAGAGCTACTGCATTTAAACTTGTTACACGAACAGAACAATAGATATCACTACTTTCTGTTTGTACTGCATCTTGATTATCATTCAATGTTCACCATAATACAAATGCACCTCAAGATTTGCAACCATTATTCAAAATCCAACCACTTCTTAGTGCCCTTACCCAACAAGAATGTAATTCTATGCCGCTCCCTCTTAGCAGTTGGTCTCAATGTGTTCATTCCTTTTCTGTGATTCCCATTTGCAAAGTGCTTAATGAAGGCATTCTCCACCCTTTCCATGAGCCTATTAACCTGTACAGTGCAGCATTTTAGGTTTAAAAGACAACTTTTGATTAATTGAAAGAATATAAAGGAACATGATTTTAAAATAGAACCTCATCTGAGCTTCCAACATATGAACTGTCCACCATCTTTAAGTAATCTTTCGATGCATTCCTTGAACTGACCTGCAAATTCAATGGTATTAGTCAGATAATGCCAAACTCAAAAATATTACAATCAATGAACCTCACTCAAATCAGATAGGAGACCTTGTCATATTTCTTCATGATTTTTGAGAATGCCAACAAGTTTAAGAAGCTGCATACCGACCAAGCATAAAAGATTAGCCTTGAAAAACACAATCAAACTCTATTCACTCTTCACTATGAACTTGAGAGAAGCTATATCAAGTCACCTATAGCTTTTTAGAAGCCGAAGCTTATTATAGAATTCCTTTAAGGCTGTGCTTATTTGTTCCTCAGCTTTCCTGAGCTCTTTCTTGGTAAATGACTGGTCAGATTTTGAACTTGAGAGAAGCCCTTTTATGGTTGACATAGGAGTTTCTGGTGTGGCTATGTTGATCTTCACATGATCGAGGATCTCCAATGAAGCTGGTCTAAATCCCCCAACAGAAGTCGTAGAAGTGTTCTGTTCCTCATGATTTCCACTCCCATTTTCCAAATTCCTTCCATTACTCATCTCAATTTCATGAATCACATCCATGTGCACACGTGAGTCACCTTCAAAATGTAATAGACGCGTTAGATTGTAACTCCTCAACATAAAACCTCCTTAATCCTTATCATATTTCTTGATCTACTGCAGTGGAGAAATGAATAGAGAACAAAGAACATGGTCTAGCTTACCAGGTCTGGCATCATTTACATGATGATTGATGGAAAATGAAGTTGAGGTCCCATTGCTAGCAAGATTTCTGAAGCCCACCTTATCCACCTTGATCCTAAGAGCAATCAGAGCATTCATTTGCTTACTCAACTCCTCTGCCTCCTCAACCATTTCCTTCACCATTTTCTTGTAGAAGCTGTTGACCTTGTTAAACTCATGATCAAGTTTCTTGAAAAACACAAGATCTTGCTCTGCCCCTTCTTCAGAAGGCTTGAGGAACATGGTCTGGTACAACCCTTCTGAGCCTTCACCCTCCTCAGCACGAACAAGTATAACTTCTTCACCCTCACCCTTCCTTGGAGACCCTCTCTGTCTACCATTAAGACCACTAAAGGCTCTATATAGTGTTAATCTTCTCTTCAGAGACCCTTTTGGTGTGCATGCCAATGGTACTGATGCTGACTCGTTTAACTCTCTAAACTTTGACATGTTTTTCAGAGTAGCTTTGAGAGAGTTGTAATCCATGTATGCTTCTTCCCATTCTGGCACCTTTTGTGATGCAAATTCTTTCCCAAACTTCATCTTTTTTTTTCTTTTCCAGTGAGAAACTTATGTTTCTTCTCAAAACAACAGAAATTATAGCTTCAATTTTTAAACGAAGCTTAGAGAGTGCAATGAAGATAGGTTGGTGAATAAAACATGTTTCATGTCATTGTTTCCGCGTAATGGGAGCATATACAGCTTGAGAAATGGAACAAAAAGGAAAGTTGACAGGAAATCTAATAAGACTATAGGACAGAATCAGATACCATTAAATGCGCGCATCAATCAGCGTAAATTGTTCTAATTAATTCAGTAATCTTGTATTCCAGCGTTGAATATTTATTAAAAGAATTTGTTTGTCCACATTTCTTAATCCAAAAAAGGACATAGGATTAGGAGATATTCAAAAGGTTCTTTTTATGTGTCTTATAATGTCACTTACCTACTTGGTTCTCTTTGTCAATATTGAGATTACCATATCCTTCCAACTTTTCTAACCAATTCAATTAAAAATCATGAACATAAATTTGGTGTGATTGTATCATTGTGAACAAAAGAAATCATGTATGTTATGGCCTACGATCACGGCCTATACATTTTTTATACACATTCCAATTTCCACGAGGCTTCAAATGTCCAAGTAACTGAGAATTTGTTGATCTGACTTAAGAAATTAAAGAAAAAAATTGACTTTTTGAATCTGTCTATCTATTTACTTTGTGATGTTCGACTCATCTTTAAATCTGTTATGTCACCATAAATTTTTTTTTACTTATATAATGTTATGTTAGTCCTGAGAAAACAATGTTTTGGGTGTTGACAACCTAAAGAAGAAATGAAATAATTGTAGTAGTTGTTTAAATACTGGCAAAGCTTCAAATTTGTCTGAACCTGCGGTGAAGTGGGACCAACTCTATCTTCCGCGTTTACTTTACAGAGGGGCATACGTGCATCAACGTGTTAGCATCAACATCAACATGATTATTCAATTCACAAAAAAAAGAACACATGATTATTCAAATTAACATGCGTATGCGTCCCAACATTTTTAATATGAAATTTACTAATTAATTGTTCTGATGTTAACACTACTGCTGATTTATATACATGGTTCAAGAAGTTGAAAGTCTTCAGCACCACAAAGTATGTCCAAATTCATATCGTGGTACATTTATACAACTATATACTTCAATAAGTTTTTCATATATTATATGACACTTTTTTTTTTGTTATTTAATTAAGATTTGTGAAAATTAATTTATAAAATATATTTTAAAAAAATTAAATATATATTAATACTGTATAATATTTTTAATTTATATATATATATATATATATATATACATATATATATATATATATACGTATAATATTCATTTAAATAAAAATAAAAGAATTAATGATGTTAATTAATTAAAATTCAATATCTTAAAAAAAAAGTTATATATTATGCTTTTGGGATTAGTTATATACCAAATTTAGATTAGCTAATACATAGGGATACTTTTTCTTTTTTTTTTAGCGGCTTTAAACTTGCGACGAAGATATAAACCTTTTTTTTTTTTTTCTCTCGTTCAGAAAGTACTTTCCCGACTAACCAGTGTGTGTACAGCCCAATTATATGTAAAATAAAAACAAAAATATATGTAATTTTATATATGTTTAATATTTTTAAAAAATAGTTTTATTTTGAGAATTCGTATGATAAAAGTTTGTACTAAAATTTAACATAAATTATCAAATTAAACTTCAATTTTAATAAGAGAATAATATAAAAAAATACTTAAATATTAAAACCTGGGTGTACATTTGCTAATTAACGTGGCTCTTGCTAGGAATCAATTTAACACGTGGAACGGTGGAAGCTTTGTTGGCAGCTAGCAACCAGATGTATTACTGAGGACTTAATTACGAATTTTCTCTTTCAAATATTTTCGAAATGATTAATATTTTATTTATTTTTAAAATCAAGTAGATTTAGGTCTACTCAAGTTTTTATATAAGAAAAAGAAGAAAAAAATAAACAATAAACTTCTTTCATAAATTAAAAATAACTTATATATAAGTTAAAATCATTTAACTTTTTTTTTAGAAGTTGATTTTAACTCATAGGAAAAATATTTCAATCATTAAATTTTTATAAATTTATATTTATGTATAATTATATAATATATTTTGTGCTATAGAGGAGGCCAAATATTGATATTCATCTTATTAAAGGTGTTAAATATAATTAGTAAGATATATATAGTCTTACATTATAGTTTTTTTTTTTGTACATAGTATACACATTCACAAATACAAAGTAGAGAATATATAGTTTTAATTTGAACATGCATATCACACATATATGCTAGGTCAAGAAAAATCTCGCTCCGATCCATTCATGTTAATTAATTTGATCACTTTAATTCTGTAAGAAAATCAGAAGCAATTGAAGTAAGCTCTTCACCCCAAAGATCAAGTACTGCTCCCTCTACCCCACCAAAGAAGCATGTGTCGTCATTGTTACCTTCATTCTCATCATCATCATCTAATAACAAATTTTCCCACCAATTCCCAGACCCTAATGACCAAGTTGCACCTTCTTCATGAATACTAACACCAACTTCTGAAGTATTACCAAATTTCTTTGATAAAGTTCGAGGAACGGGCTTTATCACTTCGTGGGGTTTCACGGTTGATAATTCTTCGGCCTCATACTGTTTAACGTTGTTGTTGTTGTCATCTTCCTTGTGAGAGTGTAATATTTTACGGCGCGTGAAGGTGTTCCAGTAGTTTTTTACATCGTTTGAAGTTCTTCCCGGAAGTCTCCCTGCAATCAGGGACCATCTACATATATATATATATATATATATATATATATATATACACACATTGACAACACATTTTTTTGTTAATTAATGCTATATATTTATTCGAAACTGAAATCTTCATTATTTATTTACTTTTCTTTTAATTTCCATGCATGTGTACACTAATCATATCTATCATTTTACATACAACTTTTAAAATAATTACTACAAAATTCAGCAATGTTATCATAAATATTGACAATCTAATTAATTAAATAACAAATAACAAATATATATATAGACCTGTTTCCCAAAAGCTTATGCAATTTGTTCATCAAATCAATCTCATCTTCACTGAAATCACCACGCTTGATATTTGGTTTTAGATAGTTCAACCATCTCAATCTACAACTCTTGCGGCATCTGTTCAACCCTACGTATATACCAAACACAACAACATATATAAAAATGCATGTTTATCATTTATAATATTACAACTTAATTATAATTAAGGATGTCTCAGTTATATAATTAGATAATTTCCATCCGCAATAAAGAAACAAAAAATATATACATATATATAAATAAGTATAAAAAAATAAAAAATAAAAAGAAGTATATAGCATGCACCTGCTCTTTGAGGAACAAGGTGCCAATTTCCTTCCCCATGAAGTTGCACACAAGCTTTGAGAAGGTCATCTTCAAATTCACTCCATGTGCCTTTCTTCACACCTGATGATCCTTCCATGAGATCAATTAATTAATTAGTTTCGCTACATTTTCTTCAGTTGTAGTATATATATAACTCAATTCCTTCAACTCTTTAAAGTAACTACGTTAGCTAGCATATTTACTGTGACACACACGTACGTATCTAACAATTTATGGAGAAAACGTATGTGTACCATGCACATTACTGTCAAAACCACCAATCCAGAGTGTTCTTTCTCTAATAAAATGGTAAAAAAACGTACATTACATTTAATGCTCCGCAGCTATATAGTTATCCGTAAATTTAATTTGCAAATGATCAATGTTACTGAAGATTAATTAAGTTTTTGTCTATATCTATTTTTTTCTTTAGTATTTTGTCTATGTCTATTAGTATTGGTCAATTTTGATTTTGATGTGGCATTTGACAAATCTTCAAAAATACTTAATAATCTCACGATTAATTGAACCATTAGCTAGATGTAGTAGATAGTTGCGATTAATTAGGATGAAAAGAGACGTGGACGAAGAAGATCCAGACTGCAAAACTATATACTTCTTTTACTATCTTATTGGGAACCAACGTACTCTAAGCTTAGCTCTCTTCTTTTTCTGTTTGTTGATTTGACATTATATTATACGAGTAATTTTTTTTTTTATCCAAAATAAATATTATACTTAATATAAACTAATTATAAAGAAAACTTTTGTTATTGAACATTGCACTTACGTGTAGATCACTAAAAGTGCCAAAACAAATCCTACAAACTAACTAACTGTGCTATGATATATATTACATAGCTAGCTATTGGCAGTAAAGCATGGATATGTTGCCTTTCAATTAATAAAAGCTGCTTGTTTTTTTTTAATGTTATGTTTAGATACGCGAAAATATATATATATATATATATATATATATATATATTTTTTTTTAAAAAGCTGGAGAGGAAGTGAAAAGAGTGAAGTAAAAATTGACTCCTAAAAATAAAAATTTAAAATGTTATTTCTTTACACTTTCTCTTTAATTTTCTTTAACCTGCTCATTTGGACGCAGGAAGGATATTGAAAAAAGAAAAGAAAAAAGAAAAAATAGAGGAGAAGAGAAAAGGAGAGAAAGAGGAAAAGAAAATTATACAAAAAGTATTCCTCGTATTTGTTTGAAAAGAAAAAGAAATTGAAGGAAGTGTATTTTATAACATAAAAATTAATAATCATTCTGCTGTCAAATTTGATCTTGTTTCATTCAACCTCTAAATATAATAGCTCTTTTCAGTAAATACAAATCAACTTGCTTTTTGGATAAACATTGAAAAAAGTTAATCGTACACCCCAAGAGTGTATTAATTATATGCAGATAATACGGATGCAAAAAATAGAATATAAAAATATATATTTCTCAAGAGGTATCACTACTACACTCAGTAGTGTGATCTATTAATTAATCAATGGCAAATATACAGACATATTTCCCAAAAGCTTCTGCAATTTGATCATCAAATCAACCTCATCACCAAAATCCCCACCGCTTGATATTTTGTTTTAAACGGTTCAACCATCTCAATCGACAACTCTTGCGGCATCTGTTCAACCCTACTTATAAACGCAACAAGATATAAAAATGCATGTTTATTATTTACTTTACAACTTAATTATAAGGATGCCTCAGTTATATAATTATATCTTTGCCATCCACAAGCAACGAAGAAAACGAGAAAATTAAAATATATATAGGAGTATAAAATAAATAAATAAATAGAAGTACATGCAGCTGCTCTTCGAAAAACAAGGTGCCGAATTCCTTCCCCATGAAGTTGCACGCAAGCTTAATTTGAGAAGTTCATATCTCTTCAATTTTACTCCATGAATATTTTGTGCCTTTCCTCAAACCTCTGATCGATGACCCTTCCATGAGTGCTAATTAGTTTTGTTTATCTGTAGTATATAACTCAATTCAATCAACTCTTTAAAGTAACTACGTTAGCTAGCATATTTACTGACACACACACACGTATGTAACAATTTATGGATAAAACGTGTGTAGTATACCATGCACCTTACTGTCAAAAAGTCAAAGCCACCAATCCAGAGGGAGAGAGTTCTTTCTATAATAAAATGGTAAAGAAAAACCATACGTTAGATTTAATGCTCCACAGCTAGCTATCGGTAAATTTAATTAGTTTGCAAAATTGATCAATTTTAATTTTGATGTGCCAATTGACCAATCTTCAAAATACTAAATAATCTCATGATTAATTGAACGACCGTCATGGACCATTAGATGTAGTAGATAATTGCGATTAGGATGAAAAGAGACGTGGCCGAAGAAGATCCAGGTTGCAAAACTATATACTTCTTTTACTATCTTATTGGGGACCAACTCTAGTCTTTTATTAGCTCTCTCTTCTTTTTCTGTTTGTTGATTTGACATATTATATTATCCGTGTAATTTTTTTATCCAATAATAAATATTATACTTAATATATAAATTAACTATAAAGAAAATAATTTGTTATTGAACATTGCACTTACGCGTAGAGCACAAAAAGTGCTAAAACGCTTATAGCATTGCCTTTCAATTAAAAGCTCTTACATTAATTATTTTAGACCCTCTAAAAGTTTTGATGATTATATCATTTCATAGATTTCTTTTTTTTTTAAGTGAAGATGTTTCATTACGTAAAATCAAAGCCCGAAGGCATATAACATCAGCAGCAACTAAAGTCTTTAGTTGTGGAGGACAATCCCCAACTCAAACAGCTTCCATATCAGAAAAGTCTATACCAGCTAACTTATCTATAACTCTATTTGTATTTCTATTTACACAGGTAAGTAAACTATGAGAAAAACTAAAACTTTCCAGCAAAGATACACAATCTCTAATCAGACCAGCAAAATAAGTATTAGATCCAGACAAATCACTTTGCCAAACATTAAACAACCTTTGACAATCTGTTTCAAACAACAGTTGTGGAAGAGTTGCAAAGATTATACCAACATGATTTCTAGCAATAATTCTCACACCGGTCTCTTTTCCTCCAATCACAGAAGCATCAAAATTAATCTTTAAACTTGACAGTACCTTCAATGGGCTTAATCCATCTTTTGCATCTTAATTAAGGTAAACTAGTTTGAAATATGAAGGTAGAATACTAGGTTTTTTTTGTTCAAGAGTTGGCGCCAATCTAAATTCTTCACGAGATCTAACAAGCATAGAATTTTAACCCCAATGATATTATTAAAAAAAATATTTATTTAATGGAATCTCACAATGTTCAATTCCTATCTAATTGAAGTCAACTACATTTTTGCTTTTTTTTTTTTTAAGTACTATAAATGAAAATTACAATTAAAAAAAAAAAATCAATTTTAACAGTGCTGTAAGTATCCAACTAGTCATTGAGTCGATCATAACATTGAACCAATGAATTAGTAGTCAAATTGGGTGAACGAAATAAATGATGAAATTATATGGGTGTAACTTTAAAAGATTAATATCAATTATTACATCATTTAATAACTTTCAATTAAATAATATTTTTTTATATTTCATTGAAAGTTTCTTTCATATAAATCATATATACCAAATTTCATATTAATTTAAAATTATTTGTTATCTCATTCACATAATATAAAAAAAAAAATACTAAAATATGAATAACTTAATTACCTTCTTATTGATGTTCAATTTTGACAAAATTTGACATAGACCATCTTAGTAATACGTAGATAAAATTTAACGGTTAAATAGATAAAAATCACACTTTATATTAAATAAGGTTTTTGGTTAAATTTTTTGGGTCAGTGTTCATAGTTCAATGTTTAAGATTTATGGTTAGATTTTTTGGATTTATGGTTTATGGTTCAAGGTTTTACTAGTTAGGGTTTTAATGTTCATAATTTAAGATTTATGATTCTAATGTTTAAAGTTTAGGGTTTTAAAATTTATGTCTTCATGGCTTAAGTTTTATCATTTATGGTTTTATAGTCTAAGATTTTAGAGTCTAAAATTCACTGTTTCAAGGTTTTGAGATTTATGTCCAAAGTTGTATGGTTTAATGTTTTTAGTTCATAATTTAAATTTCAGAGTTTTGATTCAAGATTTTATGGTTTATTGTTTTAAGGTTTGGAATTTAGGATTTATGGTTCATGTTTAAAGGTTTAAATTTTTATATTTTTTTGGATTATGGGGTTTAAATTTAAGATCTAAGATGTATGGTTCATGATTTTAGGTTCAGTGTTCATCGTTCATGGTTTGGTGATTCAAAATTTAGGATTTATAGTTTAAAAACTTCAAAGTTTATAGTTTCTTATTTTATAATTTAAGATTTGATGAACCCTAGACTCTATGATCTTATATAAAACTAATGGATTGTAGTTCCGGTAATAGTGCCAAAAATTTGATGCGAGGTTTACCCAGCACATGATTGTCTTCTACTATGAAACTATTTGAAAGATTAAATTAAAGATAAAGTAAAATTAAGATAATATAAAGATAAATAAAAATATCTAAAAATAAAAATATTATTTTAAAAAAAATATAAAGATAAAAGATAAGAATAAGATAAAACAAATATTCAAAAAGATTTTTTTTTGATGAATAAAGAAATTAAAAAAAAATGGCACTAAGACCTACAAAAGAGAATGCCTGAAGCATCAGCAATTAAGTAATTCGAAGCTGAAGCTGGACAAGAATTTAATAAAATAAACGGGGAGGAGGATTTGGCTCCTGACTTAGCAAGAATGTCTGCCACATTATTTCCTTGCCTAAGCGTATGCTTGAAGCTAATGTTCCAAGGTAGTTGTACGTAATCACGAATGGCCGAAACCACACCTGCATGAGGATGAACAACGTCGAGCCCTTCAATGATGAATTTCAGAGAAGTGGTGGAATCCGTCTCACAAATAACATTAGAGAAACCTTTTGTGTGGGCAAGTTTAATGCCATGGAAAATAGCACACAGCTCAGCGGTGGTATTTGAAGTAAAACCACAATTGCCCATATAACTCGTGATCCAATTGCCTGCAAAATCTCGTAGAACGCCACCAAAACCTGACAAGCCAGGATTACCAAAGGAACTACCGTCCGTATTGATCTTGATGTAGTTTTGTGGAGGAGGTTCCCAGTTAACCAGTATCCTATCTATTGAGGATGAGCTGGTCGAACTGGTCGAGCTTGTCCCTTTGGTTAGATGTAAAAGAGAACTTATCTGGTTATGCATATACCAATCTGGCCAAACTATATCGTTAAAAACCACCTCATTCCTCGCACGCCAAATCATCCAGCAAGTGATGCCGAATAAGAGCTGAAAATTTCCTTGAATGTTACTTCTGAGCCAGTATGCAGCATCATCAATGAAGAAATCAATACCATACTGCAACTGGATATATTGTCACACCTTACATGCATAGGGACAATCACGAAGGATGTGAATCCATGTTTCATTGGCATCTCCACACCTGCAACAAGAAGAATTAGTAGTAATATGCCGCATGAAGCGGAAAGAGTTAGTAGGAAGACTCCCTCTATAGGTGAGCCAAATAAAGTGTTTAATATTCTCAGGTAGCTTGGACTTCCACACCCACGACCAGAACTCAGCACAGATAAGATGAAAAGCAGGCTCTCGGCTCAACCACGCATAAGCGGACTTGGTATCATACCTTCCCGAGCTAGATGCACTCCACCTAATAATATCTGGCATAGAAGGATTAAGAAACAAGTACGGAAGGGTGTTCCGAATGTCTTAGGGCAAGGTTGTAGTAAGGACGTCAAAGTGCCAATAGCCATCAAAATAGACATCCTTAACGCGTAATTGCATGTCCCTTTCATAGACCTCATCTACCATGCCATACAATGGTCCCTCCTCTAACCAAGGATCAAACCAAAAGGAGCAATCCCCGTCTCCAATCCTAAACGTGAAACCTTGTTTGAGATGAGATAAGGCTTTCATGATAGAGGACCAAACATACGAGCTGCTTGTGGAATTCTTAAGGTGAAGAATATTCTTTTGGCCAATATATTTCGCATATAGTAAGCGAACCCATAACTTATCCTTGCCATGCAAAAGATCCCACACATGCTTGCCAAGTAGGGAAATGTTAGCTTGACGACATCGATGAATGCCCAAACCTCCTTTGGCACGAGTTTTAGAGATCGTAGACCAATCTACCCAATGATTGTGATTCCCTCCCCAGATGAAGCACCTTAATCTAGAGTCAATTTTATTGCAAATTCCCTCCGGGATCCATAGGTTTTGCATAAAGTAGGAGGGGATAGCAGATATAACTGACATAGCCAAAGTTACTCTGCCAGCACGGCTAAGGAGTTGGCCCTTCCAACTTGCAATGCGGCTATTGACACGGTCTATGAGGGAGGCAAAATCCGCTTTAGTGGTCCTACCTACCAAGAGAGGGAACCCCAAGTATCTGCCTAGATTATGAGTGTGTTGGAACTCTAATATAGTGGCGAATTGCTGGATTTTGCTACGTGGAACATTCTTAGAGACGAAGAACTTAGATTTCTGACTATTGACTTTCAAGCCAGAAGCAAGACAAAATAGACGGATAACATCCTGGACCAACCGCACTTGATTTCTTTGACGCCTTAGTGAACAACAAGCAATCATCGGCAAAAAATAAATGTGATATCTTAGGGCCACCTCTGAAACCGTAAATGGTTGCCAATCCCCACTACTCACTTTCTCCCGAATGAGAAGTGCTAGCTTCTCCATGCATAGCAGAAAGAGATAAGGTGACATTGGGTCTCCCGACGAAGACCACGTCTCGGCGAGAAAGAGGGCAATCTCTCATTATTCCATTTTAAGGACAAGGACGTAGTAGTAGTGCAATTCATAACCAAATCTATTATGCGGTCCGAAACCCAAATTCCTTCGAGTCAATCTCAAGAAGCTCCAATCAACCCTATCATAGGCTTTTTCGAAATCAATCTTGAACATAACATATCCAGTCTTTCCAGTCTTCTTATGCATACTATGAACAATCTCTTGGGCGATGATGGCATTATCACAAGTTCCCCTCTTGGGGATGAAGCTACTTTGAAGGGGACCAATGATAGAATCTAGGTGTGGCCGAAGGCGATTCACTAGGACCTTGGAGACCAATTTGAATAGAACATTACAAACACTGATCGGTCTGAAGTCCCTGATGGACGTGGGATTCTCCGACTTAGGAATGGGAACTATCAAAGTGTTAGTCATTTGGGATAGGACAACAGTTGTGACAAAGATCTCAGCTACCATGTGTGTAATATCATCCTTGATATGTGGCCAGAAGGTTCTGAAAAATATAGGTTGAAATCCGTCTGGCCCAGGGGCTTTGTAAGGGTTCATGCTAAAGAGGGCATCCTTCACTTCCCGTAACGTGACAGTAGCGGCTAGGCCGAGGGAGACATGATCCTCTAATCGAGGAACATGCACTAGCTGTAAGCAATTGGGAAGACATCTAACAGTAGATTGGAAGAGACCTTGGTAGAACGATTGAGCTTCCTTCTTAATAAGGGATGCATCAGTGCACCAAATATTATCGATAAACAGGCCAGAAATGTTATTCTTGCGTCTTCTGATAACTGTTTGAGTATGAAAAAATTTGGTATTCTTGTTGCCAAATCTTACCCAATTCTCACGGGACTTCTGGAACCATAACATTTCTTCGCGAAAAAGGATCTGGTTGTACTGGTCTTGCAAGGCTTTCTCGAACTGAATCAAGTCGGAAGTAGCCCGAGTCTCTAGTTCTCGGTGGACTCCTTTGATACGAACTTCCAACTTCTTTTTGTCCTGAAAAATATTCCCAAATACCTCTTTGTTAAAGGTGATAGAGCTGTCACGAACCTTATTAAGCTTATGGAAAGTGTCTCCGGTAGTTTGACCCCATGCTTGTGTCACAATATTTGCATACTCCGGGTGGGAAAGCCAAGCTGCTTGAAAATGAAAGGAAGGGTTTATGCGAGAGTCAGCTTTTCGACAAGAAAGAAGGAGAGGATTGTGGTCCGAGTTGTGGGGGAGAAGAGTTTCCAACAACGCATTAGGGTAGGCAAGACGCCAGTCAGCGTTAGCCACGCACCTATCGAGTTTTTTTTGTATGAACCCCCTTGCTTGAATATTCTTGCGCCACGTGAAGAAGCTCTCTGTGGTTTCCATATCAATAAGGCCACACTAGGTGAGAACGTTGTAAAGAGCATTGGCCCTAGCTTGGTGGAAGGCTCCCCCCTGTGACCTCCGATGGTTGAGTAATCTCATTCCAATCGCCAATGACTAGCCACAGTCCTTCCATGTCATTACCAATCTCGATCAAGTGGTCCCAAAGAATAGCCATCACCGTAGGAATAGGGGAGGCATACAGAGCAGAGCAGTTCCACTTACTATTTGCCTTCTCTAGCCTGAAGGTAATACATTGATTCGTGGAGTGTAGAAGAGTAAAGTTGACATCTAGCCTTTCTGACAAGACCCAAATACCTCCTGCATGTCTTCTAGCCTCTTGAATAAATACCTTCTCATACCCCAATGACTTCCAAAAATTTTCAACCCTATGGAATTGAACATGAGTTTCGTAGATGAAAAAAATGGAATGTTTATGGGTTTTAATCATATGTTTGACATGCCGTTTTGTACAACGGCCAACTATGAAAGCAGAGTTAATATTCAAAAAGATTGAAACTAAGAAATCATATATGACTTAAATCTTGAAGTTACTTGCATATTTTTATCTTTTTTCTTGATATCTTAAAACTTTGAAATATAAAATTATCAAAAGTATAACTAGTTTAAAAAAAGAAATGAATTAAAAACACTACAAATGTAAGGTAAAAATATGTATTATTTTTTATGTGAAGTGCTATTAATGAATAATGTAAAATATAGCACATCATATGTGCATGGGCGTGCGTAAAATGCTATTCATGAATAATGTAAAATGTAGTGCACCATATGTCCATGAGTGTATAACTGTATAAGGGTATGCGTGGGCGTGTGTGAAATACTATTAATGAATAATGTAAAATGTAATGCATTACATACATGTAAGTATTTTCTCTTTTATAAATAACTAATTTATTGACATGTATTAAACACAATTTGTTTTAGTTATTGATAATATTATTTATTAAAATAATAAATAATTTAAAATAAAATATTTTAATATATATATATATATAAAACGATTTTTAAATTTATAGAATAATATAATAATTAAAATAAATTATTTATAATAATATGTGTTAAAAGTTTAAATATATTATAATTTAAGATTATCTTAATATCAAATTTATGAAATGTGTTAAAAAAAATTATTAATTAATTTGTTTCCAAATTAGTTAGTTTATTTTAATAAATAATTTAGAATTTTCTTCTAATTTTTTTTCAACATTCTTTGATTAATTTCCATTCTAAATAAAGAATACTTTTTTAGACTTTCAATTATTTAATTTCTATTATATTATTTAAAAAATAGTAAAATTAAATTGTTTTTTTTTTTGTACTATGAATATCTCTTATCGAATTATAATAATAATAATAATTAAAGAATATCATTTAATTTATTAAACAATAGAGACCATTAATTTAAACATACAATAAAAAAAAATTAAAGTTAAAATAAATACCATTAAAGTTAAAGTTTTGATTTAGAAATCAAATAATTAATTTAACTATTTATATAAACATCTTACAAATTATTTAGTTTTTTATAATTATCTTATTTTAAAAATGTTTAAATATTTTAAGTTTTCATTTAAAGTATCACAATGAAACTTTTAAAATATTATGGATCAAAATAATGTAGAAATAATAAACTTAATAAATTAAAAGTGACATTAAACCTAAATATTATAATCAAACAACTTACACTAATTCTCTCAAACAAAAAGATAATTATATTAATAATAACAACTTAAAAGCATCATAAAATAATAACAACTAAATAATTTGAAAATTAATTTTTATTTAAATATACTTAAAAAAATTGTTGAAAATGATATAAAAGAACAATTATAACCTAGATGAAATCAAATCAAAGTGACCAAATAATAATATTACAATCCTAAAATATTTACCATAATCATAATTTAAAAGCATCATAAAATAATAAGAATCAAACAAATTTAAAAATCACTTTTTTATTTAAATTAGCTGGTAAAATTTGTTAAAAATCAAATCAAACTAATAAAATAATAAATATGAAGTTATTTTTTTTCCACTTTAATAAATTTTATTTCAATTCAATTTAAATTAAGCTAAATCAATACTTTTTATTTGATAATTGTTAATTTCTTGTTATGAATAAAAATTATTAAATTATTTATGTAAAATACTTTTGAATTATAATAAATGACCGAAGAGTTAAAAAATGTATAATTTTTATATATTATTATTTTTTATTTGTACTAATATTATTTTTTTAATTATTTTACTTTTATCTTAATAATTGAAATTATAATTTTTTTCACAAGTAAAACTAAAAAAATATAAAATAATTTTAACATTCAATCTAATTCAAACTACCAAATATCAATTTGAAAACAATTATTTAATAACATTACTTTATTGTTAATTATGAAGCTTTTAAATTAAATAAAAAAAACTTCTTTAAAATGGTTATATTGTTAGAATCAAATAGGATTATCAAATCAAGAAGATAAAAAATATCAATTTAAAATTTTATTTTTAAAATAAAATTAATTTATTTTAAAATTAAAGAAAGCCTTACAAATAATGAGTAGTTAAAAATTTGTAGTTAGATTCAAAAAGGAAAAAAAAGTTGATTGATGAGAAGTATTTAAAAAAATTGTAAATAATTTTTAAAAAAAAAAAACTAAGAATCAAGGAAAGAAGAAAAAGGAAAAAGAAAAAAAATAATAAGAGAAATATCAATAAAGTAAAATACTCATACACCGTCAGTGTAAAATCATTTTACACAGTTAGTTAATCATAATCCACCGTTGTAATTACCTTTTTATTGATGTTCAATTTTGGTAATATATAGATAAAATTCAACGGGTGGATCGATAAAAATCACACTCTATATCAAATCAGGTATCTGGTTAGATTTTTTGGGCCAATGTTCATGATTCAATGTTTAAGGTTAATGGTTATACTTTGTAGGTTTATAATTTATGGTTCAAGGTTTTATTGTTTGTAATTTAGGGTTTATGATTTAGTGTTCAAAGTTTAAGGTTTTAAAGTTTATGTCTTCATGGTTTAGGCTTTATTTATGGTTTCATGGTTTAGAATTTTAGGGTCTAAATTCATTGTTTCAAGATTTTAGGGTTTATGTCCATGATTGTATGATTTAATGTTTTTAGTTTATTATTTAAATTTCAGGGTTTTGATCCAAGATGTTATGGTTTATTGATTTAAGATCCATGAGTTTAGGATTTATAATTCATGTTTAAAGGTTTAAGGTTTTATATTTTTTTAGATTATGGGGTTTAGATTTAAGATAAAAGGTGTATGGTTCATAATTGTAGGTTCAGCGTTCATCGTTCATGATTTCGTAATTCAAGATTTAAGATTTATAATTTATGATTTAAAAATTTAAAAATTTAGGATTTAGGATTTAATGAATTTAAACTCTATGATCTTATATAAAACTAATGGATTGTAGTTCTGATAATAGTGCTAAAAACTTGATGGGAGGTTTATCATTGCCTTCTACTAGTTAACTATTTTCATCATAAGGCTTTATAATTTTCACAATTTAATTAAAATTAAACAAAGGAAAGATGTTATTGGATAAGAAAATATTTAAGATTTGAAAGATTAAATTAAAGATAAAGTAAAGTTAAGATAATATAAATATAAATGAAAAGATCTAAAAATAAAAAGATTAAATTTTAAAAAAATATAAAGATAATTATAAAAATAAGATAAAAGAGACATTCAAAAAGATTGAAACCAGCTAAGAGATCATATATGACTTAAATCTTGAAGTTACTTGCATCTTTCTATCTTTTTTTTCTTGATATCTTAAAACTTAAGAAATAATCATGAAATATAAAATTACCAGAAGTATAATTGGTTTAAAAAATAAATGAATTAAAAACATTACAAATGTAAGGTAAAAATATGTATTATTTTTTATGTTAAATGTTATTCATAAATAATGTAAAATGCAGTGGATCATATGTGCATGAATGTGCGTGAAATACTATTCATGAATAATGTAAAATGTAGTGCATTGCATGTTCATGAGTGTGCATGAGCATGTGTGGGCATCTGTGAAATGTTATTTATGTAAAATGTAATCCATCATATATGTATGTGTGTGCTGTTTATGAATAATGTAAAATGTAGTGCATCATATGTGCATGAATGTATATGGACATGCATGTAAATATTTTAACTTTTTATAAATAATTAAATCATGTTTCATTTAGAAAGTTAATATAACTGATTTAGATTTATAAATTTTAGAGGTAGATGTAAAAATGTTACTTGATTTGAATACAATAAAAATAGATTAAATTGATTATCACTAACTTCCATAATTTTTGTATGAGTTTGCTTGCTATTTAGTAGCAGTTTTGTTAGTTTTGTTTTGCATGAAACACGACACAAATGATAAGCACATGATTATCCTTTTTAAATAGTTCTGTAATCTCTAATATAGTAAGTTGAGCTAATGATCCAGAAAAAAAAAATATACATTTTTAATATAAAGCTCTCTGAGGAACAAACTATTATTCTCATGTGTCCCATAAAATACCATTTAAATAGCATAGAACAGGTGCTTAGTTTCGTTACATTTTATTCAGTTATACATATAACTCAATTCCTCCACCTCTTTAAAGTAACACTTCCATCTAGCTAGCATATTTACTGACACACTTATCTAACAATTTATGGAGAAAACTAATATAAATAATTTAAATGATGCATGTTTATTTGGAAAGTTAATATATCATTGATTGATTTAGAAATTTTGGAGGTAATATAAAAATTTTACATGATTTGAATACAGTAGAAATAGATTATTACCATTGTCTTTTATAATTTTATATGTATTTGATTGATTTTTTACTTTTAAATGTATTAGGTTTAATTTTACATTTTACTAAAGAAAATACAACAAACTTTTAGTCCCAATTTTGGTCCAATGAGATTCTAAAGAGGACTAGCTGTAATTTTGGTGTCTAAAAGGGAATTCAATGGTTAATTTGGATTAGGAAAAAATAAAAATGTCATTTAAGTTATTAAAAATATAACTTTTTTGTCACTTTAATCATTTTGTTAAAAAAATCCATTAAAATTAATGTTTACACCTGCATAACACATTATTTATTTACATAACACGTTATTTGTCTACCTAACCATTAACAATATACACATAAATTAATAACACGTTATAATCTAGTGTATATATCCATGGTGTTGTTGACATTTTAATGTAAGTTTTTTAACAATATACACGTAAATTAATAACACGTTATAATCTAGTGTATATATCCATGATGTTGTTGTTGACATTTTAATGTAAGTTTTTTTAATGAAAGGATTAAAGTAAAAAAAAAAAATACACTTTCATGAATCTAAGTAGCAATTGACTACACTTTTGAACACCAATTGAATAATTTACCCTTCTAAAACATATGGGAATAAATAAATTAATAAAAACAGAAAAAAAAGTGTAAAATTAAATAAAAACTATATAAATTAATAGTTGGTAAGCTTAAAACCCAATTAATGTTTATTTTGAAGAAAAAAGAACTAAACACCGTGAAAATTGCGTGTAAAATTAGTGTAATGAACAATTAAAAAAAAAATCAATTTTTTTATAGCTCGTTGCATTAGTTTTTTTTACCTAATTTTTGCTATGTTTGAGTTTTATATTTTTCATGTATATATATTTAATGAAACATATTTTATGTTTTCAAATTCACAATAGAATTTAAATTGTATCCCAAAATAATTATATTATTAGTTTGGAAGGACCATTATAACATAAAGAATTAATTAAATTTTTTAAAATATAAATTACTAAATTAAATATACTCTAAAACATAAAAATATTAGCCTTTATTTATCAATTTGATTTTTAATAATTATTAAAAAAAACTTAAATAACTTTTAAGTCCCCCATAAATACTAATTTATTGGTCAAAATCCTAATATATTTTTTTCAATTGTTATGGATTGTTGATTTTTTATATTTTATTATTTTAATTGTTGATATATGTTGAGATAATATTACTCAATTACTTAATGGTTTGGATGATGTGATTACGTGATCTCTAAAAAAAAAAAAAAAAAAGTCTCAAACAAAAAATAGATATTTATTAAGGATGGAAAAGTTATTTAAACCTTAAAAAAAAATAGTATGTAAAATATATTCTTTAACTATTTATGTGTGGAGCAGGACAAGAATTTACATACTATCATTTCTAAATATTATCAGCCTTACACATTAGTGATATCATTCCTAAATATTATGTTGAATGGAAGAAAATTAATGATTTAAATTTAATTAATGTGACACTTAATTAACGTGACACATTGTATGTATAATTTGCACAAAAAAAAACATTGTATGTATAATATAAATAGTGTAGGAAAGTAACTAATCAAAATAATCTAAATAGTGATTTTTTTTAATAAATTTTTGTTTGAATCAATTTTATTATTAGTTATAAAAATATAAATAATGAAGTATCTAAAATATTAAGATTAATAGTGTATCAAATGTAATATTAAAACAATAACTTCAATAAAGTAGCATGATTATGGTAAATAACAATACATAATTTTTAGATAAGTTGAATGTTTCTATCATAAGAATACAAAAAATATTTGCATTCATCTATAAAGTTATTTATAGCAAAAACAAAAAAAAATATTCAACTTGCTTGAACTTTAAGTATTCTTTTAAACATTGGAAAACTACATTTATTCATAAGTCTTAGAAAAACATCTGTGTCACAATATTTTTTTTTATTTTTTAGGATTTTTATTTTCCTTACATCAAAGTAGTGTCCTTGTTTATTTCAAAACAAAACATCAATTCATCACCTTTTTTAAAAACAAAATTCTTTCAAACCTATCCCAATTTTGAAGTATTTTTAATTTTGGAATCTTTTTGAATGATCAATTTATATAACTTTAAACCTTCACCATTGGTAGAATTTTTTTCTTCCATGTAGTCACCAAATTCAAATTCAACATGCTAAGAATTGTGTAAAAAAAAAAAAAGACTCAAATCAAAATTACACTAAATTGAATAAAACATAAAATCGTCAATAAGATAGTTGACTTGAAGTTAATTTCAGTATGAAGATTAAGTTTTCAAAGTTACCAACTGACTACCATTAGCAGAATATTGAGTTGATTCTAAAACCTCTTTTGTTTGATTCTTTCATCATCTCCATTTTGTAGATTTAGTGAAAGTCCTTGTATCCCATTGTTGTTGTAGTTGATTACTCATTTTCCTTTATAAAAAAGCAAATTTGAAAAATAGATTTTTAGACATATCTAAAGTAGGCTCTGTGGTTAGTGTTCAATTTGTATGATTTTTTGACACCCTTCCACCATCTCCAAATTCTAAAAAAAAGTATAATAGTACTATAAAATTTAGATATTAATATCATTTCAAGTAAATTTTTCATCCCCATTTATTGTTACTGTTTGTTATATTTTGTATATTTTAAGTTATTCATTTTTTGTTTTATTTTAAAATATGATCAACAAATATATTAGGCATTTTCTTACCCACTTGTATGAATTTTGATTGAAAATATATTCATTTAGAACCGTGGACATGATAGGATAACTAATCATATTTTTTGATAATCCATTATTTAGTGTGATATGATAGTGATATTTTATCGCTTATTACATTATGTTGTTGTAGTGTATTTCTTATCATGAAAGAGTTGTGTTAGAATTGACAAGATAAGATAGGTTTTGTCTCTTTCCTCTCTTATAAATATTTTTATTTTAAAAAATAATAAATTGATTGAATTTACCACTCATTTAAAAGATTTTTTTTTCTGATTTAGCTTATATTTATTAAAATTGATAATTTTGAATAAATTTAAACTAATCGTGCACAACGTTATTGGAAATGAATAATTTTTTTTATATATTTAAACATAATATTCATTTGTTATTTGTTTGTTATCTAATGCACATTAAATATCATATATTATTAAAGTTCATCATATTATTATTGTATTCAATCATGTTTGCATATCTATCATATTTTATCAACTAAATGAGCCTTTAGAGTATTGTTAATGCATGTAAAAACATTTAAAATTAGCCTTAAAAGTAATTATTTGTAATGATTACAAAAACTTTTAATTGAAATTGAAATCAATGTTTATTGATAAAAAAAAAAATTAAAAATAGTATTTTTAGTGAATTTGACAAAATTTGAAAAAAA
Organism: Amphicarpaea edgeworthii; assembly: GCA_014843725.1. Classification (NCBI taxonomy): domain Eukaryota; kingdom Viridiplantae; phylum Streptophyta; class Magnoliopsida; order Fabales; family Fabaceae; genus Amphicarpaea; species Amphicarpaea edgeworthii. The sequence goes on along the minus strand of CM026321.1, from coordinate 2,575,746 downwards.
TAATATTTTAGTATTTGACAAAAGTAATTTTTTACCTGGATTATAAAAGATTTTATTTGAATTTTTAAAAAAACATAAAGGTTGTGGTGAATTTTTAAAAAAATGAAAATATAATATTTCAAAATAACAATTGTGAAAAAAATCTTTATATATGATTTTAATTTAAAAATATTAGTAAAAAACTTCATTTTATAGGTAAGTATAAGTCTTTCTATATATTTTCTTAAATTTTATGTACATAAAAATAATATTTTTTTACATTATTTCAGTATAACTAATTATTCAAAAAAAATATTAATTACCTATTTTTCTACTTGCTTTCATAAAAATATTCACCTATCTGTAATATATTTTATATTTTTTTATTATATAAGTTTAAGTTTGAATTTTTCTCAAGAAAAATATTCGCCCCATTTGTTATGTGTTTTTTTTTTTCATAATTTTCATTTTAAATATAATAAATGATTTAAGTTAAAAAAGGAAAAGTCATAAAAATTTACATATTAATATGATTTTAAATAAATTGGTCTTCCCATCAATTTTTAGTTACATTTTTTTATATATATTTTAAGTTAGTAATTAACGCGACACATCCTATGTATATAGGATGTGTTGAGAATAGGGGTAGAAATAAGCTAGGTTTATTAGGCCTAAGTCTGACTTATTACTTCTCAAAAGATTTTATTTAAAGGTCTAAGTCAACTTACAAGAAAGTCTCATATAACTTATAGGGGACAATACTGAGTTGATAGGAGTTTGGGTAGTCCCCTATTAGGATTAAACTATACCCCTATTAAAAGCCTCTAAAAAGGGCTTCTAATTTGTTTCACTGAGGAACTTTTATATACCCCTGGTGAATGGCCTGAAAGGGTTAAATCCGCGAACGAGGGCATCTCTCTCTTCCCTTCACCACCCCCTATCCTATTTAACCACTTGTAATATTTGCTATAGGAGTTCTTTTACTGCAAGCTAAGTGTTGAGAATGAGTGAAGATCCCGGGGGGCGTGTTCACTTTTAATAACCTACTTTATAATAATAAGATATAGATCAAAATATACATATTAGAATTTACAAAAATTGAATTTATCTTATTTATATAATATAAATATATTTTTAGATTTAATATAACATTCGTAATAATGTATTTAAACATATATTTTATAATAAAATAATTTTACTTTATTTTTTTATATAAGTCTAACATGTTTAACATTTAAAAAGATAAGAATGTAAATTTAATGTAATATAAAAAATTTAGTATAATAATAATAATAATAAATATTTTTTTATTTAATTTAAATAAGTGACTTATCAAGTTCCAAAGACTTTTTGAATGAACTTTAAGTTCCAGCTTTTTTAACTAAATAAATTCTTGACCTTTTTATTTTATAAAAAAACTTAATCTGACCTAAATTTGATGTAGGCCAGCCGTAAGTCCATGACCTATTTTCCACACCTAATTAGAAGGACATAACATATCGGCTCACGTACATTTACAAATCTAACTCCAAATCCCACTTTCCGTAAAGTGAGAAAAATTCAAAAATAGTCAAAATCAATATTTCTCATCAAAATTGAATGAAAGTCGGACAGTTAATCACGAAATTTGACACATGAACTTGCTTCTCTGGCCTTATTTTATGCACGTATGGAGATGCAGATTCAACAACATCGTGTGGAGATGCCGATGCAACACATGCATTTGTACTTGATTTTCAGAAGAAGAATAAAAGAAGAAGTTTCAATAGATTATCAAGTGATATGCAATGCCACACGCCACACATCTACTTCTCAACTGTGCTTTTAATTTGTTTATTTCTTAAATTGGATGGTTCCGTATTTCTGTTTGTGAAAAAGTTCTTTATTTAAACTATTGTGCAATAATTGTTTTTTTGGAATTATTGAAATGTGACTATTTTTGTTATTGATATTTGCATTCAAAGGCCCACACAAAGCCGTATTGATTCGGGTTAAATCGCTGTGCAATGATTTCTTGAGAATCCTCACTGACCAGTGTTGTACAGACCAGTGTACATGCCACTTTTTCTTATCAGGAGGTGGCTCCAGAAAGACCGGAAGCAAATCAGTATTAACTTTAACGGGTAAAAAATATGTTTTGGATTCTAATTCTTGTATTTATATAAATTTTTATATTAACTTTGTTTTTATAAAAATAAAATATATTTTTACAGGTCTTTTAAATAAATTTATGATGACGAAATTAGTATTTTCCTTTTATATTTTTCCCAGCACTTAAATTCCATTTTAACTTTAATTGTAGTCACCAATTATTATTGAAGGTCTTGCGAATTTTTTTTGTAATAATAATTTTTTAATTAATTAAGTTTTTAGTGCATCTAAAATTTCAGATCATATGGGATGGTTGGGAATTTTTTTTTTTTAATTTTCAAATACAATTTTCATAAAGGACTTTTTGGTTCAAATGAAAGATTTTCATGAGATATGAATTATGAAGAAAAGAATCTTAATTAATTAGACATTTTGTTTGATTAAGAAGGAAGAAGGAGTGAGATTGATCGTCCTTTTCTTGTTGGTTCAAATGGGGAAGGAGTTTAAAAGTTAATTACTTAAATAGTATACTCCTATATTGATTTTAAAATATAAGTAGAGATTAATATTTTAGGAAATATATATATTTGAAATGTTTTAACTTTTAAATCTCTTTCTCTCCCTCCGAAAGCCCTCATATATTTTTGTTTTTTAGTTTTTATAATGTTATTTGATGAATTTTAGTCCCTTTTTTTTTTTATTCATCACACTTAAGCCAATTTTTTTTTATTTTTAAAATAAAGTAAATTTGGTATTTTACATAAAAGTTTTAAATTCTTATTTTTTTTATCAAAATATTTTGAGGTTTATGATATATCTAGAATATGAAATTAATAGTTTAAAAAATAAGTATGAATGTTAGTGAAGTTTTGATAAAGTTAAAAGGATTTTAATACCATGTGAGACGAGTCAGAGGAGGATTTAAATTTGCTGTCCCATGTTTGTGTCTCAGGTTGATAATTATACAGAGAGAAAGGCTAGCGTACGTACGATATCTGACAATTTCCTTTAAACATTTTTTGTTTAATTGGTTAAAATCTAATCAAAATTATTAATTTTGATAAATTTTACTAGAGTATTAATCATGTAGAGTTAGCACTCTCTAATACAAAAACTATACATATCTTTTTTAAAGACTTGGTAAATTTTAGTTGGTGGATCAGAAAATGAAACATAATTTAAATTCTTAAGACAAAGACTTGAAATAGAGAAATTTTTAAGATGTTTTTATTTTGACTTAGTTACACTTTTTTGATCCAAAATTAAATTTTGTGTGATTTTGGTTTTTCAAAAAAAAATTCATTTAATCTTCAAAATTAATTTTTTTTTACTATTAATACCTCTGTTAATTTTGAAAGTTGAATATTAATTCTTAGAGGTTAATCATTTAATTAATATTTAATTATGTTACATAATTCATTCATCTTTCCTCTAATAGTATTATAAATCTTGTTGTATGCTTATATAATTAATTATTTAATTAGTGATAAGGTTAATTAATTAATTAATAGTTAATTATTATTAATTAATAACTTAATTATTAAAAAATTAATATATTCAACATCTAAATTAATGATTAAAGTCCAAAAATTAAAAGAGTTAATAAAAGTGCAAAAAATTAATTTTAAAAATCAAAAGTGCTGAAAACAAATTAGAAAATCAAAATCGAAAAAAAATAATTTTAAGTACTAAAAATGCAATTGAGACTTTTATTTTTCATAAAATTTGATGTTTTGGTTAGTAAGTTTTGAATAGAAGCTAAGACCTGGTATAATTTACTTTTTATTTTTTACTTATGTTATAGGTGTAGAGTATTTATGCTAAAATTGTCTGATGAATTTAGTGATCGATCGAAAACTTTTGTCTTAATAATGCTTTTTTATTCATAAAGTTTGAATTTGAAACTAAACTTTGTTTAAATGTTGCATATTTAATTTCACTTTATAAATGTTATTATATGATTCAACCCTTGAATTTGTAAATCTCACGATTTATAAAAAAGAAATATTAAAGAAAGTGAGTAAATCATACTTAACTTAATTACTCCACTTAATTTTACAGTGCATTTTAAACGATCACATTAATTAACTAAATCAAAAGATAGTCTTACGTTCTACATAATTGAGGTAGTACAAATACAAAGTAAAGAATATATGTTTTTTTTCTAAAGGAAACTCAAATGCATATTATTTGAACTTATTAGAACATGTTCTTGTGAAAACAAACACCACACTAATTAAAATCTTCTAGCTAGCTAGGTCGAGAAGAAAACCGGTCCAATCCAAGTTTCACCTCATGTAAGAAAGTCAAAATCAATAGAAGTAAGGTCTTGATCACAAAGGTTAAGCGCTCCATCTTCTACCCCATCAAAGAAGCACGTGTTGTTGTTATCATCATCCAATAGCAAAGTTTCCCACCAATTCCCAGACCCTGATGAAGTTGCACCTTCTAAGACTCTAACAGTACCAACTTCGGAACTATTAATCATGAATTTCGACGCCCCTTGAATCCATGCTGATGTTTTTGCTAAGGCTCGTGGAACAGGCTTTATCACTTCGTGGGGTTTCACGGTTGATTTGGCCTTTACGTTGTTGTTGTTCTTGTTCTGGTCGTCGTCGTCTTTCTTGTGATCAGGGTCATGTACTTTACGGCGCACGTAGGTGTTCCAGTAATTTTTCACATCGTTTGAGGTTCTTCCCGGAAGTCTCCCTGCTATTAGGGACCATCTACGTCCATCGACAACACATTTTTGTTTAATGATAGTTTAATAGATGATATAATTAATGTGATAAAAAGAAAGAAAGTATTAATAGAGTGTTTGAAATCATAGAGTTTCTAAATATTAATGCTCTTCTAATGAATATTATAAAAAAAAAGTTAAATGCACACGTTAATTTTGAGGTATATACATGTGGGTGAAAAAAGAGAGATGGTGAAGAAAAAAAATTATTCATAGATGAGATATGATAAAAAATGAAAAAGAAATAAAAAAAAATGTTAAAAGTGAGAAAGAAGAGAAGCTAATTAAGCATATAAAAATAAATAACCTATAAATGTTTTATTAAAATAATATGGATTAAAATCTCAAATATACGGCATATATTCATCAAGAGGTGTCACTACATAACACTTTGTTTGATATATATATAAAACAAAAATATACATACCTGTTTCCTAAAAGTTTATGCAATCTGATCATCAAATCAACCTCATCTTCACAAAAATCACCCCGCTTGATATTTGGTTTTAGATAATTCAACCATCTCAATCTACAACTTTTGCGGCATCTGTTCAACCCTACGTGTATATATATATATATATATATATATATATATATACCAAACACAATAAGATATAGAAATGTTTATTATTTAATTATTACAATATATATTTTATTAAATCTCTGTCAAAAGCAATGAAGAAAACAAAAAAGAGTATATAAATAAATAAATAGAAAGACATGCACCTGCTCTATGAGGAACAAGGTGCCATTTCCCTTCCCCATAATGGTTCACGCAATCTCTGAGAAGGTTATCTTCAAATTGACTCCATGCGCCTTTTCTCACACCTGGTGATCCTTCCATGAGATCCTAGCTAGGTGATATATACTTCTTGAGAAATTAATATTAATATATTAAGAGAAATAACGTTTGTCTAAGACTCACTCAATAAAGTGTGTATGTATATCTTTAAAGAGTCACTCTAAGAATAACACTCTTATATATAGAGGTGTGTGTGTATCTCTATTAATGCTTCAACTATTTAAAGTATGTAACATCAGCTTATTTATACTGAAACTGAAACACACGTATCTAACCAGCTTACTGTAAAAAAACAGCAATCTAGTCCCTCTCCAAAGAGTTCTTAATTTCTCTGATAACATCGGGACCATACATTACATTTAATGGTCTACAGCTTGCTATATATCAGTAAATTTATTTTGCAAATGATCAATATGTTACTGAAGATTAATTAATATTTTGGAATTGACCAATATGTCTATTAATAGTATTCATCAATCTTCAAAAACAAACTAATCTTAAAAAATATTGATCGACTAATCTTTTGATTAACTGAGCAATCGTCATGGACCATTTAGTAGATGATTGCGATTTGGATGAAGAAAGTCGTGCACGTGGCTGAAGATAGAAGATTCAGATTGCAAAACTATCTTTATTGGGAACAAACTCTTGTTTTTAGCTCTCTCTTTTTGTGTTGATACGTTTCTAATCGTCAGTGACGGCCACATACAATTAAGGGAGCCTTGGCCGGTTGGTCCGCCTCAATATTTGTGCTTTAGGGAGCCTCCAAGTAATACGAAAGTATTTTTTAATGTAAGAATGAGAATTAACTTAATTTTTTAAAATTTAACATATATTTATTTTATAATTTGATATTTCTGAATCCAAAATTAAGAAAAAAAAAACCGCTTCTACTACAAAAATAAAATAAATTATTTCATTCTCTCTCTTATAAATTTATTTCATAGCGATTTTAAACCCTACATTTTAAATCTTAAATTCTATATTCTAAACCTTATGTCTTAAATCTTAAACAAGCAAATATTATTTCACCTTTCAGGAACAAGGTGTTTCCTTACAAGATTTTTTTTTTTCATTTTCATTTTTTGTAAGTATGATTATTATTATTTTTTTCTTTTTTCTACTCACAAATATATTTCATTTTGGATTAACATGTAATTATATTTGTTGTTTAATTTTTCATTTTTTTAATTTTTTATTTTCTATGAATATGAACATGGAAATAATTGCTATATCAGAAGAATTAAATGATTCTGCAAACACAACGATATGAATTTTAGAATTTTAGAATGTGACGAAAAATTCATCACTATTTTTTTCTTTTATAATTTATTATTATTTTAAATGATATTAATGATTACATTTTCAATCAAATAATATTATTAGTCTTTTTTTTATATTAATTTGATTATAATTAATTTAATAAAGATTAAATTTATTATTAACAATTATTAATGAATCACATTAACAAATATTTTTTATATTGTTATTACTTGTGAGATTTCTTTATTTTTTTAACTTTTATTATTTAATTTACATTAATGTATAAAATTTTAAAAATTAAAATATATATTAAAAAATAAATTCTATCGTATCAGTAATATGTATGATAATATTGAATTTTTAAAAAATAAATTATAGATATTTAATTTTGTTTGTTCTTTATAATTATATTTTAGATTATATGTTTTAAGTTATTCTAAAAAAAAAACACATAATTATAAAAATTTTATCTAAATTAATAATTATATTTATTATATATCATTTATATGTTTGTCAAAAAAAACAAAAAAAGAATGGTCCCCCCTAAAATTATTTTTTGCTTCCATCCCTGCTGGTCGTAGACATGTGTGAGCAATATTATCTCGACGTTGACGTTGTGCTTTAGATTATTTTTAATCATAGCTAAGTAGCTAACTGCATGTGCTATGATAGCTATTGGTCATTTTTTATGATAGAGACGTTTTTCTGTCACATGTCTTAACTTTTGCCAGGATATATAAGTTCGTCTTTGCATGAATATATATTAATTTTTGCCCTTCAATTGAAAGGCTTTTGTTTTTATGATATGTTTAGATGGAAAGAAAAGAAAGAATAATAAGAATTAATATATATAAAAATCAGTTATAAAAAATTATACATATTATATATTACATCAGATCAATGCGAGTTTGTTAATGTTTCGACGCAATCGATTATAATTATGATAATAGTAAACAGAGAATGTATATACTTAACAGATGATCAGTATTTAATTTAACAACATGTATAACGTGAAAGGATATCTGACACAGAAAGCTGTCTTCGCATGCACAACACAAGACCCTACTAATTAATATTAATTATCAGCCTTTGCATGTCCAGTTCTTAAAATTCAAATCATCTCTGTGGCTTGAATGGAACACGAACGAAGAAGGATGGACGAAGCATCAATATTTTTCAATACGCTACAAATTAGCTGACAACAGATATCTATCGGCACTCCGTACGTACAAATCTCTCTATTAATACCATGAGATTTTTTACTGTTTTCTCATCCCGGCTACACACACGTACGTGTCAACTTTTTAGCCTTATTTGGTTGTGAGGACAAATTTTTTTAAGGGAGATAATCAAGGTGAATAAACGAGAAAAAAATATATGAAAAATAAGGTAAAAATAATAGTTATTTGATTCAAAACAATAGAGTAAAAAAAAAAAAAATATATTTGGTAGGTAAAGAAGAAAAATAAGAAAGAAGAATTAATATATTAATATATATATATATATATATATTTTGCTCATTCAATTATTAAGCAAAAGCTGATTCATTTTTTGTAATTTAAGAGTTGCTCTTTTATAGTTTTCGTATATTGAGACTATTCCGTAGATAGAATGACTTTTACAGGCTTTACAAGAATGACAAACGTTAAATTCAAGAAGGATTTTGAGCCATGCTTTTTTCTCTATATATATATATATATTATTTATTATTTATTATTATTATAAGTCGATGAATTATCAGGCTCTTTGATTGAAATGGATCATTTTTATTTTCAATATGGATTTTCATGAAAAATATATATTTATGGGTGAGACTGTTTTTTGGGATTGGTGAACCAATTTGAATTACATTATTTGATTTTTTTTTGTCTTGCAGTAGAAGGTGACATTGCAGTAGAAGCTGCCATTGTTGGTAGGCTTTTGTCTGAAGTGTTAGAGTTTTGTGTGAAATAATATAACATTTACATCGGCCATTTCAATAACCGATGTAAAAATTAAAAATTTGCATTAACTAATCCCAAAATAATCCATCTTTGTAAATATTTTCTATCCAAACCCATATTGATATTTATTTCGTAAAATTACAAATGATCCATTAACTGGTGATATGGGTATATATATGCTACTGTCAATATTTTGTGGAAATGTATCTACTTTTCTATATGTTAAGATACAACTTGCTGATACAAATAGTATGTACTTTGTTTTGTTCTGATAGATGGTTATTGGTAGGATGATATATAATTTGTTGCTTTTTTGGTAGGCTGTAATGGGTGTGAGTTGTGATATGGCCTTCATTCACATACTTTTAATTTGACACTTCTTGTGCTGTCGTTTACACGTATATATACAGTATTCGTTTTCGCCGGGAAAAAAAAAGAACATGGGGGATCCGTAAACGTGAAAAGTCACTGCAGTTTGGTAATTTTTGCTCAGTTTTTCACAATTCAACCATGAAATGTTAATTCTTTACACTTCCATCCAATCAAACCACTATTATTTTCTCATTTTCACTATCTTCTTTCGTCTTTAATTTACTCAACTAAACATTCTGTTAAGAAATTTTGTCCTGCTCACCATACAAGCACCCATTAACCTATTATTATTTCCACTTTATACACACTAATTAAAAACAAATTAGCTAACAATCTTTACCTTTTTCTCTCAGTGTACTTTTATTTTCACACGTATATTCTTTCTCACGTGTGGATGATCAATAGAAAAGTAATTGAAGTCACCAGGCACTCCCCCAATATTGATAAGTAACGATATTTCCCATGTTCCTTTGTCCAGAGTTTGAAACAATTCTTACTTGCTCTTCTTCTATTTCTTTTTCATTTTTTCTCAATCAGAAATGTTACATATGTATACTTAGGACGCTAATAGGATACGGGATACAGAAATTCTATAAAAAAAAATTAAAATTAAGATACCACATGTCTTGGATATGTTAGTAAAAAATCATAAAAAAATTATATGTGATGCAAATTTTGTTTTTAAAGATAAAATTTGATCTAATGTTTAGTTTTATCACTAATCTTGAAAAGAAAGACTATAAAAATTACATGTAAAGAAATATTTAATTCTTAATCACATTAATAATTATGTGAAATGAGATATTCAATAACAATTAAATTTTTTATGATGAAGAATGCTTACTGAAATTTACAATGAAAATTTTATAAAAAAAAGAGAGAACAAATCAACAAAGGAAGGGCTGCATGAGAAGAAACGTAAAAGAGTAACGAAATGAAGGAAAGAAAATAAAGAGTAATGTTATTTTTTTTTTCTTAAAAAGAGTACAAATTATTAAAAAAATAAAATATTATAAAATGGCTCAAGTTATATCGAAACCGTGTTTTAGCCATGTCCTTTCACCTTAAGCCGGGGACACCGTGTTCCTTCGCCTTAAACCGTATCAACACATCCGAAAAACATATTAGAAATGTCTGAGACATGTTCATTATTTTTGTTCAAAAATAATAAATAAAAAAAATTAAATACTTCTAAAGATATCTATCGGGACAGGATTGATGTCTGATAGATACGTACAATGCCGGTAAGTTTACTCTTTTGAAAGTATCCGGCTTTAAGAAGCTGAAGGATGGTCCTATATATGCAGTTTATTGTAAGAACATGTATATTTGCATTTTCCTACCGATGACAGAATTTGTATCACAAAATAAAACCACCTTCCTGAATCCTGCTTCCCAAACAGCATAACATCCATGAAACTAATTGCTTGGTGAGTTGATCTCAGCTGCACTTTGTCTAGGGACGAAAGAACAACAACATATATAAAATAGTTTGAATATGATTTATAATATTCTTTTTTTATAAAGCAGTACGAGGATAATAGTATATTTTTTAGTATAATTATAAATTTATAACATTACCGATCATGATATAAGTTTTCTCGTACTTTTCCAACAAACATTTTTTATAGTAAGAAATTGAGAATTATAAATATATAAATTACTGAATTAAATTTTATAAGTTAAAATTTTCACACTAATAAAATAACACCTATTCTGAACTGATATATCTCAATAATAATAATAATAATAAAAAAAAAAAAGAAAAAAAAGAAATTGATGAGAGTGGTGACAGTTAACAGTTAGTTATGCATTTCCTGTTTTGAGTTCATCGCTTGTCGTTTTGATTGGTTCCATTCCATTCCATAAGAAAACAAATCCGAAATTGAGAAGATTCCATTGGCGTGGTAATGTCGAATCGTAATCTTATTACTGTCGTTGTTGTTGTTGTTCTCGCCCCTGTATTGATGGGTAGAATTGTGAATTCAATGCAATTGGAGCTGAAACCGGGTCAAGCCAAGTGCATTTCCGAGGAGATGAAGAGTAACGTGATCAACGTCGGTAATTACCACGTGATTAATCCCAACGTTGGGTTCCCCATTCCTGAATCTCACAGGATCAGTGTCCAGGTATAGGTATATATATTATATGATTCAATAATCCTTTTCCTAATTTTTGGTTTAATTTTTGGGTGGCACTGGCAGGTGCGTTCGCCTCATGGGAACTGTCATCACTACGTGGATAATGTGGATTCGGGTGGTTTTTCATTTACTTCAGCTGAGGCTGGTGATTACACTGCTTGTTTTTCGGTGCCATCCGATCTCAACCTTGCAGTAACTATTTTCGTTGATTTTGTTTGGAAAACCGGGGTTGCTGCCAAGGACTGGTCTCATGTTGCCAAGAAAGATCACATTGACGTACGTAATTTCCTGTCTACCATCTGAAACATTTTTCGTCAAGTTATAGATCTGTATGGTCGATCTTTTGTGTTTTCTAAAATATATTGTTGTTTCTTCACATCTTAGATAATGGAATTGGAGTTAAGGAAGTTGAATGATGTTGTCTCATCTATCCACGATGACATCTTTTATCTTCGTGAAAGGTACGTATAACTCTAATGATGCTGTTTGGTGTCTTTGATTTGATGAAACTGGGCTCATTCCAAGTCTCTTCTAAATGCAAAATATATGAAACATGTTTCAGTGACAGATCTCTCAGTACTAGTACTGTATGCCTTATAAGTGATATCAGCTATTGCCTGGTGTTTATACTGTTGTAGAGTGATCTGATCCATGTTGTCAAGCAAAACTATATTCTATTAGTTGATTATATTTATACCCAAAGGAGTGATACGGATGAAATCACTTAACCTATATAACCAACCCTTTGACCCAACCAGCAAAAACAGAAATAAGGAAGGTTCAAAAGAAATAAGTTTTTTTGTTCGCCATGGCCATTACAGATTAGTGTTCGTTCATCAGAAAAAGTTCTATTTTTTATGCTACAAACATCCTTCTCTCCTCTGCTGCATAATTGATACTTTTGCCATTATTGGAGAGCAATCTTTTTATTCATTCTGATTGAGGATAGAGTTTTTTTTGCTGAATTTTGATGCCATTTACTCTTTGTGGCTGATACATATAGGGAGATTGAGATGCAAGATCTTACCGATGAGACCAACACCAAGATGTTTACATACAGTTTGCTTTCCATTTTTGTTTGCTTGTCTGTGGCTGGTTTGCAACTATGGCATTTGAAGACATTCTTTGAGAAGAAGAAGCTCATCTAAGTTTAATTTAGTTAGCTTGGTTCATTTTTCCTGATGTATACATATATTGATTATATTGATATTCATGGTATGCATTTTGCAACGATGAGTCAGTATATTTCAGATTTCTTTTTCCGGATTTTTGTAAGGTTTCAGTTGGCATGGCCATATTAAGCATACGTCTACAATTTTCTCCGTAGCTCAGTTTCAATTTTATTTTTCAAGTTTGTGCCTCACTATGGAACCGACTAGTCAAATTGGAAAATCGATGAACTTGCCTAATGTTCACTGTTCAGTTCAAATAAATTATAGAATCGGACTTCAGAAAAACAACTAGTCAGAAAATAAATACAAATCAACCAAAAACCAATTCACAGTAGGTCAATAGGAAATGCTTATAATATGATTTTTTTTTTCATGCAATGCTTTCAAAATCAAGAGATATTACATTTTTCATATTTTAAAAATTTTTAATTTTAATTTTAATTTTAAAGACATTAATATTTACAGGACGTTCTTATTATTTTTTAATTTTTTTAAATTTTTTTTCATATATTTTATGACTTTTCAAGACATTTCTTTAACTTTTTTTTTTTGTATTTTTCAAATTTTCATTTGATTAAAAATCTTATGACGTTTGTTTTGTTTTTAAAAAAATTCAAGATATTACTTTATTTTTTCATAGTTTTAAAATTAATTTTTATTTTTTAAAAAATTTTCAAGACATTTCTCTAATTTTTTTCTTATTTTTCAAATTTACATTTTAAAAATATTTTTAAGATACTAATCTTGTTTTTTTTTTTTTCATATTTTCTTTTTTCTTCCAAAATTTTAAGACAGTCCTCTTTTTTTTTTCATATTTTTCAAATCATTATTTTTTTTTTCAATTTTCAAGGCCTTCCTTTTATTTCTTTCATAAATTTCAAATTTTTTATTTTTTTTATAAAATTTTTAAGATATTTCTCTTCATTTTTCCATATTTTAAAATTTCATTTGTTTTTAAATTTTCAAAATATTACTATTGTTTTTTCATATTTTTTTGAATTTTGTTTTAAAAAAAAATCAAGATATTACTTTATCTTTTTTCATATTTTAAATTGTTTTTAAGACACTACTATTCTTTTTTATTTTATTTTTGTTTTATAAAAATCAAGATATTACTTTATTTTATATATTTTTCAAATTTTTAAGACATTGTAAAAAAAATTTCAAGAGAAATCTTGTTTCTTCAAGACATTCTTCTTGTTTTTTATTTTTTTTTATTTTTACATTTTTATAAATTTCAATTTTTTTTAAAAAAATTTCAATAAATTCCTCATGTTTTTTTTTTCCATATTTTTCATGTTATTATTTTTGCTCTTTCATATTTTTTCAAATTTTTTTTAACATTTTCAATACATTTTTCTTGTTTTATTTTTCAAATTTTGAAGATCACTTCATTTTTCATATTTTAAAAAAATCATTTTAAAATTTTTTTCAAGATATTTCTCTTAATTTTTTCATATTTTACAAATTTTTATTTTTTTTCAAATTTTCAACACATTAACATTGTTTTATCATATTTTTTAAATTTATAATTTTTTTCCAAAATTTCAAAGAGATTCTTCTAAAAATTTTAATTTTTCAATTTTTTTTAACTAATAGTTTCAAAATTTTAAACACAATATTTTTGTTTTTTCATATTTTACTTAAATTTTTTAGGACAACTTTTTTTACTATTATTATTCTGGCATTTGATGTTTTTATGTTGCCGTCAAACTATCTTTTCAACGGAACACTAACAAAAGTCCTAATTCCTTGCATCATTCATTCCGAAGATGTTGGGTTTGGGTATCTGAATAACACTAACAGTGTGTGTTGCATTGCATTGCAGCCACAATGGAAACCACCTCTGTTGCGTCCACCCTCGCCCACATGGCAGAGGGTGCACGTGCATGCGCGACTTGAAGCTCCTCCACGCCCACGCGTTCCGCACGCGCCTCCACCACTCCTTCTCTCTCCTCCCTCTTCTTCAACCTCATGAGGCAAAACGACCTCGCCCCGAATCAGTTCTCCTTCACCTTCTTGCTTAAGTCACGCACGAGAACCACAGCCACCCCTTTGACCCACCACAACGACGTACACGGCGCCGTTTTGAAGTTCGGGTTTTGCCACCACTTGCACGTCCAGAACGGCTTGATATACTTTTATGCCAATAGGGGGATTACCCTTTTGGCAAGAAGGGGTTTTGAGGATGTTTTGCTACTGGGTTTGGAGGTAGATGTTGTGTCTTGGTCGGGGTTGCTTGTGGTACACGTAAAGGCTGGTGAGTTGGACGTTGCAAGGAGGGTGTTTGATGAAATGCCCCATAGAGATATTGTTTTGTGGACTGCCATGTTGTCGGGATATTCTTGGGCAAGGCGACTTAGAGATGCACTAGAGTTGTTCGAGGAGATGAGGCGTGGCTGGGGTGTGACCAGACGAGGTTACCATGGTAAGTGTGGTCTCAGCTTGCATGAGTTTGGGAGACATGGAGATGGGGAGGATGGTTGACCGATTTGTGGAGGAATATGGGTTTGGGTGGTTGGTTTCACTTTGCAATGCGCTCATTGACATGTATGGGAAGTGTGGGTGCTTGGAGGAGGCATGGTGCGTGTTTCATGGGATGACGAGGAAGAGTTTGATTATGTGGAACACGATGATGACTGTGCGCAAACCATGGGAATGTTAATGAGACATTTAGGTTATTTGAATGGATGGTTTGTTCTGGGGTTGTGCCTAATTTAGTGAAATTTTTGTCACTTTTGGTTGCGTATGCTCGTAAGGGGTTAGTTGATGAAGGAATTAGATTATTTCAGAGTATGGATAGGAACTACAGAGTTGAACCTAGGATTGAGCATTATGATGCTGTTGTAGATATGTTGGGGCGTGTAGGGCGATTACAGGAGGCTTATGATCTGCTTATGAATATTCTGATTCCATGCAATGATGCTGGTTGGGGAGCTCTGCTTGGAGCCTGTAGGATTCATGGTGATGTTGAAATGGGGGAAAAGGTTATAAAGAAGTTGTTGTAGTTGAAACCAAATGAAGGGGATACTATATTCTCTTGCGTGATATTTATGTTGCTGCAGGTCAGACCGTAGAAACCAATGAGATGAGGCAAGCCATGTTAGCCAGTGGAGCCAGGAAAAATCCTGGTTGTAATTAGGTGGAAGGATGACATTTAGGTGTACATCCACTGTAATCATCATGCAAGGCGATTGTGATGCCTACTATCTAATTATTTGATTCAGTTGGAGTTTAATAACACAAGTATTAATAACTAGAGACATTATTAAATTGTGATGCCTACTGTCATCAAACACACCCTGAGTCTCATCCAACTTCATCTCATTACAAAACCCACGAACAACCGTAGTGTATACATAAACATCTAAGGGCGCATTCTCTTTCCTAAATGCTTGAAGCAACTCATACCCTAAATCAGACCTATGGTTATTACAAAGCCCTCAATGTAAACAGAATAGCAATACAAAAGAGGAGTGACCCCAAGCCTCTCCATTTCCTCAAACGAAGAAAGGGGTTGTTTCAAGTCACCATTTGTCTTGATAACAATTGCATAGGTGTAACAATTGGGGCTGAAGCCAAACCTCTTGAGCTGCTCATAAGTAGCCAATGCCTTATCCACCTCACCATGTTCCACTAGGCTATTGAATAGGAAGTTGCACGTGAGAAAACCAAGGGCAATTCCATGGCGTCAGGTTTGGAACAAGAAATCAATGGCCTCATCAAACATGTTGAGGCTAACACAGGTCTTAACAAAGCCATCAAATGCTCTAAGCAAGTAGTTGCTGTTGTTGTTGTTGTGGCGGTTGTCATCGAAGTCCTCGAAGAGTGTTTCAAAGAGGTGGGGGATTTGAAAGGGAGGATGGTGGATGAGGTTGAGGTAGAGGGAGTCTAGTTTGCGTTTAAGATTCCAAAAAGAGAGGATTTTGATTATTGCGGCATAGGTGAAAATGGTGTGGGGGAAATCGGTGCGGTGGAGGTGTTTGAAGAAAGAGATGGCATGTGCAAGGTCATTGTGGAGACAGTGTAGGTTTTGGAGAACGTGAAGGTAGAGAAAGAAGATGGAGATTGTTGTTGTTGTTAAGGTGGTGTGAAAGGGGTGTTGTTAGAGAAAGAGTGTGTGTTGGAATGGGCGAGTGCTGTGGATGCAAATGGGTGTGAAAGAGAGAGGTTAAGGTAGGTTTGAGTTTAAACGGAAGTTTGAAAGCGTGAAGCCGCATGAGCATGAAGAGGAGAGCGATAACTACTTCACCCTACATACAGCCTTCATCAAGTTATTAACAAAGTTTTAACTTTTAAATAAATTATTTTTGTAATTGCACTTATCAATATGTAACTTTAAATATGTTACGTCAAAAAAAAAAAAGCCTTTAAATATAAAACGTATTTTTTGATAAATATCTAAATAACATGAGAAATAAAAACATTTAATTAAAAATAAAAGAAATATATATTTTTTATCCTCCTTGGAGAATTGAATAGAATCACTGTGAGGAATCTAAATGTTAAGTGCAGTGCAAAAACGTGTCTGGCAGCAACTCTGTTAACTGTTGACACCTCCCTCTCCCTCTCCCTCTCTCTGTCTCCACGATTCCAATCCATTTGTTACCTCAAAAACAACACAACATTCTGTGGTATAAAAAAAGCATTCTATTTTCATTCATTCTATGATCTTCTGATACCTTTCGTGCGTTTTCTTTTCTGTCTTCGTACCGAAATCTCTCTCTCTCTCTCTAGAAAATGGCAGCTTGCATATTCACGGTGTCACAGGACGGAACCGCAGATTTCCAAACGGTGCAGGAGGCAATCGACGCCGTTCCGCTCGCCAACGTTCGCCGGACGGTGATTCGGGTCTCGCCGGGAATCTACCGGCAACCGGTTTACGTCCCCAAGACGAAGAATTTCATCACTCTCGCCGCTCTCAGCCCTGAGGACACTGTGATTACCTGGAACAACACTGCCAATGGAATCGATCACCACCAAGTACGCACCTACTCTTCGTCTTTTTTTCCTCAGATATTCTTTGTCGGTATGTGCCAAAATGATTCATTTTTAAAATGATCTCGTCCTTTGGGCCAATGGGTGTGTGTCAAAATTGTCAATTTCTTCATTTTAATTGGTGGATCTGTGTCAAAAGACATTTTATATTGTTGGATTTTTGTTGCAGCCGTCGAGGGTGATAGGGACTGGGACTTTTGGTTGTGGAAGTACCATTTTGGAAGGGGAGGACTTTATTGCTGAGAATATTACTTTTGAGAATTCTGCGCCTGAGGTAATGCATTGCATTGCTTGTGTTGTCAAATTTAACTGTCATTGTCTTATTTACAATTGTATTGTTTATTTAAGAGAGAATAAAGCTTCTCATTTTTGGATCTACTGATTGTTGAAGATAGTGAATATATATCCTTTGACATTTATTCTTTTGCCACTCAAATATCTGGTTTTAAATTCTTTAGATGATTTGGTAGCCAGTTTGGATAAAAGCTAATAGAGCTCTCGAGGAGAGCTTCTCTAGTAGAAATATAGACTTTTTTTTTCCCCAGTAGAGAAGCTCTCGAAACCTCTTCTAGCTTTGTATCCAAACAGGCTTTATACATTTACATCCCAATTAGTTTCTTCATAAGTTTGATGGAGACAAATTATATTTATAGGTAGAAACTGTGAAAGACGTTATATAATGCTCCTTCCTTTTCCTTCTCTTTCTGACAGGGTTCAGGGCAAGCAGTTGCAGTTAGAGTAACGGCAGATCGGTGTGCCTTCTACAATTGCAGGTTCCTTGGATGGCAGGTAGTTCCGGAGCTTCACTGTCTTGCTGTCTTAGTTTATATAGGTTTAGAGCTTAATGATTTTCTTTGTGTTTGTGTGTTGGTGATATATGCTTGTTGAATTGCTGAAAATAATTTGAAGACCCACAAAAGAGTTCATCTTTGCTTATGATCTTTAAAAATGCATCAGTTAAGTGATTGCCTTGATGGATGTGTTTCTGTGTAAGTTATGATTGTCACTTTTCTGGCGTGTTCTCTTGAAAAGAATGCTATCCTAAATTAACTTGGTTCCATGATCAGAAGACTAGCTGGTCTTATGTTTAATCCCAAGATTATGTTTCATTAAGGACATTCTATATAAGTCACAAGAGGATAAATTTCTTCAATAATTATGGTGCAGGACACACTGTACTTACATT
Source organism: Amphicarpaea edgeworthii (assembly GCA_014843725.1). Taxonomy (NCBI): domain Eukaryota; kingdom Viridiplantae; phylum Streptophyta; class Magnoliopsida; order Fabales; family Fabaceae; genus Amphicarpaea; species Amphicarpaea edgeworthii. The sequence continues at coordinate 2,557,059 of CM026321.1, read as the reverse complement.
ACGGTAAACATTATTTGAAAGATTGCTACATTGAAGGAAGTGTGGACTTCATCTTTGGCAATAGCACTGCTCTTTTAGAGCACTGTCATATCCACTGCAAGTCTGCAGGCTTCATAACTGCACAGGGCAGAAAATCATCACAGGAAACAACTGGTTATGTATTCTTAAGGTGTGTAATTGATCACTTTTGACTGTTAACAATTTCATCTACTCCTATTACTAGAAGTTCTTAAACTGTCCAATGAGGAAAGAGTTAGTTCTTAAGATCATATGTTTTATTCAACAATGTGATTTATACATGATGTGGAAATGAAATGAACATAGCTTTTTATCCTGTATTAAGAGGATTTCCACTAGATATTTTCTTCAAAATCCATAGATTTGACAAATAAGAATCAGATTACCATGAACCATAGGGATTTAATCCTTTTTCTCTCTTAAGAAATTAGGATTCCTATTGGAAATATTCTTCAATTTTTTTAGAGTAAAGGAGTAATTTATTGAGAAAGAGAAAGAATATTTGTAAGGATAAAAATCTAGGTGGTGCTATCAGCACTTGGAGTAGCGTATTCGCACTTCTGTAAGTTATTGGTTGATGGTTTTTCTATGTTCTGGACCATGTGGTACCTTATAGGTATGTTACGTGAGTGGTCTCTGGTGCCATTGCAGATGTGTTATCACAGGTAATGGAGGAAATTCATATTCATATCTTGGACGACCGTGGGGCCCTTTTGGAAGGGTGGTCTTTGCATACACTTACATGGATCAATGTATAAGGAATGATGGCTGGGATAACTGGGGGAAAATGGAGAATGAGAGAAGTGCTTGCTTTTATGAATACAGGTAGTTAGTTCATGTCAGATTCCATTTTGCATTGTTTTTTGCTTTGCAGACACAGTTCTAAATTACTGCAACCATTATAAATGTAGGTTATATTCAGATAGTGAACTGCTTCATGTAGACAAAAGAATCAAAACTAAAAAGTTTGATTTGAATAAAGGATGTGATGTGCTATGTGTTATACTAACACCATGAATATGCTGATGGAAGCACTTTTTATACTTTCCTTAAATGCAAAATTTGTTTGTTGAGTTGAAGAAGTTTGAAGTAATTTTATCATAACTGTAGGTGTTTTGGACCTGGTTGCTGTCCACTCAAACGAGTAACATGGTGTAGAGAATTGTTGGATGAAGAATCTGACCAGTTCCTCACGCATCCTTTCATTGATCCTGAACCAGAGAAACCTTGGCTTGCTCAAAGGATGGCCCTCCGGATTCCATATTCTGCCTGAAAATTACTGAGGACACTTGTTGAGAATGTTCCAAACAGACAATCACAGTTTATACGCTTTTCTTTTTTTTGCTCTGCACAGTTTATACGCTTAATATTTTTCTTGTTTGGTTTAAGAAAATATGCCATGTTTGCATCCGTGTGAAGTGCTAGATGATGTGTTTTCCTGTATGAAATCTCCCAAGAGGCTATATTTCCTTCATTGAAGAATTTTGTGAGTGTGTAATAAATAGAATAAGAGCTTCATATTTAAATAAATAGATGATTTGGTGGTTGATAACTTGATACTTGATATTGTAGGAATTCATTCTTGAGACTCAGGTTTCATACTCGTATAAGAGAGTTAATGTTAATATATTTTGCAAAATAAATTCTGGCCAGAAATGGGTATCAGATCAGAGCCAATTCAAATAAGATCCCATCAGTTGTTTGGATGATCTAATGTTTATTCAGACTGATTATCTGTTCAGTTCATCGTCTAGTACTATTTGAGTCAACATGATTACTTGGTTTAAAGATAGTTTAAATCGGCTCCTAATGATTTTTGAATTTGGTCGATTTAATTTTATTGAGTCATTGATCAAATGGTCGGAATTTAATAACACAAGCATTAATATGATATCTAGAGACATTATTAAACTGTAAAATAGAAGGATGGTAGGTGGAAATAATTTCATAACTTGGCACATTTTCTGTTGGTACCAAATAGCTAGACTAGAAGTGTAGAACCGAATTGGTAATTGAGGAAAAGGGAACAAAACATCCACGTTTGTTATTGGCTCTATTCAGAAAGCTTGAAGTACACAATCAAGATGATAACAAAAATCAGGAGCACGGCAATGGTGCTGCAAATCCACGTGCTTTTGTTCATCCCGCTTGACATGTTAGACAAAATTTTCTTGCTCTTGCCTGTGTTATCATCCACTCCATGAAGCTGCGTGAGGGAATATGAAATGCAATCCACAAGTGCAAATATAAAACTTATATAGATAAAACTGAACCAATTTCTCGCAATACTCAAAGTCCAAAAGTACAACTCAACAAACGCTACATGCTAAAGAAGTAGTAAGTTATCACTATTAGGAGAGTAAAATTCTGAAAACAATCTTATTACTAATAGGAAACACAAGCAAATTGTAAGTTAGAGAAGGAAAGAGAAAGAGTTACCATGTCATCTGTATGCAGTAGAGATTGTCTCTGTGAATGCAAATCTTGAAGAATCGAAACGCCAATGTCTTCTGTTTCTAACATTGTTCTTCTACTGTCCTTAATTCTGTCATTGGACCTGTTCAACCCTTCGGTTGTTAATATCATTAATCTTTCTCTATGATCAGCTGATGCCTATTGTAATCATGTTAGCAATACTTGTCAGATATGGCAGTGTCAATCCAAAAAAACATGAGGGTTCAGAAATGAAGAATGAATCACCCCAATCAATCTCTAAATAAAGGTTTTTTTTTGTTCTGTATGACTTGACTAGAAGATGTACAATGGGAAAAACACAACTTATTCTTTTCAGTTTTTGTATAACTAATAGATTACTTTTACTATTTCTCTATTGGTCTTCTTGATGTTGAAACCAATACATATAATTGATCTTCTGTTTTGAGTCATCGAATAGTTGCAGTTCAAACATAAAAATATACTGCAGAATGTCTATTTATAAATGTTAAAAACATTCCGTGAACATGGGTAGCTTCATCCACTTTGTTGCATACTTAATGAAAGGAATGCATATGGGTGCATCTAGAAAACAGTGTAATACAAGCAATCGCAAATGCAAATATAAAAATAAAGACAACAAATACTGACAAATTGCTTATTGGTAAGTGAGGATTAATCTAGAATCTAATCATTCAAATAAAGAAGTCCTTTAATTAATGGAACAACTACAATGTCATCTCAATTCTTATTACTATTAGTCATGGTAATTTATTTTTTGAAACTACGTAAACCAATTAGTGCATAAACATAACAATAAAGGAAAAGGGGACCAAAGTGTTGTCCTTTTAACAGCAACAGAAATTAAATTAAAAAACAGCATTGTTATATGGTGCAAAATTTTTCAGTATGAAATCACACAACTCTGATTTGTCTGTTTCTTATTGGATAAACATGTGAATGAAAAAAAAAAACAATTAAAGAGTTTAACAGAAATAACTGTGATGTCTTTTCGTGCACTGTTTACCTTCATCATAGCATTTGTCATACTTGATTCCAACAACTCATCCCGTGCAGAAGGGTTTAAGTCAGCAGATACAACTTTCTTCACTTCTCTTTTAATATTGTTAAGATCTGCTTTGTACTCTCGCACTTTAGCAAGAAGCACAGCCTTCAAATCTGGCTGTAAACTTCTTCCTTCAATGTCCATTTTTCGAATCTACAGACTCATATGCAGACCATATCAGAAAGCCAGACTACAGAAAAAGAAAATCAGCAGGAAATAAAAAGTGCAGAGATACCAAAGCTTCTGCCTCCTCAATTCCTTCATTTATTTCTTCAATTTTTTGTTTCTTTAGCTCTGCATGTTATTAAACAGAAAAGATACAAATTTTAAAATATATCTATGCATTGAAATTGTTGTGATGTAATTCAGTTAGTTATTTAAAACTGTTAGGTAGTTATGTTAGTTGTTGTATGAAAGTTTTTATATCTCACCTATCTAAGTGACTAATTGTAATGTTGATTTGAACTGAATGAGTAATAATCCAATTTGCTCTAAATATCATTTTCCTTCTGTAAATATTTGCGCATATTTCTTCTGAGTGTAAGTGAGAGTTTCTCTCTATGTGAGTGCAACAGTGAGCGAGTGAGTGCATTGCCTTCCTAACATTAATTATTTTGATAAAATTTTCAATGGTTTGTCATTTAGATTTAGAAGTTGAAACACAGACTAATTAGAATAATTGTCATGTGATCACTGGAATTAGAATGCAGTCAATTCATGCACTTTCACTAGCATTGTCAACTAACAAAAGAATAAAAAATGAAGGACCAAAAGAATACTTTAGCAAGATATTTAACATTCTTTAAAACTAAAAAAAAAATCATGATTATTGATTAAAAGTTATTAAAAATCACATATTTTTATGAATCAAATCGTGTTAAAAGTTAAAAGCTCATTGATAACATAACATTTCTGAAATTTAAAATAGCAAAGATGAATGTTGAGTACCTCCATTAAGAGCATAGGCTGCAATGCATGTTTTTAATAGATTGGCTGAAAGCTCGCAATACTGTCGCTCATATCCCTCAAACTCCTCAGTCATCATTCTCTGTTCGCACAACAACAAAATTTCAATGCAATTCAAAAAATGAAAACAGAAGAATTAATGGAGAACATTATCATCAATACAATATAGATAATTAATTAATTAGTTTGAGTAAGACATTAATGAAATTGAGAATGCATGCATGATGCATGCACCTGAATAAAAAGGAGCAGTTTTTTTTAGTTGAAAGGACCAAAGGAACAGGTTTATGTTATGTAGGGAAACATGACGATGATTACGAGGATAGTGCTGCATGTTTCTTTTGTCGAGTCTGACGTGGATTGTTGAAGTTAACATACTTTCTAGGTGGATGCATATTTAGAGAACACGTGATGCTTGAATATTTTGTGCTTCCACGTTCATTTTTTTTTTTTTATATAATTTAGGTTTTTATCATACTTGCAATTTTGTAATTCTTTTAATAGTCATGTTATAAAATCATTTATTGCTGTGTAGATCCTTTAAAGTTATTATAAAATTTAAATAATCTAATTTTTTAAACAGTTTTAAAAAATATGAATGTGATGACTTTAAAAAAAGACTTCAACTACTAAAACTATAAAATATTAAAAAAAAATTATTGGAACCAAACTGAACAAACCTTTTAGATTATATGGATTAAAAATAAAAGAAAAAAGAGGATGGATTAGTTCAATCAACCTGAATCCTCCATTCATTCACGTTAAGTTGATTCTTATAAAAAAATTTTAAAGTTAAAAGAAAATAAATTGACTTATAATCGTTTATACAAAATTATTTTATAGAACGTTAAACTTAAAAGAAAAAATTGTTATAATTCAGACAAAAAGATTATTAAAAAATTCAGAATTTGAATCTACTAGGCTTCGATACCAAGTAAATTATATCAGAAGAAGAAGAATACTTACATTTTGTTGTGTATGTTTAAGGTCTTTAAACAAAATTAATCACTCCCTCCCTACATTGGTTAATTTGTATCAATATCTTATTAAAAATAAAAACATTTAATTTATTATTCAAATGTTATATTATTGTAACGTAAAAAGTACACATTTGTCTAACAGGAAAAAATTAAACTTCACGTGTTATTATCATCCTAAAAAAAGTATTGTCCCCTAATATCAAAATATGGTTTAGGAACTTTCATATTTTCTCTCAAACATGCATTGTGTCAAAAGCAGTGAAGCAATTAATGTTCATTTGTATTTAAGAAAAATAAAAAATAAACAAACAAACAAACAAACGAGGCATTGACACTTGGATGGGGTGTTTCATTATCACCACCAAAAAAGGCGGGAGAACAAACTCGATCGGTACGTAGTTTATTATGTTGTTGTTCATGTCATTGTTCACTCACAAATTCCTTCATTGTATTAATTTGTATTTCTCAACAACTGTACTCAGTGATGCTTCTCGCTTTTGCTTCATAGCCAGGTTCTCTCTCAACAAATATATTCTTCCTTTGGTCTATAATCTTTGTTTCATTATATATGAATCTTCCAATTTGGCTATATTGGTGCTTGTGTCTTGTTATCATTCCTAACACAGATTTAAGATGTATGGTTACCGCACAGCAACTTGGAAGGAGTTTGTAGTTAGAATTGTGTCAAAGTGTAGATCATCTGACCAAGCCCCGTTGAAATCTGAAATGACAATCTTGTATCAACCTTATACAGTATTACAGTTCTTGTACCTTCATGCTGAATTAGTGGATGTAAATTAATGGAAAGTCTTTAAGACTGCATTTGAGATAGATTTCTTCCCTTAATGGAGTTCTTGGGGTTTGTACCATCATAACTTTTATATTTTGTTTAAGGTAATTCACTATGGTCGTTGGAGATTTTTTTTTTTTTCTTATTTTCTTCTTTCAAAAGTGCTTAGGAAAAAATTTATGCCAACAGAGCCATAGTATTTGCCTAGAATGAGAGTGTTTCGACCTTTTTGTTTCTAGATTTTCAAAAGGGTTGTGTAAGATACAAGTAAGAGTTTAATAATGAATTAGTGGCATTGCTTTTTAAAGGCAACCATCATAGATTTACTGAGTTGCAAAATTTTATACATTCAGATGAGATTATTTCAGACCACTAAGTTTTGTATGGAAAGTTCAAAATCCTTTTGCTCAAAGTGCATTTGAATGGCTAGTATTCTTAAATTTTTTTCAAAGTGACAGTGGTTGGTTTTTTGGTTTTCTCCTTCTTCTGTGAGGTGATTCTGTCTTCTTGTGATTCCACTTTACTAAACTGGATTGGTTCAAAGTGATTATTCGGATGTGCATTCCTCATTCAGATTCAACGATTGAGAGTTCTGTTTTATTTAATTTCAGGAATAAGGAGGACTACAGTTGTGTTGTCAGGTGTACAGAGTTGATATGTGGTTTTGAACCAGATTTCAATAATGAATGTTGCTGCTCTTCTAACTTCAGTTGGAATTAACCTTGGCCTATGTTTTATTTTTTTCACTCTCTACTCTATATTGAGGAAGCAACCTTGTAATATTGTTGTCTATGCACCGCGCTTAGTTTCTGAAGCAAAACGTCAAGATAGTGATCAGTTTAACTTAGAACGTTTGCTACCTGCTACTACTCCTGGTTGGCTGAGAAAAGCATGGGAGACCTCTGAAGAAGAATTTTTATCAACTGCTGGCATAGATGCTTTTGTTTTCATGCGCATATTTGTCTTTAGGTGATTTAAATTATTCAATGGTTTCCAGGTTTAAAGAACTATCATGTCATTTCCTTTTAAACTCAAATATATTGTATTGGCTAACCAAGCCTGTTTTACTGATGGATATTCCTGCATTTTGTGTGTAACTGACCTATGTTTATGCAAGTTTATATATGTCTATATATAAGCAAATGTGCATAGGTGGTTTCTGCATCAGAACTGGACTCCCTTTGTCTTTGATTATACACAATTCTAAATGTGATTCAAATGTATATTCATTTGGTTAACTTGAACTGTGTTTTAAAAAAAAAAAATCAATATGATATAGTATATCCATCTGAAGCCACTGAGTCACTGACTACTTATATATCTGCTTTTCTTCAAAATATATATTGGTCTTCCTATTTTCTGTCACCATCCTGTATGTTGTTTTAAGGGATAGCTTTTTTTGTTTACTGATTTTTTCCCCTCTGTAACATGTTCAGCTTAAAAATATTTACTATTGGTGGAATTTTGGGGCTACTCATTCTTCTTCCAATTAATTATATGGGGACTCAGCTTCGTGATAATTCTGATTTTCAAAACAAGTCTTTGGATTCCTTCAGTATTTCAAATGTTAACAATGGTTCAAACAGGTGAATATTATTGATCAAGATAGTCTTAACTCTTTAGGTATTAGCCTTATTATTTATTCATTATAAAGATGGCATATGAAATATTTAATTTATTGTTTCTGTTTGGACATTAAATTCAAGAAGTTTCATTTCCTTTGATCAATGAATCTGCATATATATGTAAAGTCTTTAGTATATATGAATTAGTGGGTTTTGTGATGAGTAGAACTGAAGAACCAACATATGTTATTTTGTGCATAAAAGTTATTTCATTGAATGCCCATCAGGTTACTACTGGTCGCATTCAACAGTTAAATTCTCATTCTCTTTTCATTTCTCTATTAAAGTTATACCATTGTGCTTTCTAATTTTCATCATGAATGGAAGTGGAAGTTCTGATAACATGACTGATTTACCATTGTCATGCATTTACATTTGCAGTGGAAATTCTGATAACACTTATTTTCATCCGCAAAAGTTTATTTCTTTGCTGTTGTAATTACACCTTTTGTGTGACTGAAAGATTTGATCACGGGTGTTATTGATTTTTATCTGTTATAACATGGTAACTCTGATCGCTAGATTTGGCCTTTCTCAAGGTTATGGTTCCATTTTTGTGCCGCATATGTTTTCACTGGAGTTGTCTGCATTCTTCTTTATTATGTAAGTTGTTATTATTATTGTTCAAGTTTGCTTCTTACATGCATCAGATTTTGCCAGTTCTGCTAGTAATTGAATTTCATGCTGCTTAATGCCATGCCATATGCAGGAGTATAAGTATATTTCATCAAAAAGAATTGCTTGCTTCTATTCATCCAAGCCTGAGCCTCATCAATTTACTATATTAGTTAGAGGTATTCCTGTTCCACATGGAAGCACCTGTACCAATGTTGTTGAGAACTTCTTCCAGGAGTATCACCCTTCTACATATCATTCACATTCAGTGGTTCGTCGAAGCAGCAAACTTCAAATTCTAAGTGTAAGAAGTTTTATATATGGAGTTCTAATTGGTTCAATCTTTTCTCTTCACATTTGCTTAATTTTGCATTGTTTATCAAATTCTTAATCCTGAATGTTTTTGTCTTCTCAATATCTATAATCCCTTTATTGTTGGATGAAATCCCTTGCTGTCAAAAGGAGTGTTGGTTTGATTCCTTTCTTTTCGGAGGAAGGGGAATGGTGGTGGGTTTGGACTTGAATATTGTATATTGTGAAGCTTTGAACTGCTTAACAATTTATAGTTGTAGCTAGCTACAATTTTTTCTTTTCAGTATTACCTATATTGTACTTTTTTGTTATTAAAAGTTTATTCCTCACAGACTGATGCAGAGAGACTGTACAAAAGGCTAACCCAACTGAAAAATAAAGATAATTCTCCACAACGGCATAGGCGTGATGGATGTTTGGGACTTTTTGGTCACAAAGTTGATATGCTAGATCATTATCAAAAGACATTGGGAGATATTGAAGATAATGTGAGAATAGAACAGTCTTCATTGGCAGGAAAGGTAACTGACTAAACTAACTATCATAGTCTAGGCATTATTAACCTTCAGGACTTGTTGAATATCTAATTATTATCCACTTGTTTAATAACTATTTTCAATTTAAAAGGAAGTTCCAGCTGCCTTTGTCTCATTTAAGACACGATTTGGTGCTGCAATAGCTTTAAACATTCAAGAAGGTATCAATCCCACAGACTGGAGTACTGAGCAAGCTCCAGAGCCTCATGATGTTTATTGGCCTTTCTTTTCTGTCACATTCATTAGAAGATGGATCACCAAGCTGTTGGCTTACGTTGCATGCAATGTTCTTACAATTCTATTTTTAATCCCAGTTGCTCTAGTACAAGGTCTTACCCATCTTGATCAGTTGGAAACCATGTTCCCTGCTCTGAGACGCATACTCAGAATGTAAGTTGGAAATGTTTCCCATTGGTTTTTTTCTTTTTCCTACTTATGCATGCTAGAGACTCAGATCAATACATAAACATTTATGGCTTTATGTTAACAAATGCTTTTCCTTTCTTTTCCCTAGAAGTTGACTTGTCGATTTGTGTGGATTTGCATCTAAAGTGGAGTTTCCTAATGTCTGCTTACAGGGCAGTTGTGAGCCAAGTTATAACAGGATACTTTCCCATTCTGATTCTTCAGATGTTTCTGTCCTGTGTGCCACCTATTATGACTATGCTTTCATCCTTGCAAGGATACATATCTTGGAGTCAGATACAAAAAAGTGCATGCTCTAAATTATTATGGTTTACCATATGGAACATTTTCTTTGCAAATGTATTATCAGGTTCAGCTCTTTATCGGTTGACTATCTTTCTTGAGCCCAAAGAGTTTCCCAGAGTACTAGCTGAAGCTGTACCAGCACAGGTAGGAATAGTTACTTGTTTTATAAGTTACACAAATTTGGAAAAACCATTTTAGTTTCACGAGAATGAAGCTAGGAAAACTGTTATATCTCAGAGAGGCTTATTGTGTCCTCTAGTGTATATTCATGGAGTAGAATGTCTGCTAATGTTGTGCATAAGATATTATTACATGAATTTTAAGATATTTTACATTTCATATTTGGTGCAGGCATCATTCTTCATAGCATATGTTGTGACATTCGGATGGACTAATGTAGCTTCAGAACTCTTTCAATCGATTCCTCTTCTTTACAATTACATTAATATATTTTTTGTTGGAGATAGTGATGATGATGATTTTGAGGCACCATCGATTGAATACCACAAGGAAATTCCCAGGATTCTTTTCTTTGGTCTTCTTGGTGTCACATACTTCATCCTTGCTCCTCTAATACTCCCATTTCTCTTGGTCTACCTTTGTTTGGGATACATCATTTACCGCAACCAGGTTTGCGTATTGATATTTTTTCCCTTTCCATAAATTGAGATAAGTGTCAAGTTAAGGATTAAAGTATAAGTAAAATTGGCACTTATCAGTATGATTATTTATTTCTCATGTGATTACTAAAGTTCTTATGAGATCTTAAATATGTTTGTGACAGTTCTTAAATGTTTATGTGGCAAAGTACCATACTGGAGGAGAGTTTTGGCCCACAGTGCACAACTACACAATTATGTCATTGGTACTGATGCACATTATATTAATTGGGATATTTGGGCTGAAGAAGCTTCCACTAGCATCTGCATCGACTCTTCCTCTTCCTATTCTCACACTTCTATTCAATGAGTATTGCCAGAAACGCTTCTTTCCTATTTTCAAGGCTTATCCTGTCGAAGTATGCTGGTTGACAATTCATGCTGATTTATTTGATTGTTTGTTGATTATTACTAACACACTTTTTGCATGTGATTTATTTGAAACACATGATGCCAATATATATGCTATTTTCAATTGAGTTATTTCATTTTTGCATTCTGATGAAACTAAGTGTCCCTGTAGTGTTTGATCAAGAAGGACAGAGAAGACCAAAATGAGCCTAACATGAGTGAGTTTTATGATAAGTTGGCCAAAGCATATAATGATCCAGCTCTGATGCCAATCAAATATTCAGGAAGGTTTGGTAGACACAAGCCTCTACTTCCATGCACAGAAGTTTCAAGTTGATAATTAGCTTCTAATGGCTTCACTTGTAACTAACAATGTAGAGTTTAGCAAATGGTTTGTGATGTCGTGGTATAAACCAATGTTGAGATACTAAATTCACATATCGAAAACCAAAAATCTACTAAGCCTTTTTATTTTTATAAAAACAGGACAATACCCGCCAAATGTGCCGCACGAAAGTAATTTTCACTTTCATTCATTTTAATGTGTTTGTTTATTGTCCATCTTTCATATCTGTTAGCTGTTGCTAGTTTTTATTAAGACCATTTTTATTCTTGCTAAGTCAAAACAAATAAAATGAATCCAAATGGACCATACTTTGTCTGAAAAAAAAAAAACTGTTCCTTACTAGATTTCTAAGGAAAACAAAATTGTTTTATATATTTTATCAAAACTTTCTAAATATATACTACACCAAATACATGAATCAAATAGCATAATTATTTTAACTAATGATCTCAATTTTAAGTCTTAAATATAATTATGTATTGTAGCTTATGACCATCTACAATATTTCACAATGAGAAACTGATTAGTAAGTTGGTCCAGAAACGTCACCATCTCTGCTCGATGTAAAATGAATTTTTCCAATAATAAAAAAGTTTGCACAATAAAAACATCAGATGATAACATAATTATTGATCAATCAAGGTTTGATGACACAACATTGCAAAATCATTTGAATAAATTAATATTCTAAGTATAGTTGTCGCTTGGACATGGACATAATGTCCTTGGTGGGGACATTGGAGCAATCGTCTTTACTTAACTTCATCGCCTGAGACAAGAGCAAATGTACTTTAGTTTTTTTTTTTTTTTTAAGTGTTTTAAGATTTAGCTGACTGAGAATGATATAAAATTTTTCTTTCAATGGTTGAGTAGTTGTAAATCCTTTGATCTACCGATAAAAAAAAATCATGATGCTTTTTGATGTAGCACTAAAAGAATCCTTAGAAAATCCACAAAAACACGAATGGGAATATAACAGACTCAACTAATTCTATATCATTTTGTAGTCAATAGATTTTGGCTACTCAGGCTGCTTCTTTTTTTGTCATTTTTATGACAAATGACGCGGAGTCCTCTGTCTCAAATCTCCTTGATGATGCCTTAGACCAATTGGCAAGAAAGGGCAGATCATGGACAGCATGAAAATCATAACCTTGAAAAAAAAATTAAACCACATAATAATATTCAGTTTCTAACACAAAAGGTTGAAAACAGTGGCAATGACCAAATCAACTTGCACTATGGTATAAAACATATTTAAATCTCAAATATGTTCACAGAAAGAGAAATCTAAATACCCTTTATCAAGTTCCAACCAGCTACATCAATTACAAAGTCTGAGAAGCTGCCAAATGTTCAGTATTAAAGCCTGAATTATAAAGACAAACAAATGGAGCCAAAATCAGTGTGACCTGTTCATCTCTAAAAACTGAACTATTCCAAAGTTTCACTCACTCACTACACTTCCCCTCTTTCATATAAAAGCCTAAACAAGCACACAAAAAATATCACAACAAACCAAGCTTCAGTATTTTCAAAGAAACAAACACTTGTAAGCTTAAGAAAACAAAGGAGGAGGCAAGCAGTGTTGTAACTTTGCACAGAAAAATGGCAAGGAAGAGAAAAGTTGCTGAAGCAATTGAAGAGAGGAATCCATGTGATGAAACCATGGCATGGGATGAGGTGTTGAAGGAAGCTGCTGAGCTAGGAAGTGCAAGGAGATTGAGGAAGAGATTTGTTGGGGTGAGACAAAGACCATCAGGAAGATGGGTAGCTGAGATCAAAGACACCATTCAGAAGATAAGAGTGTGGTTAGGAACCTTTGATACAGCAGAAGAAGCTGCAAGAGCCTATGATGAGGCTGCTTGCATTCTTCGCGGCGCCAACACTAGAACAAACTTCTGGCCAAGCTCTCAATCTTCCTCAACTCCTGCTCTTCCCTCAAAGATTACCAATCTCCTCCTTCAAAGGCTTAAAGCGAGGAATAACAATAACAGTAATAATAACAATAACAAGCCTTGTTCTCTTTCTTCTTCTTCTTCTTCCTCCTCCAGTTCTCTTTTCACCAACCACCAACAAAAGCCACAAGCAGATGCATGTGGAACTGAGTCTACACATTTCTCATTGGACCAATTCTCGGATTTCCTTAATGATCCTGAAGATTACAGCACAAGCAACAATGATTTTAGCAATGAAAGTGCACAAATTGATTACATCACAAGTAGTCTTGAATCATGTTTGAATGAAAATGATGATTGCATGGAAATGGAAATTGACTTCAGCAGTGTGACACAAACATCAAGTGCTGATATAAATTCAGGAGGGGAAAGAGAGGAGGAAGAGAGTGAAGAAGGCACTGATTTGAGTATCAAGGATTTTCAGTTCCTGGACAATGTTGTTCCATCCAGTTACTGTTGTTCACCTTTTGAGATCGCTGAAGAGATTGAGGAGCAATTGGAGCCAGAGAACTATGGTGATGAGCCTTCAATGCTGAGAGAAGTCATGAAGAGAATGAAATATGAGAGGAAGTTTTCAGCTTCACTTTATGCCTTCAATGGAATACCTGAGTGCTTGAAGTTGAAACTCGAATCAGAAAACAAAAATGGAAGAGGTGTTTCTATTTCTAATCAACTAACCAACCTCAAGATGGCTTGTAGCAAAAACAAAGATGAGGATAGTAAGAACAATGAAGAATACATGGAAGCAATGGAAAGGAAAGAGGAAGAAAATCCACAAACATCAATTGGCATGGATTGCTCTTTCTCATCCATTATCGATGATGATGATGATGGAGAACTGTTACTTTGGAATTCACTTGATCTTCCTACTATTTGCTTTGTTAACTAGCTATCATTCAATTAGTTTTATTCATTTATGTAACTTTAATGTATGCTAAGTAACATGTAAGGTAACATCAAATTTATGAAGTGATGAAAAATATTTTTCTACCAATTACTGTGTAGTTTTTTTTATAAAATTATATTTCCTTAGCTAACTCATATTTTGTTCATGTCATTGGTCAGTCGTTGTAAACATAAACTCTGTAGATAGCTCATCATCATTATACCTTTTGAAAGGGGTTCTAAGATTCACTTGATGATAAAAAAAAAAAAATAGAATGAGGAATAGGTCGCGGGTGCATCAACACAAGGACGGAGTCATGTTGCTTCGTGAGGGTGGCCAAGGCCTCCGACTTTTTGACTTTTATATTTTAAATAACAAATTTATATTTTTATTAAATTTTATGTAATAAATAAGATTTTATTCTATTATTTTATATTAAAAAAAAGTCATCATCTTTGTTGTGAGTTAGGTGCATCAAAATTAATTTGTTTTCAATAAAAAAAATAGTTTAAAGTACTAAAATATAATTTAAATATAATTTAAATTACCAAAATTAATTTAGTACATTTCAAAGTTGCTCATTTGTATTTGTTTATGTTTATGTTTGTGATTAAAATATAGTTTAAAGTATAAAAATAAAAATTTTAAAACATTATGTATCAAAACACTAAAAAGTGTGAAACTTAATAAACTAAAAATGATATTAAGCAAATAATAAATACATAAATAAGATTCCTTTTTTTAAATTCTATTTTTTTCAATATTAAACTATGTTAAATAATTATCATTTTAATATCCAATTATAAGAATTTGTTTCACAAAAAATAAAATAAAAATGTATAAAAAATTAATGCATATATATATAAAAAATTTGAGTACTTATAGAATATCTCGTTTTTGGGTTGTTATTATAAAAATAAAAGTTAAAAAAATATATTAAAAAACAAGAGGAATATTTTGAAATTTTTAAAAAAAATAAAAATTTAAATATATGAAAAAACAACAAGAATGTCTTGAAAATTTGAAATTTTTTTATTAAATATTAAAAATCAAGAGGATTGCTTTGAAAAAAATTTTAAAAAATTAAAATATGAAAAAATAAATGTAATGTCTTTGATTTATTTTTTTTTTAAAAGTGAAAATTTTAAAAAATATATTTAAAAACAAGAGGAATGTTTTAAAAATTTTTAATATATGAAAAAACAAGAGTAATGTCTTGAAAATTTGAAAAAACTAAAATTTGAATATATATATATATATATATATATAACAAGACAAAATTTGAAAAAACATATGAATCTCTAAATGATTAAGGGTTTGAAAAATGAAATTGTAAATGATTTAAGGTTTTCCAAACAAAACTTAAATTGATTTAGAGTTTCACAAATGGAACCTCAAGAATTCATGGTTTCATAAATAAAACCTTAAATGATTTATGGTTTCACAAATGAACCCACAAATATTTAGGGATTTATTTAATGAAACCCTAAATTGCAACCATAAATATTTAAAGTTTCATAAACGAAACCTCAATTATTTAAGGTTTCATTAATGACAGTCTAAATTGAAACCCTAAATAATTAGAATTTCCTAAATAAAAACATAAATTTAAACCCTAAATACTGATTCATAAATAAAATCATTAATAATTTGTGTTTCATAAATGAAACACTAAATCCAAACCCTAAAGCTAACCCTAAATTAAAACCATGAATTTCAATGTTTCATAAATAAAATTCTAAATATTTAGTGTTTCATAAATGAAACCCTAAATTCAAAAAGGTAAATATTTAGGGTTTCATTGATTAAAACCTAAATTTATCCTAAATATTTAAGGTTTCATAAATAATACCTTAAATGTTTAAAGTTTCATAAATGAAACATTAAATCAAAACCCTCAATATTTGGGGTTTCATTAATGAAATCCTAAATAGTTAGAGTTTCATTATTGGAGCCATAAATTGAAATCCAAAATATTCAGGGTTTCATGAAGAAACCCCTAAATATTTAGGATTTTAATAAACGAAACTTTAAATTTCAAACCATAAATATTTAAGGTTTCATTAATGACAGCATGAATTGAAATCTTAAATAATTAAAGTTTCATTAATGACACCCTAAATTTAAACCCTAAATATTTAGGGATTCATAAATAAAACTCTTAATTAAACCATTAATAATTTGTGTTTCATAAATGAAACACTAAATTGAAACCTTAATTACTTAAGGTTTCTTTAATGAAATCCTAAATTTTGGTTTTAATTAAAGAAACCAAAAAACCCACCATAAATCGAAACTCTGAATAATTAAGATTTTGAAAACAAAATCTTAACTATTTATGGTTTCATAAATGAAATCCTAAATTCAAAAGATTAAATCAAAAATTTAAATATTTAAGGTTTGATACATGAAACATTAAATCAATACCCTATATATTTAGGGTTTCATAAAGTCAACATTAAATTGAATCCCTAAATTGAAACCCTGAATATATAAATATTTCCTAAACAAAATCCTACATATTTAGGATTTCATAAATGAAACCCTATATTAAAAACATAAATATTTATAATTTCATAGATTAAATTTTAATTTCATCTTAAATTGAAATCCAAAATATTTAGGGTTTTATAAAGAAACCATTAAATATCTAAGGTTTTGATAAATGAAACTCTAAATTGTAACATAAATATTTAGGGTCTCATAAATGAAACCTCAATTATTTTGGATTTCATTAATGACAACCTAAGTTGAAACTTTAAATAATAAAATTTTCATTAAAGACAACCTAAATTGAAACTCTAATTATTTCGGGTTTTCTTAATCAAACTATAATTATTTAGGGTTTTATTAATCAAACCTTAAAAATCACCCAACATATTTAAGATTTTGTAAATAAAATCCTATATATTAAGGGTTTCATAAATGACACCCTAAATTGAAAACATAAATATTTATGGTTATATTTATTAAGTTCTACATTTCATCCTAAATTAAAACCCTAAATATTTAGGGTTTCAAAATAAAACTTTAACTATTTAAGGTTTTATAAATGAAAAATTAAATCAAAACCCTAAATATTTAGGGTTTTATAAATGTAACATTAAATTAAAACACTAAATTGAAACATTGAATATTTAAGATTTCCTAAACGAAATACTAAATTTATAGGTTTCTATAAATGAAACCATAAATTCAAAACATAAATATTAAGGATTTCATTGATTAAATCTTAATTTCATCATAAATTGAAACCCAAAATATTTAAGGTTTCAAAAATAATACACAAATATTTAGTATTTCACAAAATAAACATTAAATCGAAATCATAAATTGAACCCTGAATATTTAAGATTTCCCAAACAAAATCTTAAATATTTAGGGTTCCATAAATGAAACCATCAATTCAAAACATAAATATTTAGGATTTCATTGATTAAATCCTAATTTCACCTAAATTGAAACCCAAAACATTTAGGATTCCAAAAATAATACCCTAAATATTTAGGGTTTCATATATGAAACATTAAATCGAAACCCTAAATTGAAACTAAAATATTTATAGTTTCATAAAAAAAAACCATTAAATATTTAAGATTTTGATAAATGAAACCCTAAATTGCAACCATGAATATTTAGATTTTTGATTTAATCTTTACGAAACCCTCAATATTTAAGGTTTAAATTACTAAATATTTATGGTATCAATTTAGGATAAAATTTAGGATTTAATCGATGAAACCCTAAATATTTAAGTTTTTAATTACTAAATATTTATGGTATCAATTTAGGATAAAATTTAGGATTTAATCAATGAAACCTTAAATATTTAAGTTTTTAATTTAGGGTTTCGTTTATGTAACCCTCCATATTTAAGATTTTATTTACGAAACCTTATATATTTAGGGTTTTAATTTATAGTGAATTTTAGAGTTTTATTAATAAAACCCTAAATAATTAGTGTTTCATTAATGAAATTCTAAATAATTAGGATTTCGATTTAGTATTTCATTTATGAAACGCAAGTTATTAATGGTCTCAATTAAGTATTTTATTTATGAAACCTTAAATATTTATGGTTTCAATTTAGGGTTTCATTTATCAAACTCTTAAATATTTAGAGGCTTCTTTATGAAACCCTAAATA
The DNA here is from genome assembly GCA_014843725.1 of Amphicarpaea edgeworthii. Lineage (NCBI taxonomy): Eukaryota > Viridiplantae > Streptophyta > Magnoliopsida > Fabales > Fabaceae > Amphicarpaea > Amphicarpaea edgeworthii. Next base: position 2,538,661 of record CM026321.1, on the reverse strand, counting down.
TTTTGGATTTCCATTAATAAAATTGTAAATATTTAGGGTTTAGATTTAATGTTACATTTATAAAATCATAAATATTTATGGTTTTGATTTAATGTTTCATTTATGAAACTTTAAATAGTTACGATTTCATTTTGAAACCCTGAATATTCAGAGTTTCGATTTTGGATGAAATTTAGAATTTAATAAATGTAACTAGAAATATTTCTGTTTTTAATTTAAGATTTTATTTATGAAACACTTAATTTTTAAGATTTTATTTACGAAAACCTAAATATTTAAGGTAAGTTTTAAGGTTTCATTAATGAATCCCTAATTATTTAGGGTTGTATTATTGGAACCCAAAATTAAAAACCTAAAAGTTTAAGGTTTCATATATAAACCATTAAATATTTAAGGTTTTGATAAAATAAAACTCTAAATTGCAACCATAAATATTTAGGGTTTCATTAACAAAACCTCAATTATTTAGGGTTTTATAAATGACAACCTTAATTGAAACCCTAAATAATTAAAGTTTCATTAATGACATCCTAAATTGAAATCCTAAATAATTAAGGTTTCATAAATTGCATCATTAATCAAAACTCTAATTATTTGTGGTTTCTTAATGAAACCCTGTAACCCACCCTAAATATTTAAGGTTTGGTAAATAAAATTCTAAATATTAAGGGTTTCATAAATTTAAAACATAAATAATTATGGTTACATTGATTAAATTATAAATTTCATCCAATATTGAATCCCTGAATATTTAGGATTTCAAAAATCAAACCTTAACTATTTAAGGTTTCATAAATGAAACATTCAATAAAAATTATAAATATGTAGGGTTTCATAAATATAACATTAAATCAAAGCCCTAAATATTTAGGATTTTAAAAATGAAACCTTAACTATTTAAGATTTCATAAATGAAATATTAAATCGAAAATCTAAATATGTAGGGTTTCATAAATGTAACATTAAATCAAAGTCATAAATATTTAGAGTTTCATAAATATAATATTAAATCAAAACACTAAATTGATATCTAAAATATTTAAGGTTTCATAAAGAAACCAATAAGTAGTTAAGGTTTTGATAAATGAAACTCTAAATTGGAATCATAAATATTTAGGGTTTCATAAATGAAACATCAATTATTTTGGGTTTCATTAATGACAACCTAAGTTGAAACTCTAAATAATTAAAGTTTCATTAATGATAACCTAAATTGAAACCCTGTATAATTTGGGTTTCATAAATGAAGTGAATAATTGAAACACTAATTATTTAGGGTTTCGTAAATAAATTCTAAATATTATGGGTTTTAAAAATGAAACCCTAAATTGAAAACATAAATATTTATGGTTACATTTATTAAATTCTAAATTTCATCCTAAATTGAAACCCTAAATATTTAGGGTTTCAAAATGAATCATTAACTATTTAAGGTTTCATAAATGAAACATTAAATCAAAATCCTAAATATTTAAGGTTTCATAAATTTAACATTAAATCAAAACCCTCAATATTTAAAGTTTTAATAAATGAAATCCTAAATTGAAATCATATATATTTAGGGTTTCATAAATAAAACACTTAATTGAAACCATTAATAACTTATGTTTCATAAATGAAACACTAAATTGAAACCGTAATTATTTAGGGTTTCAATAATGAAACACTAATTATTTAGGGTTTCATTAATAAAACCTTAAAATTCACCATAAATTGAAACCATGATGTATAAGGTTTTATAAATAAAATCTTAAATATTTAGGTTACATAAACAGAACCTTAAATTGAAAACTTAAATATTTAGGGTTTCATTTATTAAATCCTAAATTGAAATCCTAAATATTTAGGATTTCATAGATATTAAATCAAAACCCTAAATATTTTAAGGTTTATTTATGAAACCCTAAATATTTTATGTTTCAATTTAAGGTTTAATTAATAAAACCCTAAATATTTTTAATGTTTATATTTAATGTTAGATTTATGAAACCCTAAATATTTAAGGTTTTGATTTAATTTTTCATTTATGAATTTTTAAGTTTTTAGGATTTTATTTTTGAAAATCTAAATATGTAGAGCTTCAATATAGGATGAAATTTAGAATTTAATCAATGACACCTTATATATTTATGTTTTCAATTAAAGATTTCATTTATGAAATTCATAATATTTATGATTTTATTTATGAAATCCTAAATATTCAAGGTTTTGACTTAGTGTGAGTTTTAGGATTTCATTAATGAAACTCTAATTAATTAGGAATTCATTAATGAAACCCTAAATGATTAGGGTTTCGATTAAAGGTTTTATTTATAAAACCCTAAATATTTAGGGGTTTATATATGAAACCCTAATCATTGAGAGTTTTATATATTAAACTTTAATCAATTTAGGTTATCATTAATGAAACCCTAAATAATTGAGGTTTCGTTTATGAAACCCTAATTATTTATGGTTGCAATTTAGGGTTTTATTTCTTAAAATCCTAAATATTTTGGGGTTTTTATGAAACCCTAATTATTTTGGGTTACATTAATTAAACTATAAAAGAAACTTTAAATTGAAACCATAAATATTTAGGGTTACTTAAATTAAACCTTAAATTTAATTATAAATTGAAATGCTAAACATTTAGAATTTCATAAATAAAATGAAACTCTAAATATTTAAGATTTCATAAATATAACCTTAAATACATAAGATTTCATTAATGAAACATTAAATTAATCCCTAATTATTTTGGCTTCTATTTATAAACCTTAAATATTTATGATTTTTTAATGAAACCCTAAATATTTATTTATGTTTTCATTAATAAAACGTCAATTTTACCCTAAATATTTAAAGTTTGATAAGTGGAACCATAAATAAATACTCATTAATATTTAAGGATTCACATATGAAACCTGGAATACTTAAGATTTTGTAAATAAAATCATAAATTAAAATCTTAAATTTTTCATAAATTGAAACCCTAAATATTTAAAGATTCATAAATAAAATTCAAAATATTTAGTATTTTATAAACGAAACATTAAATTGAAACCTTAATTATTTAGGGTTTAATTATTGAAACCCCAAAATATTTAGAATTTTTTTAATAAAATCTTAAATATTTATGATTTCATAATGAAACCCTAAATTGAAACCTTAAATTTTTAGGGTTTTATTAATAAAACCCTAATTATCTATGGTTTCATTAGTGAAACTATAATTTCATCTAAAATTGAAACTCTAAGAATTAAAGGTTTCATAAATGAAACTGTAAAGTAAAACCTTTAATATTTAGGGTTTCATTAATAAAATCCTATTTATTTAGGCTTTCATCAATGAAACCTCAATTATATAAGGTTTCATAAATAAAATCCAAAATATTTAGAGTATGATGAATGAAATTCTAAATTTCACTCTAAATATTCAAAGTTTCATAAATGAAACCATAAATTGAAACCCTAAATATTTAGGGTTTCATAAATGAAAAAAAAAAAATTTCTTAAAAATTTTAACAAATTTGAAAAAACAAGAGTAATAATTTTAAATTTTGAAAAACATAAAAAAATTTAAATATGAAGAAAAACAAGTGTAATGTATCAAAAAAAAATTTAAAAATGAAAACTTAAAATAGGATAAATACAAGAATTTGAAAAATAAGAATAATGTCCTTAAAATTCAAAAAAAAATTAAATAATATGAACAAATAAGAGTAATGCCTTGAAAATTTTGAAAGAAAATTATTTTTTAAAAATATATGAAAAAATAAGAAGAATGTCTTGAAAATATAAAAAATATGAGAATTTAAAAAATATGAAAAACAAAAATAATATCTTGAAAATTTTTAAAAATATATCAAATTTATAAAAAAAAAATACGAAAAAACAAGGGTAAATAATACTATATAATTATCATTAATTATAAGAAACATAAAAACTATTTTTAATTTGGTAGAAACTATAATGTTACACAATTTGTATTGGATGGTAGATTAGATTGAAAATGCATTCAATTAATATTTATATATTATTAATTTGTAATTAATATGGACCAAATGTAAAATTTGGTTGTTTATTAAAGACCAAATATATAAGCCTACAAAATATTATAAAATATTATGCTTTTAAAAATGGTAATTATAAATACACCTCCCTTATTTAGTTAATATATACCTCTCTTGTGTTTTTTCAATATTTTTCCCAAATTATCCTTTTGATTTACCCCCAATTTCCTCTACCACTCACTCACCCCTCCTCTGCTGTACACGTCTTCTATGATTTCGCTGCTAAAACCCCTTCCGCAATAGCTTACTCACTCCTCCATGACAAGTCATTAGATAATTATAATATGCAGGTTACCCTGCAGTAAATTAATTAGGTTCATACTAATGTATTTAGATTAAACACAAGCTATTTGGATATGTTTAAGGCTTCATGAACTATAGTAAATAAGCACAAATTATCACCGTTCATCTAAAGTTAAAATCAAATTTTATGATTAGTTCTTAATTTATGTTCTCAAGAACCATATGCGTTATTGCTAATCAAACTTCACAGATTGTTTGACTTCAAATGCATATTATACCGATGGTTGACAAGAACATATAAACTTTAGATTGATTTAATTTTGTATATATTTCAAATGTATATCAATGAGTGCTTTATTTACGTCATCTTGTATGAGAATTCGTGTAGTCGCAAAAGAGAGCATGATGAGTGGTGGAGCCATGGCTGTGTAGGAGAGGGATTGAGCTGAACGAATAATTTGAAATTGAAAGTAAATTAAAAGGGTATTTAAGGAAAAAGGGAGGTATATTGATTAAATTGGGGAGGCATATTTATCATTTGCCTTTTAAAAGTTGTGCACGTTTCATATTTTTTATTTTAAATTTTTTGAAAAAAAAATTAATATGTAATATCAATGTAAGTTTAATTTACTCATCTAACTTTATCAAATTAAATTTTTTCCCAAAATTTTTTTTTAAGATTCTAGAATTTTTTTTGGCCAATTTTTTTTTTTTACAAAAATTCCTTTTATAACTTAAAATTATAATTGTATTAGATATTTTTTTAAGGTTTAAATATATTTTTAATCTCTTAAATTTAAATTTTTTTTTATTTTTGTCCATTAAATTTTTATTTTTATTTTTTAAATGTTATTTTTAGTTTTCTTAATTAATTTTTGTTGATTTGGATGTACAATTTGTAATAATTTTTATACTATATAAGAGATGAGAAGGAATATTTTTCTAAATTAAAAGACTAAAAAAAATTTGAGATACAAAAAAAAAAACCTAAATTACAGATATCAAAAATATATTCAAGTCAATTCTCAATTCTTAAATTTCAAAGTAAATATTTCACATTTATTTTGTTTCATAATTTAATGATATTTATTAATTTATTTATTTTAATTTCTGTCTAAAAACCACGCAACAACCGGGTTAAAATCTAGTTAATCTTAACTCAATCATCATTTCATTGAACTGATTGTTATCGGTCCAACTTGGATTTACTGTCAAGCAGGCAAATCCTACGTTACACTTTTCTTTTTCTTTTTTTTTATATTCACCAATCATATATATCACTTATTTTCTCCAGTCACTTTAGTGAGTATGAATTCTCTTTTGGAAAGCTTTTTGTCGATAAGCAAATCTTTTTTATTTCGAGCACAAGTTTTTGTCAATTAAAAAAACGCACTTGTGTGCGGGAGCAGTGCTTTTTGACATGTAACAACATTAGCTTTTTTGTTTTGCTGGTTGTGTATCAACATAAGCTAAATCCACGCTTCAAGTTGTTTCATGGCATAAATAAATTCTAACACTTACAACCCACACTATCCATTGTTTTTGGGGTAAAAGCAATTTGTTATATTGGTGTTATAAGTTTCAATCACCGCAAGTTGAAAAACAAGACACCAGAAAAGTATCCAAACAAACATCCCCTAAGGGCCATACATCTTGATAACTTTCCAAAGGGTAGGAACGGGTAAAGCATTCATTCATACATGAGTTATATGGAAATACATTTATAAGACAACAACTGCAAAGTTAGAGGAAGCCTAGACATCCCTTCCCAATGGCAACAGTCATTTACAGCACTTGGTTGAATAACAATACATATCACTGTCAGTTTGGGGGGGCTAATTCTTTAAAAATATTCCCCATATAATAATAATTCACTACACTGATAAAATTAAAAATCACCAAGAGAAAAGGATTGGCTCATTATAATGTTCACCCACAGAAAAACGGGTAGAAAACAGAGGATAAGCTTGGACCGAAAAGATACTTATATGTACAATGTAAGCTTGCTTATTCACATGATGAAACACAAGGCATATTTAAGTCTCTTGTTGTGAGCCTAAGCTCCTCTTTTTGCTCTAGAGGACACGAAGCTGTGCAAGGAAAGCAGCACACAGATCCAAGAAAAGAAACTGTGGACCCTGCACCCTTTGAAGATCAAGCAGATACTTTTCTTCCCGGGTTTTGTAAAGCTGTTGAAGTGAATGTAAGAATTAGAGAATATTCAAATAATAACACAAGAATTAGTTTATTAAGAAGACAATCTGTGTCAACAAACGGTTATGACCCTGCAAAGAAACAGCAATGATTTAAACATCATGGTTCTAAAGGTAAATTACCTGCACTTCAAATTTGACCACATTTGAAGTAGAAACAGCATCATTCTCAATAATGTTGGAATCATCTCCAAAGTAATGATTATTATGCACATTATTGTTAACCATTCCTTCGTGATGACCTGGAATGCCAGCAACCCACCTACACTTCATGTTGTAGTGACCAATCTTCTTCCAACAAACATTTAATTCTTGCAAAGCTTTAAGGACCTCAGTCATTATTTCACGAGGATGGGCTCGAGACTGTCACAAGATAATGAACAAAAAGTAAGTAATTGCCAACACGACATCAAAACTACAATTTTTTCTGATGACAACTATAAGAAAAATTCAAACAGCTATTGGATATAAAGTATAAACACTTGTTAGTTCTTGACAACAGCAATATCTAGTGTGCACATATCGAGAGAGAAAATAAAGTGCATAAGCAACAAATTCAACAGCCCATGCTTTCATGCAACAGATGGGACAAATTAAACAAAAACATCCAACAAATATTTCCTCTCAAACAGCAAGATTATCATGAGTGATATTCGTCATACCTGAAGCCCAAGGGCCCATTTCCTTTCAACAGGGAACTGTTGCCTCAATCCTACTCCTGGATACTCCATATAGCCTGGAAAGCGGTTTCCAACAGCTGAAGAAGCAAGTTCACTGGAATGCATTTGATTAAAACCGGAATCCTAAGCAATCACAATATAAACCCAAAATTAATGAGTTTTAAATAGGATTCAGTTTTAAAAGGAAACAAGCAAAGAAGTATAATATCAAGAATAGGAAGTGTATGATACCATGGTTATAAGATCCACAAAGAACCAAGTTCAGGTTAAAAAGATATATTTAATGACATGGCTAAATGATAGAAACCTCGCTCAAATTACAGAAAATACTGAGATGGATGAGTTGAAACTCACAATACAAACCAAACCCAGGACCCAGGTGGCTCATCAAGGGGCTAGTTCCCCCTCTCAATTTTCCCCTTCCCCACTCTTTCACCCAGTCCCTTCCTATTCTATAATTGAATTCCACCTCTTCCCCCCCCCCTTTTTCTCACATTTCCAATGCAACCTTCAGTTGGAGTTCACAAGTACCCAATTTTCTGCTGTCCCTCCCCATCCTCCTGGTAAATGCACCCATGCAGAGGTGCCAAACATATACTCATAGCACAAACAATCATAAAGCATATAACAAGCAACCCAGTTAACATGGGGATAATATACACAAATGTCAAAAAAATGACTTAATTAGAAAATAGAGACAGACAGTCACAGACTACTAATGAAATATTAAAAACAAAATAGGGGTAAAGGAAACCCACCATGGTCTCTTGAAACTCAGCTCCAAGATAGCCACTGGAAACACGGAATCGGTTGTCCAATAACAAATAGTATGCCACAGTACCCTGAAATATATGGATGGTAGTAAGGGATTATCTGGCAGATATAGAAGGAGAAAATCAAAGGCACAAACCTCATTTTGTATCCTGTTCCGAAGAGATTCAACCAGTTGATTCCTGTCAAAACTCATTTTCACAACTTCCTGAAGGATCTCCTCGTCAATCTACAAAACCATGATATGATTTGGTTTATCATTTGGACTGATTATAATATATCAAGTAACATACACTTCATAATCCCTAATGTGTATGGATGTAAAGTGCAAAACTTTGAAAAACTGAAGGTAGCTAAAAAGATACCAGAGTTGTGAAGTTACTCAAGGTTTGAAGCCAAGAGTTTTCACTTCAAATCAGTCTTTTTCAATTACATTTCTCATGAACCATAGAGAATTTATAGAAGAGTGAAAATGGAGGGAAGAAGGGGAGAACACAGATATAGAAATAAACCTTTTTGGCCTGTTGCATTGTATCTGGTGGTGGCACCGCTAAATAACGTGGAAGTCGGGCTTGAAACCATGGGTGTTGACGGATCTCAGGTATGGTCATTCTCCTCATAGGGTCAACCACAAGCATCCCTGGTATCAAATCTCTAGCACCGGGTGATAGATGACTGGGAAGAGTGTATATTCCGCCCTACATGAAATGACGTGGGAAAAAATCTCTTTGATGATAACATCATTTGACAAATAAATCCAATTTGGATTATCTGATTCTCAAAAAGAACTATTACTACATATAGAACTCCTATAGCACTCCTACTATCCAATTATATTAATATTAATATAGAATAACATCCAATGTTTAATTCAAAACTGTCAAGATATTATAGCGCTCCTATTGTATTAATATAGAAGTCAATAATGTACAACCTGTGCATTTGCACAATTTCAGAAGATTAAAATAATTAAAAATGGGCAAAGCAAAAATAAAAATATAAAGAAACAGGAATAGTAAGCTGGAAAATTAGCCACATGTCCAATGCCTGGCAGTTTTAATATATATTTAGACAACAACTGATTGCTCAAACAATTAAATAAATAAAATTAGCATTAACAATACCTTTATTTTCTTGAAGAGATTTGGAATGTTTTCATCATCAAAAGGAAGAGTGCCACAAAGAAGGGCATATAAAATTACACCACAGCTCCAGACATCCACTTCAGGTCCAGCATACAATTTCCCAGAGATAACCTGTGAAAAATGAAACAGTGTAATCAAGAAATACGAATCACAAAAGATATATATATATATATATATATATATCCTCATCAATAATAAATAACAATAATTGTCGCCATGTATTCCATTACAAACCAAAGAATTTCAAACCTCAGGAGCTGCATAGTTAGGGCTTCCACAACTTGTTTTAAGAAAGTGACCATCACGCATGATGTTGCTCAAGCCAAAATCGGCAATCTTGACACTACATTTGGAGTCCAAAAGTAGATTCTCAGGCTTCAAATCTCTATGAACCACCATGTTCCTGTGACAGTACTCCACACCAGAGATTATCTGCTTCCAAAATCAGAAATTAGCTTGATAATCTGTGACAAACAAAAGTCTTATCAACTACACAAAATAGTAAACAATCCTACCTGCTGAAAAAAATTACGAGCTTCATCTTCCTGCAACCTACCCTTCTCTACTATGTAATCAAACAGCTCTCCAGATTTCACATACTCCATAACAACATATATGTCAGTTGGAGTTTCTATGACTTCATAAAGTCGTATAATGTGAGGATGCATGAATAGTCTTAAAATTTTGATTTCTCTTCTCACTGCAGCATGGTTTGAAAAAAGAAAAGGGAGAAAAGAAATGATAAGTAAATTTAATGAATAAGACTAAGCAGGAGGTAACATAGGTTTTGTAAACTCAAGCATAAGGAAAACAGTAATATTTGTCCTCAAACCACACCATTAGATTATAACTTATAAGGATAACAGGGTTAGAAAAATACATAAAGTTCTCGAACCTATAATTATAAACCAATATTCACAAAACAAAACAAAACAGGGTTGCAGGAAATATTGGAAAGTCTAAAATTAAAAAAAAAGGACCACAATTAGTCGATGATTGAAATTTATTGATAAAAAACAATACAAACCTTTTTCTTCCATTTCCATGTTCTTTATCTTGCGTCGGTTAAGGATCTTGATCGCAACCTTATGGCGAGTCAATACATGTTCTGCAATTTTCACCTTGCCAAAAGATCCGATCCCGAGTGTTTTGCCCAATTTATAATTGGGTAGAAACATGTCCTGGCCAGCACCACCTCGGCCAGCTGGTCCATCCATTTCAGAATCTAGAGGGAAATTGTGGAAGAAACAACACAAAAATTCAGGCACATGAAAGTATACCTAGATGCATAAACAAATGCAAAATATACTGAAAAGTAAAGAGCATGTGTGGCTACCTTGCCACTTGGAACGCAAACAAAAAGAAACAAAGAATGGAAAAAACACAACTCAGATATGCTGAAAATTAAAAAGAAAACAGAGACCAGATATGTGTAGGTGCATTTAGTCTCAGTATTATCAATCCTTGATAGCAGCACGTTGCAGCTGATCTCAAAAACTCTATAACAAGATAACAGGTTGGCCACTATTCTGAAATCTTTTATCCTGTTTATATAATGTATACTATACATATAAGTGATCAAAAATGATAAAAATTACTTAAAATAGGCATTTATAATTAACAATAAAAAGTCACAGGTTGCTGGAGAGTGGAGACACAGTGACACACAGGTCTCGCCAGAGAGAGAGGATGCATGTCTTGCCAAAGCCAGAGATGGGGAGGCAACAGGTCTCGTCGGCGTCGCCAGAGAAAGGAAAGAAGAGATGAGATAAGAGAGTCAAGACACAAGATTTGGGAGTGGCAGCAGGTCTTGCCCTTTATACTGTGTTTTTTCGTGAAAATCCCTAAAATACCCCCCCCCCCAAGAAGCCATAATGTCTGATTAAAGAGGGCTTTTTAGGAATCTCAGCTGCACTGCTCTATCCCACCACAATCCACGCTATTTCTGCCGCAAAAGTGGCCACAACATTTAAGAAGGCAATGGCAGCATTGAAGCATGGTATTAATAACTATTAGTTATAAAATAACTTTTCTTCTTATACAGAAAAAGAAGGCAGCTCCTCAACAATACACACTGACAAAATCATTATTAATAACCAGAAAAAAAAACTAGCATACCCCAATGCCAACAGGCTCCTCACGATTCAAAGCCAAAGGTATGGGGGAGGGTCATTGTATGCAACCTTACCCTTGTATTTGCAAAGAGTTTGTTTCCAGATTCAAACCCATGACCAACCAATCACCAAGGCACAACTTTACCACTGCACCAAGGCTCGCCCTCATGAATTAATAGGAAAAACAAAATAGTAGCATCATAGCATCTTTCATTTTCTTTTTTTATTGGTATTCCACATTCATAAGAGGGTGGCACATGGCACAAAAGTTACTGAAATGTGATTCAATGTCATTGTTTCTAGTGGCTTCCCTTTACAGGCACAGGGTTAAGACTGCATTGCATACATCAAGCCTGCCAAACCCCACCAATGTTGGAGCCTCATGCACTAGGAATTGAAAGCTTATTGGTATGTCCTAGATTTGTGAGATATTTTACCTCAAGGAAGATGAAGAAACCAGTACAAAAAAGGGTATAGGCAGCGAGATAAGCTATATAAACATTTTATGTATAAGGTTCCAAGATAATTTGTGAGAATCCATAGATTTCATGGAGAATTATTCCAGTGCTTGATGCACAGCTCAAGAAAGAATATACTTTTTTTTTCCCATGGTAGCCAAAGGTGGAAAGAAGCCTTAAGGTGCTAGGGGGTGTAACTCCTTCAGACAAGAGGTGGCAAAATGCACACACCTTATTGAGCGCAATAGAGCATCTACTTCAAATGGGATTAAGGGAGTTCTGTGTCTTGCACCCAACCAATGCAGGACCCACTCTTGTGCATATAGCAAACCATTCACATCGGGGGAGTGGATTAACGTAGAGATAAGTACACTCTAGAAAGCCAGGATATTAAGGGAGCAGAGCGTCAATTTTAAATAGGAGCTTCGTGTCCGACACAAAGCTAGTGAGGGTCTCAAGCTCCAATTTTGGCCATAAAGACAAGCATTAACTTTTAAAAAAAAATAGAACAATAAAATATTTGACTATTTTGCAATTTGCATTAATTTGCACTCAAATTAACTATTCAAGCAAAACATTTGTAGTGCAAACTAAAAAGTAAATATTAATTGTGCAATTTCCAAAATTGGTAAAATACTTTCACGAGTAGGAATCCAAAGGCGGAAAACTGGTCACTTCCACCATTACAAATAACGGCATCTAAGGTTTTGCACAGCAAGGATTAAGATAGTATTGAGAAAAAACCCAAAGTCCCACATCGGCGAGATAGTGCCAAAATACAATATATAAGTGTGGAGCCACTAGCTTTGAGTTTAAGTTAGACCCAAATCCACATTATGAGATGGTATCAGCGTCTATCCTAGATTCATTCAAAAGGTCACTCACCATGTTATCCACGCATCAAGCTCAAAAGTGTTGGACGTGAGGGGGTGTATTGGGAAAAACCACCGGCCTACCCATTGTCAGCCTACCATTAACCACCAGCCTAATGTTCCACTTATGGTTAGGACGGAATATATAAAGGGCATCTACTACTCTGACTTCAGTGGTTGTATATGTAATAATAATAATAATCCCAGAAACAATATATGAAGTCATTCAAATTCAATAAAAGAAGGAAAACATAGAATTAAAAATAAAATAATAAATAATCTAAGAACAATTCACAAAAAATATATATATATTTTACAATCGTAGCCTTCCTTATCCACACGCAACGCAATCCAGAATTTCAAATCTGGAAATGGACATCGTTCCGATCGGAAGCGCTTGCTTTCATTTCCAAAAGTAGAGACAAATCTTAACACGAAAATGAAAGCGAAATTAACGGAGAGAGAGAGAGAGAGAGAATTGTTAGGGGATTGAGAATGGAGAAAAGAGAGAAAGCTCACCAGAGTCTTTTTGGAGTGAACGGAGCTTGGGAGTGAGGAGGAATTGTGAGATTAAAGGGAAGGAACCCTAAAGTTGAAAACTGGGAAGGCGAAGAACAAAAGAGGAACAAAGCATCGCGTTCTCCTTCGATGTTTGCATTTATGCTAATACGCGACAAAAGACGGTGCGTTTCGATATCACAAGATGCTTTCGCTAAAATTGGATTCCAAACCCCATGTATTTTAGTACGTTCTTACAATTACAATATTACCCATGATAATTAAGAATGATCAAAGATGTATGCATTATAATTACAATATTACCCCCAGACTGATATTTTCCCACAAAGAGATCAATCTTTCACAATTAAAGTCATAGCTATGATCTCTCTTTACTCTATGCATCGTTAATTCGACTAATTCCTAATTAACGGATATTCTTGTAATATACTCTATCCTTGATGCTCTAGCTTTTCACAGCAAAAAAAAGTTATTTCGAAATGTATAATATCATGGTCATGATGATGATGTGATCTATATATTATTCTTATTATTATTATTCAATGATACAGCGTGCAGGAAGACAACGTACGTAAAGTGTTGGGTACTCAACTAAGAATTTTTTGTCCAATATGAAACTTTCCTGAATCCTTAGCACTCATTTTCTTTTAATTAATCCATCCATTCAAAGAATTGCAGTTACTTACATATTCAAAAGTAAAGTCCACACACGACCCTGTACCTATAGTCAAAAGATACAGAGAATCTCTGAATAAGAAATAGCACCAAACATACAATACAATACAATAAATATAATGATCCAAAATTCCAAATACATATACGTTCGTTCGTGCTGGTGCACGTGCATGCGTAACTGCACTTGCATAGTTGCATGTGACTGAAGACAGATCCTTCTTCTATCATGCAGATATATACATTGATGAAGTGTTTCTCATGATCATGTGTTTTGCATCGTTCTTAATTAGTTTTTCTCTTCAATGGCTCTTTCTTTTCCTTTCCTTAGAGAGTTGTACTTCTGATGCGTACATTTTTTTCATTACACACAATCAAATTTTTTGTTTTTCAGTAATTAATTAATCAACTGTCATCCAATTATATATGAATTTACACCTAAAATGGTTGATTTTTTTATAACGATTTTCCAACTAATATTTAAAATAACTGTCATGACAAATTAAGTCTCTAAATTTGGTCAACTTCATGTTAAAATTAAGGATTAAGTGGTCACTTACTAACTTGTAATTGTTACCATAGATATAGGATATAAAAACGTCATTGAACATGTGGGTTAATTACTTAAAAGTTAAAACAACATGTCAAGTTCTTACTTAATAAGTAAAATAAAAGGAGAATATACAAATATGAGGTAGATAAAATAGAATAAGTAGATAATGATGAGATCCTGAATAGTACAGCATGGCTGCTATAACATGGGAACTTTCTTGGTTTTTTATTTTATTTTTCTCTCTCATTGAATAGATAGATCCAGCTAAATCTCGTGCATGGAGACCTAAACTCAAGGGGAGCACCACGACCAAACAAACATGAACACCATTTTCCAACCTTCTCGATCTCATTATTCATTATTATCATTATTATTATCAACTCATCGAACCTTTTTCCACTTTTGTGAATATAGTAGTTTATATATGTAGCCATTATTATCCGCACCAAAGTTTGTTCAAACACATTTCATCTCCTTCTTTTTAATTGTTTGCATCAACTTCATTAATGATTGACTTAGGTGGTTATAATTCATACACAGTACAATTATTGCAACAGGAAAACACATAGAAGGTGTTGTTGTGTTCTTGCATGCAACGTTCTCTGGATCCGACATAGCCCTTGTCGGACCCACACACATGTTCTTCCTTCTCCCTTCGTTTTTTCTTTGAGTTAATTCCTCATTGTTTGTCCTTATTGCATGGAGAAGAAGACCATATCTCACCCAACATATCTCTCATAGAACAGGTAATATCCTTTGTTTGTTGTTGTTGGAGGTATCAAACTATAAAATATTCAACGTCAACATATTACGTTGGTCCAAGCGGAACTAGCTTCCGATCGATTAAACAAGAATTTGGATTCGAACCTTGTAGATGAAAAAGAAAAAACGTGCACTGTGGATCGAAAAACTCGTTGGAAGTGGAGATTCCACTGAAGGTTATCAGCTAGATCCCTAGATTGATTATCCACAAAGTTATTGGATACTTTACACCTATATCATATAAAAATAATAATAATCAATGTTATGTCACAGCCCAAGTGTTATTACACAGCCAAACTTTGACATCTTCTCTGCCACAATTCTATATAACTTTTCTGGTATGTGACTATCGCCCATGATGGCATTCCTCCTTGTCTGATAGATTTTTTAATATTTTCTTCCTTTAAAATCTATTTTCTTTATGTCTGTGTTTCTTAATTCTTAATTAGAGTTTTTTATGCGTTCTAGTCTTCTACTTTGTTGTTTGTGAATTCTGCATGTTCTTCTGCCTGAGCCATTATCTTGTGTTCCACTATTTTTTATAATACTTTTTTCTTCTTTTTTTTACATAGTATTTCATGGTATATAAACAACCTTTATGCATACAACAACAAACATTTATTTTTTAAATCTATACGGGACATCATATTAACCTTTCTTTTTTTCTTCTGTGCAGATGCATTGTACACAAAAATAATAATATCATTTCTCTTTTTCTATTCTTTACATGCTTTTTGTTTGTCTGATATGTCTCACCTGAGGATCCTTTTTGCTTTTCTTCAGCCTTTTCCATATATATGTAAGTATATATATATTTGCTCTTACTTTAAGGAGACAACAGTAGCTTCCTTGAAACAACCTCAAAATGAGAACTTCTATAGTGTACTATAAATTTGTTTTGGATAATTGGTTGTGGCTATCTTCATTGGTTTATCTGTGATCTTCCTTTTCCAAAGTGTTGAATTCCATCTTTTTCTTCTATTTCCTCCATACCGAGCTCAAAGGTATAAGCAACCTTCCTTTCCTCAGCTATGGAAGTTTGTGTTGTATGATATATAACATCCCATGAAAATTCTTACTTTGAGTTTCAGGGGGAAAATACCTTTGGAATATCACTGCATTTTATATTAGAAATTGTCATGTAACTTTTTAATTGTTTCCTTGTTCAATTGTTTTTCTTTTCAAGGCTGTGGTTTTAGTTGATCCTTCATTTTTGTTGACACTATAATTACCTTCATTTTGTTTTCCAACACTGCTTACTTTGTTTTAGTTTCTCTAAAATTTCCTTCAATATATTCTGTGCAGATTTTGAGGTTTGTCATTCTTACAATGGGGGGCTGTGTGTCAGTACCTTCTAATGCAATAAAAGCACCAAAGAAGATCCGAAGACGGATTACAAGACGTCGTCGAAAGATCTCAAACTCCTTGCCTGGTGATAGCATCAAGAAGAGGAATAGCAATGCAGGGTCACGTGTAACAGATTATTCTGTAAGTGAGTTTATTCATATGAACTTTGAAAATGGTGCAACTACTACTTGCAGGCGCTCTGAAGTTTCTAATTCAGCATTCCATCTTACTCAGCTTCAATGGCACCACAGTCAATACGATGCTGATGCAAACTGTATATTCTTTTCACTTTACTATTTTCAGTTTCTTTTTTTATCTCTTCAATCTATGAATGAACTTCTTATTAATTTCATTGCTTGCAGTAGTGAGTCAAGAAGAAACTTATTTTGACTCAGTCAGTATTCTGGATTCTGATTCAGATGACGAATTCAATAGTGCTCATGGAGGTAAATGAATAACTATAGCCTATTAATATATAAATTCAGTCTATTCAAATTGTTTTTTTTTTTTTCTTTCTTTTGCTTTCTTAATTTTGGTTGCAGATTTATATGCAGATGGTTTTCCATTAAACAACACAGTTGGAAACATGCCATGTGGTCAAGTTCTGCAGTATGAAAGATCATCATGTTTTTCGGGTAATGGGTGTCAGTATGAAGAATATCATGAAAGTTATGTTAAAGTTGATGGAAGCAACCAAGACAGCTTAAAGGGAAGAGATGAAAGTGGTTTTGGCCTTGTCACTACACAAGGTGTTGGAATGTCTCGCTTAGGCAAGTCTCAGAGAAGCAGCTTCAAAGGTATTAAAGAATATAAAGATGGTGGTTTGGAAGAGAAACCTCAAGAGAGTGCAAGGAAATCAGGCCTTCATCGGTTGGCACCCTCCGTTAGTTTCAATGACAAATCACCGAGGCCAAGCAAACGGCTGTCACAGATCTTCAGGCTTTCTTTGAAACGAAGATCTTGTGATGTAGATGATGCAAATGAACTTAGTAAGTGATGAAACTTCAATTTTCATTGCATGAACTTTTTTTTACACAACAAAGGGCTTGACTTCAAAGTTTAAACCACCAACTACAAAGTAGAATGCTGGAAAGTGGAAATTGTTGAACATTAGCATTACTTTCAAGTTCAAAGTATAAACAAGTACCAAAATAAGGCAACCTTTTGTATTTTGTATTGCTTGAATCTGTTGTATGGAAGTATGCTACATTAATATATTATGCTGATTAATATTGTATTTGTATGTAAGGTCAATCAAAAAGATATTTGATTCGACCCAGAGCAGGGAATATAATTCCATATCAGAATGGAGAAAAGCCATCTCTTGGATGTTGGTCTGAAATTCCATCCTCAACATTTCAACTTCGTGGTGAAAACTATTTCAAGTATGCTGTTGACCTTCCTTGCTTGGATACATGTCATTGTATACAAAAAATATAACCAATTTTGTTCCATGAAAATAGAATTGTCTAACCATTTTCTTTGCAGAGATAAGCGCAAGTCTCCTGCACCGAATCATAGTCCTTATGTTCCATTTGGTGTTGATCTATTTGTCTGTCGAAGAAAGATACATCATATTGCCAAACATCTTGAGCTTCCAAATGTGAAAGCCAATGGGAAAACTCCCCAACTTCTTATTGTAAATATCCAGGTATAGTTCTTTTTCTTCAATTCAACTTTCATATAACTTTTTTCAGTACTAATGTTGAAAAATGTATCATTAGTTAACTATCAGATTATATTTATGAGACTGTGTACTGCTGATTGGTTTCTCATCCATCATATTATCTCACGTGCTTTGTGGCAGTTGCCTTCATATCCAGCTGCAATGTTCCTTGGTGATAGTGATGGAGAAGGGATGAGTCTTGTACTATATTTCAAAGTTAATGAAACTCTTGATGAGAACATTGATCCCCAGTTTCATGAAAGCATTATGGTAAATCTATCGTCCACTGCTATTATCCCATTCCAAACCATCATTAAGTTCATTTTGTCTATATGAAGTAAACAGTATATATTCTTCATTGCACGCCATTTTGTTTCAATTGGATTTACAATATTGTTTCCCACAACTTTAACTGATATTTCATTCAAGGTCGCACATGTCTGGGGTTTGTAGCTTATTGTTCTATGATGTGTCTATATTCAAATCATTTAATTTATCAAATAAGAAATTCTTGGAGCATCAGAATTTGAAATCTTTATTTAACTCTTATAGGTCAGCTTTGGATTTCTTGAGTCATTGTGATATGATTACACCAGTTTTATTTAAGGTTTCTATACAATTGTTCCACTTATAACCCAATTTGAAGCATTAATGTTGCACACACTTTGTGCCCAACATGTCTTTATGACTGTTTGGAAGTGTTGTTATTTTTCTTTCTGTATGTATTGAGTAACACATGTTTAAACTGAGTATGCCACTATATTATATTTTAATGCTTAACAATCAATATTATTAACATGGTTCATGTTTCCTTATCTATGCTACAGAAATTAGTTGAGGATGAGACAGAAAAGGTCAAAGGATTTGCAAAAGAATCAAGTGTTGCTTTTAGAGAAAGGCTAAAGATCATGGTAGGACTAGTCAATCCCGAGGATATGCACATGAGTTCTGCTGAAAAGAAACTAGTAAATGGTTATAATGGAAAACCTGTACTCTCGCGCCCGCAGCACAACTTTTACAAGGTAAAGCTCATAGATGCAATGCAAGTGTCATTTCAAAGATGTTTTCATCATATGCTTAGAATAGATTTTCAAATCAATAAAACCTATCAATTGCATGTGTGATATATCGTGAGCTCGGTAAAGAAGTTTAAAATATATCAAAACATGCATTTTTTTTATGTTTTAACTAATGTGATCCTTTTTCCATAAATTTTTCTTTTTTTCCTGCATAGTAAGTCATGACTTAGGATGTTAGGGTATAGCCCATTTTTTTTCTCTCATAGAATTTCTCCTAATAGGTTATCCAAACATATGTGTTGCATCTGACAAGGAATTGACTTTTGTTTATTCTGCTCCTAATAGGGTCCTAATTACTTTGAGATTGATTTGGACATTCACCGATTTAGCTACATATCAAGAAAAGGACTTGATTCATTTCGAGATCGTTTGAAAGATGGCATTCTTGATCTAGGCCTAGCCATCCAGGTATTGTCTCATGTTTGTGTACTTTGGTATTCTTAGATATAAAATTGGGCATCCACATCCATCAAAATAAATCTATGGTTTTTAAACTTGCTATGACTCCATATAACCACCCTTTTTCTTTATCAAGTTGTTTCTCACCCATTCAAAGCAGATTTTTTTTTACCAGATCAGGAATTAAATAATACAACATGCATGAAGATCAAGTATTAAATGAACTTGAATGTTCTATTTTGAGACACTGCAATCCTTTTTCCAGCATTTTTATATAGTTAGCCTTCAACTGAGATTGACCATCTCTCTAATTTCTAAAAACAGGCACAGAAACAAGAAGAGCTTCCAGAGAAAGTATTGTGCTGCCTTAGATTGAACAAGATTGATCTTAATGACAATGGTCAAATGCCCATGCTAATGACCATTGATGATGAATGCTAAGGGTTTTCAGTTAATTGGAGGGAATAGGATTCATCAATAGAAATAAATATATGTATGTATGTATCCTTTGTATAAATTGGGAGTTAAGGTGTTTATGTTGAATGCAACTCCTGCAGTACTCTCGTATTTCTGTTCAAATGTACAGTCAGAGAAAAAGTAATTTAGAGGATGATTAACATGTATTGCCAAAAATGACATGAAAGGTAGAAAGAAGTGTTTCTTTATTAACTATTGTATTATTGAAATGACAAATGTTGCCAATAGTAGATGTAGATGTTTTTGCCCTGCATTATTGACCTTTTTTGCTTTTGCATATGCAAGTTTTCCCCTAACGTGGCGGCATTGATGGAAGATGGACCTAAACTTTCTATATTAGGTGGGTGTGGAAGAAAAAGTGAAGTAAGAAAGTCCAGAGAACATTGAAGTTGTTACTTAGGTCATCAATATATTACCCAAATAAAAAATATGTGATAATTTTCGAATATATAATTGTTTATTTATTCTTATTATATACCATTTTCACTTTTCACTAAATATTAATTAAGGTTAGTTTTGAAAAAAAAACATTTAATGTAATATTGATTTTTTTTATAAATTAAGATTGAGACTTCTCTGCTGAAAAGCATTAACCATTTTTGAGTCATAAAAGAACATAAACCATTGGAAACTGTCTTCCACTACAGTTCCCCAACTTTAAAATCAAGAGTGTTGTGTTGATACTTGATACGATGATGTCCTCCTGAATCCAATCTTCATCATCCCAAGTTGTTATTATCAACAAAAAAAAACGATGTTGTCTCCGAGTCCCAGCAGCTCCACCCTAACACACAAGTATTGTGTTTCTCCCTTCTCCACTTCAAATCTGGAAATACCCAGCACCAACTACACCCACACCACGAGTGTGGCAACAACAGCGCAACCAGAAGCATCGGAGGTGAGGCTAATCAGCATAGAGTTAGTGGTGCAAGAATGGTACAAGCTTTATGTAGAGCCCGCAAGAGGGTATGCAAAACTCACTATGGAGGATGAGTATTTGGTGTCACCAAAGTTCCCCTGCAACTTCAAGCTTCCCTTTTTCTATTGCATTTGCAAGCTCACTTGTGACTCCCACATCGACCAAGAGTTGGAGAAGTTGCCCATAGCCCCTGCCCTTGCACGCTATCTCAAACCCTTCATTCTTGACACTGTTCTTGGTCTGGCTCAAAAGGGCCCCTCTGAGTTCAAGTTGCTTTTTGATGTCAAGATTGTCAAGATTGACTTGGCCAACTACCAAGAATGTGAGTCCTATCGCAGACGCGGTCTAGTCTAGTCTAGTGATTTTTTTTTTCCGAAAAGGTTGGTTTTTTTGCTGTTTTTAACTGGTTGGTTTAGTCCACTACTGCAATTTGGTGCATGTCATAGGAATGATGAGGAGAGTAGTTTATCCAAAATGCAGTTCTCACCATTGTAATGAGGAAATTTTGCTTCTTGATCTCTATATATTCCAACAGTATATTATGGACATGGATACAACTATAACCTCATGGAATTGGATTCTTCTTTTTTCGTTGTATAGATATAAATGAGGTTCATTAGACTCACTCCACAGATCGCTTATGATTTACCAAACAATAGGTTTTGATACCATGTTATATTTCATCTTAAAATCAATTGACATTAAGCGAAATTGCTAATGAATTCAAATATTGGAATTTACTAGCTACTATCGGTATTTTCTCTTGCTTACTATTTGTGTAGGTCATGAGAGAAGGAAGGATAACTCAATCAGGAAAATACAATGACATTCTCAGGTCAGACACTGATTTTATGGAACTTGTAGGTGCACATAGAGAAGCTTTGTCTTCAGTTATGTCCTCAGAGAAAATGACCTCATTTAAAACATTGAATATCTCCACAAAAGACTCAGAGATTCACTAAGAGATTTTGAACTTGAGCAAGAAGAGAAAAATTAGATGATCATCATGATTAGTCAGATGTCACAGTTAAGCCAAAAGGCCAACTGGTTCAAGAGGAAGAACGGGAAAAGGGTAGAGTTCGGTTTAAGGTCTACTGGAAATACATCACAGCAGCTTATGGAGGAGCTTTTGTACCCTTCATGTTGCTCTCACAGACACTGGCCATGGTTTTTCAGATTGGAAGCAACTATTGGATGACTTTAGAAACTCCTGTTTCTGCAGAAACTGATATTGAAAGCTTTACACTTATGTTGCTTTGGCAATCGGAAGTTCATTTTTCAACCTTGTCATATCAGTTCTTAGAGTGATAGCTGGATACAAGACAGACACTATGCTCTTTAATAAAATGCATTTGTGTTTTTTTCCGAGCACCAATGTCATTTTTTTATGCCACCCCAAGCGGGAGAATCCGTATGTTATAAATCCATAATATGTTGATAATTCTTGACTGGTTTAATTTGAAGAGACAAGTAAATTATCTGATCATGTCGTAGTGCCATTACATCTGACAGTTTGATTTCTCTGTTTCTTTTTTCAAATGACCATGTTGAATGAATTTGTTGTCTAAATTTTTGTTATGCTTTTTGTTGCAGGCTTCAACAGACATAAGCATTTTCTATATGGCATGAGAAATGACTTTCAGTCTGATTCACATTTCTTTAATCATGATTGATCACCGTAATTAAGTATTTCGTAATTAAATAATCACCTTAATTACCATCAATATATATTTTATGAATTAAAGAATAAAATAAAAGTAACATTTGTCTCTGTGACAAAAAAATTTTATAATATATTATTGATTATTGATGTAAGTAAGAATTAGAACCACGAACGGCCACAAAAAATGTATAAATAAAAGCGAAATTCCTGTTTTATACATACGGTTCAAAACAATACATAAAGTAAGAATTATTAATACTTTGAGTTTTCTCTCTTATTTACAAGTTTTTAATATCTGCATACTCAAGAGGGTTGGTTGACAGAAAAACATGAAATAAATAAATGAGTACATGTACAAGTAGGATACGAAGCAAAAAAATTATATTACAAAATTTAACCTTTCCTTAAACATATCACATTACACATGGGCATTGCCATTTGTTGCTGTAATCCTATATATAATTCAGTGTTAGTCCTACTATGTATATGTACGATGAACCTGTATGAATGAACACTTAACTCTAGTCTAGTGAACAAAAAGAGGGGGATACTGTCGCCAAAGATATCAGATCAAAAAGAAACTGAAGTCAGAAGTTAGAAAGGTTCAGAAGTCCATAGCATAAAGAAGTCCATCAATGGCCACAATGTTTAGTCCAGCACCCCCTTTTGTAGATGTAGGATTAATCCACTCCTATGATCCTTGTTTTGTCATTGATCTGTAATACACAAAATTGATATATCTAAACAACTTTTAATTTATCCTTAAAACAGAAGTTAGAGACCAAAAAAGAATGTATACTACAACATTAGGTTGAGTTTTGCATCAAACTATTCAATGAATGCAAATAAATGGGAAAATGATAGACAGACAGAAACACAAGCAAAAAATAAATGCACAAACTATGTGAGATATGTGTGTATTCTAGAGCATTCAAAAAGGTTATAGGATAAGGAAGTGGTTGAGATATTACATTCATACAACAACTTACATAATACTACTTCATTTTCTCTCTTTCTCTCTCGTACCATTTATCTTATTTCACATTTTTCTAGCTCGTCTTCTTATTTATCTTATTTGAAAGAAGTAGAATTTCTCTTTAAAAAAAAATTGGTGAATTGACATTTACAAATGTAAAAGAAGTATAAAAACAACAGTCATTTTTCATGAAAAAAGTAATGATATGATAAGAAAAACTCCCAGTGGATCTAATAGCAAACGAATGGAGGTGTAGTTTGTTTCACTCAATCTTGCATATGTAACATCACCCTAGATGAAAGTAGTAACTTTACCTCTTCCCAACCTTGATTTACGAAGAGATTGCCGCATACTGTTTTCATTCCAATGCAACATCTCATCATTTTCATTTGATGGGATTATTTTTGGTACTGATTGCTCCACAGGCTCACCATGTTTTCTGTGGCCCTGCAAAAGTTTTGGTGCATAGAATACATAGGTATTTTGATCCATATCAAGATTTCATATATGATCCTCACTCAGTGAAAACATCACACTACTAAATGAGAATATCTATCAAAAGCAAACAAATAATTATAATAAACCCGAACATCGGTCATTGAAAGTTTCTAAGAACAATTATTTAGTTTGCAAATGATATTACGCCAGTTTGATCATCTAATGATAATTTCTGTTCATCAAAATGGTTTTGTTTGATCATAAAACATGTTTACATTCACCTAGGATTTCAAACTTACCCGAGAATCAATGAAAGCATCCATTTTATCTGTGAAATCAAACTCCATGTAATAATTTGAGTTGTATGTATCAGCTACATCGAATGATTTTTGTTGAACACGAGGAGCCTGGTACTTAAGTGATACATAGTTGGAAGTCTCATCCCGATGGCTTGTGTTGTAACTATGTTTCCTTTCTGAAACATCTATCCCATGTTCTGTTAAATCATATGTGCTGTTTGCAAAGGTTGGATCCAGAGCACTGATTTTGCTTCTTGAGCTATCTGACAATATGGATGAAACTTTTGGTTTTCTCCTTTTATCCCAAGTAAAACCACTAGATCCCGAGACTGGTGCCGGTCTTGAGTATACACCGTATTCATTGCAATTATATGAAGGCTTTGGTTGCTCTTTATGCATAACTCCTACTTTTTCTTTTGTAACACATGCCCTACCATTATTTTGAGAAACATTCTGCATTTCCTTCACAAAGAAGAAATACAAGTGAATAAAGGTAGTTATTTTTTCATCTAGTAGTATGTGGCATTCTGCAATGAAAGCAAGAGCACCTCTTTCAAAGCTGATTTGTTTAAATTGATATGGCCATGGGAAACTTGTTGGACTCGTCTTTGCCTTTTGGATGTTACAGCCTCTCTCAGTTTATCTCCATTCATTTTCCTGAGAATAAAAGACCAAGACTTCAGTTACAGAAATTGGAAACAAATTAAGCACATAGTTTCAATAGAAACCATGATTAAGTAGACGATGCATTTTGAATAATTTGATTGGTTAAGATGCTCAAAGCAAGAGAAAAATTCAAGTATAAAATAGCTTTATATGATTCATGACTATTTTCTATGAATAGAAGAAAAGACCATTGACCACAATTATATACCTGTGCACATCTTCCCGATTTCTGGCATCCATTTCTTTGCTTGGTGGATACTTTGGCAGGAGTGATGGATTGCAAGCATATGGCTTGGTGCTGAAATACTACAAAAGGTACAACATGAAACATAGAATCAGAATTATCAAACTTTAATTATGTGCAATAGGAAACAGTGAGCAAAGATCTTAATAACATAGCATCTTCAGAATAACAATTATGAAAAATTTACACACAAAACACCATCCTCAAAGTTAACTCATGAAAACTCATTCTTTATCATAAAGATAAATCTTATTGAAAAAGGAAGAAGAGGAAGATGCATAAAGAATTCACCTCAGACATGAGTGCAGAGGAGGCAGTCCCGCGCTTGGAGGGATCAATGGAAAGTAAAGTCTCCAGTAGGTTTACGGCAGTTGCAGGAAAGCCTCTACACCTCTCATGAAGAGAGGTTTCGTAATTAGTCCGAGGTTTAAACACTGTGGCCAGAGGAAGCTTATTCGTTTTCCAGTACTCCCCAAGTGGAGAACCACAAAGCTTGAAAATTTTGTGTAATTGTTCAACCTGTAGATTAAAGAAAAATATACAACAAATCAAGCCACCAAAGTTTTAGTGTTAGACTGACAAATGAACCGATGCATTGCTAGTCTAGCCTAGTAAATTCCTTTGTTTCTTTCATAAAAATCTTGTTGGATGTCTACGTAAAAAATGTTTTAACAGTGTATATAATTCAAGAGAAATGCAAGTAAAAGACTCTTGTTAACACATTATTTTGATGAAACTTATTGAAAATCTAAAAAATCTGTGGCCTTGCTTCATATTTAACGATCCCCACTTATAATTTAGTAATTTCCAATAGTATAGAGTGTGTTACTGACACAGTGACACTCCTCATAAATAAAAATCTTGATTAAATTGATAATGAGGTTACCTCAGTTCTCCCCTTAAGGATAGGCTTCCTCAGAAAAAATTCAGCAAAGACACAGCCAACACTCCATAGATCCACAGAAACTCCATAAGTTGTTGATCCCATCAAGAGCTCAGGAGGACGATACCATAGAGTCACCACACGACTTGTTAAGGGTTGCTTGTTATTTGGGGTAAGCGTATTGGCTAACCCAAAATCTGCTATCTTGAGAATACCTTCATTGTTCACTAATATATTAGATACTTTAATGTCTCGATGCATAATACCTCGAAGGTGACAATGCTCCATTCCACTTAATAGCTGTTTCATGTAAGTCTTAATCTGTTGAGGAAAACATGAAACAACAATTAAGGTAACATCTACTAATGTACTAGTTATTAAACAAATAAATGAAATGCAGATTAAGACAAACCTGTGAGTCTGTGAAGTTTATATCAGGAGAAGCTACTAGGCCAGCAAGGTCATGCTCCATGTATTCAAACACAAGGTATATGCTATTTGATAGTGGTGAAGTGATTATACCCTCCAATTTCACGATGTTAGGGTGGTCAAGTGTGCGGAGAATTAGTATCTCTCTTGCCATGAACCTAATGCTTTCGGCTTGAAATTTGTCAAAGCGCACCTTCTTCAGGGCAACCATCCTCCCAGTTTCAACTTCGCGTGCTTTGTATACAGTGCTATATGTACCCTGTCCAATCTACAGAAAAGGAAAAGATAAATGTTTACCACATCATTTACAAATCTTTATATGTTGAATGTTGAATCCATGCAACCTTATCCAATCTCTGAAAAGAGTCTAGTTTGAGAGGGAGCCAGCCTTGAATGGCTTCCCCGGCAACAGAGGTTAGCCAAGTTGGCCACCCAACCGCATTCTGCTGAGCAGCCTCCACAAAGCCACACGATGACGACGACAACCTTAAAGGCACCGAACCTCTCAAGCTCCCCCTGTTCCTTTCCTTCCTCACCTCCTCCCCCTCACGCGCCTCCGCCACGCCGTTTCGCTTTCGCCCCGACCCATTGCTGCTTATCCGCCTCCGCGAACTCGAATGCACCACGCACGGCTCCTCCGGAGTAGAGCCTCCGGCGACGGCCACGGTCTTCTTCGAGCTCACGCAGCCCATTTTAGAGACGACAGGTCGAGCCAAATCGGAAACGGGTCGCGAACACCGCTTCCGAGGACAAACGAAGCTCTCTCAGCGAGATAACGGAGCTGAACCCGGAAACAGAAACAGAAGTAGCATTGAGAAAGGAGGGAAGATGCTGGCTTTGTTGCTCGCTTCTGCGTTTTTCTCTCTCTTCCAAAAACGACACAATCAAATAATCTCTTTTCTCTCTCTCTCTGTCTCTCTCTACCGTGCTGCGAGATCTGCGGAGTAGTATTTTCGAGGATGTCGCAAACGGTCCTGAGACATTCGCGGGTCCCAATGGGTGCTGCATGTCTCTTTTTCGTGTTCTAATTCTAACGTAAGAGAAAAAAAGAGAAAGGTGTAATGTAACCGTTCGTTTGGAGGCTGTGTTATTGTTTTGTGTTTGTGCTGTCGCTTTGCTTTGGTTGGATACAGAGACAAGTACGAATTGGTGTAATATGGCATGCTGATGATGCTTGCATGCCAACTCTCTAACAGCACCATTTCAAACGCATCATTCATGGAGTTAGATTAATAATTTTACAGTTCTTTTTAGTATTGATGTTCAGTTTAGTTGCTGCCCAATTGTGACCTGACACCTCTCTGTTCTGTTGTGCCTCATTGGCTAATTTACTTGTTCAGTGATTGTGGTTATTATGATGTTCTTTCTTTAAATTATTTATCACTACGTGAGGGCATGAGTTTTGATTGTATTTTGATAGTAATGTTACTAAACTGATGTAGTACGTACATGTTTTGGGGTATCATTCATTCCCTTAATATACTTTATGATCAAATTCTTCTATGATGTTGATTCATAATAATTGTATTTTTTTGCTCCCAATGTAAGAGCGATACAAGTTTTTTTCTCCTTCAAAAACTACTGAAAGTTAGAGTACTCTGGTTAAAATACTTAAAATCTTCACACACATTTTATAAGATGAACATAATATCCACAACAATGTTGTAAGCCGAAATCCTGTTGCTATGATCCCTTTGCCACGGGTAAAGTGACAACACAAAAAAACGAGTTAAATTAAATAAGTCTAAACTTTAATGTTTTGACCATCTTTAGAAAAAAATAATAATAATAAAGGCAGCAGCAGCAGTAGATAGGCAGTTACTTTCTACTTTCTTGTCAGGTTATCAACAAGAAGATATAGAGGCCATCAATAGTACATATAAATAAACAAATAACAAAAGAATCTTTTTTTTTTATGGTTTATTATATTTTGTAATTTGTATACCTTTGTTACGATTAACTTTTAATACTTGTAATCTTTCATTGTTATAGTCAAGTCTGTGTATCACTTTTTCTTAATATAGAACTCATGTTAAATTAAAAAAAAAAAAAAAAAAAACTCAAATAGTTAGAGATTTAAAATGGGTTTGAAATAGGAAAATGATTTAAAAGAGATTTAAATTATCAAACTTACAATAAAGGGATCAAAATATAGTTAAACATTTTTCAAATATAATGTATTTCCTTTTAAGTTTTAACTCCAAGGAGCAAGTATAACTAATCAAAGTATATATCAAATAAAAGTAGCAACTGGAGCTATACTTCCCCTATTAGGCTATTACATTCTATCCACCTCAAACCTAAATCTGGTCCTGCGAAAACGGGCTGAGATGAAATGCAATTTTTTTTAAAAGAATATTCGTATAATAAATTTAAGATTTATCATACGAATATTCTTTTGTTATGTAACCATCACATGCATATATCATGATTCACGAGTTAGTTGACAGTGGTCCTCAAAGTATATTCAGCTCCTCTAACATTAATGTTAGAATTAAACATTGCAATAAAAAATTACTCAAGTAACACTGTAACAGGATGAAAGACAAAAATAACTATCACTACAATATTCAATCGAAGCTTGCTAGATAAATCAGTTCCTCTTCCCTATTTTTTGCTTATTAAGAAAACATAACAAAAGTAAAATAATAATAATAATAATAATCGTGTATTATAAATAAAGAGTCAAGTCTTACAATATAAGTTGTCCATTATTGATTATTGATTAATTAAATTTAATATACTTTTAATCATTAATAATAAAATTAATAATCGATGGTACTTCTTTATTAGGTACAAGAAGCTTGAAAAGTAGTGACAAGAATTTCTGGTCAGACTTACAAATTTTATCCAAAAAAATCCGATGCTAGACCATAACTGGATACAATCAAGATATATCTCACTGTCAATGGTATGCACCATGTGAATTGTGAACAATAATATAATATATAGTATCAAGTAAACGTCATTCAACAACACTACCTTAATTGAATCAAATTTGAACAATATAAGTTTACAAGGTAACAACAAACAAGCCTAAGCCTTGTCCCACGTGGGGACGGCTGCATAGACAAATCCATACAAAAAGGAGTTTAATTGTAGGATGCAATCTCTTCAATTTTATTTGTACTCTAGAACTGCACTTACAACTTACAAGGAGTATTTTATAAATTATATAATAATGTTCGTACATTAGTTGAAATGATATTCATACCTGTAAACGAAATCTTATACAGCCAATTCCATAATTTAGATGTACAAAAGAAGGTGTTACATACAGAGAAACTAGAAAACAATAGACATGCATGCACTAACCATTGCCAACTATAACTAGTGTAGTGACTACACCTTTATATTATATATATTATCCATTTCATCTTCTAGACAACTTCATTCTCTTCATTCTGTACTTGGAAGCGGAATAAGTGAACATGGTACCAGACTTTTATACTATGATTTGCTCTTCTTTTAAGCGCAAATGTACAGGTCTTTGATCATTATTACCTCCAAAATCCATATCTTTAAGCAAAGGATGCTTCTCCGGCACGACATTATGCGGTTTTAATGGCATTGAATTGTTACTAGCTGTGTTGTGGCTGCTGTTTCTAGCAGCAGGCACATCATGATTATGTTTACCCTCATACGTGGTTATGACAGCTTTGGGGTCTGTTGAAGCTCTCTCAACATGCTTACGCACGTTGCATCCTGCACTAGTGCATTTGTAATAACTCCTGCTCACAGAAATTCAGAGCAGTATTAGATAAGTTAAAAATATTCAAAGACAAAATACGCAGGAGGGTTGGGGACATGTTGGAGAGGGCTGAATCTTGACAATAAGGTCAAACCGATAGCCAACCCACATCGTAAGGATGTTGCAGGATTGAAGAACAAAACTTGAATCCTCAAGTTATGATTATCTCATAAAAAGAATAGCCATACAATATACAGAAATGCATGAACACATATCAGACACTGTTGAGCTGGTGCTAATAATCAGAAACACTCTTTGTAATGTAAATGAAATCAAAAGCAAAAAACAAGGATGGGCGAAAGAAATTTCTCAGTGAATACTTTTAGTGCACAATATGAAGAAATTATATTGAATAGTGAATACTTTGTGTGAGTAAATTACATTGACCTCCGTGAGGTTTAAGAAACACGTGCAAACTCCCTCTTTAGCTTCAGAAATTATGCTCACCTGTCCTATTTTTATATTGGACAAATAATCCTTGCAAAAAATTTAGATGTTTTCCAAAGACATACCTACTGCGTACATTTGTTCCCATTTATAATCAATTAAAGTGAATGTACAATATACAATTAGAGAAAGTGACATTCTATTACAAATTACTACACACTATACAAAATTAACACATGCTGAATTTAATGTAAGAAAACCTAACCAAAACTTCTTACACCCTAGTTGCAATGATTCACCTTATACCATAAAAAACCGGTGCTTGCTAATTAATTTGTCTTCAATGTTTTTATGGACGACCTCTATAGAAATACAGAAAACATAATGAAGGATTCTCATATGTTTGATTAACTTTATATCTATTTAGGAAATGAAACTGAAATTTTTTACATGATTCCAAAGCAATAATTGGTTTAAGATTTAAACACATTATGAATTTTTGAGAAATATCAACCTAAGAAGCATTTAGAAGAAATATTGCAGCATATAAAAATAATTTAAGTAATCACCTTGGATGAGGGTTTCCCTTCACCACTTTCTGACCATACTTTCGCCACCTGTAGCCATCATCCAAAAGATCCACTTCACTTCTTGTTTGCACAATGATTTTGGGTTCTGTGACAGTCTTCTGAGACAGAGGTACTTCAGAAACCGCAACATCAGTGTTCCTGAAAAACAGAAATTTAGCCTTCGTCATGAAGAATTGTAGAAGTGCATAGCTGTGTGATAAAGGATCAACATGGATAAACTTGCCTTCTCTTAGGGTTTGGCTCGCTGTCATCTGCCTCTTCCCTATTTTCTACATCACCCACTTCCTCACTCTCACTTGGCCCGGGTAGTAGTTGCCTAGGAGCCCCTTGATTGGAGGTCTGGTCACTTTCAGGAACTGAAGAATCGGGAATGTTTTCACTAAACTTGTTTAATTGTCCAACCCAACCTTGTGAGTTTGACTCAGACTTGGGCTGAACAGTTACATTTCCATTTGAATCACTACTATCTTTGGCACGCCTATTTGCCTGAGGCTTTTCATGGTTATGCTGGCCTTTATAGATAATTTCAGTTATGTGACCATCAGGGGCACGCTCAACTTTTTTCTTCACAATGCAATTCAGATGTGTGCACTTGTAATAGCTTCGCGGATACTCACTGCCCTTGACCTGCTTCTGCCCATACTTACGCCAGTTGAAGCCATCATCTGCAGGTTTGTCAATGGCCTGGGAAGATGGTTGATATTTTTTATCAGCCTGTGAGAGCTCCGATGTATCGGGTTGAGCATGTCTAGGTTCTGATACAGATGATACCATTTGCTGCTCAGAAGCTTCATTTAGAGCAAAAGATGGCTGCTGTACAGGTGGTTCGGTGGGAGCTGTTACTGATGGCATCTGGTAATCAGCTTGCATATGCATATGAGATTGAGCAAGGACAGCTTGAGCTGTAACCTGTGCTAAAGCCTGTTGATGGGACATCCCAAAGGGGCTCTGTACACATCGAATTGAAGAGATAATGAAAACCTCAAACAAGTATATCAACCATCCCCAAGGCAAAAAGATCACATTGATAATTGATAATATTGATAATAATAATAATAATGAGAAAAAACCCCAGCAGCAGGACCAACAAATGACGTAATATAATGCATAGCCCTGCACAATTACCCAGATGAAAAAAAGAAACTAGTTTTTTACTAGGGGAAGATGGATCTTCAATAGCATTTATGAAATTTAGCATGCAGTCAAGCCATGAACGAGTAGAACGTAATGGTACAAACATTCATTCTTAGAAGACAAATAAATCCAATCATTGAGTTGCTTAGTCAACATAGACTTGGAAAATATCTCATTTGTTTTCACCATGGAGTGACTAGCACAGATTGTATTTCAGCCGCAAATTCTGCCTCAATTTTCTGTTGTTTGCCATAACACCCTATCAAAATTATCATCAAAGAGAATCAAGGTAATGCAACAAAAAATCATTTTACTATGACGCATAATGCCTCCAAGTTTTTTGTAAAAGTATGATCTAAAAATCCCATTATCAATCCCTCCAATAATATCATAGACTTCATTAATTCACATATTGAATTCACTCCGTGTCTGCACATGGGCGAGTCTAAAACCCAGAAATCCTTAGA
The DNA here is from genome assembly GCA_014843725.1 of Amphicarpaea edgeworthii. Classification (NCBI taxonomy): domain Eukaryota; kingdom Viridiplantae; phylum Streptophyta; class Magnoliopsida; order Fabales; family Fabaceae; genus Amphicarpaea; species Amphicarpaea edgeworthii. The sequence goes on along the minus strand of CM026321.1, from coordinate 2,505,791 downwards.
CACTATTGAATCAGTCCACTAAAAACACACATGGCACAGTCCAATTGTACTAAAGCTTCAGATCAAATCTGAATTGTTAAGAGTACTACTATACTACTATCAGAGTCAACAAGCACTGATAAACCCCAAAATCACCAAACTGCAATTTCCATCCCCGTCAACCGATCCCATCCCCCAACTTTCAAAAAAAATCACATCTTCACAAAAATCATCACACCCCTTTTGAAATTCATCCAAAAATTAGTTCTTTTCTGTTCTAAAAGCGGTATTATTGGTCAAATGAATCACCTGAGGGGAAAAGAAGCCAGGGGAGTTGAGAAAGCCAGAAGGGCTCAAGCCGGGTGGCACAGTGAAGACAGGAGAACGAGCAATGACCAAATTCATGGGTCTGCTCTGCTTGAACCCCCTTGTGGGGCCCATCGTCGTCCCTGCCGGAGTTGTCGGCGGCGGAGAAGGCCATCGGGGAGGCCATGGCGCCGGCGAGGAGCTGCGAGAAGGAGCGGCAGTCGCCAGCGGCTTCGGAGCCGAAGAAGCTGGAGACGAGGGTCATGGGGCCGGGGCTGGCGCCGCCGCCGGCGGAGAAGAAGGCCTCGGCGGAGGGACGCGGGGGGAGCGTGATGGTGGGGCGCGGTGGCGGCGCCGTGCCTGAATCGGTGTTGGGAGTGGACATCGGTGGGAAGAAAAATGAAAAAAATGGATAGCAACTAAATGATGAGTTTTCGTTTCGTTTCGTGTTATCTTCAACACTCTCAGGCGCAAAGTCCACTTCGTGTCGTGCAAATAACTCGATATTATTGATTATTGATTTATTATTACTATTAACTATTACTATTGGTATCGTATGTACACCGTTTTTGTTCAATGCTCGCTATTTTCGGGTTTCGTTTTTTTTTTTTCTTTTTGTTTGTTTTACGACATTCAACCTTTTTACCGATTTTGACAACTATATATAATTACAAAAATAGTTAGTTATTATTAAACTTACTAATAACTTGTAGTATTATTTTTCAAAGTTATTTTCCTTTTTTTTTTCTAAGTAGTATCTCAAAATTTTATTTGACAACTAACTAATTCTTCTTATAATCTATCCTTTTTTGGAATAAAGTGATATACCAAGTTGTCACTTTTCGATATTAGTTTAAGTATCAATTTTCACAAATTTGAGTTCATATGTAACCATGTAATGTGCTAACTTCCATGAAAAATGAGCTAGTTGAATTACTTAGAGTTAAGACTATTATGAACCACAAGAAGTATTTGGTACTCCATACAACTGTTGGTAAACCTAAATCTTAGTTTTCAACTTTGTTAGGGAGAGAGTGCGGAAGAAGTTGAAAGGATGGAAGGAGAAAAGCTTGTCTAGAGTAGGAAGGGAGGTGTTGATAAAAGTTGTCATGTAGGTTATTCCATCATACATCATAGGTTGTTTTCTGTTGCTTGTGTCAATATGCAATCAAATTGAGAGCATGACAATAAGGTTCTTTTGGGGTGGGTTAGTGGATGATCGCCTTATCGAAAGATGCATTGGCTTAACTAGGAGAAACTCACTAGAACTAGAAGAAATTGAAGGCTTGGTTTCAGGATGTCACAAGCTTTCAACAAAGCTCTCTTAGTTAAACAATTATGGAGATTATTACACTATGAAGAATCTCTGATGGCTAGGGTTTTTAAAGCCAAATACTGCCCTCGGGGTGATTTGATGAAAGCTAAAAAAGTTCATGATCCAAGTTCCATTTGGACAAGTATCATGTCGACCAAAATGGTGATCGAGGAGGGACTCATGTGAGGGATAGGTAACGTGCAACTTGTGAGGGTGTGGAAAGACAACTAGATCCCAAACTTCAACAACATGAGGCCACTAGTGGAGATAAGGGGAGAGGTGGATGAGGATCTAAGAGTGAGCAATCTAATTGATGATACTCGTAGGTAGGATGTTCAAAAGATCAACACTGTGTTTCTTGAACAAGTGAGGAAAGTTGTGTTGTTAATTCCTATCAAACAATATGCAGGAAATGACAAAGTGGTCTGGAGTCTTAACCCTGATGAATGCTACATAGTGAGATCGGGTTATAAGCTTATTTTGTCAAAAAAGCACAAGGAACAAGCATCAACCAGTATCACCTGGCGACATATGGAACAAAATCTGGAAGGTTCCTACCCTTCCTAAATGCAAGCACCTAGCTTGGAGGGCATGTCATTACTCCCTACCTATACATTTAAACCTAAAAATGAGGACAATGCAGGTGGATCCTATTTGTCCTCAATGCAGGAAAGTTGAAAGGAGAGCACAATTCATGCCTTGGTGACATACGAGGTAGTAAAGAGGATCTAGTTTATCAAATAGACAAAGTTTAAAGTGATTGTTCAGTTTGTGTCTTTACTAGTAGTTAGTCATATATAACCACTTTAAACTTTGTCTATTTGATATGGTTTGCCTCAAGTTTGGCAATTAAAATTACAAGGAATGAGGAGACCTCGTTCCATGTTTGGTTTAGGAGGATTTTTTTAGATAAGGGATGAAGAGTATAAGAGGAGAATTTGGGAACTCTTGCATGAAATTTGGAGAAGCAGGAATACTTTGGTCTTTAAGTAGGAAATGGTGCCTTTACCTGTTCTTTTGCTGAGGGCAAATTCATTACACATGATTGAGGTGAAACATCAGAAAGTGCAATAGTGGAAACCTCCTAAATATGGGGAGATTAAGGCTAATGTGGATGCTTCAGTGAGAATATGGATAGGTTATGGCTTAGGGGTGATTTTTAGGAATGTTAAGGGGGAAGGTGCTTGCTATTGCTACTAGTTTTTTGTGCCCCATGAGTATAAACCGCATATAGCTTAAGGCTTGGCTCTAAAATAAAGCATCCAAATTGCAAATGATTTGTTATTGCAATAGGCAATGTTTTAATCAAACTGCCAAGAGCTCTGTAATGCTTGGGAAAAAAATGTAACACTCGATTTTAATAATGTATGACTAAATATTTGATTGGGAGTATTAGTTGAATTAAATTGAAATTATATTATTTAATATGTTTACCGATTAATAATATTATGCTTTTAGTGCTTGATGTGTAATAGTAGGTTTAGATTGTTAATTGTGAGAGTGTGAGACTTGGTAGTTGTTTTCGATAAAAATAAATAATGGACTTAGTTATAATAAGGGGGGGGTGTCGACTAGCAAAGCTTTAAGTGACTCCAAAGCTTAAATGCACATAGAAGCTTCCTCTTTTCTAAATATCCTTTACTTCTTCATCTTCCTCAAAGCCTTCCTCCAACCTAGGGCTTTGGTACCCACACCATTAGAGACTTTCTTTCATTAGTTAGAGTTTCTTGATTGTTTGTAGGAGTGGTAAGCTCACTTCCTTCTTCCTCCCTCGACCTCCTTGTTCTGTTCTTTTTCTCCTTATCTTTTGTTGGAGTGACCTCGTTATGTGTTTTGATGTAAAACCCATTTTTAAGCGTTGTTTTGGGTTGTCTATAAGTTTGATGCGGTGGAGCTGATGATTGGAGGAAAACCCTTTATGGAGCTCAAGATCCCCTTTTCTTCTCAAAATCTAGGTTGGAAATGGTGATAGGTAAGGGAAGTTAACCTATCTTTCTTATTTCATGATGATTTTGGGTTTAATTGATTTGAATCTTGTGTTCTTGTTAGGACTTAGTGTTTATAAGCTTAAAGGATGATTTATGATGTGTTTGTTGTGAGTTTGGATGCTTGGATAGTTATTAATGGGGTTCAAAGCTAAGATTTTCGAAGAACTTTAGTTGCAGAATCTACAGTTTTAGTTAGGTTAAAGATTTTAACCTTAGCTAAAATTCGATAGAATTGGGTTTGCACAATTTTAGCTCAAGTTAGAATTTCTAACCCAAGCTAAATGTTTGGCTAAGCTAAGTTTCTATGCTTAAGCTAAATGAAGGCATAGTGTTTTGTTTTACCTTTAATACTTCTTAAAAGTTCCCAAGTGTATATAATGTGGTTTTATGAATCTTTATAATATGTATGTAAGGAAATATAATTGTGATCTTGTTGAATGTGATATTAAGAAGATTATAATGTTTTTAGAAATTGAAAATTGGTTATTGAAGTGAGATGATGATGTATGTGATGTAAATGTGAACTTGTTATGAAACCGTCTCTATATGTTAAAAGGAATTAACTATGTCCTTTGGGAAGACTTTTGTTGTTAATGAAAAATAGTATGCTTGGGAGGGTGAGTTCCACGTCAGGACTCTGCCCCACTAAAGCGACCTAGGGTCTTGCCTAATGGGGTATCTTCTCAAGTACCACCCTTGTGTTTTACTCTAGATGGCATGTTAAAGTATAGAGAACCACTTCCCAAGAGGCTTAGTGACCCTTTAACGTATAGGAGATATAATGTTGTTGGTGGTAGTGGTGGTGATGGTGTGAAACTTGAATACTTGAGATGGACCATGAGTGAGATGGTGGGTATAGAGGTGTTGTATCTCAAACCTCAAGTAATCTAAATCTTGTTATTGTTGTATGGACTATTAAGATGTATTTGAATCCTTAAGTTAAGCCATTGGAAATGGCGGGTATAGAGGTGCCATATTTAAGACTGGAGAGGATTCCAAATATGTGTCGTTGATATACGGTGAGTGCATAATTGGTGCACAAAAATATACCTTGTATGCATAGTTGGTGCATAAGCATGCACAGTTGGTGCACGGGCATATGAGTAGGCACATAAGTTGGAGTGCTAGGTAGGCTCTCAACCTAGTGGCTGGGGGTTTTTGTAGTGGCTAACGAGAATGGGCCTATAGAATAGATGAGTGAGCGAATCCCTATAAATGTAAGGTTTTGCAAACTTACAGAGGTAAGCCAATATATATACTTGTCTATTTTCGATAAAACCACACCTCCCCCACATGATCAGCCCAAGGGACTCCCAGAATGGTCAGATAGTAAGACTATGTTATGGGATGGGGCTTGTGGGAGATCACTCATATTGTGTTGAGTCTCCATGGAGCAGAGTCAGTGTCTATTGTTGAGGTTGACCAATGACTTGTGTGTTGAGTTATGATAATGATTTCTCTTGAATGAGTATGATGAGATTGTATGATAGTTGATGAAGATTGTGATATTTGATGAATAGATGTAATGAGAGGTGATGATTTATGTTGCGATAAATTTGTGCTATTATTCATGGTTGTGAGTCTATTTTATAACTGTATTGTATGATTTGGTTGAGATGGTTGTGCCATGAAGTTAATAGTTAGCTTTCTCGTTTCTGTAATTTGAATTGTCTTATCTATATATGTATTTATTATGGTAAGCTTACCCTTGCGTGTGGCACGTGTGATTGTGGATCGTGATGATCCCAACCTTGACGTACGGGGAGCAGATGGGTTCAGGTGGAATTCTCTTGGAGCCATTGTAGATGGAATACGCACAAGCTTAAACTACATTTTCTTCCTTCTTTTCTTTGGCCTTATTTTATGTATGGATAAACTTAGATTTATGTTAAGCTTTTATTGTAAAGATTTTATATTATTGAAGTTATATTTCTTTTGATAAAAAATGAAGTACATTGAGGTATTGTAAATCATTCATCTCGGTTTTATAAACTCATATTTTATACTTTAAGTTTGAGATTATATTTATTAATTTTGGAACTTGAGAAAAGTTCACAACCTTTTTAATAAATAGTCTAATGAAAGAGTTTTATTTTTATAAAATATAATTCAATCTTTCTTTGATTATTTATCTAACGTAAGTGGGATGTTACAAAAAATAAGGGTGTTCTGTGCTTGTATCTTTCTGATATTGTCATGGAATGCAAGGCTTCTATTGGAGGCTCTACTGCAAATAGACTCTTGCAAATTAGGAGAGGGCAACGAGGCTACAAATAAAATAGCTAATTTAACTTTTTGACACTCGTGAGTTTGTTTGGATTAAGGACTTTCCCTCCCAAATACTCTTTATGGTAGATCATAATCGGATGTCTTAGTCAGCCTATGTTTCTTCTTGCTAATATATGGTCTCTGTTAAAAAAAAAAAAAGTTGTCACTCTTCCAAAATTAATATTTGGATATATACCAAAAACAAATCATAGTTTCTCTTTGGTTCCCAACCAGGGGCAGGACTTTAGCGTCCCGGCATCATGGACACAATAGTGGCACATCATGCTAGCCAATTATAGGAGCTTCGACATTTTTAAAAATAATTAATAATTAATAATAATTTCATTAAAACCTCATTTAATATAGACCAAATATATATTAATTAATAGTTACTAAATATATTCTCTCAGTTGAAAATAAGGATATTGTTAAAACTTTGAAAGAGTAAAAGGAGTGTATTGGATTATGATTATTTAGGATTTTAATAAATTTTTTTTAAATGTATGGAGGTATTCAATCAAGATTATTAAATAATAAAAAATAATCTAATGGTATATTATCAAGATTTTTTTTAGAGGATAACGAAATCTTGTGGTATTCGACTGAAATTTTGAATAACTTAAAAAAAGTTATTTGTTATTCAAAATCATACAGATTTTATGGACTTTTTTTTAATTGGATTTTGATGGATTTTATGAACTTTTTAGTTGATCATATAAATATCAAACCCAGCAAACAATCTCATCCCGGTACTAATTTGTTCATACCCAAGTCACTACGAATCAACTTACAAGCCTCGCATGTAATCCACTATCTCATTCTCCTTTTTAAGTTCATAAATTCCTAATAAAATGAAAATCTTTATAGGAGAAATAGATCTAAACTTGGAGGAAGTTCTAACTCAGCTGGGACAAACAATCAATTTAAAGTTTTAAAAGACCTTTCTAAACTATTGCAATTAATTTTGAAAAAATATATAACTTAATAGAGAAAACAAAAAGTAATGTTTAAAATGCTATAAAAAAATCCTAAATCTATTCATATATAACTGGAAGAATGTTTATTTTGTATATTGTTCAAGTTAAGCAAATGATTAATATTTTGATCATTATGTCTTTTTTGTTGACTAATGTTTTATTATTATTTTTCGCTATTACTTTATAAAAAATTGTAAAAAAGATATCTCAAAATTTGAAATTCATGTACGTTATTAAAGTGGTGAGAGGGTTCAACTTATGATGACTTGTAATTAGTTTGTATTCAATGATATTTTCAAGCACACTCTTGTTCGCTTATTTTTAGTAGTTTTGAATTTTTTTTTGAAACCAATAAAGTATTTTCAAATCTTATAAATCCATGAAATCCTTTCAAATTCTATATTCTAAATCCATTAAATCCAAATTACAAAATCCTAATCACAAAAGTCTTTTTAAAAAAATCTTAATAAAAATCTTAATAGTTTTTAGTTTCCTATGAAATCTTAAAAATCTTTAAGACTTTTTTTATGTCAAAAAAAGTCTTTTAAAATTTTAATCCAATGCACCCCTAAGTTTGTTTTCTAACATTTTTCAAACAAAAAAAAAGAATATTCTACTAGTATGAAATTATCTATTGAAATATTAGCTAAATTTTATGATTGATTAAAATGAATTTAATGTTTATCATGAAGTATTATTACAAAAAGTTCATAAGTTTAAAAGAATTTGATTTGATATGCTAATTTTCTTCAGATTAAATTATTAATTATTGATATCGGTTGAACAATTAGTTATTTCCATGAAAACAGAGTTAAATTAAATTATACTTATTAGGTCTAATTTGTAATCAAGATAAATGACAAGTTACTAATCAATTTGAACGGAGGTTAGTACGTAACGTTTTGCTAGAGAAGTTATTATAAACATCAAGAAAATAAGAAATTACTCTTACATGTAATTTCAAGAAAAATAATTAAGAAGCAGCTGTTAATATAATTTATTCAAAAAATATTTTTATACTAGTGCCAATTGCCAAGAATAAGCCAATGTCAAAATCAGCAATTATTAGCTAACGAGGGAGAGAGAACAAACGTTGATCTAAAGTCTAAAACTTTTTTTGCATGTATAGTGATTGAATTTGTTTTTTTACTTGAACAAATTAAATCATGTAAAATTAAATGCATATCTTCATTATAACAATTTTTTCTTATTTAAAATCAATTCATTTGATTTCACAATAAAAAAAAAAAATAATCTAAGCACCTTAAAGATAGTTTTCTTTTGATAATTATGGAATAGGGTAGGTGTACGTGGAGCAAAGTAAAACCATCAATTAAACACCCTGTAAAGTTGTTTTGTGCTTAAAATTGACCCATCGTAGTTAAATTAATTAAGGCAAGTCCATGAACAAAGACACGCAGGCTTGAAATGCTAAAAAAATAAGTATTAAATCTGAAAAAAAATTATTTTTATATTATAAGTTAAAATACAACAAATTAAAAAAAGACCCACTCTCTTTATTAAACATAGTCAATGTTTCATACACTACATGTAAGAAAACGAAAAACTAATAATGCGAATCTCTTATAAAGGTATACCCCATTTTAGCTGTAAATAAGTAAAAGAAAAAAAAAAGTGATACCGAGAAAAAAGAGAAAATAAATATATGAATATAATTATTTTAATATTTAATAATCTATCCATTATTTTATTCACTAATATTAATTAGAAAATGTTATTTGCGATGAAATTTTCAATGAGAAAAGTGCATAGATAGATTTAGTATTTGATATTGCCTTTAACAGAATTAAAAAATATATATATATACTAGACAGCTACGAATAAATAAGTCATCTAACTAAAGTAGCAATAAATACAAATGCCAGCTAAAAGGACCAACGAGTACTGTGGTCCTCAATAAAACAGCAAGTGGACTAGAAATAATTAAAACCACATTAAATTTGAATTCACTATCAGGCACTGTCATCAAATTGGGGTACCCCTAATGCACTGTTTGATAATACTCCTCCTTTAAGGTGTGCGAAATTTCAAGACACGTTTACTTTTGTCTTCACTCAATTCAGTTTTTTTTTTTTTACAGAATTAATTATTTCAATTCATATGTCACATGATATTATATAAGAATTTTTTTAAAAATAAACAATAGAAATATAATAACATATTATACAAATATTATCTATTAAATAAAAAATAGTATAATACTATGTTCTAATAAATAATAAAGTTGAGGTTGTATGGATATATAAACAATGAAAATTTGTTGAAGTTCCACACAACTCAATGTACACAAAACTGAGTGAAATTAATTAATAAAGTTTTCTTCTTTAGTTTACTATGTTTTGTTTAGTTGAATGGAGGTCAAGAAGCAAATGTAAGTGTGTGAGCATTACTTGCTGTACTTTGATTGTTTCGTATATAAAAAGCAAGTTGAGTTCAGTTTGGTGAGTTGGTGAAATACCATAACCATACCACTGGCACTGCCTTACTAATTGATGCACATTTGGCAGCAATAAACGTGCTTCCAACATCCAATTAAGCAAGTTGCCAAATGGAACCACTACTGTCCATATATATATATTAACTAAAACTTCAAATAAAAACAACTATAATGATCACGTGAATAGTTTAAACAAATTTATATATATGCTTTCATAATCATCCTTGTTTTTAAAATATAAACTTCGCTAAACAAAAGTTTCACAGAATTTTATTGTGGGTTATTGAAATCCGTACAACATGGAAATTGTGTAAATCTTTCCTCTAATGATATGTTATCATTGACTAATCGTCATCAATAATCTATAATCTATGATGTGTATATATAGAAAGCTAACCAACTATCACCTTTCTTTTCTTGTACTCGAAAATGATTTATAAGAATTAACACGGTACGTAACTTGCGTATTTTTTCTTAAGCGATAGTAGTATTTGGTTGTTTAAGATACGTGTACTCTCCATTCTAAATTATTTATACTTCAAGATCATACGTATGTACCTTTCTAATAAAATGATATTTGTAATTAAATACATATTTTCAATAAGGACATCTATCCAGTAAAAAAATATTAGAGTAAGAAAAATGAAAAATAACAACATCTCTTTTTCACGTTATTGATATAAAAAATAATTTATATATTAAAAATTAAAAATTCTATGAAATGGGCTATACCAACACAAATGGGCTGACCTTAATCACTTCAGCAATTTACAAACATCTCTGTTCACATTATTGATAGTTATACCTTCCAAATTTATTAGTGTACCTACTTTTTGTGTTTTTTTACTACTCGGACAATGAAAATAACACAGAAAAAGAAGTTCAAAGACAACTATTATAGGAACACAACCCCAACATTGTTAACACAAATCCCAGATAGCTAGCATATAAAGACATCATCCGAAGAAAGAAACCGATGTTTGTTAATTTCTATCAAATTCAAAGACATAGGTTGGTTCTCTAACTCCCACCATCAGTGGCGGACCTAGTTTATGTTCAAATGTCTCTCCACCATTTGATAGAAAAATGCAAATGGCACCACAGATGTCTCTCCACAATTTGCAAATTATGTCCATAAAATAAGTACTATTTTACAATAACCCAAAAGATTTATACATGGTGTAACAAGAATGGTTATTACTAATAGACATTTATGGTAAGTTTGATAATTTTGATAATATCTACTTATAAGTCATATCACATAGTAGAATTCTTTACATTGATAATGCATAGAAACTAAACTATATAAATTTTCCTAGAAAAATAATAAAAATTACATACAAGTGTGACTATCTCACGTGATACCTTAACATAAGAATTAAACAAAGTATTATAAGAGATTTATATCATTCATACATTTTGTTCAATTAATTTAATTAGATTCATTATTACTTACACATTAAATTGGTTAATAGAGAAATAATTAAAATATAAAAAACTAATCTCTTAACTTACTTTTAGTAATTCTAAGTTAGTTTGATAAATTTAATTTGGAAGTTCTAAAATATTATCTTTTTTAATGAATGACATGTTAGTGATTTAAAAAAAAAACTTATATTTTTAATTTTTGAACACAATTTAAAATATTTTTTTAATAAATTTAAGACATAAAACTTATCTCTTTCATTAGATTCATTTAGATAAAAAATTAAGTGAATAATAAATGTTAAAAACAAAATGGACGATAAAAATAGTGAAAAATGTATAAAAAATAAGTCTCATCAGCCATCATAATTAATATTTTATTAGACTTTCTTTTTCAAATTTCAATTGCTCATCAGATCCTCTTTTGATGCAAATTTTACTATGTTTATGTGCATATATTTTTATCTGAATATTACTTTGTTCCCATAGTTCTCATGCATATGAACAAAATGAGACAAGTTTTGCGTTTTAAATCTATCAAACCAGATTAAAAATGTCTCAAAATCAAAATTGATATTTTTTTATAGGATTAATGTGTCATTAAACAAAAAAAAAAAAAAAGACTGTTTTAGAACTTTTAAAAGTTAAAAGATCAGTTTAAAAAAGAAAAATAGGAGACCCTTCTTATAGTTTGCCATAAAGAAATTTTAAAAATAAAATATGACATGTGAAATACAGAAACACTTATATGTGAGTATTGTGACAAAGGACTTTATAAGTTACATCATATAAAACTTAACAACAAATACTAAATTGGCTAACAGAGAAATCATTAAAAATGAAATATGTACAAAAAAAAAACATGGCATTAACATACATGCATACTTGTATATGATACACAGTAACAGATCAGAAATGTAGGTAGGGATGTGATATAATTTTTTTTACAAAAATTAAAATTAAAATTTTGAAAAAAAAAAATGAATGTAAATTTTTTTAAAAATGGGTACAAAATTTGTCAATTTTTTTTAAGAAATGAGAGTAAAATTTGTAATGTGATGTAAAGGTAAAATAATAGAGTAAAATTTACAAGATTTTAAAAAATTAAAAATAAAAAGTGTCAAATTAATTTATTAAGAATAAAATATGTTAAAAATAAAAAAATCAAATAAAAATATAATTAAATCAAATATTTATTATTAAATTATAATTATAAAACTAAAATATATTCTATTAATAAAAAAAATAAAATAAATATTAACTTAAAAATATATTTTTTTTAAGAAAAGGAAAGTATGAGGGCTCAAGCCCTTACTTGCCCCCCGGATCCATCCTAAGAGTGATGACAAAATATTTTATTATAATTGTATCATAAAAGAAGACTTAATGTGACTTTTGATTAAAAAAAACCCTCTTCATCTCTTCAACCTTCCATTATCATCCAAAACTTCCACCATCTTCAACTTTCCTTCGCCCTTAAAGAATAAAAAATCTCGTAGGAATTGTTAGAGTTAGATAGACGGATAAATCAGCCCGCGGAGTCCGTAACCTGCTGAGCCTACCTTGTGAAGTCCGCATTTAAAACGGACACATTTTTGTTAAGTTTGTAACTGGCCCGTGGGCTGAATTGGTCGGGCTAAAAAGCCCCCAAAGAAAATGGGCTTCAAAAATTCAGGTTCGTATATGGTACAGTTTGTGGGTTTTGTGAGTAACTTGTGGATGCGAAACCGTTTGTCTAGTAGCTCTTGGCGTTGGTTGTTACTTGTTAATGTTAACGGATGAAAGTTAATCACAATATTAATTTATCACACTTTTTATATATTTACCGCCTAAAAAAGTAAAAAAAAAAAAAAACTAAAACAAAATATATTTGATATTTATAAATACTTAAAACATAGTATTTAATTCTAGAAAAATATATTTTTTGAAAAAATGTAATAATTTAAGGATAGCGTCGTATTGAGTCCCTCGACGATTGTGTGTTGAGTGGCGATGCAAATGCAAGTTCCGGTGGGAGGGCGAGTCCCCACATGGTTCTCTCGGCGAAGAGTCCTCGAAGAGAAGCTCTGCAATCTCCACAAGTGCACCAATTTGGAGTGTGTGAACCAAATCCACGCCCAAGTCCTCAAAGCCAATCTCCACCAAGACCTCTTCGTCGCTCCCAAACTCATCGCCGCCTTCTCTCTCTGCCGCCACCTCGCCTCCGCCGTCAACGTCTTCAACCAGCTCCCCCCACCCCAACGTCCACCTCTACAACTCCATCATCAGAGCCCACGCCCACAACAACTCCCACCCCTCTCTCCCCTTTTCCCATTTCTTCCAATTGCAGAAAAACGGTCTCTTTCCCGATAACTTCACTTACCCTTTTCTCCTTAAGGCCTGCACTGGCCCCTCCTCCCTCCCCTTGGTCCGAATGATCCACGCCCATGTTGAAAAATTTGGTTTTTATGGGGATATCTTCGTGCCCAATTCGCTTATTGACTCCTACTCCAGGTGCGGCACTGCCGGCCTTGATGGGGCCATGAGCTTGTTTTTGGCCATGGGGGAACGGGATGTCGTCACTTGGAACTCCATGATTGGTGGGTTCGTCAGATGTGGTGAATTGGAGGGTGCGTGCAAGCTGTTTGATGAAATGCCTCAGAGGGATATGGTTAGTTGGAATACTATGTTGGATGGGTATGCCAAGGCGGGGGAGATGGACAGGGCGTTTGAGCTGTTTGAGAGAATGCCCGAGAGGAATATTGTTTCGTGGTCGACAATGGTTTGTGGGTATAGCAAGGCTGGTGACATGGAGATGGCCAGGGTGTTGTTTGATAGGTGTCCGGAAAAGAATGTGGTGCTCTGGACGACGATCATAGCTGGGTATGCTGAGAAGGGTTTTGCGAGGGAGGCCACAGAGTTGTATGGGAAGATGGGGGAGGCTGGGTTGAGGCCTGATGATGGTTTTTTGTTTAGTATTCTGGCAGCTTGTGCCGAGTCTGGAATGCTCGGGTTGGGGAAGAGAATTCATGCGTCTATGAGGAGGTGGAGGTTTAGATGTGGCACTAAGATGTCAAATGCACTTATTGATATGTATGCAAAGTGTGGTTGTTTGGATGCTGCCTTTGGTGTCTTTAGTGGAATGATGGCGAAGAAAGATGTGGTGTCTTGGAATTCAATGATCCAGGGGTTTGCCGTGCATGGACATGGTGAGAAAGCGCTTGAGCTTTTCTCTAGGATGGTACAGGAAGGTTTTGAGCCAGATACATTTACATTTGTTGGCCTTTTGTGTGCTTGCACCCATGCTGGTCTTGTTAATGAAGGGCGTAAATACTTTTATTCAATGGAGAAACTGTATGGGATTGTTCCTCAAGTTGAGCATTATGGTTGTATGATGGACCTTCTTGGCCGTGGGGGACACCTAAAAGAAGCTTTCATGCTTCTGCGCAGCATGCCTATGGAACCAAATGCCATTATATTGGGTACTCTTTTGAATGCTTGTCGGATGCATAATGATGTAGATCTTGCAAGAGCTGTGTGTGAACAACTGTTTAAGGTGGAGCCATCAGACCCCGGTAATTACTCCCTTCTGTCAAATATTTATGCTCAAGCAGGAGATTGGATGAATGTTGCCAATGTAAGGTTACAAATGAAAAATACAGGAGGTCAAAAGCCTTCTGGGGCTAGTTCCATAGAGGTAGAAGAAGCAGTGCATGAATTTACTGTATTTGATCAGTCGCACCCTAAATCAGATGATATATATCAGATGATTGACAGATTAGTACAGGACCTCAGGCAGGTTGGATATGTTCCAATGATACATCAGTAGAGATGAATGAAAATCATTTAGTTGCATTTGTATGCACAGCACAGCTGAAGCGAGGCCTCCAGGAATGGATATGATTTTGTATTTGAGCACAGCACATTGCTGGTTTACTAAAAACCAGTAAACAAATCATTGTATTCATCAGTATCACTGGTTTAGCAGCAAAGTTGTATGCATGGCTCATGGCTGAACGCCTGAACCTATGCTTCTGGTGCAAGCATCATGGTATGGATCCCAAAAGCTTGGCTTGCAGCATGGCGTGATATCTCTTGCATGATTTTGCCTATCACAGTAATTGCTTGGTTTTTACAGAATGAATCTCTTTGTTGGTTTAGTGATCCCAACTTTGTCAGAATTTACATGTTATCGGGTTGGTTGCTCAATTTTGTGTTAGGAGAGATTGAAAGAAAGAACGAAAGAATTTTGATGAGCAAGCACAAAACAAAGTTGTATGCATGGCTGAGCCTATGCTTCTGGTGCAAGCATCATCTGCATTCCTATGCTGGCAGGAGCTCTTTTGTAAAGTCAAAGAAAGGGAAAATTGTGAAGAGAAAATGCTCTGATTCTTCCTGTCGACTGCTTATTGTAAAAAGAAGCTATACTTAACATATGTATACTGGGTGGCAATTCCACTCTTGACTCTACCAATATTTCTGTGCTGGTTGTTGGCATGGTACCAATCCAGCCCTTTTTTATTAAACTTGAAACATTTACTTGAGCGAGCTGCGAGATTATTTACAGAGCTACTTGCTACCTCTAATCTACACGTCCCTCTACATTTGTCATTTTTTGTTTTTCTCAGTGTTAACTTCTTTCAGCCTATGCTTCTTTATTTTTATCTCTGTTCATTTCTCTTGATGAATCAAAAGATCTCATGATGACTAATTATGTCTAGTAAATTGTGCAAGCCTTCATTTTGGATAATGGAATGTAAATGGATACCATGTTTGTTTTTGTTGATTTTTATAATACTTTTCTGGCCTTCATCTTCTCAATCTAGAGTCTAGACAGTAAGTACTTCCAAACCTCTTTCTTTTTCTGCAATAATACATTGATTCTTTTTCTTCATTTGTGATACTGGGTACATTCTTTAGCATTTGGTTTGTAATCTGACTAAATAGACTTTTTGGATTAAGAATTGTTTTTCTTGGTGTAGTTCATAAATCTTCCTTTCATGCTACTAGGAGGAAATATAGTCCCAGCATGGTAAGCTCAGTAGAGTACAGCAGAGACTGTACAAGTAGAACACATTCAGTCTTCACAATTGAGTATTTATTCTTAGTTAAACAGTCCATTAGCAAATTTCATATAATATTCTTTCTAACCAAACAGTCACTGCTGATGAACTGAATTAGCTAATCCTTCTATTATTAAGCCCCATGACCCAACAAATGGGTTCATCTCATGTTTGGCCACATAACATAACTATAAGCAAGCATAAGGTAATTTGACTTGTTTTGAATGATAAGATAATTAGCAAATGTCTCTACCTTGCAGAGCGTAAGGGATTCTCCTAGGAGGATCACGGTGGTCATCAGAGTACATGTTTATTTTTCTTGGGCTATAAATAACCGTGTGTACAGAAAAAAACTTTATGAGGAGAAAAAAAAGAACTCTTTTTTTTATAGTTTTTATGCTTCGAAAAACCTGTAGCTATGAGAAACTTTGCTTTCATCAGAAATACATCAACGTACATAAATTATGTCGACTTAGATACTTACCTAACCTTGATTGAATCCAATCCATGTTTGAATATTATTTTATGAAAATATCATAAATAAAAATAAATTCGTCTTAACCCGTATCATCAACAAAAACAGTAAAACACAAACTTGATTATTAATTCATCGTCCTTTGTTTAATGCTACCCATGTTCTCTTTTTATCTTTGAATCCCACATCCTTTTCTATAATGTTAAATATCCACAAGTTGAAAACATTTTGCAAAAGAGATTGGAAGTTGGTGCAGAAACAAGTGGCATAGAGCTTGACACATCGACCAAAAAGGTTTAGATCCATCCAATACACCCAAATAAAGTTCCGGGGAACCCTACGTTACGTGTTGGTCATCCTATGTGGCATTTGTCAAAGTTTATCCACTGGCCCATACTTTTGAGACACCCAACTTGGATTAGATGCTCTTGTTAAAAGTATATAAAAAATAATAAAAATGTAGATGTGGTACAAAAATACTATGTGGTGCAGATTAAACCTCATTCCACATTTAAACACATTCCACCTAACTGTCATCAATTCACTTCATTTCATTTCATCTCATCTCAACTCTCAAGTAACATGGAAGCATGTTTTCTCTCCCACAATTCCTTCACCATAACCACCGATCAACTCATCCCCACAATCAGAAACGGGTCTCTAGCACACCCCAAGCGATCTTCTCAGCAATTCCAGTGTAGAAAACCTAGATTTCCATTACCCATATCATGTAAGTACTTCCTCATACTATGATCGAGTAAATAGTTCATTTTTACACCATCTGATCTGATCACAGAAAAATCATCATCTAAGATAAATTTGTGGAGGCACACAGTAATTATTTTGAAAATCATATAGATCGTGATTCTGATTGAGTTTACAACTCATCACTGTACTATACGGTGCCGATCCTAAGTTTCTGCATAAAAAAATAATAAACCTTATTATGATTACATTGATTGTCTGAAGATCTAGCTTAAAATTATTGATGTAATGAACCACAGGCTGCCACATGTCATCACGATCACCGTTTGATGATGATGAGAAACCTAGCCTAAGGGGTGATTGGCGATCTTTCCGTGCAAAACTGGTGGCAGGAGAACAATTGCCAAAGCCTGTTGCTGAGGAGGTGAATGATCATTTAGATTTAGACAGTGTTGTGGATCAAACTCACAGTGGCATTGCTGATAAATGGGCCCATATAATCCACGAGCCCGAAAAAGGGTGCTTACTTATTGCCACCGAAAAGCTTGATGGGGTCCATATTTTTGAACGGACGGTCGTCCTTCTCCTATCTACTGGGCCGTTGGGCCCGTCGGGGATCATCTTGAATCGTCCGTCCTTGATGTCCATCAAGGAGACGAGATCGACGGCTCTGGATGTGCAGGGCACGTTTTCTAACAGTCCCTTGTTCTTTGGGGGGCCCTTGGAGGAGGGGCTTTTTTTGTTGAGTGGTGATGATGGGGTTGGGAAAAGTGGGGTGTTTGAGGAAGTCATGAAGGGTTTGTATTATGGGGGAAAGGAAAGTGTTGGCTGTGCTGCTGAGATGGTGAAGAGGAATGTGGTTGGGCTTGGGGATTTTAGGTTCTTTGATGGGTATTGTGGCTGGGAGAAGGAGCAGTTGAGAGATGAGATTAGGGCTGGCTATTGGACTGTGGCTGCGTCTAGCCCAAGTGTCGTTGGGCTGGAGAGTGTTGGAAGTGTTGGGCTTTGGGATGAAGTTCTTGGCCTTATGTCCAGAAGGAAGGTCATGTGAAACTCCAAACCAACTTCTTATTATATTGTAATGTAAGCCTTGTAAATTATAATTACTTTCCTCCTAATTCTTGTCTTTTGTTGTTCGACGACGTTAACTCCAGAGATTGATTTTTTCGTTCTTTACGAAGAAAATATCTGATCATCTTAAAAGCAAATATATATCTGTATGGAAAAGGATTTGTCATATTTGTGTTTTTCCTGCAAAATACTAGTATTGTTATCTAATTACAAATTGTTTTTATAATAATGAACTTTAACTCCAATGATGTAGAACAACACACACTTGACTGTATATGAAACCACACAATAACTGCAAAAACGAATATTTGTTGGCGATTCAAGCCTCAATAAAATCGCAAAATACGATTTAACGTGGAAGACCTATATTACGCGATACTAATTTGATAAACGTAAGAAAATTACATAAAGGCCAATTATTTGCGCACCGAAAGCATATAGAGCGGTTACTAGGTTGGTTACGGTTTCAGTTTCATTCAATCATTTAAAACTTGTGATGTGAGAGTGTGACTAGTTGCAGTTTTTACTTGTTTCATTCATTGTTCTCTCTAGTCTCTACTCTGCTGGGAAGAAAAGAAAATGGAAGGGGAACAAAACGGCGGTCGTTTCGACATCATAATCCTGGGCGCTTCAGGCTTCACAGGCAAATACGTCCTCCGCGAAGCCCTCAAATTCTTCAACACCCCAACCTCGCCACTCAAGTCCATAGCCATAGCGGGCCGAAGCCCGCAGAAACTAACACAGGCTCTTGAATGGGCCTCCAGGCCCAACCCTCCCCCCTCTCTCCCCATCCTCACAGCGGACACCGCGGACCCATCCTCCCTCCGCTCCCTCTGCGCCCGCACGGGCCTCCTCCTCAACTGCGTCGGCCCCTTCCGCCTCCACGGCGATCCCGTCGTGGCCGCCTGCGCCGCCGCGGGCTGCGACTACCTCGACATCTCCGGCGAGCCCGAGTTCATGGAGCGCGTCGAGGCCACGCACCACGAGCGTGCCCTGGAGAGCGGTGCGCTCGTAGTCTCGGCTTGCGGCTTCGACTCCGTGCCCGCGGAGCTCGGCGTGATGTTCAACTCGAGGCAGTGGGTGGGACCCGCGGAGCCCAACCGCATCGAGGCTTACGTGGCGCTCGAGTCTGAGAAGAGGATCGTCGGAAACTTCGCTACTTACGAATCGGCGGTTCTCGGCGTCGCCAATGCGCACCAGTTGCAGCAACTCAGAAGGTCACGCCCAAGGAAACCTAGGCCTCCGGTAACATTTTTCTTCTTTTTTTTTATTCCTTAACAACTTAGAAGATTTTAAAGATTGAGAAAACCAAGGCAATAAAATAAGATACTAAAAATAACATTTTTATTAACCATTATCTTAACAAACTGAAGACAAGGAAGAGGAAGAAATCTATTTTATTTTAATTTTAATGTTTGGTATACTTGTATATATTGCTTAAGAGGTAAAGCTTTTTATTGTTGATTTTTAATGTTAATTATGAACATTTCATGGATTTTGGTTAATTTTTGGAAGAAAAAGAAACAACATTTATATGTGGAGTATTAATTCTGGTTCCAAGTGACCCTCCTAGAGTTGTTCAAAGGCATATGAATGAGATTTTTGCAGGTATTCATAATTCAGAATACTGTCATGAGAAGGTATGTTTGTTTCCTACTTTCCTAGTGGATGATAAATTGTGAGTTCTTGGAATGTTTACTTGACTCCACTCCCACCTCATTCCCTTGTGCTTCTTGCTTCTGTTGTTTACTCAGGCTACTCAAATTCTTATTATATAATTTTAACATTGTCTCATTTATCAAGTTGCATTTTCTTGGTTTTAGATTCCTGGACCCCCTCCTTCAAAAGGAGAAACTATAGAGAACAATAAGAAAATTGGTCTTTGGGCAGTGAAGCTACCTTCAGCAGATTCAATTGTAGTACGACGAACCCTATCAATTCTAACAGAAAACCCCCATGGTCTCCCTGGGCTGAATGAGAGTGCCGTGACTGTTGAGAAAAGGGAAGCCTTCTGGTCATCTGTGAAGCCAGCTCATTTTGGTGTGAAAATAGGCTCAAAATCTTTGTTGGGCATTCTCCGAATCATCATGGTTGGAGTTTTCATTGGTCTTTTCGGAAGTATTGGTTTTGGAAGGTCGCTTCTTTTGAAATTTCCTGAAATATTCAGCCTTGGTTGGTTCAGGAAGAATGGCCCCTCTGAAGAGGAGGTGGAAAGTGCTTCCTTCAAGATGTGGTTTGTTGGACATGGTTACAGTGATGGGAGCATTGCTTCACAGGGAAACACAAAACCTGACATGGAAATTGTAACAAGGGTTATGGGTCCTGAAGTTGGATATCTGACCACACCAATAATTCTTATTCAGTGTGCTCTTGTTCTTCTCAGCCAACGCAACAACCTTCCAAAAGGAGGAGTTTACCCTCCTGGGATCATCTTTGGAACAACTGATCTTCAGGAACGACTTCAACAAAATGGAATATCGTTTGATGTCATCTCAAAAAGCACTATTTCTTCTTGACTTTTGCAGTTTAGTAGAAACAAGTACTGTTCATAAAACTGAATTTTACTATAAATGAGTGTGGAGACTATTTGTTTTGTTTAACTAATAAGGATACTATAGTTAATTAGTTATACTAAGATTTTGCTTGATATGCGTTTGGATCGTTGGATCATCTTTTATCTGCTATACCTGCTCATTTACTTTTGTTTTATGATAGTTCAAACAACAGTGCGTGGTAGGGGAGAAGAAAATATCCACGTCAGCATAAATTACATTAAACAAACATCAACATATTCATGCGAATTAAGCACAATAAAAAGAATCCGGCTCGAGAGTATGTACAAGGATATTTTACCAGAAGGTCTGTGACTTTATTCCTATAAAATGCATCTTCCTAAAGGGAAAATTCATGTTATTTGTTAGTATTGTTAGCTAGAGGGGCTTGAAAATACGACCTCTTCCTCCTTCCCTTCATCACTAAACTACCCTTATATCTTATATCTTGACATGATTTACTTGTAAAATTCCATCACTGTCATAGTAGAAAAAGCACGGCAAACAACTTGAAACCTAGAAAATCCAGCATGCTTGCCCAAACTCTCAAATTGTTTCTCAGTTCTTTCCATTCCACCAGGTGTGATAAACATGATGATATCAAGAATTGAAATTACTTTATAATCATTTGTAGGTTCTGGATCTTCCGGCAGTATGAAATCTCCCACAATGACCTTCCCGTTTTGTGGCAAAGCTTTATGACAATTGCTTAAAATTTCTATGGCCTTTTCATCCGACCAATTATGGCATATAGCCTGCAACAATGGTTAGCACTTTGTTACTGATCAAATTTGGTCATGTTATCAAAAAAGAATAATTGAAGTTTAGGTGATATGTTTTCCTATACTAACCTTTAGCATTATGGCATCACCATGTGGAACACCTTCAAACATATTCCCCCAATATGCTCAACCCCTGATTGAAACTTGATAATTTTATATTGATGATTTTATGAAAAACAAAAATGTTGAGTTCTAGGATGAATCAAGTAGTTGTGGCTAGAGAGATTACCTGGAATGGATGGTGAGTTTTGAATGACATGTGGGAGGTCAAAATTAATCCCCTTAATTGAAGGGTATTTGGAGATGATCAATTTGAGACATTGTCCAGTTCCACCTCCTACATCAACCAAAGTTGATATGCCCTCATATCCTGTGTATACTTGGAGTATTTTTTTCATATGGGTTGTGCATATATCATTCATTGCTTTGTTAAATACGTGGTTTAGTTCTGGTTCTTTCCCAAAGTACTCGAACTTAGACATTCCATGAATCTTCTTGAATAGGTCAATCTCAGGATCAATAACCGCTTCCTTAAAATTCATCCTATGTTACAACAAAGTTAGCATTTCTAAAGCATAATGTTTATTTTAAGCACCATTAAAACACTTACCACACCCCGGATAATGCACGGTGGCACAGAAACGAAGTGAATGAGGCGAGATAGCCACCACCATTTTCATCACAGACGAAATATTTACCCGATGGCGAGATGCCATAAACTCTCACGGTGCTACCATCCTCCTCATTGGTGCGAGTGGAAACAGTGAGAAGAGAGTAGCTAGCAAGCAGGCGCAACAAACGCTCAAGCCTATTCGGCAAGTCAGAATGGTGTTGCTGCTGTGTTGGTAATAATAACTTGGAAGCAATTTCATGGGGGTGACATGAATCCACCACTCTCTTCTGAGCTTTCCTTTGCAATGATCTCAAACACGTTGAGCTCAATTGCAGCGTTCAAAGCTGCGGGAAAGACCACGTTGGAACCGAGAACCATGGCAGAGAGGATAATGTCAGTGTCTTCTCCTCTTTGTGGCACCACATGGTTCTCTTTCTCTGAGCCTGAGGAATATGAACTCATGTTAGTTAGTTTAGTTTGTGATCCTTTTTTGTTCTGGTCATGTACGTTTGCTTCCTTTATGTGCTGTTTTTATAGCCACATTTAAACCAGATATATCCATTAAAAAAATCTTAACTTCTCTTGGGGGTAAGGTTTTTTTACATTCAACTAGCTCTTCACATTCTAAACTGTTATTAATGAAATAAAATACTAATTAATTATTTAATTAAATACATTGTTTGGCTGATTTGATGGCATCACGAGAAGCCATAAGCATCTCGATGTTTATGACTGAAAGGGTATTCCAAGGGAACACAAGAATATTTTTTGATACAGTGAAAAGGATACATATAATAGTAGTTTATTATAGATTTTAGTTGGAGGCACCAGTAGAAGTTAGTTTAGTTAAGGATATGAATATGAAAAGAATAAGGATATTTTTATCCAGAGAGAGAAGAAAAAAAGAAAAAAAAAATATAGGTATAATAAATGAATGGATAGGATACGAAGAAAGATATAAAAAAATAAAATAATGGGATGTAAAAATAGGTATAAAAGTATCACTTCTCGTACCAGTACCAATATATAAGGGTCAAACACCCAGACGAAATATCCGAAAACAAAACAGTGGAAATGAGTGCTTGCAGCAAAACCCTTTCGTGTTTCTCCTTCTCTTATTCTTCTTCTTCCTCCTCCTTCTTCAAACGCAGCCTCTTCCTACATCCACGGCAACGCCAACGCCTCATACTCACTCGGAGATGTTCCACATCAGCCCTAGCTGCAGCTTCTCTCTCAGAAGCGGAACCATTCGAATCTTCGAGCGTGCAGCACCTCCTTACGAACCCCGAAGGCGTGTCCACGCTGATGAAGATGGAGCGCAAGGCTCTTCTCCCTCAGGAACCGCACGGTCGCTGGTTCCCTTACCTGGACGCCTACCGCTGCCGAAACGGCTGCGTTTTGAGCAGCGCCGAGGTCGTCCAGGCCCTCGCGCCCTGCATCTCAGACGAACGGACCCACAAGTTCGGGAGCGTGGTTCGGAACCGGAGCTACTCTGTCTGCCTCGTCGTCGAAGGGCTCTGCGACTTCGGTAACGTCTCCGCCACCTTCCGATCCGCCGACGCCCTCGGCGTTCAGTCCGTCCACGTCGTGTCGTGTGACACCAACAAAAGGTGTTGTTGAGGTGAAATTTTAGGAGCACTCTCGTTTCGTTTCACTTCACTTCGATAGGTCTAGTTTTGTTTTTTTTTTTTTTTTCAATTCAGATTGAGTGCATCGTAGTGTAATCATAATTCAGATTAGCCTCCATTTAAATCAGTAAAGTAGATGTTTTTGCATCAATTTAATCCGTAGGCTGTCACATTACTCCTAAAACTCGTAATATTCCCAGCAAGTACTTGAAAGTGCAATCCGCAATCAAATTAGTCTTTTTTTTTTATTATTTTATAAAATAATGTGAATAAGTAATAATATTAACCTCTGTTTAGGGACTAAAATGACAGTAAGCAGATAAATTTACGAACTTGGATGAAATAACTGGAAATTTCATGAACTTATTTGGAATTTCAATTTCCTCAATTTTATGGTCTAATGTGATAGTGCTATACACTTTCATGAACCAAAATAGTGTTTACTTGTTTTAGAGTTTACAGAAGTGGTGCCAATGCATGATTCGAGTTTCACAATTATTGGGGCGTTTTTATTTTGAGTTATGAACATTGAACAGTGTTATTTGGACATTGTTGAAACTGCTGTTATTGTTTCTAGTGATTATGAAAGGGGTTGTGTTCTGATTTTGTTGTTATCAACGGTAACTGAAGTTAAGAGACTGCTCTTAATTGAAAGGTATTGCCTGGCTTCCTTGTTGCAGGTATAAAGATAATCGTCATGTGAGCATGGGTGCAGAGAAATGGTTGGATATTGAACTGTGGGACTCTACAAAGGAGTGCTTTAAAATGTTGAAATCACGCGGTTATCGAATCGCCACAACTCATGTGGGAATGGATGCAGTATGGGTTTTTTCTCCATTTGTGTTTAATTTTTATAAATTCCAAGGCAAAATGTTCAAAATATTCTAATGACATTCAGTGAAGTTTACTGACTTTTTTCTTGTTGTGTACAGGTTTCTATTCATGACTTGGATTGGTCCTGCCCAACTGCAATCGTGGTTGGGAATGAAAATAGGTTATTCCCTTCATTTTCTTGATGCTCAATGTAACTGTCATTTGTTCTTGTTTATTGCGTACTGACTATAAGTAGTCAGGAGATCACCAACTGTCTTAATATTGAATTAAAATATTAAATAATTATTGTATTTCCTGTAACTTAGGTTTTACTTTCTGCTCAGGTTTTGTATGTATTTAACAGTGGCTATGTTCTTGTCGCAGGGGTATTAGTGATGAGGCATTGGAGTTGTCAGATATGCATTGCAGTATTCCAATGGCAGGAATGGTGGACTCTTTCAATGTTTCAGTTGCTGCAGGAATCCTCATGCACCATGCTGTTTGTGATAGAATATCTCGTATGGTAATGATTTTTAGTTTATGTACTTTATGTGATGCAGAATGACAACTCAATTTGTTCAGCCTTTATTCTTTAATTTAAGAGAAGAGAATACTTGATTTTGTCAAAATTAGAAGAATTGAAAAAGCTTCTGCTCGGTTTTGTGCATTTCTTTTCTTCATGAGATATTCCAATCTTCTTTTGATCTACAAAGCCATCTATGAAGTGCTTATACAGAGTAGCAGTAGCACTGTTTTTTTCCTCTTTTTTTTTCTTTTCAATTTTTTATATTGCCTGCAAATGATTAACAAGATCTGTTCAAACAAGTTTATATGACATCAAACTCAACTCTGATTTTATAATTCGCTTGACTGTCATTATCAAAGTTTGCTGTGTGCCATTTGACATTTAGCAGACTGAATTTTTCATAACACTTGCAGGGCCATCATGGTGATCTGACAGTAGAAGAATGCCAGATTCTACTTGCAGAGTTTTCGCTGCGCCATAGCAAGAGCTCGATTAGTATTGTTGAAGATTATGCAATGCGTAAAGCAGCAATGTTAACTTAACAGCGATAACAGGAAGTCAAACTTCTTCTGATTGGTGCTGGGCTGCTTGCTTGCACCGACAAGGAGACAAACCAAAGATTAGATTGTCTCTGATAGATTGATTTCTACAAAGTAGCATTAGCTGAAGCATGGTGTGCAAGGCTCTCTGATGACAATGGGGACCTTACTAACCACCCAGCTTCTGTTGAGTATAGAATATTTTCTCAATTATGTGCTTACTAGCCCCACTTCACTTAGCAATGGGGGAATGATGCCATCAAAAGTGCAATTGTATTTTCTTTATGTGGATTTTTCGAGCATTACTGTGAGTCTAATGGTTTTTATTTGGGGTGAGAAAAGAAAATAGAAAAGAAAGAAATTTTGTACCTCCTATTTTTGAGTAATATCTATGCATTCTCGGCATTCATTTTCAGCTGCTCTTTCGCTTTCGTCTTATGACATATCAATTTTAATATATTTTATGATTATAATTACTTTCTCTTGATTATAAAAAAAAAAGTAACAATGACATGTCTAAAATTTGATTGAATTGCAGTGGGTTTATTTTTTTCAGATGATCCTTAAGGGTTTACATATGATCCACCCACAGTAAAAAGAGC
The DNA here is from genome assembly GCA_014843725.1 of Amphicarpaea edgeworthii. Taxonomy (NCBI): domain Eukaryota; kingdom Viridiplantae; phylum Streptophyta; class Magnoliopsida; order Fabales; family Fabaceae; genus Amphicarpaea; species Amphicarpaea edgeworthii. The sequence goes on along the minus strand of CM026321.1, from coordinate 2,479,727 downwards.
ATCACACAACCATTAAAAAATTTCTAAATCATTAAAAGAATGGTAATTTTTAGCTGCTGTCATATGTAAAACTTAATAATGAAATATTACAGGAATGGATGATTTTTTTAAAGATCAAAATTAAATCCAATAAGAAAACTGGTGAACTTCTGCATTATAATGCTCTTAACCTCATCTTCTGCAAAAAGCTACTCAATCACTAAAATAAATACAAAAATTGCACTTACTCTCCGAGCCTTTTTTTCGCCAATGAAAAATTAGACGGCAAGACAGTTGGAGGAATTAGTGCACTTAGTACATCACACTGCAACGGACTCATTGTTGGGATCATATTGCGGTAAATTGGACAATATTGCCTTTCATATTATGCAAAGATATGTGGAAATATTATTATAAAGATTCATCACTAGAATGTTCATCATTGGATATGCTTGATGATGAGTATCCTGCATTAGCAGGACCAAACAATAATTCTAAGCAGAAGTCAGGCCCACATACTGATCTTCCTTTCTTCCCAACTTTGTCCAACTCTTGTATTGTGAGCTACAAAATAATAATAGTTACAAAAGTCAAACACACTACTGTGGATTCTCTATTTAATTGTGAATGTCAAACCAATAGATTATATAAGAAGGCAAATGACATGCCATATTGCCATAGGAATAAATTAATAATAAAGGATGAGATGAGATTTTACATGTAGTAAGCTGTTCCTAATAAAAGCTGTATTAAAACAGCAGTAGAAAAGGCGACCTCCTATCATTTTCTCATAGAATATGACACGTACATCTCCAGTTACCTGTTCAATTCAATGGTTTAAAGTCAAATCAGAATGTTTGTAGACAGAAGAAGTGAAAACGGATATTACTTCTTGTAGATGTTTTTTCTAATAGAAGGGATTCTAAGAACAAAGCTGATTAGATTGCTTGATCAGTCATTGATTACTTACTCGGATAGGTTTATCAAAATAATGGTCCAAACATGATTTTTGGTATATTGCTGAAGTCTCTGTGTCCATTTGAACTACAATGCGAGGTTCTTCTGTTTCTGAGTGCTTTCCATCTTTATCATCTTCTTCCAGAATAGAGATATAATAGCGAGGGCTATTGTTTCTCTGATACCCTTTCTTTATCTGTCTACAACAACCACGGGAAGCTTCCACTGATGGACGATACACCTCATTAGGAATCTGTAACCAAATAGGAACCCGTCTTGACAAAAATATAAATGTCTAATTCATTATTTAAGGATGTTCATGCTGGTTCAAAGATAAATCACAACCTCGTGTAGCTCTGAGATAACAAAGAATATTGTGCCAATGTTGGTTGTATCATAAAGCCGGATCCGCCGCAATTCTCTGCTACATGGTTGAGGCAAGGTCACTTTTGTTGGTTCATTTCCAGTTACCCTTGGGACGGAACTTGAAAGTAAACTATCCCAGTATCCCACGTAACGACGTTGGCTTGGTATTGATACCTGATCCCACAATAAGTACTTGAACCATTAATTTCCTTGTCTTACAAGAATAGACTTTATTTTCATATCTGACCAATTTCTTATTAGTTTATCATTCATTGGATTCTCATTGTTGTTTTGAAATTGTGTTATTGAAGATATATAGCTTAACATTTCAAATTGTTGGAATTATACCTAACATAACTTACTCCTTCATTATTTGTTGTTCGTCTATCTGCATACAATTGGAGAGCCTCATCTGCTGACATGCCGCAATAAGTAAGGTATGCACTCACCATTAATCCAGTTCTACCTTTTCCTGCCTGCATTATTCGAACCAAATAATAGCAAATGAGAAGAAGATGGAACTAGTTAAAAGTTCAATATACTAGAAGTGTGACCTCTCATACCATGCAATGAATAACAGCAATGTTTTTTGGGTCACTTGCCAGCCACGAATCCACACTTTCACAGAAAGCTTTGATCATTTCAAGAGATGGAACATGGTTATCATCAAAGGGGTATGCTTCCACACGTCCATAGAAGTTATCTGGATCATAACTTTCTTCTATACAGAGATTATAGATCTGAAAATTTCACAATTGACATGCCTTAGCTATAACAACGAGTGGATAATCATTATGAACTTCCAACACATGGCATAGGTTGAAGGTGCACCTTATAATGACTCATAATGTCTCATGTCCAACACAGCTTTGACTTGCCAGAGAGGATTTCTATACATTGCTCGCATACGTTGTGCAGGAAATGACATTGCTAATACTCGCTCGGTGATATATGACATGTCAAGATCATAACCGTCAATAAGCATTCTTCTTCGTTGCTTAGATACCAAGTTACGAATAAAATTCTTGGTAAGGTAACTGATCATTTGATGATGTAAACTTAGATCCTCAACTTTGGGGGGTCCCTGCTTTATTAATTTCAACCCCATTACGTTGATATGCCAGGTTCCACACTGACAAGATACCTATGGCAAAAATAATTACAAGTTTGTAAAATATAGAGTGATCAAGGTTAGATGCACAATCTAAAAGAAAGAAAAAAAATAGTGAACAAATTCAATTCGAAGGAGGCTAATCTCTAACATGGTTGTTGAAATAACGTTGAGAAACTTGACATATTGCAATATCATTAATCATTTCATTCTTCAAGATTTTTATAGTACAAAAATTCTACTCCATTGCAGGGTGCACATTTGTAACAAGTATTCATAAAGGTGTGCAATGAACTCATGCTATTGAAGGTGATGCAACTGCTACACCCATTTTGGCTGATCAATTATAGGTTTCAAGCAACATCAGGTTGTTAATGATTTTAAACTATAGTCCCCAATCACAATTGCGGCCATGATATTATGGTTTTTTTTAGGTCTCCACAAAGACATTGTGGCCATATTAGTCTGCAATTTCCATGATGTTGCTAATTGCATTTGTGATCCATTTAGTACCAGATGAACAAAAAGTTTGTTTAAAGTTATCAAATTTTGTAATTTTTTTGTTGTAAGATTTCCTTTACAAAAAAAGATAAAACATTTGGCAAATTGATACACCAAGATCACTGCAATCAACAAATATGTAATTTTCATATGTTCATTGAAAAACAAAGAAGAACAAAAAATAAAATAAAAGACAGAGAGAGAGAGAGAGAGAGAGGAGGTATGATCAATGATGGTACTTAATTAAGCGGAACATGTAGCTGCAGATCAGAGCTCTGAAATTGAAATTGCAGAAACCAGAAAAATCTAGGGCTCCAAAGGAACGTAGGAGACCCTAGAGAAACCAGTGGGAGGATGAAATGATGAGGACCTTCATGACCCATGTTGTGATAGTTAGGTTGGTAACAAATGAGAGAAATTTTTGGGAATGGGATTGGCAGAAATGCTTTGCCATTTTGGAAGTAATGGTGACCTCACTTCACCACAATTTTTCCAAATTTGGACACAATACAGCCGAAAAACATATGAAAGGCTCTGTTTTGTTCTGTTCTTCCCCATTTGTATTTCTCTTTGTTTTGTTTCCTGTCATAAGGTGCGCCAAATCACACACCCTTTATGTTTTTATTCACTTCACTCATATATACTCTTTACAGATAATAACTTTCATTTAAATTTTTATTCGTAAAATTTATTTTGAAATGTATAACTTTCTCCTGGTTTATATTGCATCCAAACATGCTAAATTTTGATAGAATTAACGCCTTATGGATATGATTTTAAAATAATTATTACAAAATACAACAATTTTATCATCTTTAGATATGTTAAATTAATGTATTTAGGCAACTGTTATATTTAAATTACAATATGATATTATCTAATTTTAGTTTACATTATAAAACTCAAAAAAAATTCCCATACCAGAACAAAACTATAAAAGTGACTACTATTTCTCAATCAATATCCATTAAGCACCATAACACCCTGTGGACAGGGATTGCTCAAGATACAAATCCCACGAAAAATCATTCTGGTAAACTTACAATCAAATGAAAGAACGGGGCCTCAATGATTTTTGCAATTAGTCACACTCACTTTCATGAATATTGATTCCACAGCAACTTAATGGACTTGAGACACGGTTTTTATTGAGGATCATCAGGAACCAACAAAATAATGAGAGAACAGTTTTTTTTTTTTCTATCCAAGGTGGTCATGTGGCCTTTATTGACATGAACATTGCAGCATACTGCAAGAGCCTGCGTTCGGTGCTTCCTCCATTAGCCCTGTCCTTACAGGGGTCACTGGACCTCTTAGTCCTCTCGCCTGTAACGTCTCCAAGCAAATTGAATGTTGACAGCAGCCCATGTTCTCCTGGAATTGGGATGAGTAATATCTTGCTGTTCTTTAGCCTCATTCGCAAACTTTGTACCTGAAGTGGTCTGTATAGCCTTCAGTGATCTGCATCAAGCCCAAATGTTCCTGATGATTCACGACTACACTAAATGTGGGCGAGGGAGGCCGGAAGTCTGTCGATGAACGGCCTTCGAAGGCAACATGCAACAGAGTAACTCGTCCCCCAGAAACCCTCCTCCTGGCTCAAGGATGCTTCCAGTGCTGCCCATGCCTTTGCTCAGACTCTGGTTGCGTTCTTATTCGTCCCCGGACGATGAAAATCATCCTTGGTA